>OZ007598.1:4752500-5491581 GCA_963931845.1 Maratus michaelseni | reverse complement strand
CTGTTTTTAGAACGCTTTTCGCTCATTTCACCCTTTTAAATTTCAATTTCTTTTTTATTTTGTTCTTAGAGAGCATTTACATCTTATAAGTAACTACAATGACAAATTTCAAATTTCTAGCTCCTTCAGTATAAAAAATAAAAATAAAACTGCCCAGTTAAACTGAGGGCATTGAGTTCACAGGCTATTCACACTAATTGTATATTATACTCTTATTTCAAAGAAATTGAAATAAGCCCATCGAAAAATAAAGAAATAAACGATATATTAAGGGGGGGTCACCCCCCCGTTACCCCCCTCATAGTTAACTAATGAACCCCTTAAACTAATCAGGTAAATCTCTAATTACAATGAATATATATACAAAATTTGAAGAAAATCGGATAATTCTGCATGAAAAACCCATTTATATAAATTAAGGCGGGATTAGCCCGCCTCCGTTCCCCCCCTTTATACTTAACCAATCAATCCCGAAAACTAATCAGGGAAGCGTCTTAACCCAATGAACCTATAAACAAATTTTGAAGCAAATGGGATAATTCTGCATGAAAAACCCATTTATATAAATTAAGGAGGGGGGGATTAGCCCCCCCCCGTTCCACCCCCCTTTATACTTAACCAATCAATCCCGAAAACTAATCAGGGAAGTGCCTTAACACAGTGAACCTATAAACAAAATTTGAAGGAAAACGGTATAATTCTGCATGAAAAACCCATTTATATAAAATAAGGGGGGATTAGCCCTCCGTTCCCCCTTTTATACTTAACCAATCAATCCCGAAAACTAATCAGGGATGCGCCTTAACACAGTGAACCTATAAATAAAATTTGAAGGAAAACGGAATAATTCTGCATGAAAAACCCATTTATATAAATCAAGGTGGGTATTAGCCCCCCGTTCCCCCCTTTATACTTAATTGTCGGAGCAAAGCTCCGGCTTCCCATGAAAAATTACACTTTTGTGTACACGATAGCGGCCAAAATATTTGCCGCATTGATACCAAAATTGGACTGGAAGTCGGTAGTGGCAAAATCTCGCCGGGGATTGAAAAACAGAAATATTCGTCAACTCTAACGCCCGGAATCGTCTGCTCTAGAATTTTCCATTTCCCCATAGAGATAACATTGCGATTGTTTGAATTAAATAAAAAGAAAATTGAAATAATTTATATTGTTGCCATTTTTTATCATGAAAAACTTTTGAATTAAATAAAAAGAAAATTGAAACAATTTATATTGTTGCCATTTTTTATCATGAGAAACTTATTTAAATAACAATATACTCGGAAACAATCTATTAGTAAAAGCTCTTAATCTCGGTCCCATATATTTTACTTTTATATATTTTACATATATTTTACTTTTCTGAAATAAGGACCCCATACATTTTTATCTTAAAACACGTGCAATGAAGTTTAAATCGTATTAAGTACATGAATTTTGTTTTTTTTTAAATCGAACTCAGCAATTGGTGTAATTAAACTTTTTGTTTCCATTTCAAATTTTTTTTTTCTTTTCATTCAAGCTTATTGTATAAAAGAAGTATGAGAGTAAATCTGTTTATTTTGATATAGTCCAGCCAATCCAGGATAAAAAAAATATATATTAAGAAACATTTTATATATGAACGGATTATAAGATTTTATTATATAGAATTTGCAAGGATGCCAGTTAAGAGAAAGCAATCAGCTGAAATGAGAAGAATTGCGAATCGTAATTCAATGCGGAGAAGTCGCACAAGCCAGTTACCTTCAGATTTTTTGCCGAGTACCGGTATACTGAAAACTCAAATGAATGAAGCAATCAGGTTTGATAGAGAGGTATCGCAAATCACCTATGTGTCCTGTAATATGTGTCACAGAGCTTTCCCTGATATCATATTAAATACTGCTTGGCTCTGCCAGACATGCAAGTGTAGAGACGGTGCTTTCAAGTTTTCTGCCACTAATTCGATGGACCCAGGTCCAGTTCCTATTTGTCTCAAAGATCTGAGCTACATTGAACAAATGATGATCGCTCAAATACATCCAGTGGTTTATCTTTACCGTATACGAGGCTCACAGTATGGATACAGCGGAAATGTAATCAGCTTTAAACAAAATATTGAGAGTTTTATTTCGCGCCTGCCTGTCAATCCTTCAGATATGACTTCAACTGTGTTAGTGACAAAAGATACTTTATCAGGATGTGCAGAGTTTTCTGTTCGCTCACAACGCCTTCTAGAAGCACTCAGATGGCTTAAAGCTCACAATCCTTATTATTCAAATATCACAATTGATGAAGATTTGATCGCTACATTACCTGAGAATGGTGACGTATCTCAAATGTTACCAACAGCAACCGATATTACTGAGGATATTGATACTTTGAACGAGGAAATAAGGCGCGAGTCATTTAGACCACTACTTGAACCGGTAGATCAAAACAACTTAATAAATGACGCAATTCGTGTGCCTCACCCTTCATTAAATTCACAGCCTATCAACGAATTTCAAGAAGAGGGTTACATAGCACGTGCTTTTCCTCATCTTTTTCCACATGGTACAGCTGACTTACGACAACCTCGTCAAAAAGCAGTCTCTCCTGATGAGTATTTTAAGTTCCTAATGAAGTATGAAGATGGGCGATTTGCTAAAGACCCCCTATTTCGCTACTTTGCCATGAATTCTATTCTTCGGTGGCAGTCTTTGGCTAAAGGGCGTTTTTTCGTTCAGCGAAATAGGTTCAGCAATAAGACGGTAGAGCAGATGCGTGATATTCTGAATAGGCAACCAGAAATGGCAAAACACATTATGATTTATGCTAGCAAATTAAGATCCACAAAAGGATACTGGCGTGCACGTTGTGGGGAACTCCTTTCCATGGTAGGACAAATTGGAGCACCAACAATTTTTTTACACTGTCTGCAGCTGATTATCACTGGCCTGATCTTTTCAGACTTTTAGAGCCTAACAGAGATCCAAATGAGCTGACTGATACAGAACGCAGACAATTAATGTACGACAACCCTCTGTTGACTGGTTGGCTCTTTCAAAAACGTTGTGCTATGTTTTTGAGAAAAATCTTGACGCCGTTGTTTTTAATAGACGACTACTGGGTTCGTTTCGAATAACAGTGGCGTGGAAGTCCTCACATGCATGGATTGTTGTGGTTAAGAGGGGCGCCAAACATGGAAACACTAGACATAACTAATGCTGAAAATGTAGCAGCCGTAACAGCATATTTTGAAAAACTATGCAGTGCTGTTAATCCTGACAAGGACGTCCTCGTAAATGATATACACCGCTGTCGAGTTCGCTTTTCAGACATTTCCAGTGAAGATCGTGAAAAAGATCTCGCTCAGCTCTTAAATCAAGTCCAACATCACACAAGACATGGATATTATTGCCTAAGGAAAAAAAGAGGTACAAATAGTTATAGCTGCAGATTTGGTTTTCCAAAAGCAAAGTGCGACTCTCCAAAGCTTCAAGTAGAAAATGGCATAATTAGCTTTTTGCCAAAAAGAAACGATTCTGAAATGAATACTTACAATTGCTTCGTGTCACAAGTTTGGAGAGCTAACACGGATTTCAGTCCTATTACATCAAAGGATGCGGTTTTGCATTACATTGCCAAATATGCCTCAAAATCAGAAACAGCTTCTGTTCCTTACAAGGAATTGTTATCTGAGATTTTAAATAAGATGAACGAAACAAATCCAGCAGTTCAAGCAGTCCAAAAACTCATTTTGTCTTCTGTTTCTGAAAGGGATTACTCAGCCCAAGAGGTAGTACACATATTAATGGGATGGCCAATGTATCACAGTAGTCGGGAAGTAGTTACAATACGGCTTCATGATAAGAACTGGGAAGAAATAAACTTTTCAAGCGACGAAAGACCATCAAAAAGCATGCTTCAGAAATATTGCGCGCGGCCAGAGAAACTTATTTCCTGCACGCTTCTTAAGTTTGCAAAATCTTTCTCAGTAAGAGGAGTCGATTATCACCAAAGAAGAAAAGATGCAGTTGTCAGAGTTTTTCCTCTTACATCACTCAACCACGACCCAACTCTAGCCGAAGATTACTATAGGCAACAAGTATTACTCAATTATCCTTGGAGAGGTAATTCTGACTCTTTATTGCAAGAAGGCCTGCCGTCTGCGTATCACTCATGGGAGGAAGCATTCAATGATCTAAATATTGATGCACACGAAGAAATAAATTTTCCTGCTGTTAGCAGTACACATGAGACAGAAATCCTGCAAGAAGAATACCGCGAGATTGATCCATATATGGCAGCAGCTGCCATAGTTCCTGTGCAGACAAACGAGGATACTTTGGGGCAACGCGTGATTGATCATGCATGTGAGTGGAAAAGTGAGAGTTACAAGTACCCTGATCGCAATTTTACTTCATTTTTAAATTACTGTAAAGAACAACAACTTACAGTGCATCAAAATTACGATACGTCTGAGATCAGATTTACAGATGAGCAGCAAAAAATACTTCACTTATGCACGCAACAGCTTTCGTCTTTGCAATCAAGATTTATAAATTGCCCTAAACGTACTTTTATTATTGGGAAAGCCGGAGCTGGAAAAAGTACGGTAATAAAAGAAATTCGTAAAAGAGTTACCGAGCAGTTAGGACCGGAAGCTATTATGGTTTTGGCTCCAACAGGTGCTGCTGCAATTAATGTCGAGGGCAAAACAATTCACTCTGCATTAAAAGTACCAACATGTTTTAAATCGCTTGCTGATTTAGGAAGTGAAGCAGCAAGAAATCTACAGCTCAGCATGAATCCAGTTTCATTTCTCATTATTGACGAATTTTCAATGATCGGATGCCGTCTGATGGCTGCACTTGAGCAAAGATGTCGCGAAGGTAAACCAGACAGCATTGAACCTTTTGGAGGCTTATTTGTTTACCTGATTGGAGATATTAGGCAGCTACAGCCTGTAAAAGACACACCTCTATATAGGAGACATTATATAAAAGACATTTTGGCTTTTCGTGGACAAACAGTTCTTAAGATGTTTGAAAAATGTTTCACTTTAACAAAGTCAATGAGACAAAGCGACGATCAGCAAATACAGTTTAGAGAGACTCTTGATTCACTTTCCGTAGGCAAAGTTACAGGCGACCAATACGCATCCCTTATGCAACGACGTAAAGCTATACAGCCTCCGGCTGAACTTGAAAGATTTCATGATGCCATACGCCTTTTTCCCACAAACAAGCAAGCTGAAGAACATAATCAAGAAGTACTTCGTAAATCAAAATGGCCAGTGGCAAGAATATTAGCAGACCACAATAATCAAATAGCAAGATGGAGTGAAGATGAGCACGCGTCTGGACTTTTTTTAGCAATTGGATGCAGAATTATGTTGCGTACCAATCTGTGGACAGAGGGAGGATTGGTCAACGGTGCACTTGGTACGGTAAAAGATATTGACCAGGATTACGGCCTCCAGGCTTGCCACAGGCAGTAATGGTTCATTTTGATGATTATCGGGGACCATTTCTCACTGAAAGACTTTTTCCTGTCACACCTATTACAAAGTCTTGGAAAGAAAACAATGTCTCATGCTCCCGTACTCAGTTACCTTTAACAGTTTCATACGCTGTCACCCTACACAAATCCCAAGGTTTAACTTTGTCAAAAATAGCTGTGGACATTGGTGACACTTGGAGCAACTTATGTCGCGTTTAGCAGGGTTCGACGTTTAGAGGATGTTCTGATTGAAGTGCCTTTCGCAAAGGATAGGCTAGACCAAATTAGAAGAATGGGGGCACTTGCTGATAGATTAGCATTTGAGCAGTATCTGAGGCAACTGTTGACCGAATAAACACTTGAAGATTCAACAGCTGTTATTGTAATTTTTCTTTTATACTAATAAACAGTAAATATAAAAATAAAAAATATATATTATATATTGTTAATGTTATATTTTATGTTTATCCCACTCAATGCTCCGACATTTCGGCCTGACGGATTCTAGTCAATCAATCCCGAAAACTAATCAGGGAAGCGCCTGAACACAGTGAACCTATAAACAAAATTTGAAGGAAAACGGAATAATTCTGCATGAAAAACCCATTTATATAAAATAAGGGGGGATCTGCCCCCCGTTCCCTCCTTTATACTTAACCAATCAATCCCGAAAACTAATCAGGGAAACGCCTTAACACAGTGAACCTATAAACAAAATTTGAAGGAAATGGGATAATTCTGCATGAAAAACCCATTTATATAAATTAAGGGGGGGATTATCCCCCCGTTCCCCTCCTTTATACTTAACCAATCAATCCCGAAAACTAATCAGGGAAACGCCTTAACACAGTGAACCTATAAACAAAATTTGAAGGAAAACGGAATAATTCTGCTTGAAAAACCCATTTATATAAATTAAGGAGGGATTAGCCCCCCGTTCCCCCCTTTATACTTAACCAATCAATCTCGAAAAGTAATCAGGGAAGCGTCTTAACCCAATGAACCTATAAACAAAATTTGAAGGAAAATGGAATAATTCTGCATGAACAACCCATTTATATAAATTAAGGGGGGATTAGCCCCCCGATCCCCCCCTTTATACTTAACTAATCAATCCCGAAAACTAATCAGGGAAGTGCATTAACTCAGTGAACCTATAAACAAAATTTGAAGGAAAACGGAACAATTCTGCATGAAAAACCCATTTATATAAATTAAGGGGAGGGATTAGCCCCCCCCCCCCGATCCCTCCCCCCTTTATACTTAACTAATCAATCCCGAAAACTAATCAGGGAAGCGCCTTAACACAGTGAACCTATAAACAAAATTTGAAAGAAAACGGATATTTCTTTGAAGAGTTATCGCATTACGTATGTACATACATACATACAGAACCGGCTGCCAAGCTCTCAGGGCTTGATAGCCAGTTTGATAGCTAAAAAATGGCAATTTTAGAACGTTTTTTGCTCCTGCACCCCCTGGGGTTAGTGGCACCGACATAAAATATAGCCTATGTTGGAGCAGGGGTTGTCACCATCAATTTGCCACCATCACTTTTGAAATCGTTTCGGTAGTTCCAGAGATTACCCCCTACAAACAAACAAACACACAAACAATCTTTACTCATTTATAATATTAGTATAGATGAAAATAAAACATGTGTGTAAACTATTTATAAAATGCATTGCAATTCGTATAAAATCCTTGCTTCATGACGTCATAAACTTTAAATGCTCTATTACTGAATTGCGTAAGAGAAACATCCTTATAACTCCAAAAATAATAATAATAATAACTAATGGTTATTGCATCGGATTCAGTGTCTCATTTCCAATTAAAGTATATCTTTGAATTGAAATTTGGATGAAATACAGGGTCATGAAAAATCGAAGAGTGTGGAAAATAGGATTACAAATATCTCGGCAACTCATTATCCGATCGACTTCATGCTTTATGCAAAATTTATGTTTTTTTATTGTCTTTTATATTCATTTCTTAAAATAAACAATTTCGAAAATTTTTATACACCTTTTATCAGAACGAATATTTCGAGAGTCTGAAAAAAAATACTTCCGGATCATCGAGGTTACTAAAATTCAATAAGCTTCTTCCCATTATTACATACTAAGTACATACCAAATTTCCAGGCTGTATCTCAATTTTTCAGGAGATATAGCGTTTACAGACACACAGACACACATACAGACAGACGGACGGCAAAAAATTTTTTCTAAAAATATGTTTTTCAGAATCTCCAGTGTCTGAAACGTGTAAATCCGTCAAAAAATTTGTTTTCGATTTTCAAAACGATTACAAGACTTACCCTATACTACGTATGATGGGTAAGTAAAAGAATCGACTGTAAATTATTCTTGATAAAATTCTGTCTGACCCTATTCCTGACAGACTTCACTATGCATAAAACGCTTTCGAATTCATGGAAAAATGAGAAAAAAAATAATAATAAAGAAGGAAGAGAAAAAGGAAGGACTAGAATAAATAACAAGACAATAAATATTTGCCATAGCATGAAGAACAATGTTCTTCAGAAAGACCTAGCGCAATTTTACTTACCCATCATACGTAGTATAGGGTAAGTCTTGTAATCGTTTTGAAAATCGAAAAAAAAAATTTGACAGATTTACACGTTTCAGACACTGGAGATTCCGAAAAACATATTTTTAGAAAAAAAAATTTGCCGTCCGTCTGTGTGTCTGTGTGTCTGTGTGTGTGTCTGTAAACGCTCTATCTCCCGAAAAAATTGAGATAGAGACTTGCAATTTGGTATGTACTTAGTATGTAATAATGGGAAGAAGCCTATTTCATTTCAATAACCTCGATTAACCGGAACTATTTTTTTCGGACTCTCGAAATATTCGTTCTGATAAAAGGTATATAAAAATTTTCGAAATTGTTTAGTTTAAGAAATGAATATAAAAGACAATAAAAAAACATAAATTTTACATAAAGAATGAAGTCGATCGGATAATGAATTGCCGAGATATTTGGAATCCTATTTTCCACACTCTTCGATTTTTCATGACCCTGTATTTCATCCAAATTTCACTTTAAAGATATATTTTAATTGGAAATTTGACGCTTAATCAGAGACAATTAATCCGACGCAATAAACCGCTAGTTAATAGGATTATTATTTTTGGAGTTATAAGGAAAAACCTCTTTCAAGCAATTCAGTAACCGAGCCTTTAAAGTTTATGACGTCATCAAGCCACGATTTTATTTGAATTGCAATGCATTTTATAAGTAGTTTACACATTTTTATTTTAATATTTTACATTATGCATATCCATGATGGGTAAGTATTACGGTGGCCCCCAACGACTAGTTTATTTTTGTGGAGGTTTTTGTCTTTATCTAACAAGCGCTTAAAAAATATTTTATTTTCCAGTATTTATAAGAAATAATTTACAGTCGATTCTTTTATTTACCCACCATACGTAGTATAGGGTAAATCTTGTAATCGTTTTGAAAATCGAAAATATTTTTTGACGGATTTACACGTTTCAGACACTGGAGATTCTGAAAAACATATTTTTAGAAAAACAATTGCCGTCCGTCTGTCTGTGTGTCTGAGTGTGTGTTTGTAAACGCTCTATCTGCCGAAAAAATTAGATAGAGCCTTGAAATTTGGTATGTACTTAGTATGTAATAATGGGAAGAAGCTTATTGAATTATGTATTCTAGTCCTTCCTTTTTCTTTTCCTTCTTTATTATTTCTTTTCTCATTTTTCCATGAATTCGACAGCGTTTTATGCATAGTGAAGTCTGTCAGGAAAAGGGTCAGACAGCATTTTATCAAGAACAATTTACAGTCGATTCTTTTACTTACCCATCATACGTAGTATAGGGTAAGTCTTGTAATCGTTTTGAAAATCGATTTTTTTTTTTTTGACGGATTTACACGTTTCAGACACTGGAGATTCTGAAAAACATATTTTTAGAAAAAAAATTGCCGTCCGTCTGTCTGCGTGTCTGTAAAAACGCTCTATTTCCCGAAAAATTTGAGATAGAGCCTTGAAATTTGGTATGTACTTAGTATGTAATAATGGGAAGAAGCTTATTGAATTATGTATTCTAGTCCTTCCTTTTTCTTTTCCTTCTTTATTATTTCTTTTCTCCTTTTTCCATGAATTCGAAAGTGTTTTATGCATAGCGAAGTCTGTCAGGAAAAGGGTCAGACAGCATTTTATCAAGAACAATTTACAGTCGATTCTTTTACTTACCCATCATACGTAGTATAGGGTAAGTCTTGTAATCGTTTTGAAAATCGAAACATTTCTTTTGATGGATTTACACGTTTCAGACACTGGAGATTCTGAAAAACATATTTTTAGAAAAAAAATTGCTGTCCGTCTGTCTGCGTGTCTGTAAAAACGCTTTATTTCCCGAAAAAATTGAGATAGATCCTTGAAATTTGGTATGTACTTAGTATGTAATAATGGGAAGAAGCTTATTGAATTATGTATTCTAGTCCTTCCTTTTTCTTTTCCTTCTTTATTATTGCTTTTCTCATTTTTCCATGAATTCGAAAGCGTTTTATGCATGGTGAAGTCTGTCAGGAATAGGGTCAGACAGAATTTTATCAAGAATAATTTACAGTTGATTCTTTTACTTACCTATCATACGTAGTACAGGGTAAATCTTGTAATCGTTTTGAAAATCGAAAAAAAAATTTAAATCTGTAAACGCTCTATCTCCTGAACAAATGGAGATAGAGATTTGAAATTTGGTATGTACTTAGTATGTAATAATGGGAAGAAGATTATTGAATTATGTATTCTAGTCCTTCCTTTTTCTTTTCCTTCTTTATTATTGCTTTTCTCATTTTTCCATGAATTCCAAAGCGTTTTATGCATAGTGAAGTCTGTCAGGAATAGGGTCAGACAGAATTTTATCAAGAATAATTTACAGTTCATTCTTTTACTTACCTATCATACGTAGTACAGGGTAAATCTTGTAATCGTTTTGAAAATCGAAAAAAAAATTTAAATCTGTAAACGCTCTATCTCCTGAACAAATGGAGATAGAGATTTGAAATTTGGTATGTACTTAGTATGTAATAATGGGAAGAAGATTATTGAATTATGTATTCTAGTCCTTCCTTTTTCTTTTCCTTCTTTATTATTGCTTTTCTCATTTTTCCATGAATTCCAAAGCGTTTTATGCATAGTGAAGTCTGTCAGGAATAGGGTCAGACAGAATTTTATCAAGAATAATTTACAGTTGATTCTTTTACTTACCTATCATACGTAGTACAGGGTAAATCTTGTAATCGTTTTGAAAATCGAAAAAAAAATTTAAATCTGTAAACGCTCTATCTCCTGAACAAATGGAGATAGAGATTTGAAATTTGGTATGTACTTAGTATGTAATAATGGGAAGAAGATTATTGAATTATGTATTCTAGTCCTTCCTTTTTCTTTTCCTTCTTTATTATTGCTTTTCTCATTTTTCCATGAATTCCAAAGCGTTTTATGCATAGTGAAGTCTGTCAGGAATAGGGTCAGACAGAATTTTATCAAAAATAATTTACAGTTGATTCTTTTACTTACCTATCATACGTAGTACAGGGTAAATCTTGTAATCGTTTTGAAAATCGAAAAAAAAATTTAAATCTGTAAACGCTCTATCTCCTGAACAAATGGAGATAGAGATTTGAAATTTGGTATGTACTTAGTATGTAATAATGGGAAGAAGATTATTGAATTTCAGTAACCTTGATTATCCGGAACTATTTTTTTCGGACTCTCGAAATATTCGTTCTGATAAAAGGTATATAAAATTTTTCGAAATTGTTTATTTTAAGGAGTGAATATAAAAGACAGTAAAGAAACATAAATTTTGCATAAAGAATGAAGTCGATTGATTAATTAGTAGCTGAGATATTTGTAATTCTATTTTCAACACTCTTCGATTAACTGGCTGTATGAAACAAATTTTTATTCATTATCAATAAATCGTTTACAGGAATGGGGAAAGATGGAGGGCCCACCGCAAAATCATAAATCCAGCATTTCACATGGGATTGATGAAGGACCGCGTCCCTCTTTTCAACGAACACGCTTTGGCTCTGGTCAACGACATGGTAAAGTTGGCTGGCAAACCATCGGTGAATCTTCTCGAAGCTTTGAAATACAATTATTTTAATGCCCTGAGCGGTAAGTACGTTTCTTCTTTCGATTTCAATTATAACACTGTTCAATTAATGTTAATGAAATTTCTGTTTCTCATTATACGTTGCGTGTTTCCTATTGATTTTAGGGTTCTAAAAAAAAGTTGTTAAAGATGGGTTCGACTAGTTTGTGTAAAAATTTTCGATTTTTAAGGTGAGTTCGTAACTATACAGGGTGTTTCATAAAAGATGGACAAAACTTTAAGAGGTGATAGTATACATCCAAACAAGCAATTTTCATCAAAGAATGCAAGGTCGGAATTAAACCACAAACTTTCTAGAGGGCGCCGAAGCTGAAGTTGTTATACCAGGCAGAAACACACAAAGAACGATTAAGTGACAAAAGCAAGTTTATAATGGCATCTGATTACAATAAGGGTTCAAAACAATGACCGGCAGTGTCTATGCATTCGGTACAACGGTGAAGAAAAGATTGGCGAATTTTCTGAAAAACAACAGGCATATCGCGCACTTCCCCTACAGCGGCCGAAAGTCTAATGACGAGGTCTTCTCCAGATTCAACGAGGCTCTTCATAAATAAGAACCTTCAGCTGTCCCCACAAAAATAAATCGAGACATGAAAAGTCTGGTGAGCGCGGTGGCCAAGCTACAGGACCACCTCTCCCAATCCATCAGTACGGAATTGTTATTTCCAGATAGTCTCGTACATAATGGCTGGTGCTCCATCTTGCGGGAACCACATTATTCGCCGAATGTGTAGGGGAACGGTGTTCAACATGTCTGTCAGCACCAGTTGCAGAAACGTGATATATTTTTTTCCCGTCAAGGATTTCTGGCTGAAGATAAAGTCCGAGTAGGTGGTCTCCGATTATTCCCGCTTAAACATTGATAGAAAAGCGTAGCAGATGATCAAGGGGATTTACATCCGCCCATACATGTTAATTGTGGGTGTTAAATACACCTTCAAGTGTGAAGGTAGAATCATCCCTGAAAAGCACAGTTGTCCCAAAATTTGAATTTACCATGTTCTGCTGCAGAAATCAGCGGAAGAATTACATATGACGAGGATAATTCCTTTGAGTCAGTTCCTAGACTCGTTGAAAATGATAAAGATGCAAACGTTCATCCTTCAGTACTCGCCATGTCGTGGAGTGTGATACATACAATTGCCTAGCCACTGCTCGTGTACTTGTACTTGGCTGATCTGCCACCATATTCCAAATGCTTCTTCCACAACTAACGTCCTGTCCGTCTTTGCACTACCTGCATCCGACCGGGAAGCGAAAGAGGATCCCGTCTCACACAACTGTCGGTGCAAGTGCCCAAATGTTTTATGGCCGGGCAATCGCCTGTTAAGAAACCGTACTCTCCGTACAATCGTTGAGCTTCTGAGCCATTTCCATTTGCAGTTCCGTAGATAAAATGCATATCAGCCTTTTGCCTATTAGTGAAGGGCAACATCTTCCGATACGTTCCGACCGCGATTGAAAGTTGCACACTCGGATCAGCGGCTTTTATTTGCAGAGGCGGATCAACTACCACCCGGGCCCCTAGGATTGATCTTTTTTTGCCCCCTCCGCTCCTACAAAGCAATATATACAGGGTGATTCAAAATACATGTTTGCTCATTTATCTCTTAGACCACTTATGATAGAAACGAAATTCCAATTACAACAAGTACAGATTTTAGTCATGGCATTTGTTTTACAAGGGGCTTTATACATATTAAAATAAGAAATTTAATTTTTACACGGCCCCTATAAGTTATATTTAGAAAAATGTCCTTCGTTTATGAAGAACATAAAAAAAATCCTATTTTTTTATGGCCAAAACTTATACTAAATTATTATACTTCATATTTTATGAAATTTCAGTGTTTCCTGACACTAAAAACGGAAAGAAGCAATGTTAGTGCGGGTAAACATTGAAATGCCATTAATTTTAAAGTGCTATAATTCGGAACAAACTGGAAACCGAAAATTTTCCTGAATCCAGTACTTTCTTCTTATGAATATAGAAGAAATTAAAAGGGGAATAGCATTTGGAATACCATCTATATGTTAATAACATGAAAGATTTAATAAATGAATGAAACAAATAATGTTGTACATCATTTCGCTTTTGCATAAAATATCAGCCCAATATGAAGAAAAAACCCAAAAGAAAATTTTAGCACAAGGGCCCTTTTATTCCGGGCCCCTAGTCTTCAGCCTACTCAGCCTAATGGGTAATCCGCCTCTGTTTATGTGTTAATCAAGGCGAAATTTTGCATATGCGTTCTTCTTCTTCCCCATATCACATTTGCATGCTATTAGTGTCGTTTTTATCCCGAGTACTCGCAACAGGAATGGAGCTTTAACGTTTGCATGGACCAAGTTTTCAAATGCGCCAGCACCTCTGCCTTTTATTTCCGACCATGCAATATTTGATGAAAGTTGTTTGTTTGGATGTGTTCTATCACCTCATAAAGTTTTGCCCATCTTTTATGAAACACCCTGTATAAATACGCAGCACCTATAGTCGTCATCTGGTTAAAACATCCGTATATGACAGTGAAAAAACTACCCAACCGAATGGTTTGAAATTTAATATATATAATTGTTGCAGAATTTTGTCGAGTCATTTCAAATTTTTTGAAAATCGAATCAAAACTTAAAAAGGTATTAATAAATGTTTTCTTCATTCTATTAAATGCTATCATACTGAATTAATTTAATGATATCTCATGAAATGAAAGTAACTATTGTTAGTAGCTGCATTTACTCACATTAGCAACAGTTACGGTTATTTTAACACGTTTAACAAGTTACAGCATCCTAAAGTCTCTTAGTGACGTGAAGGAATGTAGTTACGTAACTCTCTATTTTTAATATTTTACTACGAGCGCAGCTTTGCAACACTTTTATTTTTACATATATTGTACATTTTTATGTACAGTAAAACCCCGGTTATCCGAAAAGCATGGGACCAAAGGATTTTCAGTTAACCGGGGTTCCATAGGCATTTTCGGATAACCGGGAGGCTTCCTAATTTTATTCTACCAGATGACACTACTCGCTCTCCTAACTTCCCCACAGTCAGGTAAAGTGTTAGTGCTTGCAGGTGCTACAAGAGTCCGTATTCTATTCGATTTCAACCTACCTGTTTACATGTGTTTTAATTTCCTCCAAACTTAATTTACGATGAGTAATATTTTAAAATACAAATGGGTTTTTATAAGCATGAAGAACTCAACGAGTAGAAAAAGTTGATATTGGCACCTCAATGTATTGAAGTGCGGGAAGATGCAACAGAGTCAAATCTGTTGTTGTTTAAAAGGTGGCGGTGATAAGACAGCATTGAAGCAATGCGAAGTTGGAAAAAAAATCACAACATATTTTATAAAGAAATGAAGTGTTGTATGTGACTATGCAATAAAATGCCTGCATTTACGCTATAGTCCAAATAAGTAATTTGACGCTGTTTATTTATTTCATTAAAAGAATGCTTGTTTAAAAATAAATTTTTTCCTTTAAAAAAAAAAAAAGAGAGAGAGAGCGTTATGGTCTTTCGGTTTAGCCGATTTTCGGATAACCCGAATTCGGATAATCGGGGTTATACTGTATTTTATAGTATATGTAAAGAAGAAAGTGTTGCACGATTGCGTTCATATAAATAATTGAGGTAAAAGTAGGAGAAATTGCGTATTTTTCATCAAAAACTACGAATAATACGAATTTTGAGCTTGTGTAAGTCGTATAAATCCGAACAAAATGCAAAAACTATTGTTGAAATCGTACAGGATAAACCTTCTAATGTTAAAAAGTGCAATAATTAAGTCAGTATAACAAAATAAAATTTTAGTATTATTTCATAGGCCAAAAACACGGCTTATGGACCCTGCTCCTTTAAAATGAAGTTAAAAGGGTGTTATTTTGATTTTACCATACTTAAACATCAACGCATGCTTCGGAGCCAATTCCATAAAATAAACTGAAACATGTATTCGAATCAGTATTAAATCGTGGTACTATTCTATTATCCCGTCGACCACTTTTCATAACAAAAAACTATCGCTATACTGTAAGATTAAACGCCAAATATGCAGTCCCATTTACTGGATGTCAGAAACATTATACGTGTTTGTTACGTCATCAAGTGGTTTTTAATTCGACATTTGGTTGTATTTTTCATTATGTTTTACTGATTTATTAGTTATTTCATTAATTAAAATAAAAATCGTGTCCTTAAATTCGTATATTTTATTTATTTATTTATTTTGATATTCCAGTAGCAACGTACTCCCGTTTATTGGGCGTTACAGTTTGGCGATAGTTTTTTGTTATGAAAAGTGGTCGACGGGATAATAGAGTAGTACCTAAATCGCTGTAACAAGTGTATTGAAGCCGGAGGGTCTTATTTTGAATAATAATAATAATAATAACAATTATTATTATTATTATTATTGTTTCTATTTCATTTTAAAAAATTCTTTAACACACTATGTATATATAATATTTATGTTTGAATTTTTTTCTATCTGTGTCCCATCGTAGAATCCGTCTTTGGCTTCAAACAAATTGAAGAAAACAAAGCAGCAAATTTAAGGTGTTTTTCTTTGATTGATAGGTAAGTACTTAGAATATTATAATTCTTCTAAATAAATTATTCTATATTACTTTAAGCATTTATATTTTTTTCAGCTTTGAATTAGATGATAATTGATGTACATCGTCGAATTAATTGAATTGATATTTTATGGGAAAAGGCATGATTTGAAATTTTTTTAAAAGTTTAATTAATTTTCCTGGATTTTCATTAACATAAACGTATGATCTATGTTAAAAGTGACAACCAATAAACATTAAGAGGTTTATTTTAAGTTTAATTCTGAACTACTACAATTATTTCGGTTCATTATATTAGCTTACTTACTATTAGATTAATTATTTAAGATTTACATAATTTGATTTAGTATTTATTGTAATACAATTTGATTGCTTGAAACTTATATACAATTGAACTTATTTAAGCCTAAACTTATCAATTGTTAATTACGCCATTGTATTCTTCTTTTTCGAATACATGTTGCGGTAACACAAAATTTGGTTTTCTAAACTTCGGTGCACTTGCCTGCATCGTCTCATGTCTGAATCTATGACTATCAAATGCTGTTTGACGTGTTCCAATTTTTGAAAAGATTCTTCGAATTTTTTTATTATTATTTCTTTTTAAATTTTTTTTCACAATTTCCCGTTTTCAATAATGAATTAGTGAAAAATCTGTCTGGCAAAGAAAGAAGAAGAAAAAGAAAGTCCCACGCACTAATTGAAAATTTCCTGGCACTAATTGAGGGAGCATCTGAAAAAAGAAAGAAAAGTGCGGAGTTAACCCTTTAACGTTCATTGGTTTCCCTAGGAAACCACAAAACTTTAATTACGAAATTCCACAATGACAGCAGAATTTTAATAGAAATGTTTTCCATTTATTATATAAGTGAAATATCGCTTTTTTTTTTATATATATATATAAATAAATTTGTTCATAATTTCCGGTGTCAATCATTTATTTCAACATTTTAGCAATTGAAATGCTTTATCCGTTAAAGGGTTAAACTGATGGCATTGAGCTCACAGGCTATTCTCACTAATTGTATATTATACTCTTATTTCAAATAATAATGCCCCTCGAAAAATAAACAAATCGACAATAAATTAAAGGGGGAAACAGCCCCCTGTTTCCCCCTCCCCTTTGACACAATGAATCTATATACAAAATTTGAAGCAAATCGGATAATTCTGCATGTAAAACCCATTTATGAAAATTAAGGGGGATTAGCCCCGTTCTCCCCTTTATACTTAGCCAATGAACCCCAAAAATTAATTGGAGAAGCGCCTTATCACAATGAACCTATATACAAATTTTAAGCAAATCGGATAATGCTGCATGAAAAACCCATTTATCTAAATTAGGGGGGGGGACTATCCCCCTTCCCCCTTTATTCTTAACCAATCAACCCCAAAACGAATCAAGAAGCACTTTATCAGAATGAACCTACATACAAAAGTTGAAGCAAATCGGATATTTCTACCATGAATTATCGCGTTACGTCCGTACACACACTGAAAAAATCTCCAGCTTTTGCTGCAGACACACTCCACCGCTTTAAAAAAAAAACGGTTACTTTACTATATTATGGAGCATTTTCATTGGTCAAAATAGAGATATTCTATAAAAGCGGTGAAGTGATCATGCAGCAAAAGCTGAATATTTTGTTACAGTGTACAGAACCTGCGGGTACATTAGCTCTCAGGCTTTGGTAGCCTGTGAGCTAAAAAAGTTTACTGCTCTAACTGAAAATCGCATTAACTAAAACTGCACTAATCGAAAGTAACCTGTTCATTGTAATGATGACAAATATGTCATTCTAATCATTTTTCTTGTCCCTAGTTTGTTGGGAATGTCGGTGCAAAGAATGGCTTATCCTTGGTATCGACCAAAATTATTGATGAATTTTACGCCTTTTGGCAGAAAATTTCAAAAACAGACCAAGGAGTACAGAAGTTTTATAACAAAAGTAAGTTTATCTTTGTATAGAACTTCTAACATTGTATTTATTATTCCTTTTACAAGGTTTCTTCATTCGCTCATCGCTGTTTATAATTCATTTATTATATGTAACTACTATCCATAGCTACACCTCGAGAACTCCTATAGTCAAGGCCTCTTCAACCTTCCATTGAGCAGGGGCGTACCTCACATGGGCACAAAAAATGAAGGGGGCCATTATGAACATGATTAAAAAAATGCAACAATATTATCTCACAGTAGTAGTGGTATAGCGATACACACGTCTTTTACAATGCAAAATAAATGTTGTATGGGTGCGGAGACTCATTTATTTTTCATTTATTTATTCATTATTAGTAAATCTGCAGATCAGGAGCCTCAACGTCAGCTCTAAAAGTCATTGTTTTTTAATCTCACTTTTCATATTATTTAGCATCTTACAATCGACAATTTACTTTTTTTATATTACATACATACATATTTATAGGCACATAAAATACTTCGGAGGTTTCAGAAATTAGAAGCGTTAAATTAAACACGATTTACGCAATGATATTCTGAAATTCTTATGAACTTCTTATTCTTGTAACTTTTTAGATTTAAAAAAAAAACTTGTATTAAAATAAATTCCTCGTTTATGTCAATAGAATACAAAAATAATTTATTTTGATAATAAAATATTGCAGCAAAATAGTCCGAGTTACTTGAATTTTATTAGTTTGATATTCTTTGAAATAGGGTTGCTAAGCAACTAATAAATTAAAGAGCAAAGTATAAAGAAATGCGTTTTAAAGTTTGTAAATATATATATATATCTACCCTATATATATAAAATCCTAATGAAACGAATTTGTGAAACGATTTTATGAAACGAATTTATGAAACGATTTTATGAAACGACTGATTAAACGACTGATTATGTTTCAGGGCTATTTTTAATAAAATATTAAACGCTTGATGGTGAAATTAATACCAATTGTCCATAAAAATCCGCGGATGTCAAAACTGGTAATAGAATTTTGAAATTGGAATTAGTTTTCGAGATATTAATTTTTTTCTAATTGTAATGACATTTCTGTAATGATGGCAACTAATTACTCAGTTTTTTTGTGACAAAAAAGGGAAAAAATTGAAAAGGATCCCTATAGGGATTATTGATTTCTTTTTATTCGTCATTTTCAAATTGAAATTGAATTTATCTTTTATTTCAATCGATAATGAAGACAAGATTGTGAATAAATTATGTTTTTCAGGAAAATTTGAAAAAAAAAAAAAAAATCACATTTCTATCGTCAGGATTCAATCGTCTGTCAGCATTTAATTTAATTTATAAACTGAAAATATTTTGAATAAATTCGTCCAAATGACGTCATTTATGTAAACGCAAAAGAAAGGAGCAAAAAAATATTTATACAATTTGTTTAGCGTAAAATGTCATTTATCCTATTTTATATATAATCAGAAGTAGTTTGTATAGAAAAAACATTAATAATATACGTATAATTAAAATACGCATATCAACAAAAAAATCGTCGAATTTGTTTCCATGGCTGTTAATGTCATTTGGCACCAAATCTCACTTTCTGATGCCCGAATTGCGCCAAGCTTTTTAAAAAAGCGTCAAGACCCCTATAATAGAAAAACATCAAAAGCTCATTGGGTTTGTTTTCATAACTTTTGGCAACAAATCTATGTATATTAACGAATCTATCCCTTTTCGAAGCTCGAATTACACCAAACCTAAAAGCAAAGGATCCTATACTGGAAAAGCACCCGATTTTCTTATGGACAATATTCAAGTGACATAACAAGGTGTAAAATTATCGCGGATAGCAAATTTGTTTAAATATGTCATCAATTGATGCCGAATAAATGCAGGCATGCATGCACAAAATATTTAATTAATTTTGTATGATAAATAATTATTAGAAAATTCGTATATACATATTAATTAAAATAAATAATTTACATATTTAAAATAACATGAAAATATGCATGATGGTGCACTAAAATAGAGAGAAAATTAAAACCTGTTACTGAAAATGTCTATAACAGTACTTTTCAATACCGTGGTTCTTAATGTTATTCACAAGCAGATGGAATTTTTCTCATCCTTAAACGCAAAGGAAGAATAGAATACAGATCGTTGTTATAAAAGTCCGAGAGGTAGCCACAATTTAAACCTAACCATTTTATACAAGCTGGTTTTCAAGTTGTAATTGATTTTACTTATCAATCCCGAAAACAGTCGTCAGTTGTCACAACAGCTGTGTATGAGGCCATGGTAATCAAAAAATGCCCCATTAAAACGTTAAAAGCATGGCAACCCAATTACACAGTTACCAATATTTTCAAAACAAAGCACGCTGTGATGTTTTTAGAGGCTTCGAAGTCTGAGCGGGGGTTGGCGAGCGTAGCTCGCAGGGGGTAGGCCCCCTAGTATGAAAATAAAATGTTTTATATTTTCCGGACAGATGCTAAACATTTTCACCTGCATATCGAAAATTTACTACCCCTTGATTTTATGTATCAGTTTGGAAAAGATTTGTGCAGAATTATGGGAGTTGTTGTGTCCATAAAAAAGTGATATATATATAGAGAGAGATAGAGAAATAGACAGATAGATAGATAAATAGATAAAGTTTTTAACTGGGGATGGCTTTGGGTTCTAGGCGTCGTAATCTGCGTAGATCTGGAAATTTTTTTTCAAAAATTTAAACTTAGGGAAGAAGGTAATAGGTAGTATTTTTTTACAAAATCTGCGCAAAAATCGTAATTTAGAACGTCTTCCGCTCAAGTCAGCCTTTTAAGTTTTAATTTTTTTTAGAAACTGTTCTTAGCGAGTATTTACATCTTATAAGCAACCATTATGCCAAATTTCAAGTTTCTATAACTAACAGGATCGTAGGAATCGCAATTTCAGAGCTTTCTTCCACCTGCACTTTTTAAAATTTCGATTTTTTTTAAACTGTTCTGTGCGAGCATTTACGCATTTACGTCTTAAAAGTAAAAGCCATGTTAAATTTTAAATTTCTACTCCTATCAATTCTATACAAATCGTAATTGAGAAAGTTTTTAGGGTGCCTTAAAATACTAGGTAGGAAAACCAGCTTAAAGGTTTAAAACACATCTATTAAATAGCGACGTATCAATTAAAAAAATTTGAGAAGGACTCAAATAATCATTTTGAAATAAATAAACGAGTTAGAACTACTTTAAGCATGCATGATAAGGCACGTTGATAAATTTCATTACAGAAAACGAATTACAACAAGTTCAGTTTCATCATCTCGTTTAATTCTTTCTTCACGAATTATACAATTTGGAAATTGTACGTCAAACGTGACAAATAAGGTGCCTTCGTACTATAACTAGTTTTATAAATATTCAGATATTGGTGCTATAAATATTCAGATATTTTTGCTACGGGTCGGGTTCGGGGCTGGTTGATTCCTACTTGTTTACTTTGGGTCGGGTTAACTTATTTTTTGGTACGAGATGGGTTAGGGTTGGGTTAATTTTTACTTTTTTCGCTGCGGGTCGGGTTGACTTACAATATCGGGTTGAGTTTTTTCACTCATGCGTGTCGTGTTCAGGTTGACCCGATTTTTTAAAAGAATGTCTAAAATATTTTTTCCGATAAAATCTATATGCAGTAAAAATTTCATAACGGACAGTCCCAAATAGCGGAAAGCTTTATGAAGGGATTACTTTTTAAATCTTTTATTTAGTAAAACCTCCGAATTACGGACACCTTGGAGCCGTTGCGTTTATCCGCAAATTCAGAAGTAATAACATGTACAGTAAGACCTCCGTACGGTCACTCCTGAAGAGCGGAGACAGTCCCCAATACAAATATTTGCATATTTTTGCGCACTCCTCCGAGTAAGAGATAAATTCGATGGCACCGAGGTGTCCGTTATTTAAATGTATTACAGTATTTGAATATTAATTAGTATATATATATATATATATATATATATATATATATATATATATATATATATATATATATATATATATTATACGCTTATATTTCTATATAAAAGAAATACAATAAACAAAAGAATCTATAAAGAATGTATAAAGAAATACAATAGTCGTTGCACTCTTTTGCAAAAACGTATGAATACAAAATTTATTTTATGTGCAGATTTTCTTATTATAGATATTAATTTTATGTTACGAAATTAAGTTTCAATACACTTTTACAAACAATGAATTACAATTCTGTTACATTAAAATTATACTATGCGCAAACATCCAATACAAGAGAATGTAAAAATTTCATCGTTTCCAGGCATAGCTGCCAACTTTTACGCTTTTTTACTACCACTAAAAAATTAATAGAAAATTTTGCCCTATTGAATCACATGATTTCGGTGGTTCAATAAGCAAAATTTACTATAAAATTTTAGTGGTAGGAAAAAAGCGTAAAAGTTGGCAGCTATGGTTACGGGGCTCCCAAATTGTCCGCCAACTGAATACCAATATTTTTTAACAGAAAATTTCCTGGTAGGTTTCTGCAACATTTCCGCAAAAATTTACCTCCGAAGGTGGTTTGTGCGAAATTTGCAAGAAAAATCTAAAAATAAAAATTTTCTGAGAAAATACCGGTATGCAAAATGCGGACCATTTGGGACTCCTGTCGTTATTATTTCACTGAAAAAGTAAATTATATCGTCTGTTATTATGATACAATTAATTTCCGTAATAAAATAAATACATTTTAAGTTGGCAACATTTTATCTTTTGTTGACATTTACTAAAAATTCCAATGGGAAACTTAAGTCTAGTTTTTAAAATTTCAGAACTTGAAATCCATATTTAGACACTTTTTTTATTTAATATCTATTTCTCTAAGTCCACCGTCCCCTTAAATCAGTACTTTCCACTTAGTGAAAAATGAGGAAAATATCAATTTCCCAATTCTTTGATTAAAATGTATTTAGACACCCCTAGTATAATTTACTGAAGTTACGTATTGATTCTGTAGATTCTCTCAACTCTTAACTCAAAAAATGTCGTATCATAGGCCTCTGGTAAATTATATTTATTAACTCACAAACAAAAGCGGCGAAAAGCCGCGCTCATAATCCACTCACTTCTCTCAAATCTGTTGTTTCACTGACACAGATTAATTATAAGTGGCGCGGCATGTATGGGGCTATACATGGAACATACCGGCCCCCACTGACGTGCTTAATAAACATTCAATCACTGTTTTGCTATGTTACACGATAATAATTAAAATATATTTCAAATTACACAGTAATACACGTTAGATCACTGTACTCAAAAATAATAAACCACATTAAATAAAAAATAACACAACAGGATAATATTCAGCACATTAGATAATACATATTACTCACTATATACCTTAAATTTCAATACAATTATTTTAAAAAATCACTACTATACATTATACCTTATTACTTTTTTTTTTTACTTAATATGAGCATTTATTTAGGCATAGGCAAAACACATAACTTACAGATGCATTTTTTAAAGGTTCGACTTTTAGTTTTCACTTTCCCAACTCAAATTTTGTTATCATCCCGATGGTATACTTCTACAATTCTGCCTAACTGCCACTTATTTCTCTAGAAATTTTCTTCAACTTGTAAAACTAAATTTCCGATTCTCTCATTGTCTTTTTCGAACCGCCATTTACTACGTTATTGTAATTATGGTGCCACTTATGCCAAAATAATTGTACAATTTTAGTTATTTTTTACCCTCTTTTCAATCGATTTTCCCTTATATTAGTAAGATAAGGCTCAATAATATAATTTATTGAGCCTGATTAACATAAAATGGACCGGAGTTAAAATTCCAAAGTTATCCTCATCAGCTGATAAAGGACTCACTCAGTGGCCTTGAATTCAACACCCCTTCAATTTGTACAACTACTGTAAGCAGTTCTTCATAAATTAAACTACTCTCTTAAAATGGTACGGAAAGGATTTTACAGCGGCTTCCCAAAGGCTCCCAAAATCGTACGCCCTGGGAGGCATAAATTAATAAACAATTCCCTTTTTAGAGAAGTATATTGCTAACTTTTCATCAGGTTTTTTTACTAACTCGCTGAACTGCTTAAGCATTCTATTAGCCCCAGTAAAATTTGTCACGTTGTCAGAATAAAGTTTTGCACATGTACCTCGGTGTGCCATAATCCTTTTTATAGCAGCAATAAATGATTCTGATGTCAAATTTGAAATTAGCTCGATGTGCACTGCTTTAACCCTTTAACGTACATTGGTTTCCCTATGAAACCACAAAATTTTAATTACGAAATTCAACATTGACAGCAGAATTTTAATAGAAATGTTTTCCATTCATTATGTATGTGAAACATCGTTTTTTTTGTTACATACAAATAAATTTGTTCATAATTTTCGGTGTCAATCATTTATTTCAACATTTTAGCAATGGAAGTGCTTTTTCCGTTAAAGGGTTAAATATAAAACAAACAAAAATACAAATATAAATTTTTTGCATGATAGTTCTACGTGTACACCCAACTTTAATCATAAAGAGACCACAGAGATCTATGCCCGATGTGTTAAAACAATATCTAAAGAGGTGGATTTAACTTTGTGCCGTTATATAAAAAATAAATGAACAAAGTGAAATAGCACAAAAAAATATATAAATTGGCAAACAGCTGTTTCGGAGCCCCTAAAGCTCCATCATCAGTGCCAATTCAAAAGATTCAAAATGATTAAATGTCTGGCTACCTTTCATTTCATTCATTCTCTTCGTCCCCCCCCCCCTTTTTTTTTCTCCTCCGTACCAAATGTTTTAAATGTCTGGCTACCTTTCACTTAATTAATGTCTGGCTACCTTTCATTTAATTCATTCTCTTCTTTTCTCCCCCTTTTTCTTCTCCGTACCAAATTTTTCAAACGTCTGGCTACCTTTAACTTAATTCATTCTCTTCGTTTCTCCCCTTTTTTTCTCCTTCGTACTTAAACTTGCCCGGTCTGGCAGGGCGTTCCTATTGGTCTCTGCGTCACATGTATTTCCTGACTCAGCTGTTGTTTTTGAAAAGGTCGCCGCCATTCAATCTTGGCGCGTGCTAAAGACGCAAGCATATTTACATGGCTTAAACTTTTAAATCGGTTTTAATCTTTTGAAACGGCACTGATGATGGAGCTTTAGGGGCTCCGAAACAGCTGTTTGCCAATATATATATTTTTATTTGTGCTATTTCACGTTGTTCATTTATTTTTAATGTTAAATCAATAGTGCAATTGGACTCTATCTCTATGCAAATTGCCCATCAATTGATTTGAAATAATTGGTTTAGACTTAAAACAGGGGATGCACTGATACACCTTACGACATGATGCAAGATCATTTATTGGCTAAAAGTTTTCTCTAATAATACCCGCATGAAGCACCCCCATGAAGATGTCTTTTGTGGTAACAAGAAACAATAATTAAAGAAAATTTACCTGATTTAGGTCAAACTGACGGGTTCTGTTTCACAAAAGCAAAACTTACATGACATCTGTTTTGCAGAACCAACATCACCAATGCCAATTAAAACCAAAACTAGTCGTTGGTTGCCACCATAATACTTACCCATCATGGATATGCATAATGTAAAATATTAAAATAAAAATGTGTAAACTACTTATAAAGTGCATTGCAATTCGAATAAAATCGTGGCTTGATGACGTCACAAACTTTAAAGGCTCGATTACTGAATTGCTTGAAAGAAACATCCTTATAACTCCAAAAATAATAATCCTACTAACTAGCGGTTTATTGCATCTGATTAAGCGTCAAATTTCCAATTAAAATATATCTTTGAAGTGAAATTTGGATGAAATACAGGGTCATGAAAAATCGAAGAGTGTGGAAAATAGGATTCCAAATATCTCGGCAACTAATTATCCGATCGACTTCATGCTTTATGCAAAATTTATGTTTTTTTATTGTCTTTTATATTCATTTCTTAAAATAAACAATTTCGAAAATTTTTATATACCTTTCATCAGAACGAATATTTCGAGAGTCCGAAAAAAATTGTTCCGGTTAATCGAGGTTATTGAAATGAAATAGGCTTCTTCCCATTATTACATACTAAGTACATAACAAATTGCAAGTCTCTATCTCATTTTTTTCGGGAGATAGAGCGTTTACAGACACACACACACACACACAGACACACAGACGGACGGCAAATTTTTTTTTCTAAAAATATGTTTTTCGGAATCTCCAGTGTCTGAAACGTGTAAATCCGTCAAAAAAATTTTTTCGATTTTCAAAACGATTACAAGACTTACCCTATACTACGTATGATGGGTAAGTAAAATCACATAAACACAAAACTAGAAACCACAACAAACGACAACAACAATGGAAAAAATTAACCGGAGACATGGGGATATTTTCAGTAGAATTGAGGATGGAATTTGCAATAGAATGAATATAATTTTTAACACTTTCCAACCTAGTTGAAAAGTGTTTATGACTTCGGTTTGTCTGGCCGTATGGCCGTCTGTCCGTGCTCTAACTCCCGTAAATATGCTCGGATTGCTCTGCAAATGTTATTGTAGTACTCTATAGCATGTTCCCTATTTCAACGGAAGTGTGTAGCACTTATAGTTTTTTTACAGGGACACTCAAAAGAATTTCGTTACATTGCGATCTATGGGGAAAAATCATTTGCGGTTTATTTTAATGATGTTACTCAATTTCAAACACATTGTAATTGATATATATCACTAAGGTGCATTACAAGAAGCTTAATATGGAATAGGGTGTGCATAGCACTTATAGTAACTTTACAGGAACAGTCAAAAGAATTCCGTTACATTACATCTATGGAGAAAAATCGTCTGCGGTTTATTTAAATAATGTTTCATTATTTTAAACACATTGAAATTTATATATATCACCAAGGTGCATTACAAGAGGCTTACTACAGAATAGTGTGTGTATAGCAGTCATCGTTCATTTACAGGGAGACACAAAAGAATTCTCTACTGTCTGTTTACAATAATTCCTGAAAGTGCGTTTTAAGTTACTGAACGCGATTTTAAATTTAACTCATTTTTTGTGTATTTACGTGGTGTGTATAAATTCTGTAGATCCTATACAGGGAAGCACAAAAATTCGCGAACACATTTCCGTTTATTGACAAACTCCAGAAGGAGAATTTTAAACTGTGCTACGCTTTTCCTAACTGAACTAAAATTTAGCATCCTATGTAGTATATATACAAATTTATAGATCATATACAGGGCTGAATAAAAGTATTCGGATATTTTTCCGAGTACTGTATAGGTTGCAAATTCCTGAAATTATGTTTTTAAATATGTTATGCGTTTTCCAAATTATTTACTTAGATGCTATCTTTCAGCTTATTAAAAGGTATGATTTGTAAAATTATTTTGGAAGCGTTGGAAAGTGTTACATAATCTATGCTTGAAGCATGATTTTTCGTTCTTGTTTAAAATTTAAATATGTTAAGAAATTTGGGGTTTTCACTCAATTTTAGCATTGATAAAGACGTTTCATAACTAATTGGTGTATATAAAAAGCAATCCCTATAGTTAGGAAGGATACTTCATATATAAAGTGTAAACAAAATTAAAATTTGAAAAAATTTAACAGTTTTTATTTTTTTTTTTTAATTTAAATTCTTTCAAACTTTAGCCACGATATTATATTTTTTATCGCAAAAATAATTTTGTTTAACAATTTATTTTTTATGTATAAAGAAGGTACAAAAAAGGGCATAAATAAAAAAAAAATGTTCGGTACCTAGTCCCCTTCAGATGAACTACTTTTTGTGTAAATGTAGACCATGTGCCATAATCTGTGGATAACATTTTAAATTTGACTTTTTCTTCTATAGGTTATAAATGATATGAAGGAATACATCGCTTCGAATCAAACTGTAAACAATCAGCTTCCAGTGACTGCGGATACAGATCGTTTCAGCAAGCATCTACAGAAGTCATTTACCTACTTACTCTTACGACAACATTTTAATGATGCTTCATTTACCTTCCAGGATCTACACGCTGAAGTCGGAACTATCTTGATTGCAGTAGGTTTAACGCATCTCTTTCTTACTTTGTTTACTTTTTGAACACTTAGTGTAAGAAAAGTATGTAATCATGATTTGTAGATGAGCTTCTGGTATTATGGAACAGTCGGGTAGCATGTAATAGCAAGGTTTCTGTTTGGTAAAGTGCTGCCACCAAGCGACAATACCTTAAGCTACTTAAGAAGTCATAATGAACACAGGAAAGTATATTCAACTAGGTAAATTATATCCAATGGTTGGAGTATCATAGTTGAGATTTTTTCCAACAGAGTGAAAATATGCCGGGACCAGTACTCGAACCTGGGTTGGTTTGCCGTACCAACGCTCTCCCTACTGAGCTATCCCGACTATATCCTGGCTGGCATATTTACCTCTTATTTGCTGTACAATTGATTTATTGCCAGCCAGGATATCGTCAGGATAGCTCAGTAGGGAGAGCGTTGGTACGGCAAACCAAAGTCCCCAGGTTCGAGTACTGGTCCCGGCATATTTTCACTCTGTTGGAAAAAATCTCAACTATGATACTCCAGCCATTGGATATACTTAAGAACGTTTCCAGAATGCCTCCTAGAACGCGCAGTTCGTCGGTCGGCGTCAGAGTTCGTTGTGTAAATAAATATTTATTTTTCGTCTTTGGAAAGTTTCAGTAGATATTTTTTCAATATTTTTTATTCATTATTAGATGTAATATTTTTACATTGAAATTTAGCATGATGAACACCGAAATACGAACAGTTTTTGATGTAATACTTGATTTTTTGCTCGCAATTCACACCCCTAAACATAATTTTTCCTAAATCGGCGGTGTCGGGTTATATGAAATACCAATATCTCATAATACTCCTTGATTATGGTGGCACAAAGAGAAATCTTTATATTTTAGTCCAGTAGATATAGCATTTTACTTTGCAAAAATTCGGGTACCTCTGATTTTTGGATATAGTGTATGGGTTAAACCTCTAATGAAAAAACCAAGTTTTCCACCTTCTAGATCTAGACCTTGTGCGTTTTTTACCATATCAAAAAAAAAAAAAAAAAAAACCAATTTTTTTGGCCTTTTTTTTCGATTTTTCTTGAGTAACTCGGTTCAAGTTCATTTTACAGAAAAAATTACAGTTACCATTTTGTAGAGGATAAAATTCCCTACAGCAAGCACTATTCATGTTTGTAAATTGTCCAAACAGGGGATGAGATACAAAGCCGGGAAAATAGGGTAAAATTTTCAAAAATTACAAAAAAACAAATGAAGTTAGTTTTTGCTTAATAACCCACTTTAGTGCATTTTAGAGACAAAACTATCATAATCAACTTTTTAGAACATGAAATAGTCTATAGTTTCATTTATTAGATAATTGATTATAATTTGCTGTAATAGACTTTGAAAATCACAACACCAAAAAAATTTTTGGGGAAAACAGGAAAATCACAGTTACTGGCAAGTTAATAATTTAAAAAACGAGGTTTTATTTTTTATATTGAAAACACGATGTAATTAATTAATTATAGCTCATACAAGAAGTTAATCAACAAATACATAGTAAGTATAAACAGTCGCTTTATATATGTTTTCTTTTTCTGCTGTTTGGTCTTGGTAGTAATACCATCGTCTCAAGTTCTTCACCGTCTGTCTCTGTACTTGACTCGATTGGTTGTTCTATATCGTCAAAGTTCACAAAGTCCAGTATAAGATAATGAGCGTTGCCACATAGTTGGTTGCGGCACTTCACGCAGATAACTGAACACTTCAGACCTTCCTTCCTACAGCTGCACTTCGCATTGCAACCTTTATTGCATTGAAAGATATGAAATTGAGTAGGGTTTGAGGAGCTGATTCGTTTATTATTGTAACTGGAATGAGCCTATGCTCATCCCACCTCCAGGTCTATTCGAGAGATTCCTTTTCGTTTCCCAGCCATGTCCGAACTTGTGGGAATATCCGGAATGCATGATAATGAGTAACATCGTCAGTAGGTGGTAGTCTCGTAAAATTTAATTTAATATTGTTAGCTGTTCTAGTGAATCTGACATGCCGCAATACATTCAAGTTTAGCTGGTATAACCTCCATATAAGGCAAGAAGTATTCATCTGGGGCTTCAAGTTTGTGCTTCTCTGCATTTGAGTCTTTAAAGATATGAACTTCTTGGCTCAGGGATGAATTCTAAAAAATTCTGCAACATTTTATTTTCGCATGGCTTAAGAGCGCAGAAGTGCAGTCGCAACCACTTACAGCATGAATAAAAATAATATTTTGTGCAACTTCCTTAAAGTTGAAACACTTGTTGGAGTAAAGAGCCTAAGGCAGTTTCCCCTCTCCCGGACTTTCGGAAATGAACATTATCTAGAGCTAGAGAAGCCACAAGAACAAGAAGGCCAGTATCTTCACCATTGACAATGACAGCATCGTAATCACGGGCAAGTATATAGCTGTATTCAGTATTAGCAAATCTGCATCTTCAGTGGCTTGCTTAGAGACCACTGTTGCTTTTTCAATTTCATTTCGAAGCATAGAAATTAAAAGTGTTTTGTTTTTTTCATTCTCCAACAATTTCTCTTGTGGTATCTGTGGAAACATTGTCTCGCTGAACTGAACCTCAGCAGAAGTAGGAATCTTCAAGCGACGAGCTCTTTCTGCACTTTTATACTTTTTTGATTATCTTCAAAATAACCATCAAAGTCAACGATTGCATTTCCAGTGTGATGATGCTGTACCTTTCTCACATATTTTGCGAAAATAGCAAAGAAGTATTTGTTGCTATCCCAACAAACTTTGTGTAGAAGATATCCACCATCAACTACCTCCACTTTATTCGTTACCAATATTGTCTCACTTATTAGGGGGGGGGGTAAAAGCAGAGTAAAATATAGTCTTGGTGCATTTGCACATACCCATGTCTGTAAAAAGTGACAAAGGGAACGGCCCCAATTCCTACTGGAAGTATTCTTTCATTTCTTCGTATAATTGCTTGTCACATCCTCTGAAACAGCACAAGACGATCTATGGCTACTTTCGCTTCCTTCATTTTTGTACTGCTTGTTACTGTAGCAATAGAAACCGCTGCATCCTTTCGCTTAAAATTTATGCTTTCAAAATTTTGATGAAGGATGCTTGACATCCCTTTATTATCAACTTCCTGTGAAAGATGGCAATTCATTTCTTTACCCCCAATAACTCTACTGCTCTGCTTATAGACAAAAGCTCGTTAATTTGTGGAAATGGGTGATGGCTGGAAAACCATTGAATCAACTTGTTCTCATCAGTATACCTCCTGATTCTTCAAAGCCTAATGTGAACATGCCGTTCTAATTTTGCTGACGCAGTGCCCATTGTTTTATTTTAAAATTTAAAGCTGAATTAAACAAACAACAGCGGAAAATAATTCCGCTTTATACAGGTTTCCACCTTAGGAAGTATAATTGTTGGTGTTCTTTCTGTTGGGACTAACATTCTCAGTATAAGATACATTTACCATCAATGTAAACTTTGAATAAATAACAAAAATATCGCTGACAATTAATACAAAGACAACAAACCAAATCTTCATTTGTCGCTCTTTAGCCTTTCATTCTGGCGCCCGGGGCACAAGCACTTTTTAAACCCACACTCCTTAGTTTCGGTCCTAGATACTCCTTTTCACTTCTAAAATTTCTATATTATAACTTATTTATCTTTAAAGTATTTTTTTTATATTATTCCCAGCACTTAATTTTATTTTCGACTTTGGATTCTTGGCCCAACCTCTGGGTCGCGTCTATATCTACCAACTAAGTTTTTTGGTTAATTTCGCCCCCCTCTCAACTAATACCCAATTAGCTTTTATTGTATATACTATAATTAATTAATTACATCGTTCATTCAATATTGTGAAGCTTTAAGTCTGACTCACTAATTGGAAGGATAAGTTGTATACAAGATGACGGTTAAGTATTGCTTCCTTCAAATTAACTGAAAATCGGTTCCAGATGTACACGTATAAATATTCTCAAGAATTATTAGACTTGCCAAGTGCATATAAATTTTATCTCGCTTCTTCTGATCTGACTATATACAGATTTTTATTGCACGATAAATTCGTAGTACTTGAGATCAGAACTTTCACACATCTCAACTACTTGAAAAGTCGCCGTAACTGCATAACCTCTCTTATTAAGTCCTTGAACTACTTGAAATTCATCTACGCTATATACTGAATCTTTGACAGGCTAAAGAAGGAAATTTTGTTGCTAGCTCCAAGCAGAGGAGTCTAAAGAATTTTTCTTTCTTCGAGAGAGACCGACGGCCTGTGTGCCGTGAAAAGCTGAAGTTTTGCCCGGAAAGTGAAACGGGCGTCCTGACAACCAAAAAAAAAAAAAAAAAAAAAAAAAAAAACTTTAAAACCCATGAACTAAACCAATGTGTGTCGCTTCTTGTATTTTGTAATTTTTCTGTGTACTGTAAAGCAGTGTTATTAAAATTAAATATTGCGCCAGCAAGTCTTTTTAATTTAACGACGCTACAATTTCAAAAATAAAATCTCGTTTATAAATTAGTGATTTGCCACGTGGTATTTTCGGGTTTTAACCATAAATCTGTTTTCAGAGTATATTACAGATAATTAATGATCTAATGAATGAAACTTATAGACTATTTCATACTTTACACAGTTTATTACGACATTTTTGTCTCTAAAACGCACTAAAAGTGGGTTATTAAGCAAAAACAAACGCCATTTGTGGATTTTTGAACTTCTTGCAAATTTAACCATTTTTCCGGCTTTGTCTCTTGTCTTCTGTTTGGGAAATTTACAAACATGAATAGTGCATGTTGTAGAGAATTTTATATTCTACAAAATGGTGAAGTTTCAAACAAGTAATTTGGTTTTTACCAGTAGAAAAAAATCAATTGCTACATATATATGTAATCATAAAAATTATATTTATCTTTCACATTCTTTGATTACAATAACTATAAATGCAGTAAGTACTCTTTGGTACGATAAATTTACTTGTGCTGCAGAAGCAATCTTCGTGACTTCTTCTCAGCCATGAGGCTGATTACCTGATTACTGAGGCATGAGGCTGATGCCGAAGTCTGAGACTGATTACCATCAGACTGTAGGCATGTGAAGTTTTAAGAATTTTATTTGCATTTCTTTATGAGATATGCTTTTTTTTAGGGTTTTGTTCATCTCACGAAACCCTATTACTCCCGCTCCGTTGTCTGTCTGTCACAGAGCTATTCTCAGAAACTATGTAACTTACAGAGTTGAAACTTTGTGTATATAGCTGAATACCAGCTATAAAGAGCTCAAAATATTAAAATTTGAAAAATTCGTATTATTTTAATAAATAGAGATAAAAGACCAAAATTCTAACAGCCTTTCCCTATTAAATTTAAACATTTTTCGTTATAGCAGATGCCAAAAATTAAAAATCCACGATGAAATTCTTTCTACAATAATTAATTTTCTATCAGACGATTTGCACGGGAAAAATGAAAATGAAATAAAAAGTTTCACCAATTGAAAAAAAAGATTAATATGAAATAAAAATGACTGACGTCATAATGGTAATAAAATGGAAATTTTCAAAGATTTCTCAATAATACAAAGAGTATGACTATGTGTATGTACACAAAGCAGATTAATATCACGTCATTAGAGAATTAAAAAGAAAATCTGACGTCCTATTGGAAGTTTAACGAATTTTTCAGATGTTTGAGAATAATACAAAGCGAGTATCAATATGAGTAATAGAGAATAGTAAATATATGAGTTTGAGAAACATATTGAATCATGATAAAAATCCGACTATAGAAGTATTCGCATATTTTAACATTTTGATTGTGTACAATATGTTTAATTTTGAAATTAATTTTTTTATATTGCATTTAGTCCGCGTGACAGATATTATTATGACAGAATATAATAGCTGCTTTGCCCGCTATCGGGCTGGTTTGGATACTCGAAAAAACGAAAAAATAGACCGGTAAATTTTTACTTTATAAAAAACAAAAAATATGAGTTTTTTTTTTTTTTTTTTTTTTTTTTGCTAAATGAAATTTATTTGGATTTATTAAAGAAAGGATAAAGTGTTTTGAAAGGAATATTAAACGAAACCCTTTGTGCGATCTTCGATCACACTTACCCACTTGTTTTTTATTTGCCCAATTTTTATTTAACCTTTCCATCTCAGCGTCATTTCGAAAAATCTCGAAACACGTGTTTATTAAGCTTAGTTCTACTGTAGGCATGTAAAGCTTCAAGAATTTATTTGCATTGGTTTACGAGATATGGTGATTTTAATAATTTTTTTATTTGACGCCTTTGTTCCCTTAAGGAATTTTTTTAAATGAATATATCCAATTCATGCATTGCCCTCCGGATTACTTATATGTTGAGATTTTAAACTGTGTAAGTTAACAGAAAGTAGGCGAAAATTTAGACAGAATATTTGAATAATACCAAATACCACAATATACCACGGAATTGTAAGTTAACAGAAAGTAGGCGAAAATTTAGACAGAATATTTGAATAATACCAAATACCACAATATACCACGGAATTGTAAGTTAACAGAAAGCAAAGCGCGTAATAAAAAAAAGAACATTTTTTTGCAATAGCAACAACAACAACAACATTAATAATAATTATAATAATAAAGTCTTACTTACCAGTTTCATAATTTTTTTGTACTTATTAAATAATCATTCAAAGGTGGGCTGAATTTTTTTAGCACTTTTCATTTTTGTGATTGCTTTGTCACTCTTAACAAACGCTCTATCAAAAGACCAGTGTTGCCAATTAAATTTTTACCTTGTCCCTACACTTAGCTCAAAATTTCCGTATACTAATTATAAAAGCAGCGCCCACTAGAAAACTCTCTAGGGGGCGCTGTGAAAAGCTGCCAAAAAATCATTACATAGGGGTATCCATCCCTAAAGTTTATAATTCTACAAAAGACAAAAAAAAATTTCCCAGGCAAACAGACTACTCTGTGCACGTTTTCTTTCTATTAAAGATTCATATGCAAAAAATTTAAAGCTTATTGCTTAAACAAATTAAAACTTATTGCTTAAACAATTTAAAGCAAAGTTAATCAATGAAGAGCCCGGGGGACGCCGCCGTTGCGCCTTTGAAGTTTTCTCGATACACTATCGCTTTTCTTCGCACCATTTCTTTTTCAAAAATTCCCCTCCCTGGCTACGTGCCTTCTTGGAATCCCAAAACTTCGCCTCACGCACAATGTATTTATATATAAGCGGTTCCCATATGAGGTTTTGAAGGGGCACATCTGGACTTAGAGTACTCTGGGAGTTATTGCATACAACTGTCGAGTATAACGTGAATAACTAAATAGCTCAGAGAGTTTCGATTTCTGTAATGTCTGATCAAAAAATTTTGAATTACAAGTGATGGACTTTATGAGAGTGCGATAAAGACTTTATGTGCTGGTCGGCTCTCTTCGTTGAGGGAAAATTTAGGAGTTCCTGGGAGCACCATGACCTTTTTCTTTAATAAGGAAAAATAAAGTAAAAAGAACTGGGTTCTTTACAACATACAAGTCATGATTACAATACACTATGAGTTCAGAAATTAATAAGGTATTGAATGTGTCCTCAATGATACTATGATGTTTGATATTTATGTATTGATTTTCCTTTAGGGGTATGACACCGTCACTTACTCGACCTTGTGGTGCCTGCTCCTCTTAGGACTCCATCCAGAGATTCAAGAAAGAGCTTTCGACGAAGTACAAACAATAAGTGACAGTTATGTAACATATGAAGCGTGTTCTGACCTGGTATATTTGGAAGCAATTATCATGGTAATGTACTAAACCCTATGTATTTTCCATAAGTGTCCTATGGTATAATGTTACCGCGTATTACTTATCTTAAGAATTCATTAAGTGATTAAAGTTACTTGGCTCATAAATTTGTATTTTCCAATGAATTAATCTATGATAACATGTTATTACAAGTTTTATTTAACTTGGCTTGTCTCTCGTTCGGTTCAAATCTTGCAATCCAATTTTAACACACTTCCTGCGCTACGATTGAATTAATTTTTGGTAGTCGGACGTGTATGTAGTGACAATAGAATATTCTGTAAAAACAAATATTTGAAATTTGCATACGTCACCACTCAGGGAACAAAAAACAGTTGTACGTAAGTGCCACCACGTAAATGATGGGTATAAGAAAGATTATAAATAACAATAAATACCCAGAATTTTCGCTTTATGAACTTTAAACTGATGTGCCTGGCACTATGAAAACATTCAATAAAGTGTAACATGTTTTCATTAGGATGAGCTAGGAACTGCTGTCACTGGATCCCGTATATACCGCTTGCTCTCACTGGCTGGTTCCTTCATTGCCGCGGATTGGCGGAGAGCTGTAAATAGCCTTTAACCCACAATGCTATATGCAAGTTTTAATTTTTTTTAAATTAAATTAAAATTTAAAATCCGGTTGCGAAGTGCACTTTCCGGTGACAGCATCTGCAAATGACAAAAATTTCAGAGGACTAGGTGTTATAATTTCGGAGCTTTCCTCAGTCAGGCAAGCAGACAGAAATCTCTTATTTTATATAGAGAGAGATTTCTGTTGTCAACATCCCTTTTTATACATTACGCAGAACGATAAATGAGATACCATATGAAAGCATTTTAAACAGGCTTCTGACATAGTACACTCACATTTCGTTAAAACATGTTTTTCGATTAAAAATTGCAGTTTATTAACCGTTTGAGTGCTATGAAGCGCGATAGCGCCGTAATATATCTGGGGATCAAACAAATTTTGTTTCAACCCAGAAATTTTATTCAATAATTGAAATCATTTAATTTTTATTCAACAGTTGAAGTATTTACAGCGATCTAGTGAGTTACATTTTATAAGATAAAATTTCTGGGTTGAAACGCAATTGTTTGTTCCGCGGATTATACGCCGAATTTTCAGCACTCAAACGGTTAAAAATTAAATCGGCATTGTTTTCATAATGGAAAGGAAAAGTTTTCCTTAAATGAATGTTGCCACTAAAATAAAATACCGCATTATATGATACTCATCAATGATTTTAAAAAATAGTAAATAGTATAAAACAGATAAAATGTGACGTTTATTTTACATTTATGATTAAAAACCAAAATTGAAATTGAAAAGTTTAGAAGAAAAATATATTATTGTTCGATCGAATCTGTGGTATTCACGTGTAGCATAAAAGGCATGATTTGTTATAATAGATTAAATTGTAACTTAAGTGTATTTCAATTTATTTTTCTTTGTCCCGTGTTTTTCCGGAAGAAGATGTCATTCTCTAATGCATTTAAAATACTTTTTTTTTTTCTCTCGCACGTGACTCGTTCTATTGATATTTTACTGTTAGGAATAAATTAGATGATATTCTGGCTTGACTAATGGTGTTTGCAGATATTTTTAATACTTAATTTTTCTGTAGAAATCTAAATATGCATCCAAAAATCTTAGATATTACTAAAAAATATTAAACTGCAGTGCGAAATCATCGCACGTGTCCACTGATGTAGATTAATTACTCACGAAATGCTATTAGTTCTACATTATAAAGAATATATCTTTTACGTAATGTGTCATATATTGTATGTATCAAAATAAATTATTTATTTCTTTAGGAGACTTTGCGTCTTTATCCAACTATACCAATATTCACAAGGGCTCTTTCTGAAGATGTACAATACGGTAAGTTACTCTTCATAATTCTGCAAATGATCAGAGTTTTTTTTAAACAAGAACGAAAACTCATGCGTCAAACATAAATTATGTAACACTTTCCCACATTTCCGAAATAATTTTGCAAATCATTACCGTTTAGTAAGGTGTAAGATGATATCTAACTAAACAGCTTGGAAAACGCATAACACATTTAAAAATCCGATTTCAGAAAATACCCACAATATCAGAATTCTTTTATATAGCCCTCTATATGATCTATAGATTCGTACATGTATTAATTACATAGAATGTAAATTTTAGTTCAGTCTGAAAACGCGTAGCACAGTTTAAAATGTCCCTTCTGAATTTCCGTTACTAAAAGTAAATGTACTGGAGAACTTTTGTGCTGCCCTGTATATGATCTCTAGAATTTATTCACACCAAGTAATACACAAAAAATGAGTTAAATTTAAAAACATGTTCATGCATTTCCAGCAATTATTGTTAACAGTGAGTACGAGATTCTTTTGTGTTCCCCTGTAAATGAACGATGAATGATATACATACAATATTCTATAGTAAGCCTCTTGTAATGCACCTCAGTGATATATATCAATTCCAATATGTTCAAAACAGTGAAACATTATTAAAATAAACCGCAAACGATTTTTCTCCATAGACCGTAATGTAACGGGATTATTTTGAGTGTCCCTGTAAAGACACTATAAATACTATGCACACCCTATTCTATAGTAAGCCTTTTGTAGTGCACCTCAGTGATATATATCCATTTCAATATGTTTGAAAATGTGTAACATCATTAAAATAAACCGCAAATGATTTTTCCCCGTAGACCGTAATGTAACGGAATTATTTAGAGTGTCCCTGTAAAAAAACTATAAGTGCTACACACTTCATATTCAATACCGAACATGCCATAGTAAACCTCAATAATATATATCAATTGCATGACAATCTGTCTATATTTACGTGACTTAGAGCACGGGCAGACAGACAAACAAGCCGAATTCATAAACACTTTTCAACTATGTTGGAAAATGTGTAAAAAGGTAGTTCTCCATAAGAGCATAGCTATTTCATGACATTCACATGCCAGCGCTAAAGCTACTTTTTTGTAATTTTTGCAGAATGTATTGCTGCATTATCTTGCTGAAAAACCCAGTTTACTCCAGCAATCAATTATCTTCCAGCATTAACTGGTAGTCTTCTGCTTTTTGTTTTCCATTAAGGAAAGACAGAGCAGTTTTACCATTTTGAGAAAAACCAGCCCACATCATCTTAAAAAAAAAAAAAAAAAAAAAAAAAAAAAAAAATTCTTAATTTTTTTTTTGTTTTTAGCTCACAGGCTATCAAAGCCTGAGAGCTTATGTGCCCGCCCGTTCTGTATGTATGTATGTACGTATGTACGTACGTAACGCGATAACTCTTGACAGAAATAACCGTTTTGCTTCCAATTTTGTTTATAGGTTCCTTGTGATAAGGCGCTTCCCTGATTAGTTTTGGGGATTGATTGTTTAACTATAAAGGGGGGAACGGGGGGGGGGGCAAACCCCCTTAATTAAGATAAATGGTTTTTTCATGCAGAATTGTCCAATTTTCTTCAAATTTTGTATATAGGTTCATTGTGATAAGGTTCTTTCCTGATTAGTTTTGGGGGTTCATAGGTTAAGTATAAAGTGGCTAACGGGGGGGGGGAATCCTCCCCCTTAATTTAGATAAATGAATTTTTCATGCAGAGTTATCCGATTTTTTTCCAATTTTGTTTATAGGTTCCTTGTGATAAGGCGCTTCCCTGATTAGTTTTGGGGATTGATTGGTTAACTATAAAGGGGGGGGGGAACGGGGGGCTAACCCCCCTTAATTTGGATAAATGGTTTTTTCATGCAGAATTATCCAATTTTCTTCAAATTTTGTATATAGGTTCATTATGATAAGGTTTTTTTCCTGATTAGTTTTGGGGGTTCATAGGTTAAGTATAAAGGGGGTAACGGGGGGGGTTAATCCTCCCCCTTATTTTAGATAAATTTTTTTTCATGCAGAGTTATCCGATTTTCTTCAAATTTTGTATATAGGTTCATTGTGATAAGGTTCTTTCCTGATTAGTTTTTGGGGTTCATAGGTTAAGTATAAAGGGGGTAACGGGGGGGTTAATCATCCCCCCTTATTTTAGATAAATGATTTTTTTCATGCAGAGTTATCCGATTTTCTTCAAACTTTCTATATGGGCTCATTGTGGTAAGGGGCTTCCCTGATTAGTTTTGGGGGTTCATTGGTGAAGTGTAAAGGAGGGAAACGGGGGCTACCCCCCCCCCTTAATTTTGATAAATGGGTTTTTCATGCAGAATTATCCAATTTACTCCAAATTTTGTATATAGGCTCATTGTGGTAAGGCACTTCCCTGATTAGTTTTGGGGGTTCACTGGTAAAGTATAAAGGGGGGAACGGGGGGTACTAACCCCCCTTGATATAGATAAATGGGTTTTTAAAGCCGAATTATCCGATTTTCTTCAAATTTTATATATATGTTCATTGTGATAAGGCTCTTCTCTGATTAGTTTTGGGGGTTCTTTGGTTAAGTATAAAGGGGGGACGGGGGGCTAACCCCCCCCCCCCTTAATTTAGATAAATGGATTTTTCATGCAGAAGTATCCGATTTTTTCAAATTTTGTATATAGGTTCATTGTGGTAAGGCGCTTCTCTGATTAGTTTTATGGGTTCATTGGTTAATTATAAGAAGGAGAAACAAGGATGGTTCCCCCCTCTTAATATATTGTCGATTTCTTCATTTTTCGAGGGCTTATTTCAAATTCTTTGAAATAAGAATATAATTTACAGTTAGTGTGAATAGCCTGTGAGCTCAATGCCGTCAGTTTAACTGGGCAGTTTTCTTTTTTATTTGTTTTTTGACACTTTATAGAAAATAGTAGGCTATGAAAGATTAATGGAGATTATGGAAGATTAATGGATGATTAATGGATTTAAATGGGAATTTCGCCAAATTAGCCACCTATCGCCAAGTTGGCCTCATATATGTCAATTTATTTTTATCGCGAAATTGGCGATATTTCGCCCAGTTGGCCAAAATTTGGCGCTATTGTGGTAACCCTGTCATTAGTACTTTTCAACAAATACTCATTGTATCCATATGTATTCATCAATACATACTCATTCATACATATTTCATATAGATGCTGACGTCTTTCGTAAGGATGCGGGCAACAATGTGATTAAAATGGATGAATGTTGCAACAATGGAGCTATTTTTTTCAATTAATATTAAACAATCGCAACGATATATGTATAAGGAAAATACAAGTTTTGGACCGACGTTTGTCGTACCCTTAAAGATGGAATTTTAAAAATCAATGTCCAATTCATGTATTGCCCTCAGGAATACATATGTATTCTAAATTTCAATGCTCTATGTCAACAGGAAGTGGGTGAAAAATGAGTGACAAGATTTGACTGCTACAAACATACATAATTGTAAGGTAAAATAAAACATGTAAAAACAATAAATAATTCTCGGAACAAATGGGTTAACGAAATAAAACATTTACTTCCCAAGTTTTATAAACTAAAACACATTCCTAATGGATTTTCGTTCTTTATTTTTTTTTTCAGACAAATATAAAGTCCATAAAGGCACAACTATTGCCTTTGTGCCCTACTTATCGCACAGGAATTCCGAAATATATCCGAATCCTGAAAAGTTTGATCCCGACAGATTTCTCAATGCAGAATCAAGAACAGCCTGGAGCTATGTTCCATTTTCTGTGGGAAATCGAATTTGTCTTGGTAAGATATTTTATTTAAATAGGGAGAATGTACAGGGTGTTCCTCAAAAAACCGGCCGAACTTTAAATTTCAATAATTCAATAACTAATAAATATTAACAAAATATAAGTGACATGTTCAGTAGAAAGTTCGTAATTATTTGTACACAGTCATTCTAGAAAGGTTACTAGTCCAAAATTATCAAAATTGGTTTTAGTGCAGAATATTATAATTTCCCCATATCCTATCACTTCCGAAAAGAAAGGGACTAATCCAGGCTCTAGATGTTGTTTTTCTATCTTTAAAGAAAAAGGAAAATAACTTTCAATATTGAAAAGGCAATTGTCCATGGACATATGTCTTTTCAGAAATGACTTTTAAGTAGCTTTCATTACAAAAAGTAAAAAACTACCTATTGCAGCCGTCGGAGAAAATCAATTAAGGAAAATTTCGGTATATTTTCACCGATCATGACCCCCAGACATTATCCCATGAACTCCCATGGTAAATAATTCACTAAGTGAACTTGAAAGTAGATATTATAAAGTAGATGTTTCTTATCAGGTGCACCTGACAACAAACACTACCCTGTATGCGATCTAACTACTTTGTATATTATTTTTTTTTGTAGTAATTGCACTTTATTTTTCTCTTTACCTAATCTAAATTGTTCTTATATGTCTCTTTTTTTAGGCAAGAAGTACGCTATAATAGAAATGAAGATATTCTTAGCTCACATACTTCGGAATTTCAAGATCAGTTCCCTAGACAAAAGAGAAGACATTGGCTTATGTTGGAATATCGTTTTACCTCCAGCTAGTCCAATACGATTAAAAATTACACCAAGAAATAGTGAAGAAATAGGCTGCAATAGTGAAAGGGATGTCCTAGTTCAGATGAACTAGGCAAAAACTCCTTCTATAAGCGTTAAATACAGGGTGTAGCAAAGAGATTTTTAAAACATTATTAGAAAGCATATAGCAATGATATTACAAAGCAATTACGCCGAGGTATATCCAAGATAAGTGCTGTAATAACGTAAGGGTTGTCCTATTTCGGATTTACTAGTTTAAAATGGAAAATAATAGTTCACAAAAACATGATTAAAACTCATTTCACATACTTCTAATACCTGGTTCATTCGATTTTGAAACAAAACAAATTTGGGGTATCGTAATTTCCGGCCTATAATACGCGGGTCAAACAATTATGTTTCGACCAAGGAATTTTTTTTTAATAATTGTAGTCAAATATTTACAGCGATCTAGTAAGTTACATTGTATAAAATGAAATTTCTGGGTCGAAACATAATTGTTTGATCCGCGGATTATAGGCCGGAAATTACGATACCCCAAATTTGTTTTGTTTCAAAATCGATTCAAATTCGTTTCAAACGATACTTTTACGAGAATTTCGTATTTGTAGAAGTTCAACATTGGAAGGTGTTTTAAAAGCCTTAAATTAAAAGCCTAAACAGCCTCATGGTTAAAAATCCTTGTAAAAAATATTTATACACATTGCTCGTAATGGTTCTACACTTTGCTGAATCAAAGTGACTATTATTACAGCCACTTATAAAAGTAGATAAGTTTTGTTAAAAGAAACTATGTTGTACATTTTGTTTATATTCTTTGTGTATGTGTAAATTTTTTTTATTTTGTTTTGTTTTATCAATGCACTTTTATTATTTGGCATAATTTTATATCTATTAATGCAACAAACCAAAGCAGTTTCAGTGTGTTATATTAATTATTATTTCTCTTTCTCACTTTCATTTAATGCAAATGGTTTTTATTTCATTTTATTTACTTTGTCTTTACATCTATTAAGGTGACAAACCAAATGAATTTTAGTGTATTTTATATAAATTAACTAGCATGCTACGCCCGCTGTGCTGGGCCATTTTTCTAAATGTACCTTAAATCAAACGAATTGGCTTTGTATTTTAAAGGAATATGGATCTTCGCCTACGGATGCTACCCTAGTCAAATTTTTCAAACGAACCTTGAATCAAACGAATTATATCAATGGATTTGAGTATGTATTTTAAAGCAATAGGGACGTTCACCTGGTTTTTCCTTCAATATTGCTGTAAACGATGCAAACGACATTGCTTTATATTATATTATACATTTGACAAAATTTGGGCTAATAAGAAGCAACTCATTAAGTTGATTATTTATAATAGAGTTTGGTAGGGAAATGAGGCCATTATGAGATTATGACAACAGGAACTAAAATGTTCTCTAGTCAACATACTGCTAAAAAAGAGAGCATTACAAAGATTGCATAGATTGACCATTGAGCTTAAGTAATGTTCGGGTGATTCATTTTCGTCTGTAAGTTCTTGAACCCCATCCCTCTTTCTTGTCTCTATGTGAGGTTCTGGTAACATAAGTACAATCTCACTCTATATTACGTTATATTTCGTAATATACGTCCTCTTCTGGCAAGTCTGCTACGGTTTTTCATCTTTCGATTCCGGCAGAGTAAATACAGTCAAAAATGTAATAAATTGTTTGCACAGAAAAATCAGAGTTTAACTTTCATATTTAAAACAAAATGGTGAAACATAAAAAATGCATTTTTAAAGCTGAATAGTTTGAATAAAATTAAAATGACGCGCTTTTCACTGTATTTCCCTTTTTTAGAACAGTTGCATTCGTGTAACCATTAACCTGAAAAAAAGCCCGATGATTAACTCTGGTAGAAGAATAAACCTCTAGTTTGCATCCAATAAAATCTTCCTAATCTTCCATAATCTTTTCAATATTCAAGTTTTATGTAAAACATTAGAAGTGCTGGAAGCGATATGGTTACTAATGTACCAGAGTTAGTTACAAAACGAAGTTATTTACGTGCCAAACTATGTTCCATTAAATAATGTCAAATTACTGTTAATTCAATTATACATCTTTCGTTGACAAAATTCCATACATTAAATAAAACTGACAATGATAAAGTTAATTATGCAAAATGTTTAGTCATAATCTTTTTGGTGAATACTTAAACCGAAGATTTTCTTTGCATTTCTGTAAAGAGTATAATAACACGCAGAAAAAGATTCATTTGTCACTATGTTTAGCTGCTAGGTCTATGTACGTCGAAAATGCTTTATAATGATCGAAAAGTTATCTAATCAGAATTTCAGGTACTCGTGTTTCTTATCCCGGCTGAAATGATAAATCGACAAATATTATTTATTCCATTCACAAGATTGGCATTAAAAAGTTTTTCTGTACATTAGAAGCATCGCTTTTTTGGTAAAACTTTGCTTCATAATGAAAAAAAAACAACATAAATTTAGCAATCGCTAATTTCAAAAGTCGTCTAATCTTCTGTAATCTGAATCGTCATCCAGAGTAACCTTCAAACACAAACAAAACATCCAACAATATGGTAAAAATGCCAACTGGCAGGTGGCCGGAATACGGATGATTAGTCTAATATATTTTAAAAACCTTCCTGAAAGAAGAGGAGATATGCAGAAAAAACTAAAAAGAAATGCGAATCAAAAAGAGCATAGAAAATTTATTTCAGTAAGCATATATAATTATAAGCAAACATAAGCAATATGCGTTTGAGTGGCAGACATTCACTAAAATTTAAATATTTGATCCCATATTTATAACAGTAGCTGCTATTTATATAATTTGCATTTGAATATAAATATTTACTTCAAAAAGGACCTTGTATACACAAAAAAAACTATTATTGCTAATATCGCTCAAGCTCATGTCACACTGATGCATTTTTGGCTTAAAATCACATTGTTTGGCGACAAAAGTAAAATCAAAATAGTAAATAAACAAATAACATGTAACTCATAAATGCAGTCATTTTTACAATTACATCTGCTAGTTTCTCTTGTAAGTCGCATGATAGGTGAGTTATATAAAAAAAAAAAATAACAGAAAGAAAAAAATGTCACTCCTATTTTACCTAATCAAATTATTAGTTGCCTTTTTGTTAACCTGACGCAAACGATAAATCGCCAAATATTGACTTAATTCTAATCTCATGCATTCCAAATATTTTTAAGCATTACAAACATTCCTTTGGGGTTTAAATTAATTAGTTTCGCTTTATAATATTATCCCTCATTAAAACATATTTTTTTCTTTCTTTTCTTTTTTTTTTGCGTGGGGGGGGGGGGGGATTTTAAATAAAATTAATCACAAAAATTTTATTTTATTTTTGTATGTGTTTGCATTTATTTCTGATATAGCCGTTTCAATTCTTTCGCCAACGATAATGGTCGCCAAACAAATGACCTATGGTAACCTTATCGTCCAAAATAACAGAACTTCCAATCATAATTCTATAACTAATCTACGTAGAACTATTTGTTATATACTAAAACCTTCCCTGAAAAATTATCTATCCAACAGTGCAAGTTCCATCAAATTCCATTCAGCAGAACTCGAGTTATAAAGGAACGGAACGAAATTTCCGTTTGTGTTTTATATACCGGGTGATTATAATTAAAGTTACGATTTCAAAAATCGATAATTTTAAAACTACTGGTCAGAATGACTTGATATTTTAGCAGAACAATCGTGAGGCAATGGAATTTTGTTTGGCGAAGGAAAAAAAATAGTTCCAAATTGTGCCGATAGATGGCGTTGTCAGGGTAATGTCAGGGGAAAAACCAAAAATGTATTCTTGAACCCTTTCCGGCGCGGAGTAAATTTGTTTGCAAAATGATGAAATAATAGACTGACACCGGAATTTACAAACGAATCCATTAGTAAAAAGAAACTTGCTTATTTTTCTGGTTCTTAATGAAAGGAAAATTTTAATTAAATACCGGGTGATTATAATTAAAGTTACGATTTCAAAAATCGATAATTTTAATTAAAACTACTGGTCAGATTGACTTGATATTTTAGCAGAACAATCGTGAGGCAATGGAATTTTGTTTGGCGAAGGAAAAAAAAAAGTTTCAAAATGTGCCCATAGATGGCGCTGTCTGGGTTCACATTGTCTGAAGATATGCAAATTACTAATACGTGACATGCGCACCGCAGACATAGCAACCATAAAAATGCAGAGCAGCAGCTCTTTGCCTGAATGCTTCATCATGACTCTGACTATGAAGGATCGCGCTCTGCTCTTGAAGCTTTTTTATAAGAACGATAACTGTGCACTTACAGCTATTAGGAAGTTTCGGACATTAAAATCCATAAAAAAAGGTCCAATAACAACAAAAGGTCTGCAAAAAATGATTGCTAAATTCGAAGAGACCGGTTCATTTGACGTTAAACGGGGTAGAGGAAGGAAACCAGTTTCAGCTGCGGTAGTGGAAGATGTGGCTACAGCATTACAGGAACATACTGACAGTGATGCTGGAATCAGCAGTGCAAGGGGGATTGGCCGAATGCTGGATATGCCGAACAGCACGGCGCGTAAAGTCCTACGGAACGTCTTACGCTGTTATCCGTACAAGATAACTCATGTGCAGGAGTTGCTACCTGCTGACCTGGAAGCACGTCAATCTTTTGCACTACAATTTTTTGCCCGGATGGAAGTGGACAACGGATGGCCATGGAACATTCTGTGGTCTGACGAAGCCCACTTTCATTTGCAAGGTTCTGTAAATACGCAAAATTGCAGGATATGGGCGACCGAGAATCCGTCCCAGCTACAGCCATTACCTCTTCAGTCTGAAAAGGTCACTGTGTGGTGCGGAATAACGGCAGCGTTTATCGTCGGTCCATTTTTCTTCGAGGAGATCACACCTGCGGGTCCCGTTACCTGCACAGTTACTGGCAAGCGGTATGAAGCACTTTTGCGTAACCATGTTCTTCCGGCACTTCAACAGCGTCAGTGTGTGGATCGCATAATATTCATGCAAGATGGCGCTCCTCCGCACATTGCTACTACTGTGAAGCAGCTACTGAGTGATAATTTCGGAGATGATAGGATCATAAGCCGCCATTTTCCAACAACGTGGCCGCCACGTTCCCCCGACATAAACCCGTGCGATTTCTGGCTTTGGGGGTACCTGAAGAATGTTGTTTATAGCGGGCGGATTCAGAATCTAGCCGACTTGAAGGCAAGCATCACACAACACACCCATTGCATTAGTACAGATACCCTCCGATCTGTTGTGGAGCATGCCGTTTTGCGCTTCCAATTAGTAGCGGAACAAGGCGGAGGGCATATTGAGCAACTTATGCCTTAATAATCAGTAAGGTGTTTGTTCCATGAAGCTTTTTTTTTTTTTCATTTTTTGTCATTATCGCTGTCGTCGCTATAACCACGTAGTCTTGTCTTTTCGCTAATAAATTTTTAGTAAATCTCTGAACTCTATTTTTTTCCTTTTGGCAACATCATTCCTATGTTTAACCCTTTAACGGGCGGCGGTCACAAAAAAGGACACCCAATTTTAATTCTAAAAAAGCAAGTTTCTTTTTACTAATGGATTCGTTTGTAAATTCCGGTGTCAGTCTATTATTTCATAATTTTGCAAACAAATTTACACCGCGCCGGAAAGGGTTCAAGAATACATTTTTGGTCTTTCCCCTGACATTACCCTGACAACGCCATCTATCGGCACAATTTGGAACTATTTTTTTTCCTTCGCCAAACAAAATTCCATTGCCTCACGATTGCTCTGCTAAAATATCAAGTCATTCTGACCAGTAGTTTTAAAATGATCGATTTTTGAAATCGTAACTTTCATTATAATCACCCGGTATATCCTATCCTAATAATATTATAAATCTGATTGTGTGCAAATTTTAGGCTGAAGCCAGCGTCAAAATGAAGCATTTATTTATCCTGTATCTTTGCATATAAGTTGATTATAACCCTCAAATGAATATAGGCTGGTTTTCTTTTATTTTATTTCAATATTTTTCTTTAACATTAAAAATTTCATTATTTTCATACAGAATAAATGGACATTTTTTCGTATATTTTAAAATGGTTGGTTGGTTTGGTTGGTTTGGCCCAAAGGGTCCGGTTTTGCAGCTTTTTTTAAAATGGTTAATTTATTTTATCGTTGCTAATACTTTATGGTTGCCAATGTAAAATAAAACCCCTGAGTAATAATTTTTAATCAACAATTTATTTTCAAGTGAAAATTTTCCACGTGAAAAATGGAAAGGAAATGAATTATTTAAGAATTAAATAGAATATGAAATGATGTCATATTAGAAATAAAACGTGCGTTTTCAAATATTTGATAATAATACAAAGTGCATAAATACGAGTAAGTATGGAAAGCAAGCGAATATGATGTCATATATAGAAAAATAAAACAAATTTGTTTTGATGTTGAAATAAAATTATCTTGGGTTATCAAATTATTTGTGATTAATTTCTCTTTTTTTTTCTTTTTCTTTTTCACATGAAAGGAATTATTTTAAATGTACGTAATATATGTATTTTAAATGTATGTGTTGTAAATTAAAGTTCTGTGTTTTAAATGAAATGAGTGAAAGATTTATATTTTTAATGAATTCAATATGAATGTTGGGATAGGTTTTCGATTTATCGTCTAATCACGGCTAACATAAAGATACCATATTTTTAATTTAAATTTTAAAAAGTAAAAAAAAAAAAAAAAAAAAAAAAAAATTGGATGGCAAATGTTAATGATATGCATCGCAAAATTATCTGTATCGAAAATCAGAAAATCTTAATAAAAATAACTATATTTTTTAAAAGAAAGTTGCTTTTCTCATAAAAGCTAAAGATTTAATATGATTGTGTCCTGTGTCGGAGTAACAGCATTTTTCCTCTATCATTTTCCCAGAATCGAAACACATTTGTAAACTGTCGTTTCGAACCGGAATTTAATTTTACATTTCTTTTAGTTTTAAAATAGGAAAAACTTTGTTGTCTTTTTTTAAATATAGCTTTTTTTAAAGTTGTTTCGTAATAGATTTTTGTAATGTCTTGTAGGATAAGAAAAATTGCATAGATTTTAAAGCAATGTTTAAGTAAAATTACAATATTTTTTAAACTTAAAAAACAACAATGTTATCGAAAAGAAAATCGATTTTACCAACAAATTCGCGTAATGCAAAAGCAAAGAAGAAATCAAAAAGTAATGAATCTTTTCTTCTAGCCGAATTGTGTAAACTTGAACAAGCCGATCGTGCCAATTCATAACATTATAAACGTGAAAGCGCGTTCTATATAGTAGAATTTTTTTTTTTACATATAGGTAGAACATTTTCTAGAATAGGAAGGTTAGGGGTCTGTAATTAGGTCCATAGTCAATTTGCTTTTTTTTTATCAAGTGAAATTTGGCGCAAAATTAAATACATTGTTGTAACCAGATTTGTTTTTTGCGTGATAAACACTTAATGGTATTTTAGATGATCATTTCCCCGCTCACCTTTGATGCCAACTATGACTGTAAAACATATTAAAAACTATTAGCCGATAATTTTCTAATTTTCTTATTGCTTCATGATGTAAATAGACTTCCTGGTTCATACTTTAAACCTGAATCGATCATGCCATTGTCGTTCAATTTTTATTCCTAATCCTAACCCTAATCGTATCCTATCCTAATCCTGATAATAACTTTAAAGAATATTCTTTGACACGAATATGTAAATTAAAACAATATCCATAAATCGAATGAATGGAAAATAGAATAAATAGAAATGGTAAAATAAAATAACAAGAAAGTACATTTATTCGACACATAACCCTTGAGAGAGCGTAAAAAATTTCAAGCGTATGAAATAAATCAAAATAATCCTATATATACTAACAAAAATATGTAAATTTAGATCATCAGATTTGTGTCGTCGGTATTTATTTGCTTATAGTGTTCTTGACGCGATAGAGAAAATATCGAGGTTAAATTGGGCAGAATTTGAAGTACTGTCTAGCAACCTTTATTTACATTTTGGAATCGCATCAGATTGTTATATCTTTGTGAAAAATCTATCAATGTATAAAATCCACAAGCAGTTTGTTCACTATTTACACCACTTAGCGTGAAGCACTTAATTTAATATATACATAAAGAAGATAATGTAGTAAGAAATATATAACATATGTCTATGCAAATAAACAATATAATAATGCCCATTTAGCAATGCACACATATACAAATTGTACACCAAATACCACCTAAAATGCACTGTTGTATAGAAGAATTCTGCCAGTGTTGTTTTTCGTTTTACGAAGAGGAATTCCTCGATTTTCACGAATTTACTTGGTCCTCCTTTTTGCATTAGTTGCAGTTTCATTTTCGCGATTGTATATATTATTTGGCATGAAATTTCACTTTTTTAAGACTGGGTTATGTCAAGGCCCCTATAGCAAAGAAATACCGTATGGTCTCCTATAAAATGTGATAAAGCTTTGGTTAATTATTATATGTTGTTAATTATCAAGTGAAATGTTTTACTAAATTAATGCATTTATTCTTTTTTTAATGTTACGTGAACGAAGTCACGGGTAACAGCTAGTAGTAGATATTTCTCTTTCGTACTTTTATCTTGTGTAACTATATTTTATTTTATTCTTTTGTTTTTTTATTTATATCCATTAATACAACATGCCAAAGCCGTTTGAGTGTGTTACATTCATTAAATATTTTTCTTTTGCTCTTTGATTTTGTAAAATTAAATTTTACTTTGTTTTATTTAGTATTTTCACTTTTCTATAATTTTACATCTTTTAATGCAACATTTTAAAGATAGGTACTTCTCTGTTATCCCGTCGACCACTTTTCATAACAAAAAACTATCGCCAAACTGTAACGCCCAATAAACGGGAGAACGTTGCCATTGGAATATCAAAATAAATAAATAAATAAAATATAAGAATTTAAGGACACAATTGTTATTTTAATGAATGAAATAACAAATAAATCAGTAAAACATAATGAAAAATACACGCAAATGTCGAATTAAAAACCACTTGATGTCACAACAAACACGTATAATGCTTCTGACATCAAGTAAATGGGACTGCATTTTTGGCGTTTAATCTTAAAGTTTGGCGATAGTTTATTGTTATGAAAAGTGGTCGATGGGATAATAGAGAATAACCTAAAGATACTTGGGTGTGTTATATTAGTTAACATTTCTCTTTCGAACTTTGATGGTGTACAAAGATGTGTTATTTTATTTTATTCATATTATCTCTTTGTTAATAATTTTACATCTATTAGTGCAACTTAACAAAGCCATTTGAGTGCGACATATTAATTAAAGTTTCTCTTTCTGGTCTTTTTCTGGTTTCGTACCCGTGCTGACTTTTGAATACCACTATGTCCAAATTTCTTGCTAAATGATTTAATCGCAGAATGTTGTAATTACAAAAGGCAAATATTTCTTTTATACATACCTATATTCAAAAATAAGCACACGTACAAACCCAGTTGGTCTAGCGCAAATTTGTTTTATCTTGCTTTATTTATTTTCTTATTTTTATCATTTTATAACTATAAATGCAACATACATACCAATGTCGTATGAGTATGACAGTGAAATATTAATTTCAATTTCTCCTTCGCATTTTTATTTTACGTATATATATATATTTCTTTTATTTTTCCTCTTTAGAACCATTTTACATTTATTTATGTTGCATACGAAAAAATTTTGAGTGTATCATATTAATTAACATTTTACTTTGGCGCTTTAAACTTCCGCAAATGATTTTTATCTTGGTTTCTTTAACTTATAATTTTACTTCCCATCATACGTAGTATAAGGTAAGTCTAGTAATCGTTTTGAAAATCGAAAAAAAATGTTGACGGATTTACACGTTTCAGACACTGGAGATTCCGAAAAACATATTTTTAGAAAAAAAAATTGCTGTCCGTCTGTCTGTATGTGTCTCTGTAAACGCTCTATCTCCCGAACAAATTAAGATAGAGACTTGAAATTTGGTATGTACTTAGTATGTAATAATGGGAAGAAGCTTATTGAATTTTAGTAACCTCGATGATTCGGAACTATTTTTTTCGGACTCTCGAAATATTCGTTCTGATAAAAGGTATATAAAAATTTTCGAAATCGTTTATTTTAAGGAGTGATTATAAAAAACAATAAAAAAAACATAAATTTTGCATGAAGAATGAAGTCGATCGGATAATGAGATGTCGAGATATTTTTAATCCTATTTTCAAAACTCTTCGATTTTTCATGACCCTGTATTTCATTCAAATTTCAATTCAAAGATATATTTTAATTGGAAATGAGACGCTTAATCCGATGCAGTAAACTCTCAGTTCATATGATTATCATTTTTAGAGATATTAGGATATTTCTTTTACGCAATTCCGTAATAGCGCATTTAAAGTTTAGGACGTCATCAAGCCATGATTTTATTAGAATAGCAATGCATTTTATAAGTAGTTTACACATGTTTTATTTTCATATTTTATACTATGCATATCCATGATGGGTAAGTATTACGTTGGCCCCCAACGACTAGTTTCATCTGTTAATGCAACCAAAGACGTTTGAGTGGTATTATATTATTAAATGTTCTTTCATACTTTGATGTTGCAAAGTCGATTTCATTTTGTTTTTTGTATTTTCGCCTCTCTTTCATAGCTTATGTCTATCATCGTAAACAGATTTGCGTTTAAGTATTGTTAATTTTTCCTTCTTTGTACTCATAATTGTAAAAATATCATTGTTTGTTCTTAACTTTTAAATGTTATTTATAAACCTTGTTTTATTTTGTAATAAATAGGAAAAATTTTGTTTGATGTGTCATAAATATGAAGCAAAAGCAAAATGTATATAAAAAATTTTAAAAATGCTGTTTCTGATTTATGCTGTGTTAACCTTTTAGGTAGCTTTCAATACAAAAAAGTATAAAGCTACCTATTGCAGCCGTTCGGAGGAAAGCAGTTCCGGAAAATTTCGATATATTTTCACCGATCATGAACCCCAGACCCCAAAACCACCCTCCGTCCAAATGTTGATTTATATATATAGATATATCCATATCATCATCATCATCATCATCATCAACCGTTTTCAATCCACTGCTGGATGTAGGTCTCCCCCAGATTTTTCCATTGTTGCCTGTCTAGTGCTTTAGTCATCCAATTAACACCGGCCACTTTTCTGATTTCGTCACTCCATCTTACTTGAGGTCGTCTTCTTGGTCGTTTTACATCTCTGGGATACCACTGTAGGGTGTTTGTGCTCCATCTATTGTCTTGTCTTCTTGCAATGTGCCCAGCCCATTTCCATTTTAGCCGTTTAATTCTCTCGATGATGTCAAAAACTTTCGTCTGACTTCTTATCCACGTTATTCTCTTTCGGTCTCTTCTGGTTATGCCTAGCATACATCTTTCCATACTTCGCTGTGTTGTTTGTAATCTTTGTACCATCCGTTTTGTTAGTGTCCAAGTTTCTGCTCCATAAGTTAGTGCAGGCAAAACACATTGGTTAAACACCTTTCTTTTCAAACAAAGAGGCTTGTTACTCTTCAGAATAATATTGTTCTTCCCAAAAGCACTCCATCCATTTCTTATTCTTCTATTGATTTCATTCATGATACTGTTGTCTGATGATATTTCTTGTCCAAGGTACACGTAACTTTCAACATCTTTAATCTCAGTGTTGTTGTAGACGATTTTCTTTTTTGATGCAAATGAGTTGAACATCACCTTAGTCTTTTCCAAATTTATTTTTAATCCCACATTAATGCTAGCTTCTGCCAAATCTTTTAGCATATTTTGCAATTCTTCAGGGCTATTACTGAAAATTAAAATGTCATCAGCAAACCGGAGATGGCTTAAATATTCCCCATTTATTCTAATCCCTTTGTTTTCCCAATCCAGCTTCTTGAAAATACTTTCTAAGACAGCAGTAAAAAGCTTAGGCGAAATGGTGTCTCCCTGTCTTACTCCTCTTCCAAGCTTGATCTTCGCTTTTCCTTTGTCCAAACGGATGGTGGCTGTTGCTTTCTTGTAGATCTTCTTTATGATATTGATATAAGGTTTGTCTATACCAATGTCCTCCAGAGAAGTAATTACTGCAGATGTGTAGACCGAATCAAATGCTTTTTCATAATCAATAAAGGCAAGGCAGAGAGGTAAATTATATTCTTTATGTTTTTCTATAACTTCCCTTACTGTTTGAATATGATCCATTGTGCTAAATCCACTTCGAAATCCTGCTTGTTCTCTAGGTTGAGCTGAGTCCAGAGCTGATTCAAGTCTTGTCGTTAAAACTTTGGTGAAAATTTTATAAATCACTGACAGTAAGCTGATTGGACGGTAGTTTTTAATGTTTTCCTTTTCTCCTTTCTTATAAAGTAACACCATCACAGCATTATTCCAATCTTCTGGTACATCTGATTTCTCGAGACATTTGGAAAACAGTATGGCTAGCATTTTTGCAAATTCTTCTCCTGCTTCTTTGATAAGGTCAATTGTAATTCCATCTTCGCCAGGGCATTTACCCTTTTTCATGCCTCTAATGGCTTGTACAACTTCATCTGTCATCACTGGGATTATCTCTTCAGTTTCTGTTATGTTTACTAGTGGATCACGTAGGTTGATTTCCCTTTGATCTTCACATTTATATAGATTGTTATAGAATTTTTCGACAATGTGTACTATTTCATTATTGATTTTGGTGATTGTTCCATCTGCTCTCTTCAGTGCAAAAATACCTTTTCTTCCAACACACAGTTTGCGCTTAGCTGATTTTAAACTTTTGTTATCTTCCAGAACTTTTTTGACAAGATCACAGTTAAATTTTCTGATATCTTCTGTAACACATTTTCTTACCGTTTTACGTAATTCTGCATATTCAACTCTTGATTTAGGATAGTTTTTCTTCATTTTAAATTCTCTGCGTTTCTTCATCAATCTTCTTGTTTCTTCTGTTATTTTCTTTGTTTGCTTTACTTGTACTTCACCAGCTATCGTCCTTGCAATTTCTTGTAGAGTATTTGTTATTTTCTTGTTCATTACTGTAACATCTTGTTCTTCTTCTAAGATTGATTGAAGTACTTGAAAACGATTTTTAAGTTCTAAATTAAATTCTTCTTTATGTTTCTGGAGATTTATAATATCGACTGATTTCTTTGAGCATTGCAAAAGCTTCATTCTTTCCACTTTAGTATTTAAAAGCAGTTTGCATCTAACTAACCTGTGATCGCTTCCTGTATTGAAGTTATTGAGAACGCTGCAATCCTGAATAAGATGCTTTTTGTTTGTCAAGATGTAGTCGATTTCACTTGTTGAGCCATTTGCACTACGCCGTGTCCATTTTCTTTGTGGCTTTTTCTTGAAAAATGAATTCATGATATACATCTGTTCACATTCTGCAAATTCAATCAATCTGTTTCCTCTTTCATTACGCACCCCATATCCATGATTTCCTACTGAGAATTCACCTTTCTTTTTTTCCCCAATTCTAGCATTCCAGTCTCCCATTATTAATTTTATGTAGCATTTTCCTTTTTGATGCATTGAAGCTACTTCTTCATAGAAATCCTCAATTTCTTCATCAGTATAGCTAATTGTTGGTGCATAAACTTGGGTAATTTGCAGCTTGTATCTTTTTGACACTTGTATAACTAACCTTGCAACTCTATCTGATGCACTATCATATTCTACGATTTGATTCTTCCACCTTTTATGAATCAGAAATCCTACACCACTTGTTTTTCCATCTTCTGTACCTCTGTAGTACAATACATGTCCACTGGCAAGATCAATCTTCTCTTCACCTTTTCTTCTTACTTCGCATAATCCTAGAATGTCCCAGTTGATTCTTTCTAATTCTTCTTCAAGTTCCTGTAAACGACTTTCAGAAGATAAGGATCGTCCATTATACGTAGCCAAGGTCATCAACTTATGGCAGCCAAGCCGAGCCCGGTGATTCTTAGCACCCTCTGTCTTCATGTTTTTCTGATCGCTGCCGTAATCAGGAACATGCAGACTGCCGGGAATTGAGGGCCGTGATTTGTTTTTTGAATTCATGGTAAAATAAGGGGGGAGGTGGCCAAATTCCTCCACGCTGGCCAAGCGGGTTGGAGGAAGCCCATCCGCGTTCGTTCCCCATGCACTAGGCAAGAGTACTAACAGGCTGCACCGATGGAAGGTGCGGATTGGACATTAAGTCTCTGCTCCCAGTCGATTCCTTTAAGTCCTCCTCTGAGGCATTTAAAGGGTCTTCTCCTAGTTAACAAGCAGAGGCTATTAAACAGCCCATATATCCATATATATATATATATATATATATATATATATATATATATATATATATATATATATATATATATATATATATCTGACCTATGTCATACGATAACGCCCGTAATTATGAATCGATTTTGATTAAACTAATTGTGTGTATTAAGGTCACTAATGTCTCGACCGAGTTCGTTGGCCAGCTTGGTCCGCCATCTTGTTTCAAGATGGCGGCCATTTAAAGATGTAAAATAACTTAAAATCTAAAATAAATATACAAAAAATTTAAAAATTCAAATTTATTTTTTAATTACGTGTTAGGCCTTGATACAAGGATTCCAGAGCTTTTTTTGGTTTACCTCTATCTTAAAAAATGGCTGAGATAGAGCAGTTTGAAATTCTAGGCTGGCTGACATTTTGAAACAAAACAGCACATTAACGCGATTACTCGCAAATTATTTTCTTTCATTGTTGAAATAATTTTCCCAATCATACGCATAAAACTATATATTCATATCCGTTAACGCCAAAATTGGCGACATTGGCGACAAAATTGGCAAAATTGGGCGACATTTGGCGAAATATCGCCAAATTTTGCGATCAAAATAAGTCTTCATAAATGAAGCCAATTTGACTATTGCTCAATAATTTGACGAATTTCTTATTCAAATTCAGTATTAACGAATCTTTTGTAAACGTTTCTTTGCATTTTAGCTTGCTGTTTTCGTGTAACATTAGCTAAAATTTTAAAACGAAGATATAGGAAAGCTACCTTTTCCTCCCGGTACAGGCCGGAAGGACTTTTTAAGTATAATTACATAGTAAAATAAAGTTAAATTTATTAATGCAAACGAAAATTAACTTATGGTTGACATTTATTTTGCACTATTGTTAAGTATTTTGAACATACATTAACAAACAATAGGCGACTGTCGGCTAATGAGACATTCTTTTACATTTCATACTATAGAAAGTATAATTTAGACAATTCCTACTTTTTTTTTTAAACAGACAATTATTTTGAACAGTGTTTTGTTAATAGATAAAAAACAAGCGGGAAAAATTCTGCCTTACGACAGAATATAGATTGGCCACTCACGGCTTTTATCGTTGAGATTTTTTCAACTAAGTCTAACTCGCCAAAAAAAAAAAAAAAAAAAAAAAAAAGTGTTTGTTAGCATAAGCCAGCTTCTCCACTTTAGCATTTAGTTAGCGCCCTAAGATTTTTTTGTGAGGCTGGCGGATTATATTAGGAACGAACACACCAAGTTTTAAAAAGATTCGGTGACTAGAAGTATTTTTAATAAATATAATAGTTATAAGATGTGGCTCCAATGGACTGAGACGTGGCGAGGTAGATGTTGTTTACAAATGTGCTGGCTTAATGACACCCTTTAAACTATTTTTAATGGTTCAAGACACTTTAACACTTAATAGATAACTTTAAAAAAGTAATGAAAAGTTCTTTGATAGCAGCTTTTATGATGGATACAGCTAAGAGAAGTTGTTTAACAAAAGATGAGTTAGCATTAATTGACGGGCTCTTGGAGAGCGGTGGGGGGAGGAAGGGGGAACTATACAAAACACAAGTGCTCTACGAGACCTTTAAAATGAATCCTCACTTGCAATTGAGAGATGGGACTTTAAAAGGGATGCCCCTTTTGCGCCCCTCTGACGGGCCCCCTTCGAGAGATACGTGAAAACCGAGGGCGCCAAAAGAAGCGGGGGGAAATACCTTTAGGCAGTGCACAGCTAATTTTGGTGAAATTTTGGAACTGTCCGGCCTATAGAAACAGAGAAAAGTAAATGTACTAAAATAATTATGAGAAATTGAAAAAATTAAATAAGAAAAATGTTCCTGACGAGGGGGGGAGAGTAAGACCAGACTAAAGTGCTTGACGAGATCAAACTTTTGATATGTTACATGATGGGGGTTGAACCCCTTGAATATCTCCCCCCTGGGGGGGTAACATCGTTCGTATGGGAGACAGGGCCTCTGGACCGTCTTAGAAATGTCGACCTCAACGAGTTTTGCTTCGTTGGATCTTTTAGAAGAGGCGCACGCCTTCTGTGGGGCTTAAAGGGGCTGAGGAAGATGGGAAAAACTAAAATGTAAAAAGAGTTGAAACACAGAAAAATGCTTCTTAAAGGAGGTGAGAGTGAGAGGGGGAGAGTAGGATCAGACCATAGTGCTTGACGCAGTCTATCTATTGATACGTTACATGAAGGGTTTTGAGCACCAAAAAGGTCTCCCCACCCCCCGGGGGGTTAACTTCGTTCCTATGGGCGGTAGGGCCACGGTACCCCTTTAGAAATGTCTGACACGGAGCGTTTAACTTCGTTAGATCCTTTAAATGGGGTCTGCGCTCGCTGTAGGGCAATTAGGGACTAAGAAAGGAAATACAAGCGGAATTATCGGCATAACAAAGAGAGACAATTTGATTTTTTATATCGTCAGTAACAACCATTTGTATAGCTGTGTATAAAGGGTGCTTTCCTTTATATATGGAGTGGCTCTGACTTTTCATAAACATTAATTTTACTGTAGACTGAAAGAATTAGCCCTGTGTATGGTTAATAATAATATGTAATGTAAAATTTTAATCGTGAAATAGCTGAATTTGTCGTATTTAAATAAGTAATTGTTATTAATATCAAATTTTACTTTTATGAAATATATTCCATTTATCATGAAAAATGAAAAGCAATCGATAAAACATTTTTAAATAAAAAAGTAGAAAAATCGAACAGAAATTTAGGGGAATCAAACCCGCAACCTCCAGGATCAAGAGCAGTGCTCTAACCATTCGGCCATCAAGTTCACTTCTAGACTTTAACAAAATATCATTAAAATAGGCAAATTAGTCAATTCAATGTTTCGAACGCAAGCCTTTCAATTTCACTATGCATACATTCACAGTATAGACTCACTCCATATTTTAGTCTCCTTCGCTCGCGCGCCGCCAGATCTTCGTCCGTGAACAGTCCCATTATCTTTTTTAGGATTGAAGGTTTCGCTATGGTACTTCATTGTGAAGTTTGGTAATTTGTGAAATTCAATATTTGAAAAACGGCATAATCATTCGATTTGAAATTTATATCAAGAAAAATACAATTTTTTAAATTTTTCTAACGCAGTTTGTCTAACAATTTTGTGACAAATACTTTTCGAACTATTAATTTTTTCAGTACCGTAATTTCTGGCGTATAAGCCGCAGCTCAAAGAGTCGTTTTCCGACCCAGAAATTTTATTCAATAATTGTAGTTAAATATTTACAGCGATCTTTTAAGTTACATTTTATAAAATAATATTTCTGGGTCGAAAAACGACTCTTTGAGCTGCGGCTTATACGCCGGAAATTACGGTAACTTCAAATGTTTCATTTTTCGAGATTAACCTGTAGCAATGTGACTCTTCATAAACATGAATTTTACTGTTGCCTGAAAGAATAGGCCACCCTGTGTGTGGCTAATAACTATAAAAGAAACAAATATTTTTTAAAAAATACTCTTTTATAAGATAATCATCTTAAAAATCTCGCCAAATCTTTTGACTGCAATTCAGGTTTTTATAGCTAAAATTCCGTTAGAATACACTAATTTAGCGCGGGCACCGAACACGAATATGAAAAACTCACTGTTTTTTTTTTAACGCTTGATAGAAATGGCAAGTAAGTAATTTTATTAAGAAATATATAATTTTTGCTGTGTTTCTTTTTTAAGATAGGAAAACGAGAAAAATTAAAAATGAAACATTATTTAAACTATATTTTTAGCAATTCTAAATTGATTTCTCAACGTATAATCATAAATAAATTAATATTAAGCTATTAATTGATAAAAGTGTATTTTTTTTTATTACATTCTTAACTTTTTATTTATAATTTATTTTCTACTTTTTAGACTTTAAAATTTTTCATTGTTGCAGTTTCACAGTCATTTGGTCTATTTTGGCGAATGTTGTGGCGCATAATTAAATCCATTGTTATTTCAAATTTCAACTCTCATATGATTGTACAAGTTGGAGAATATTTGACAATTTATCACCTGTGGAGTACTAACCAAAAAATACCTAAAAATTAATGTATGACTTTATAGTTCAGTTTTAAAAGCATTAAAATGTTGTATTGTCATCGAAAACACACCTATGAACGTAATTTTTATAATTCTAGCATACCAAGAAGTTACTGACAAATCGACTATAAAATTCCATCTTTACATACACTAACCAGGTTGAGTTAAACAAGGTACTAGCCCCGCCCAGGTTGAGTTAAACAAAAAAGAGAACAAGAGTTCCAGGTTGAGTTAAACAAGAAGGGACAAGGTATGGGTTACTAGTTAATCTGGAAAAATGACCCCCCCCCTTAAAAATCCAATTGGCACCCAATGAGGCGCACGCCTCACGCCGAGAACCACTGATTCAAAGTATTATTTAAAAAGTTCGCGACGAATTGATTAATATTTTAAAGATACCTTTATTTTGAAATTCAGCTGTAAGACAGGTAAATTTGAAGTCTCATATGATTTTTTTTTTTACTTCTTAGAAAAAAAAGGTCAAAAGGTCAATTAAATAAAGTTATTCTCGATGTTATGCTTCCTGGTGATAAAAATTTACTTAACACTTTGATTACGGGGTTGGGACGTATGTCGTCCCAACAACTATTCTTCTATTCTAATGGCACCAATTTTTGACAAATAATCTCTGCCATACACTTATACTAGGGTATCTCCAACAGAAATCTACCGCAAAGAAAACATTTTTTGCAAATTGTGGTGCGAGTGAATAAAAAAATAGTCGCCAGCCTTAGCCCTCCTAATTGGTCATTTTCTGAAGGGAACTTTAACATCCCCCCCCCCCTCCTTCAAGGTTTTTTTCTCTATGCCCCGTTTCCATATCTCCACAACTATCTTTCCGATTTCAACGCAAGTGATTCAAAACATTATAATTAACTTGATAGTCACCCTCTATAACATTAAACTAAATTTATGAGTAGCGGTTACACTATTTCCGGAAAATAGTTTCAGCCAAATTTGTAATTAAGTACCTAGCTTAACCAAACGAAAGAATTTTTAAAGATGCATAGTGGTCCTTCTAATTAGTCATTTGCTGAAGGGCACTTGAACATCCCCTCCCTCAAGGTTATTTTCTCTAACTGTGCCTTATTTCAATAACTCGGCTAAGAATGTTCCCATCTTCTCCAAACGAGGTCAATTTCGTAGCACGCCTACTATACAGTGCCGTAGGCAGCGGGGACCTGTCTCAGAGGTTCGTTCGGAAAGAGGTTTGCTTAGAACAGATGCTCCCCTCGTGGTGGAAGAGGGAAATAAAACATTTTCCGGAGCGGACGAGCCTGTCCGGTATGCGGTGCCGAAGCCATCGGAGACCGTGGCCAGAGTTTCGTTTTTAAAGAGATTTAGGTTTATTTCAAGGGCTCGGGCAAAGCTGCGCGGGTCAGCTAGTAAATAAATAAATCTATACTAAAGAAAGTTTCGCTCTGTGTGTCTGTCTGTTTGTCTGATTACCTGCGATGGCCAGCGACATTTAGCGCACCTAGAAGTCTGAAAATTTATATTTAGATAGTCCAAAGCCTGATCTGATGCATCTGAGACTAGAATTTTAATACTTTGATAATTTCCCAAGATATTAATTAGAATCGCATTAAACATCGTATCGAAAATGCCATATTTTTTATCAAAATGGCTAAGAAAAGAACACTTGTTCTCGATTTATAAGCAGAAACGAACGAGTTTGAAATCCATTTACTTATTACCGAATTTTAAGAAAACTAATTAGGTTATCGATTTTTGAAACCTTCAGAGCATATGTAGAACAATTTTCTGCATCCGACAATACAATTTTTGTAAAATTCGGCCGGTAATTTTTCTTAATTTTTGCAAAAAACTGCCAAATGTCTGGCGGTGCCAGTCAAAAAAATAAGCTTCAGACACGGATCTACTTTTATTAAAAACTGAACTACAAAGAGATCTGTTGCTCTGGCCGATCCCTCCACTTAGTTTGCGAAAATGAAAGGAAATAACTGCCAATTTTTACTAATGCACAAAAATTAAGATAACTAATTAAGATATAGGTCTGAATGGGAAGGAGTGCCATCTGGCGCCCATTTTAGCGTAGCGTTCTAATTATCAGAAAATCTATGTTCTAATTATCAGAAAAATATAATTCTTTTTTTTTTTAATGATCGCGTTAATGAAGGAGAAGGTGGTTTTCTTGAACAAAAATGATTCGTTATATTTGCGGGTATGGGGAGGAAGGGGGTTAACGCTTTGCTCTGATTTACACAAAACAAATTCCATTGAAGAAATTTAACATTTTTAGCTTCTCCTGAAGCGTTTTATAAATGTTATATATAGAGAATACCGGAAATTTCAAATAATGATTTTCGTAAAAATTAAATTTATGTTCCTAATAAAAGTACACAACCCGTATTTACTTGATTTATACCAACAATCAAAATAAATGATTTGTTGTTGAGCATTCTTATCTCGGGTTCTACGGGCCTATCACAACGGGGTTTGGATGATTCGACTTGGTTTTTGATCGCATTACAGACTTTAGTCCCACCTTACATTGCCAGGGGGCGCATCATTTTCTCGAGTTCAATGGGCCCGATTTCGACAAGAATTGGTTAATTCAACTCCCTTGATACAACGGGTATCCATGTCGGATGTTCGTATAGAACAAATTGCGCCCCCTGGCGGTGGAAAGTGAAACTAAAGGATTTTGCAGCGCGTGCGCAGCACGCCTGCCATACGGTGCCGGAGGCAGCGGAGACACATGTCGGAGTTTCGCTTGGAAGGTGGTTTGTTTGGAACAGAGTGCGCTCCCTGGCAGCGGAATGTGGAACTAAAAGATTTTGCATCCTGTGCGCTGCACGCCTACTATACGGTGCCGCAGGCAGCGGGAACACGTGACGGAGGTTCTTTTAAATCAGAATGCATCCCCTGTCGACTGAAAGAGGAAATAAAGGATTTTCCTCGCGTACGCAGCATTTTTAAATAAAATAAATAATTTCATACTAAATCGGGTTAAAGGTATAAAATCATACAAACTTTAGGTTTGTTTAATTTTATTACGGGCCCGTGCAACGCTGGGCGGGTCTGCTAGTAAATAAATAAAATGAAATGTATATATATATATATATAGTTTAAAATATATTTGTTATTATTCTATTCGTTGTTATTATTTTGAAATATTATGGTATTCTTATACTCGTGTAGGTTTTTAAAGCAACACTAGATGGTACCCGTCAAAACTTGACGGAAAAAATTACAATAGCAATATTAGTAAAATAAGCTTCTTTATTACATAAGTAGGGGTGCTTATGAAACAATCTTTCAAATATTTTATAAAAAAAAAAATTCCCCCAGTGAATTACGTTATTATTTCCGATGCAAACTCCAAACAAACAATCCGTAAACAAAATGGAAATCAGTTTGACATTACCGCCCTATTCCCCACGGCAAGAAAGAAAATTTCCTGAACCTATGAAGTATCATACAAATAGCATATCCCTACGTTCATCTCATATTCAGTCAATAAAAGAACATATTAAATAAGGCACACATCTCCCCCCTGTGGTAATGCAACCGAATGAGCTCCTATGCGCATGTGCATTGCTTCTCCCCAAACGCACCGTCGAAATTCGACGTTAAAAAAAAGTTTTAAAATGTTTTGATCAAAATTTTTAAAATGTCTTCTTTAATCATTGTTCGTTTTAAATACATATCTTCTGAAACGCATCTATTGTTTTAAGCTAATCAATTTTTATGTAAAGATGAAGAATTTTTTTTACAATAATAAATCAATCTACAGAAAAAGATGAATTTTTAATGTTTTCAAGTGTAATTTATTTGTATGGTTTCTTCATTCCTTTACATAATCAGGATGATTATTCCTTTTCCATAATTAAGAGAAATAATGTAAATAAATAAATATCCAAGATTATTTTTGATTCTGTTTTCATTAACATATTGTAAATTTTATTGTTAAAAGTTACTGATAAATGATACTTTAGTAAATGGGGCTTTTCTTAATTATTATTATTATTATTATTATTATTTTGAGATTTAATGGCAACATTCTTCCGTTTGTTTATTGGGCGCTACAGTTTGGCGAATTATTTGAGGTAATTTTCGGTTAGCAAGGCGCCAATGAAGTATATATATATATATATATATATATATATATATATATATAGTATATACATACATAGATACAAATATATATAATGTATATAGTTTTGTTTTTCTAGTATTGAATTTGTGTGGTTTATAGATTTTGGTTGGCTTTTGTGATAATGATTCTGCAAGTAATTTTCCATTGGAGTTTGTTATTATGTATATATATATATATATATATATATATACTTTATTGGCGCCGGCTAACCGAAAAGTACCTAATTTGCATATAGTTTTTTTTTCTTAATGGGACGACGGAATAATGCACGTAATTTCGACGGGTTAATGCACGGAATTTCGACGGGATAATGAATGTTTTTTATGGTACCAGAATATTTTTCTGTATTTTATAGTTATATTAAGAAATACATATTTTTATGATTTGCTGAATCACTTAGTTGTTTACTTTTTCATGCATTATATTATTGAAGGTTGTTAGTTCTCTTATTCCTTTAAATATACCCTATACTTATATAAACTAGTCGTTGGGGGCCACCGTAATACTTACCCATCATGGATATGCATAATGTAAAATATTAAAATAAAAATGTGTAAACTACTTATAAAATGCATTGCAATTCAAATAAAATCGTGGCTTGATGACGTCACAAACTTTAAAGGCTCGATTACTGAATTGCTTGAAAGAGGTTTTTCCTTATAACTCTAAAAATAATAATCCTATTAACTAGCGGTTTATTGCATCTGATTAAGCGTCAAATTTCCAATTAAAATATATCTTTGAAGTGAAATTTGGATGAAATACAGGGTCATGAAAAATCGAAGAGTGTGGAAAATAGGATTCCATATATCTCGGCAACTAATTATCCGATCGACTTCATGCTTTATTCAAAATTTATGTTTTTTTATTGTCTTTTATATTCATTTCTTAAAATAAACAATTTCGAAAATTTTTATATACCTTTCATCAGAACGAATATTTCGAGAGTCCGAAAAAAATTGTTCCGGTTAATCGAGGTTATTGAAATGAAATAGGCTTCTTTCCATTATTACATACTAAGTACATACCGAATTGCAAGGCTCTATCTCAATTTTTTCGGGAGATAGAGCGTTTACAGACACTCACACACACAGACACACAGACACACAGACGGACGGCAAATTTTTTTTTCTAAAAATATGTTTTTCGGAATCTCCAGTGTCTGAAACGTGTAAATCCGTCAAAAAAAAATTTCGATTTTCAAAACGATTACAAGACTTACCCTATACTACGTATGATGGGTAAGTAAAATAGCGTGTGTTCTCTGTGGTGTTTCGCATAAACGTTGTAAAATTCAGGTTATTAGATTTTATCCAACTTTGCTGTCATAACAGCTGATGAAGCAGCCATTTTCGGCGATTTTTTTGTTACCTGTAAAATGTTTGTTTTTGGTATAGCCCGAACTAAGAAAAAATTGAGTACTTTTCCATTATACGGACACCATTGTCACCAAGCATATATTTACATGTATGGCATGGTGTCGGTATAACGGAAAAGAACCAAAATTTGCGATCGGTCAAATAATTGAATTTCGTTAAACATTAAATTTTCTGGTACTTTTCTATTATCCGGTCGACCACTTTTCATAACAAAAAATTATCGCCAAACTGTAAAATTAAACGCCAAAAATACAGTCCGATTTACTTGATGTCAGAAGCATTATACGTGTTTGTTACGTCATCAAGTGGTTTTTAATTCGAGATTTGCGTCTATTTTTCATTATGTTTTACTGATTTATTAGTTATTTCATTAATTAAAATAACAATTGTGTCCTTAAATTCATGTATTTTATTTCTTTATTTATTTTGATATTCCAATGGCAACGTTCTCCCGTTTATTTGGCGTTACAGTTTGGCGATAGTTTTTTGTTATGAAAAGTGGTCGACGGGATAATAGAGAAGTACCAATTTTCTTATTTTTAATCTGAGAAAGAAACAATAATCATGGATTTAATTAATTTTGCAATATGCGGTGCAACCAAAATAATTTTGATTAAATCAGTACAGATATCGCAGACGCACCTGGGTTATTTTTTGGCACCTAATTGACGATTTTTGCTTTGTATGGCAACCTGGTGTTTTATAATAAATTTGAATATGTGTGTAAATAAATAAAATAAAATAGGTACTTTTATGTTAGCTGGGCGTCAAGGATAACTCTCCAAATCTTGCTTCAATTGGAATCATTTAAATTGCAACATTTTACGTGAGATTTGTTATTCATATTGATATGTTTACGTTTAGATATTTTATTATGATTATATTCTAGCTAATTAAGTTTTTATTTTTTAAGATTTTATACTACAATGTTAAAATATTACCTAGTTGATATTAGTGAATGTCAAAAGATTGGCGAACCACAGGATTCAGGGAAAAAACTCTATGCCCTCAAAAGTGGGAGTTGTCAACTTTATGACGTCATAAGCAGAAGTAAATGTTTAATTGAAAATTACAGCTAATTAATTAAATTTTCTAACAAACGAATGCACGATAACAAATCTGTGTCCTAATATCTTTCATTTAAAAAAAGAATGGTGTAATTTGATGCAGTAGTTTGTTCTAACGGATTGTCGAAAGAAATCGCTTAGCGTTTTAAATATATAGATTTTAATAGTAAATAGATTGTCGTAACCAAATAATTAGACACTTATATATTAGATACTTACACTAATATATGAAATAAGAAATACAACAAGAACATAAGAAATTATACCAAAAAAACTGAGGATACATAATCAGCAGTCTGAAATAAAAATATTTTCTTGCTAATAAATGCAGTAGTTAATAGGGAAAACTATCTGTTATATCAGTTTCAGTATTCTGTTAAATTCGTGACGTCAGTCTATGACTGAGAATGTCAGCTTCCAGGTTACAGATGAGATAATACCGTACGTATTTTTACTTCAGTATCAAGTTTCATTAATTAAAAAACCTGCCATGAGGAAAAAGTTCGTATGCATTACAATTTATAGATGGATAGTTGAAATGAGAAGCGACTCACCGCATCGTGTCGTTTTAAACACATTTCAACATACTTGAAAAATGTTTATGACTTCAGTTTGTATTTCTGTCGTTTGTCCGTGCTCTAACTGCGTGACATGTAATTGATATAACCGATGCACATAAGAGTATTTTATGAAAAATGTGGACAAAAATATTTTGTGAGCTATATCAAATTGAAATGTTGTGAGAGCCATTATATATAATTTTTTAACAAAACATACAACTTTTTTTTTACGAATTTACAAAAAAAAATATTTGCTTTTTAAAAAGTAAACTATATATTTAAAACAATTCAGAATAAACGTTTATGATATTTAATGAAATATTCAGTTTTTTTTTTTTTTTTTTTTTTCTTTTTTGCATATTTATAAAAAGTTTTTTCTTTAACTTATCAGATTCATCTTCATCTGTTTCATCTCCATCCTCATCTTCCTCTTTTTTTGGATGTTGTTCGCATGGTCTTTCTGGGAGTAATAGTTCTATTGTTTCGCTAGAAAATGGCTTGCTTTTTTTTCTTAAGCTTTGGTCTTGAACTACTTATAAAAGGATCAGAATTTAGTAAAAGTCTGTTCAAAACATCTTTATTATATTGCTCTCGAGAAAATCTTCAGGAAAAATTTTGCCTATATTGGTGGAAATGTTCGTTTCTAGCTTCAGCAGCCTCCCCCGAAAGTTGGTTGATAGGTAATATTGCATGTTTAATTACTGTGGACGTGGACCCATGTACTAAAACTTTATGTACTGTTGGTGATATTGGGTGCCACCCATATAATTCGACATAAAGCTTTGCAGTTTCTTCAGTGTAATTTTCAAATTTCTTAACATCAATTCTATATCCACTTGACAGTACCTCTAAAACTACTTTGAACCTTTTTATAAGGTCAAAATTTATTCCAGTGACTCGGGATGGAGTATTAGGGTCCACAAAAAATCTTCTTGATACATTTCCCTCTTGCGTTTTGCCAAAACCTGTCTTGGGAATATCTACTAGACCCATTTCTTCTTTGAAACTATTTTAAATTCGTTTTTTTTATTATTTATTTTTTTTTTTTGTTTCTGCCACATTATTTTTGTCTTCATTGATTTTTGCTTGCCACTTTTTAAGATGAATTTTATATGATAAATGCAAAAGTGATTTAAAAAATCAAATCCGTGCATGAAGAATTGATAAACCGAATCTTAAGGCATCAGGATTCTAAGGATTCTTCTTCTCCAACGTATTAAATTTTTTTGAAGTTTCTCCACATATGTAGCATTTCATTGTTTATGAAGTACTTGTCGCAGCATTGCAAACCTTGGCATCTACCATAGTAGGTATCAGCGTGTGTTTTACATAATATAAACTACCATTAGTAGTAGGTATATCAGTTTTCTTAAGAACTTGATTTTCAATGTATTCAATTTCTTCATTATTAATATAGTTCCTTTCATGAACAAAACGAATGCGTATTGGCCTGCAGAACCCTGTACTGGAAGGTAGAGGGTTCTGCCACCAAATCTTTTATTGGTCGCCAACTTCTTCAGCCAATTTTATGTTAATCCAATGTTCATTTACCTTAAGAAAGCAACTTTTTTCCCTATTTGGCAGTCTCCCATGTTTCTATAAAATCCGAATTGAAAAGGCTTAACGAACGTTTTATTGATTCTTGTTCATCTACTGGGCATTTCGTCATTTCTATAACTTGCTTTTGTTAGAGGTAATTTAATCTAAATTTTTATATTTATATTTTCATTAATATCTTAAAACATTTCTTTTTTATAAACTCATTCTATTTTGATATTTAATCAAACCCCCCTCCTCCTTTTTCTTATTTTTCTTAAACATTATTAATTAAAACTCTTATTTTCAAAATCCAAACATTTGTATTTTTCTATAAGTCAAGACCACCCAGGGTCTTCTTTTTTCACTATGAGATAGTTTCCACGCAAACAACTTTTACTTGAAATTTTCACGTAATTTAAGGGATCGTAAATTCGAAACACACACAGGCAGATTGGATAAAGTACAAAAGGCCTTTATAAGAAGTCATGGGAATAACTGAAGCATTATTGTCAGTTGTATTGTGTGCAACTTTTATTACCCTCAGAAAAGAGAGTCATAAAACTATTTCGAAGGCTTGTTAGGAAGATACATCAGTATATTGCTTTCGAGTCGTTGTTTATGGCAGGTGTCAGCGGGCGGATAGTTGTTTTCGTGGTACCCGACATACAGCTGTTTTTCAACGAAGCCCACGAGCACCTTGTTTCCAGGAATTGAAGCTAGGATTTTTTCACCTAGTAACAACTCATCCAATAGGCGTGTTATTTTCTCCCCCCACTCAACCAATCAGCGTTGACTTTTTTTACCCCCTGGTCCAGCGTTACCAAGGAAACGGAGAGCTAGTTAGTAGAGACAGTGATGTTTTAAACCACGAACAGTGAGGTTGTGTGTGTGGGTTAGGGGATTTTCCCCCCACCGCCGCCTGCTCGAGCAGTAGATTGTTTTTTAGTGAGTAGGAAGACGGACGATTACTAGGGAGTTGATAGTAACCGGTTGTATGCTACGCGGCCTGAAATGACGAGAATGATATGTTGTTGTTTGAGTAAAAAAAAAGAGATGTTAAGAATTCGAGAAAGTTTTTAGATGTCGAAATGTTAGGACGTGCAGATCTAGTGGTCTATCGAGAGATGTGTTTGCCCTGGTAACAGACTCTGCTAGCGTTCTGCAAGATAAAACGAACAAAAGAAAACATTTTTTTGCAGTCTTTAAAGACTGATGTTTAGAAATAATCGTTGCTAGAGATTAGCACCACTGCTCGTATTTGGAGCCGGTGTGTAACTGGAGATTCACATGGAGTGGCTGAACATCGAAAATGGAAGTGAGTACACAGAGTAGTGACACTTATTACCGGCTATGCACCATATCAGAAAAGTATTTCTGATTCATATTTTGGGACAGAAAATACTCTACAGAAGCGTGTTATAAATAGTTACAGAATAGTTATTGGATTCGACTCCCGGTGTGGGAACAACAACTTCTTGTGAATAGTTTATTCTTGACTAACTTCATTTACATATATTTCCTTGTGCATATTGTCCTCTACCGTCTCGGATTCTGTTTAGACATTTTTGACTACTTAGTGTAGTAGCCAAGCATTGTGGTCGTTACTAACAAGCCACTATGACTAGAACTTTTGTGCCTTAAATTCCCGAACTCGTGTTAATGTGATAATGGAGTGAAACCAAACCTACCAAAGAATGACCAAAGCACCTCTAACATCACTATGTACTTTCTGTGGTAAATATAACATCAGTATTTTTAGTTAAATTTATCTGATTATAGTATATGATACTTCTGATTTTTGGATTAACCAATTTGTTAATGTTTTTATCTATTATCATGACCTCAATACATTAGATTACTATTATAATTCGTGAAAGCTATGAATAATGTGTTTCTGTCAATAAACAAAATATCTAAGTAAATTCCTTCTTTGTTTTCTTTATCTTATTAATTTATTTTAAATCATTTCAATAAGATTCATGTTCAGTAATTTTACTTTTTGTTAATCATTAAAATTTAATTGGGAATACTATGTATAGTTTGAGTCATCAGTTTAAAATGCATAGTAATCTTTAACTTAATTTATTCTATTGATTTAAATATTAATTCTGGTAAAATAAATAAATAAATTAATTAATTAATTAAAGTAAATTATTGTATTCTTTAGTCATGGAATTTCTAAATATTATTTTAAGCATTAAATCTAATAAAAAAATAAACTGCTAATTTACTGGATGTTGTAATTTTTAATATTCAAACTTATTTTATTTAATTAACTGAGATCTTTTACTATTCTTTAATTAATTACAGGACATACTTATCTGAATTTTTTATATAAAGTAATTTTAACATTTTGATCTAAAGTCTTATGAGGAGCATTTTATAATAATGAATTACTTATTCAAAATTTAATTATTTACTCATGGTCTCTTAAACAAGGATTAATCTATACGATCACAGCTTCAGTGTTGTGAATTCTTGGAATTAATTTTGCATTTTTTTAATATTTGTCAAATATTATTTTGTTTAACCTATATCATCAATTTTACCTCCCCTTTTTGTACTTTCTTTAAAAGAAAGATTTTGTCCCCTTTATTCCAAAATTTTCACTTAGTCTAAATTATTATGTCTATGAAAATTCCTTGTTGTTACCCTTCATATTAATTCTTGAATTCACAATGCTGATTGTTGGGGAATTGGATGTAGTGCAAATTGAGAATCTTGTCAGTGCTTTTAAATGATTAATTCTTAGACTATTTTGAATTCAAAACTTAGAATTCAAGTAAATTTAAATTCTTTAAATTTTAATTGTTTCTGTTTAATTTAATCCATTTACTTTTTTTCTAAATTTATTTTAGTTTGTGAATAATTTTTGTAAGTATGCATATTGACAGGATTCATTTCAATTTTTAGCCATAGGTAATTTGCACTCATTCATTATTTTTGCAAGAGGTAATAGTACCTAGGCAAGTAAAACAAACCCCCAACACTTTCCATGAAACATTATTTTTCATCTATTTTCTTATTAGAACAATCTTGCATCAAGTCGAACAGCAACTTTCTTGAAACATCTTTCACTGTCACCAGGGCCGAAACTAAGGGGGGGCAGAGGGGGCACGTGCCCCGGGCGCCAGCAGAACTGAAGGTGGAGGGGGCGCCAAATGCAGGTTTTGTTTGATATAGAAATGTATATATATATGAAATTTGCATAAAAAGTCTCGCAGCCGGAAAATCCAAAAGAAAAATGAACCAAATGCATTAAAATAGACAAATAGATATAAAGATTCGTCTACAATACAAGATAGCAAATGAATAAAAAACGAACTGTTTCAGTTTGTCAACGAACTGTCTAAAGTCTATTTTCTTTCTCCCATTCCAAATGTATCATGTCTATGCCGTCTATCATTTAAATCTCTTCCTGTGGTTTAGGAGAATCACTAACATTTTTCAAGGTCAGTCCCTACTCGTGTCTGTATATGACACTGTCCAACGTCGTCTGGATACGGTACTGCACTGTCCAGCATGGATAATTGACAAATGATTGCCTCACTCTGACTTTTCTATTAGATAAAAATATTCCATGAAGGCTGTTCTATTTTTTCCCTTTTCTCCCAGCGTGGAGCTTTCTTCTCTTTCCATTTTGTCATGGGCGAGGGGTGACTGCTCTGGACAATAAACACAAATTGGAGGATGAATGCCCAAAGTAAAATTCTCAGTAAAATCTTTTTCTTTTAACTATAGCCTTTGTATAGGTACAGTAAAAAATCTCGTACAGCGCGCCATGGCTAGTAAAACCGGAGCCGCCCCTGGCTTTATCTTCCCAAAAGTTTTTTACTCATCTTTTTGCGAAAGTTTTCTAAGCGTTTTGCCGCCCTTGGCGGCAACTGGAATATGCCGGCCTGTTAATTTTGCTGAAATTACTTTTTTATACAGATCCAATCTAGTATTATTAGAGGGGGCGAGGTTGGGCGACTGCCTTGGATACTAAAAACAAATAATATTTGAAAGAATAATTTGAAAAATACGGAAATAAAACTCTTTGTTAAAACTTTTTTTGAAAAAAAATGTCATTTGTAGGGGTGTAGGGAGAAAACCATACCCAAGTTGCTATGACTAATAAAATTAGATTATAATCAGTAACACAGTCAAATGCATTCTAAATATCAGCTTTATGTAAACAGCATACCAAGTATGGGGCACTCCTAAATCAGGGGCCCCAGTGTCATGATCCAGATTTAGATTTATCAGATCTGATTTAATTAGACTCTGAATCTGTGTAATTAAATCGTCATAAAAGTCTCTAACAGTAACAGGGTTCCGTTCAGCTCAGATCGAAGTTTGAGTCTCACCCCAACCATCCACAACTGTTCACAGTTCTGATAATTGCTAATAGAAAAGAAGACAAGGAAAAACATTTAAACATAACTAAAACATTTCTGGGAATAGCAAATGGTATAAAAAATATTCTATTTAAATTACATGAAAATTATGCAGTAATACTAATTAAAAAAAAGTGCTAAGAAAATCCTTTGATCAAAAAATAATTTTTCTCGTTGAACTCAAAAGAGGATTTTGGGGGCCCTTTGGATGCGGGCCCCCTCGCGATTGAGACCATCGCGACCCCTTAAATTCCGCTCATGCGAATATCAATAATTATACTTCCTAAGATGAAAACTTGTATAAAGCGGAATATTTTTCGGTTCCTTTCGATTCCATTTTCAAGGTTTTAATGAATCAGTATTTGAAAAAGCTGATTACTTAGTTCAGTATTACAGATTACCTGATTATATACTTTAAATTTTAGAAACTTAGAATAAATTAGCTTTGGAAATTTTCTTTTCGGAGGGGGGGGGGGGGGCGCCAAAATCCATGTTTGCCCCGGGCGCCAAAAAGGCTAGTTTCGGCACTGACTGTCACTGAAGTTTCTAAAAGAAAAATGAAGTTTTTTCGTTTTCAAAATATCGTCATCTTCTGATACCATTTTTTTTTTATAAAAGGGTGAAAAAAAATTGGGGCAAATTGGGGCAAGATTTTATTTTATGAATATAACAAGGAATGTCTAAATTTTATATTCCAACAAAAAGTTTTGCCGGGAAAAGGGCGGAACGTATTTATAACTCACTATTAATTTTAAAGAACTAGTAAAAATCACACTTATTTTTAAAGATAAAACAATGTAGTTTTATTCATAATTATATTCATTTATAACTAAAACTAAATACAGTAATTTAAGCTACATACCTTCCATTTCTTTGTCCATAAAGGGTTTTTTCAGATCTTTACTGTATACAACGATAAATGCAATTAAATTATGCGCTTCTCGCAACAGCGCTGTGAAAAGAGACATCTGCGATGCACGACAGCTGTGTTCAGACTGATAACGCGACGGGTAGTGTTACCGAACATTCCTAAGATAGTGTTTGCGTGAAGCACCCACTACTAAGCTATACAAACAATTAAAGTATCGCGGTTTTTAACAAACTTCATTTTCCGACTTTTGTCCAGCTTTTTTTAGAAATACTCCTTTGTGCGATGGGGAAAATCGTTTGCAGTGTATCTATATTCTACACAGCGCTTCCCAACTTTTTTTCTTTCACGTACCCCTTTTTCATAAACACGTCCCTCACCCTTCCCCAAATAACACAAACATGCTTTTTTTTTAAATTAATAAATTTTTTAACATAGCTAAATAATATATCGACACAAATTACATTGACATTTTTAACTTTTATTTTTTATCTTGCATTTTAAAATTAATATTACTTTTTTATAATATTAGCTTTACATTAAAAAAAGAAAACAATATCGCATTAAAGAATTTTTAGCTACCTTAATACCATGTTCAGATTAGACCATTTAAGTGACTTAACTAACGTTTTTGAAACGGGCGCCCCGGATTGAGACTTGACTTCTCCATGCATTGTTACGGTATTTGAGAACGTTCATTTAAGTCACTTAGAGTTAAGTGACTTAAATCCTCCAGTGTGAACGATGTTTTACAATTAAACTTTATAACAATTTTTCATCATGATACACAAGTAGTAAAACATGGCATTTAATACTCTCAAAAGGATCCTTTCATGGAGCTGAATTTTTTAAAATAAGGTTCAAACGAAAACAGATATAATTATCAATGAAATGCTAGTCCTTTTCCGTCAATTTAAAAGTAATATACTGGGGTTACACATGAGACTAACTTTGAATTCCAAAACTATCAACTTTCTTTAGTTAAACAGTTTTTGTGATATATCCGCCATTACCGATATTAATTTTACGTACCCCCAGGGGTACGCGTACCCCAGGTTGGGAACCGCTGCTCTACAGGACAGTCCGTGCGTAACGCTGACGTCATTTTACGAAGGGCAACGAAATTTCGGTTTTGCGATTTTTGCTATTGCAATTTTTCGAATTTCTAAACATCGCCCATTTTCAATTTTAACACCGTTATATAGGAAAAAAAATCTACTTTCAAATACAATTTGTTTAAAAACTGTACACCACAATTTACTCATTTATTGTGGCAGTTAAATTAAATTTCAAGCATGATTTTTTTTTTTTTTAATCTATCTCTATCGCTTGCAGACGATTATAAAATAATATTAATCTGTTTGCACTTTAAACAATATAAAAAGTTCAGAATTTATTTCCAGATAATATTCCATAACGAAATTAAAACTTCATTAAGCAATAAATAAATTTAGTATAAATAAAACAGAAAATTAAATTAATAAGCTAATTTCGAAATAAACGCTTAAACCGCTAAAATTTAAAAAAAAAAAAAAAAAAAAAAAAAAAAAAAAAAAAAAAACTCTGCTGTAGATAACGAATTTAGTGATTTCTTCGGCTATTAATTTCTAGCACAAGGCCAATACGAAATTACCACTTTAAATAAATTTCAAAATTCTATTTGCATATATAATTGACATACGTACTTCATATAAAAATGCTCTTTGGTTTTGTTAGGGGGCAATCTAAAACAAATATTAAATATAAAAAAAACTATTACAGTTTTCAATAAAAAAGAAAAAATAATAAATAAATGGTTTTCACATATACTCTCTATCCCGGGTTGGATGCCCTAGTTTTAATAATGTTACACTATTTCAAACATAATAAACTTGATATGCATTTATGAAATGCTCTAAAAAATGCTTTCTGTAGAATATGATGTGCAAAGAATTTATCATGCATTTTAACGGGTCACTCAAAAGAATTCGGTTACATAATGGTTAACTGACCACACGGACTATACCCTAATGTGTAATTATTTGGATTCATGTGTTATAAAGCTTTTCATGTTCGGTTCGGTTTTATTTCGTCCACCTTGTAGTAAATATGGTACAGATAATAGATCATCTTAATATCTCTTTACCTCCTCCGAAATTTTAGCTTCCCGTTTGCTACACTACAAAACACACAAAGTTTAAAATCTTTAACACTCTTTTATAAATCTATATAATAAAACCGTATGTCATGTGACTGTCCTCAACAGTTCCGGGATGCCGCTTCACTTTTTCATATGCCAGGCAGCCATTTTTATTCAAAATTATTTTTTCTAATAAAACTGCATAAAAGTTACATTTTTAGAAAGATCGTTCAAAATAAATTAATATTTGAGAGATGACTTACGTTCAATTATGTATACATTCTGCAATAACTTCAGTTTCAATTAGGTTCGCTGTTCAAATTCTCTATCCATGAAAGTAAACAACAACAAAAAAAAAAGATTCATTCGTTGTGAACGTTTAAAATATTAAACCATGAATTTTTGGACCGCTGCCTGGTGTAAAAAAAAAATAATCAGCACCAGTGAGACAGTCAAAGTTTACCATAATTCTGTTCCATACAACTCAACTTCCTTCGGATCTTTTCTTGATGTAAGTTGAACTCCGTGGTTGAACTCATGTAATAATATTTAATGGATCAAATTTCGAAACAAATTGTCAGCTTTTATTTTTCGTGTGTATTAATTAGAAACGATATTTTAATTTTGAAATCAAATGTTTTGATTTATGATAATATTTCTTATTTATCTATTTTCTATTTTAAAGAAAAATGTGAACGTCATGTATTTTAAATTGGAACAGCTGTCACGGACGCACCAGGGTTGGCGGAATTTTTGTTTTGCGCCATTTTGGCGAGAAAATCCCATTTTCAGGTACCTATTAGAGATTACTAAAACAGCATATACTTTTATTTTATTATGAAATAGTTTATTTTATATTAAAAACACACACACAATGATTAATTTATTATAAAGTGGGTTAAGCGGTTTTTGTCAAGAAAGATGAAATACATAACAACAAAAAATATGCGAAATGCTACCACGATCGCAAAAGTTCTTGATTTGTCTATTAGATTTTTCCGGTTTGGCGAAGGATTAAGGAAAAAAATAAATTATGAATAAAAATAATTTGTTACAATGCTTAACATACATTTAAGGGCGACCAAACTGGTCGCCAGTGGCGGCTAGTAATCAATAAATGAACAAATCATCCAAATTAACCTCTCAGAAATTTCTTTTAATTTTTATACCCTTTAACCAAAATTTAAAACCTTTAAAACAGCTGTTTTTTAGGTGCGTTCGTAATTATATAAATACGTAGCACCTATTGTCGTCGTCTGGTCCGTCCGTCTGTCTGTCCGCATATAACAACGCAAAAACTACCCGACCGAATGCTTTGAAATTTAAGATATATTATCTTTGCAGAATTTTGTCGAGGCGTTTCAAATTTTATGAAAATCGAATCAAAATTTTAGAAAATATTAATAAAAATATTTACTAAGAAACTTGATTTTTTTTTTTTTTTTTTTTTTTTAATCGGTGCTTTTCTTTTTATAGGAGCTTTCGATGCTGAATCGTCAAGCGACCGAGATACTTATTTTATGACAGAAATTAATCTGCAGACGATATAATTCATTTCGCAGAATTAAAAATCATCAAGATCTGAATATTTATATAACTAGCTATAGTACGAACGCACCTCATTTATCGCGTTTGACGTACAATTTCCAACTTGTTTTTTATGTCAAACTCACTTGTAAAAATATGTAATCAATAATCTAAATTCCCTTCCCCACAAAAATTGTACACTTTATTTTTTTCTGTCCTATTTGTTACTAATAAGAATAATAAATTGCATATTATTAGCACAAATTGCTACGAGGGGAGGGGACCCGCTCTACCCTCTCGTTCTCTCCCCATGCACACACTCAGTAAAATCGTATAGTTAAAATCTTTTAAAAAATTACTTTCTTTTATCTTTACAAGAAAAAAGAATTGGATTCATGAAAACTTTTGACTTCCGGTTTTCGTCGGATTTATACGTTTTTGAAGGTCCTGAACACGATTTGACCATTTTTAGAAAATGTCTGTCTGTGAGTCTGTCTGTCTGTATGTGATAAAAAAAAATGCTGCTATACCACTGTTTTCTCTATTTTTACAATATCTCAAGAAGTAATGCACGGAATTTCATCAAACTTCAGATTCTGTTATAGACCTTGACATAAATAGATGCTTCTTACGTTTTGGTGTAAATAGCCCAACAGGTAGCGCTGCTATGCTGCTTTTTTCATTATTATCACGGTAACTATATCTCAAGAACTAATGCACGGATTTTCATCAAACTTCAAATTCAGGTAGACGTTGACATAAGTTGTTGTTGATTAGGTTTTGATCTAAATCTCCCAACAGGTGGCGCTACTATGCTGAATTTTGAAGGATCTACAAGATTTTAGCAATAGTCATATCTCAAGAACTAATTCACGGAATTTAATAAACTTTAGATTCAGTTTGACCTTGATATAAATTTGTGCTGATTCTATATAGTGTATGCGAAAGCTGTACGAGATAGAAGAAAGTTTTGGGATTGGCATATCCGACTGATTTTTTTTAAATGCTTTCTTTTACCTTAAAATTGTGTTTGTATGTGGCAGTGAAATCTTGTCACTCATTTTTCACCCACTTCCTGTTGACATAGAGCATTGAAATTTAGAATACATATGTATTCCTGAGGGCAATACATGAATTGGACATTGATTTTTAAAATTCCATCTTTAAGGGTAAGGCAAACGTCGTCGGTCCAAAACTTGTATTTTCCCCCATAGAAATAACGTTACGATTGCTTAATATTAATTGAAAAAAAAAATAGCTCCATTGTTGCAGCATTTATTCATTTTAATCTCGTTGCTGGCCGCATCATTACGATCTCAGCATTTACATGAAATATATATGAATGAGTATGTATTGATGAATACAATGAGTATTTGTTGAAAAGTACTAATGACAGGGTTACCAAAATAGCACAAAATTTTGGCCAACTGTTCTAAATATCGCTAAATTTGGCAACAAAAAAAAGTTGCCATATATGAAGCCAACTTGGTGTTAGCTGGCTAATTTGACAGAATTCCCATTTACTTCCATTGGCATAGTCTATTATTTTCTGTAACGTGCAATAAGAAGAAAAAAGAAAAAAGCATTTTTTTTTTTCAGGTCACTATACTTATTTTTTTGTATCTGCTGCACAAAAAATATTGAAAGTCTCTCTCACATCCAAAAATAGATTTTTCAGCATTATTTCATTTTTTATACCCTTGGCAACTGTAATGAAGAATTGCTACTCTTCACTTGAAATTCCTTTCAAACATAACTATATGTGTAATGTACCACTATATATCTTCACGTGCCCACACTTATGGTATCCATCCTTCCTTATGTTATGCATCCATATGGGTTTATGGACATTTATGCAATATTTACTCAACACACAGGCACATACATATACAACGACATTCTTACTTATACGATACGTAAGGTAATTATTTTTGAGTCTCACTCTTTCTGAATACTAATAACCGGCTTATAAATTATGCAATTAAATAAGCCGCTATATTAAAAATAATAAGTCAAGAAACAGTGGTACTAATAAAATTAACTAGGACTTCCCTCAAAGGGATTAGTCTGAGTGATATTGCTGAGAACATAGGGTTAACAATTACAATATAAAGAAAAGAGCAAATTAAATGACAGAATTACAAAATATCATATATAAATTCATATACACTGTTAAAAAAATAGAAAAGAAGTACCGTTCATCAGATGTGTTGTCATAATTTTTTTAACATGTGGCAAAGAATCTCATTTTCTTAAGCGCGTATTGCGCAAAACTTGAAAAAAAAACAAAAAAACGCCGGATCTCTTAAAACGCCAAGCTTTTTAAAGTTACGTAATTGGATTTGCAGCCAATAGATTATTCTATCAAGCGTGGCTTAACGCAAATTTAACTTCATTGTTGCACCTTTGTTTGTGAGTGAATTTAAAATTTTTCTCCCTTGATTATATAGCTATTATTCGTATAACTGTTTATAGACACTCTTACACTTCAAACCACATTGATAGCATGCTTTGCTACAAAACAGATTGCAAAACTATAGTCTAAAATACTATTAAAGTATACAAAAAATCTTTCGATGACTTCTGTAAAATAACTTTTACATTAAATCTCCATATCGGCAAAATTGAAAAATTATATATATTTCAAAGTTAAGCTTAACAGATACTTCTTGATTATTCTCTAGGAGGCTCTGCCCCCTGCGCCTTTACTGCGCCAATCCGCAGACTTTTCTTTTGCCTGTCTGTCTGTCTCTCCACAATCTGTCTGTTTCCCTATCCGTTCTTCTGCCCGTCTCTCTAACCGATTGTCTATCTCTCTGCACGTCTCGCTACCTGTCTCTATATTTCTCTACCGGTCTCGCTACCCGCCAATCTATTTCTCTAACCGTCTGTCTATCCGTCTAACTACTTGTATGTCTAGCCGTGTCTCTATCCACTTCGCTACCCATTTGTCTATCTGTCTCACAACTTGTCTACCTGTCTCTCTACCCGTCTGGCTATACGCCCCTCCACCCATCTTCTAACCCATCTCCGTACCCATCTACTGTCTCTCTACTCGTCTGTATACCCGTCTCACTATCCGTCTGTTTTTGTACCCGACTCTTTATCCGTCTCACTACCAATCTCATTACCCGTCAGTCAACTCGTCTCTGTACTCATCTCTCTACTCGTCTCTTTATCTACCACGCTACGCGTCTTGCAACCTTTCTCGCTACATTCCTGTCGCGTTCGCTACCCGTCTCGTGACCCATCTCGCTACCCCTCTGTCAACCCTCTTTTTACCTTTCTCTCTAGCCGTCTGTCTATTCGTTTCGCTACCCGTCAGCCTACCTATGTCGCTACTCCTCTCTACCCATCTCACTACCCGTCTGTCTACCCGTTTGTTTACTCGTCTTTCTACCTCTCGCCACTTCTTCCCAATATTTAAACAATTTATTTAATATACAGAAGCCGTTTATCAGTTATTAAATGCAAACAGAAGTAATTTATCTAATAAGTGTAATCAGATGCACTTTTTTTTAAAATACATACATAAACCTGAATAATAATTCATCAGTTTTGTGTTCATAGTTGTTTATATCATTTGACAGTAAATCTCAACTTCTTAAACCTGAATTGTCTCATGCTTTTAAAAAAAAAACCACAAGGTCTGTATAACTGCAAAGTATCCTGAGGGCTATATTAGCTACATGTTATTAAGTTAAGTGAAAGTTTCGTTATCGCGTTTGCAGCCAATTGCTGATGTCAGAAAGCGTGGCTTAACGCCATTTTAAATTCATTACTGTAACTTTTTTTTTGAGGGGGGGGGGGTAGGGTTTTAAATATATACATTTAAATTAAAACACTTTTGCCTCCATGCCATTAGTGTTGTTTGTATTATTAACTAATACCTTGTAGACCGAGCTTCATTTGAAACAAATGTAAAAGACTTCTTCTACAGTTTTTTTTTTTAGGAGAAACTTTCGTAATTGGGCCCAAAGCCAATCGGAGCATTTAATATCATTATTGTAACTCTTATAGAGTTAAAACAATATTGTTGCTAGCTTTACTCTTGTTTGAGACCAGCCTTTCCCGTGTATCTGAATGGGGAAAAGTTTCGTATTCTATGTCGGTTGGCGAAAAAAATTAAAAATGGTGCCAAAAGGTAGTTTTAGCATCTTACAAAAATTTTCAAGAGAGCGGTAAAACATGTTTTTCAAATATTTACAAACATACGTTTATTAATGCATGTTTTTATTAAAGCATGTTTATTAAAGCATCTTAAAAATTTAAGCACGATGCAAAAATAAAATTTTATCGCCATATTCGATATTTTAATAAGTAATGAAAATACATAAACGAACTTATTTAACAAACCTAAGAGGCATTTTTGTGATAAATAATTGTTATTGTCAGGGGGGTAAATTGTAAACAATTAATAAACGGCTAGTAAATAATAAATAGCATTTAAAATCTAAAAATGGAGAAGTGGTCCGTATAAAAATTAAACGCTTGATATATGTAAATTTTTTTATTTTTTAATATTTCCGAAGGCACAGATAAAAAGGTAAAAATCTCTTTTCCAAATGCCAAATAGAAAATATACAAAATAGAATGCCAACTATACAAAATAGAAAAATATCTGCAAAAAAATATATTTACATAATACTACATCTGCCAAAAAATAAGATTTAGAAAAAGTAAGCCAAATCCTGCAGATCCCAACAATCACATCGAAAAACTTATCACCAAAAAAGAACTCCCTAAATCTTACGGCACAGGAGATGAATTTTTCCTTCTGAATGCAGAATATTAGTTTTTTTCTTGTACGATGGGTGATTATAGTATAATTGTTTCATTTCACAATACTACATACCGTTTGATAAATTTCTACTTTTATGTTATCCTGGCGCAGTTGATAAATCGCCAAATATTGTCCCTATAACATTTTCATATTGAATTCATTTCATTTAAATATAAACCTTTCACTCATTTAATTTAAAATACATGCCTTTCATTAATCCCATTTAAAATGCTAAAAAGAGAAAAAAAATGAAATAATGCCATAAATCGAAACCTTTTATTTAAACACCAAATAATTTTTTTTAAATTTACACACGCGAAATAAAAAAAGCTTCTATTGCTGATATTTGCGCCAAATCTCTAATACCAAGTCTACTAAGTTATTGCGGGGTTTTTGTTTCAAACTGAAAAAAATCCAGATTAATTTTCGATTTCTACTAAATTGAAATATATTTTATTGTGCTGAATATTAGTGCGTGCATATTTTTTTGCTCCATGTACTCCATGAACTTTTCAATTCCGATTGTCTACGAAAATCTCTCGCCGGTGAAAATGACGTACGCACAAAATTTTCGTGACGTATGTGCTTTAATTGTGCTTTTTTATCGATTTTTTTAATATAATTTCCAAACGGTTTGACATTTATTCTTGGTAATAAATAGACGTCGTTGTCACCTTTATAGGTACCTGCTGTAAAAATTTGAACGAAATCCGTTAAATATTTTTTGAGTTATGCTTGACGAAAGGTTTTAATATCCATCGTAGCTATATATGGGGCAAAGTAATACTGCGCTGTGTATGAGTCTTCGTTGCACTCAGACAATTACCATACACAGGCTCGGACTGGCCAGGTCGGCTGGTCGGCGATTGCCGAGGGCCCCCGGCACAAGGGGGCCCCGTATGGACCCCTGAAACAATTCATATACTACTTTGACTATTTCCCAATAATCTTCCGAGTTTACAATCAATTTTAAGCAGTTTGCGGGTTAGTTTTGGTTTATAGTAGCCTACGTAGAGATACGGTGGTGGCGCAGTATCGTAAAGCTAATCAGACGGAAGAGAGCTGCTGGCTGACTCATCGCGCTATGTGCAGTACACATAGGCTGAGATTTAGAGCGCACCGTGGCATCGCAACGCTCACTCGCTCAGTTTCGTAGTATGGTTGTAGTTAATGCAGGTGTCACAGTTGTGCCACTTCTCTCAGCAGTGATTTATCACGAACTAATACCAGCTCTGACACAGAAAATGATGATTAAGTAAACCAGATGCTGCTCAGAATGCTGTTACTTACCAGCTTGGATGTTTCATCTGCTACAACGAGAATGGACCAATTGAAATTCAAAAAGCTTTAATACAGAAGCACCCTATTCAAGTTATTGAAGGAAAAGGAGCTAAATTGCCATTTGTCTCTTCAAAACTTTATTACCGACATTTGCCCGAATGTTGTGATTCACAGAAAATGATTATCATGTTCGATTCGGCTCAACAGAGTGTACTGCTGCAGCTGTATTGCTTTTGGGGGTAAAGATCAAAGATATTCTACGTTTATTACCGGGCATGACTACTAGCAAATTTATAAATACTAGATGGAACCCATCAAAACTTGACAGAAAAAAATTACTATAGCAATATCAGTAAAATAAGCTTATTTATTATTTAAGAAGAGGAGAGTATGAAACAGTGTTTAAAAATTTTTCTCCCACTATTTTCGATGCAAACTCCTAACAATACATAAACAACTGTGTAATCCGTTTGAAATTACTGCCATATTCACCACTGCAAGAAAGAAAATTTCATGGACCATGAAGTATCATACAAATAGTCTATTCTTACATCCATATCATAGTCAGTAAATAAAAGAACATAGTAAATAATGAACACACCTCTACCCCTGTGATGATACAACTGGGTGAGCTTCTATGCGCAAGTGCATTGCATCTACCCAAAGGCACCGTCGAAATTCGACGTTAAAAATATTTTTAAAAGTTTAAATAAAAAGTTTTAAAATTTCCTCTTTAATCATTGTTCGTTTCAAATCCATATATTCGAAAACGCCTCCATTGTTTTACACTAATCAATTTTTATGTAAAGGTAGAGAATTTTTTTTTTACAATAATAATATGCAATTTGCAGATAAGGTAGATTTTTAATATTTTCAAGTGGTCATTTCTATGGTTTCTTCGGCCCGTTTCCATAATCAGGATGATTATCCCTCTTTCGCAATCAAGAATAGTTTCCCTCTTATACAGTGACATATCCAATGATCTTTAAAAAAAATAATAAAATACAATTCCTAGCATATTCTGATGCAACACATACATCAACGAATTCAACATGATATCAATCTTACGCTCAACATAAACTGAAAATCGGATTTTTTGTTGACATATTTCAGTTTAGCGCCAAAATGATCTTATGAATAATCTGATCTTATAATTTATCAAGATCCTTTTATTTTTCACTTTTTATGTTGGTTAGAGTAATTAATTTCCAACTGTGCCAACTTTCCCAGGGGCTATATCACATTATTAAAGCAAACTGATGCCCATTGTTGAGATAGATTTAAAAAATAATTCATGCTTGAAAATTATTTAAAAAGTCGTTAAACTAAGCGGCAGTTTTCAAATACATTTCATTCGAAAGTTAACATTTTTCTAATTGATGATGTAAGAATTGAAATTGTACGGTATTTAGAAGTGATGCAAACGCGATAAAAGCGAAAGCGATAGCGTCATTTGTTGTCACAATCGTTATACATTTCTAAAATATGCTACTGGGTTTTGGCTGGTGTCCAAAAATTTTGGCGTCGACAGAGAAATCCACAATGAAAGAAATAAGACCTTGCTGCTAATAAAGAACTTTTAAATAAATTTATAATCATTGTTTTAAGCATTTTTTTTTAAAATTTATAATAATAATAAAAAAAATTAACATGTAATCGAGGTATCCAATCAAGATGAAGTAATCAATATCCAATTCTAATCTTTATAATTAAGAATTGAAAATTTAGTTAAAATTACGCCATGTTGATGCTATCATATAAATTTTTCTCTTTAGTTTTATCAGTCCAAAAATGCATTTCAAGCTACGCATAACGTCATTTTCACCAGCGCAAACTTTTCACACACACTTTATGTACGTTACTTTTATGTTTAACCCCCATCTATACAAATAAAAATATATTTTGTATTTAATTGTAAAGAAAAAATACCACCAACAAGTGGGAAAAATTCTACCTTACGGCAGAATATAGATTGGCCACCCACGGCTTTTATTGTTGAGATTTTTTCAGCCAAGTCTAACTCGTCAAAAAAAAGTGTTTGTTAACATAAGCAAGCTTCTCCACTTTAGAATTTTGTTAACGCTCTAAGATTTTTTGCGAGGCTGGCGGAATATATTAGGCACAAACACACAAGTTTTAAAAAGATTCAGTGGCGAAGTATTTTTAATAAATATAATAGTAAAAAGATGTGGCTCCAATGGGCTGAGACGTGGCGAGGTAGATGTTGTTTACAAATGTGCTGGCTTAATGACATCTTTTAAACTATTTTTTAATGGTTCAAGACACTTTAGCACTTAATAGATAACTTAAAAAAGGTAATGAAAAGTTCTATGACAGCAGCTTTTATGATGGATACAACTAAGAGAAATTGTTTAACAAATGATGAGTTAGCATTAATTGACGGGCTCTTGGAGAGCGGTGGGGGGAAGGGATGGGGGAGCTATACAAAACACAAGTGCTCTACGAGACCTTTAAAATGAATCCTCACTTGCAATTGAGAGATGGGACTTTAAAAGTGATCCCCCTTTTTGCGCCCCTCTGATGGGCCCCCCTCGAGAGATACGTGAAAACGAGGGCGCCAAAAGAAGCGGGGTGAGGGGGGGGAATACCTTTAGGAGGTTTAAAGCTAATTTTGGTGAAATTTTGGAGTTATCCGGCCCATAGGAACAGAGAAAATGCGAAAAACTAAAATAATTATGAAAAATTGGAAAAAATAAACAAGAAAAGTGCTCCTGACAGGAGACTGGAGAGAAGGAGGGGGAGAGTAGAACCAGACAAAAGTGCTTGATGAGATCAAACTTTTGATATGTTACATGACGGAGTTTGAACCGCTTGAATGTCTCCCCCGTGTGGGGGGTAACTCCGGTCCTATGGGAGATAGGGCCCCGGAACCATCTTAGAAATATCGGCCTCGACGAGTTTAACTTCGTTGGATCCTTTAGAAGAGGCCTACGCCCTCTGTGGGGCTTAAAGGGACTGAGAAAGATGGGAAAAACTAAAATTTAAAAAGAGAAAAATATGCTTCTTAATGGAAGGGGGGGGGGGAGTGAGAGGGCGAGAGTAGGACCAGATCATAGTGCTTGACGAGATTTATCTATTGATATGTTACATGAAGGGGTTTACATGGGTAGGGGAGCACCTAAAAAGTCTTACTGAACCTTTCCCCTTCCGGAACTTACAAGAACTTATTCCCGGTGGGGGAGGGTAACTTCATTCTTATGGGAGATAGGGCCACGGGACCCCCTTAGAAATGTCCGCCACGACGAGTTTAACTTCGTTGGATCCTTTAAATGGGATCTGCGTCCGCTGTAGGGCAATTAGGTACTGAGAAAGGAAATACAAGCGGAAGTATCGGCATAATAAAGAGAGACAATTTGATTTTTAATATCGTCAGTAACAACCATTTATATAGCTATGTATAAAGGGTGTCCTCCTTTATATATGGAGTGGCTGTGACTTTTCATAAACATGAATTTTACTGTAGACTGAAAGATATAGCCCTGTGTGTAACTAAAAAAAAAATAATATATATATATATTTATATTTACTTATATATATATATATATATATATATATATATATATATTTAAAATGTCATACATGCCTTATAATTTGGCGATAAATCTTGGCCGCTTGACAGTTCATCCTTGGAAGCCGCTATAACACGAAAATACCAAATTTACAATATATTAATGAAAACAGAAACAAAATTTTTCATGTTTGGTGGCTGCTATAACATGAAAGTACCAAATTTCTTCTTTGTTTTTCGTATCTGATAATTTTCATCTATCCTTTTTGTAATTTTAACATTTTTGTAACGATTTTATTCATTTCTGTTGCCTATTCAAAGAAAAATTCTTCTAAAGTTACCGAATTTCGTTAAAAACGATTAAAAAATTCTTCTAAAGTTACAGAATTTCGTTAAAAACGGTTAAAATAGTAAAATGCGAACATCGTTTTTTCCATTCTCGACCGAAAGCAACAACCGTTATCATTATCTTTTTACGCGTGAAGGTTTCGCTAGGTACTCCATTGTGAAGTTTGGTAATTTTTGAAATTCGTTATTTGAAAAACGGCATAATCATTCGATTTGAAATTTATATCAAGAAAAATACAATTTCTTACCTTACTAATGCAGTTTGCCTAACAATTTTGTGACAAATACTTTTCGAGCTATTAATTTTTTCAGTAACTTCAAATGTTTCATTTTCTGAGATTAACCTGTGGCGACGATGGTTTTCTGTGACTTTTCATAAACATGAAAAATGATAGAGATTGAAAGAATAAGCCACCCTGTGGGCGGCTAATAAATTTATAATGCATAAAGATAAAATAAACCCAATGGACAATGTTCCTGTGACGTCACAAGAAATATTATTTTTTGTTCGCTTATCAAAGTAAAGTGCACGCGAATAAATATTTTTACCGAAATTTAACTTACAGATTAAAAAAATTCGGCCAAAAAGCCACGTATCTGAAAATTTTCAATATTTCTTTTTTATCCTCGGACCAATGAAAGTAATGCGATTGCCACCAATTTGAAGGAATTAAAATAAAAACATTTAAACTTAAAATTCTGCTAATTAATAAAAGTATTGAACAAACGAATGCACGATAACAAATCTGTGGCCAAATATCTTTAATTTAAAATAAGAATCATGTAATTTGATGCAGTAGTTTTTTCTTACGAATTGTCGAAAGAAAACAGCGTTTTAAATATATAGATGTTGAGATTCATATAGACTCCCGTTATCATGAACTCGCAGCGAAAGCCAAAAAGGCCATGATATTTCAATCTTTTGACTAGTAACCAAACCAAAAAGCGAGAAAGAGAGGTGCACACACTGAAGATTGGTTGTTCAACGGTTAATTGATAGAGTTTTGTTTATTGCAAAACAAGACATTGCATACCTAGGGGATAAAGCTGAAGGGGCTTATACACTTGACGCTGTAGATAATCATGGTAATTTTCTCGAACTGGTCATGTTGGTTGCAAATTATGATGTGATTTTACAAAATCATGTCACAAAGTATATGGAAGACAGCAAAGAGTACAAACTGAAAATAATGAACAAATGAAAAGCCACAGAAAAGTTAACTAAAAGACTGACTGGACGAGGCTCTTTGTTGACATTATTGTCAAAAACTTTTATCAACAAGCTACTTAAAGTAATTGGTATGAATATTATTTTGAAAGAACTTCATGATAGCATAATATTTAGTGTGATAGTAGATAGTACTCAAGATGTAGCTGTTATGAACCAATTGGGAATTTGTGTTTCCTATTACGTTCAAGGGAAGATATATGAACGTGAAAGATTTTTAGAAATAACAGCAGTCGATGATTCATGTGGATTGACTTTGTACGATCTAGCCAAGCTACGATCTAGCCCCAAGTGTGGCATTTCAACATCAAATATTATTGCTTGTTTATTTGACGGAGCTAACATTATAAAAGGCTGTTATAACGGCCGACAATCTCAGTTTAAAAAGGAAAAAAGATCTTATTTACACTCACTGTTTGTATGAGACACGTACTGAAATTGGTAGTAGCTGATTCAACAGTAACGTTGCTCCCAGCAGAAAACTTAGTTGGATTGGTGGATGAATCTGCTGTTTTTCTAAGCTCGTCTTACAAAAGAATGGCCGTATGGGAGGGAAATAAAAAGTAAACATATTGCACACGAAAAACTGTACAGCTTGCAAAAAATAGGAGACACAAGGTGGTGGATCAAACAAAAAGCTTTTTCTTCAATTATCGATGAGGAATTTTAAAACTGAGGAAAGTGCAAACGCAGGGAAACTATTCCATTTTATTAAAATTTTAAAAGAAATATCAAATTGAAGTTTTGACTGCAAATCTAAATTCATGGCAAGTAATTTGATCCGTCAATGGTCTAAATTGGAAAACATATTTATGTCGATTGTTTAACTAGATATGTTTATTTTTACATCTTCTATTTCAAAATATTTACAAAGTAAAACCATTGACTACATTCTAAAGCCTGGAACATGCTAGAGTAGCTGCTTCAACAAGTAAGGGATAAAAGAAATGATAAACACTTTCAGACTCTATATTAAAAAAATATATATTATGCAAGTACAGTTAATAGCAAATTAGAAAATAACAGTATTGATGTAGAAGTAGAACTAGATTTCAAGGAAAAAATACTTCAAAGAAAAATACACCTGGTGAAAATTCAATGGACGAAGCTCCAGGAATCTCAACTGCTCATACTATAAATAGGTTCTTTTCAGTGTTTTAGATTGTGTCAGAACAAGTATCTAAGAAAGATCAAGCACAAACAAAGAAATTTTTGAAGATTGTTCCTGGTTAGACACAAAGAAATTTAATGAAATCGCAATTTTTGTTAATTTTCCTACGGAAGTCCTTTGTAGCATTTCTAAACTTTGTAAAATTGAAAGAAGTCGGTTATTGATAGAGCTGAAACAATTTTCAGTTCAGTATGAAAGTTTTACAATGGCTGAACAAACCAACATTGAAAGAAAAGAAAAGAAACTGAATCGAGCTAAAAAAAATCTCAGAATAAGATGATGTCACCTGTGGTCAGACAAATCACCTGTGAAAGGTGTTTTCGAAACTTAAAATAGATAAAATCGACTTAGATCTACTTTAAGCTAAGACCTTATGTCCAATCTTCTTTCAGGAATGTAGAAAGGGACTTAGTATATAACTTGGATAAAGATGTTATTATAGATGAAGTAGACAGGACCAGTGAAGAATTAAGAAAAAAACTGTTACGTTAGTAAACAGCCGTTCACAATCACATAATCTTTCTTAGTTCGCTGTATCTGTACCAAGGTATTGTAGGGTTATTTTTCTTTTTGTTATAAAATCTGTTTTAAAATTTGTCACAATGAAATCAAAATTAAAGAGGGCATTGTTTTCTTTCAATATAATTGTTTTTTTATTACCATTGTGTCCCTTTTTAATATTTGCTTAGGTATTACAGTAGGATTTAGATTATTATGGCTTCAACACTGTGATTTGGTTGCCTAAAACTAAAAATATTTCTCAATCTCATTTTTAAGTAATAATTAATAATCCACTCGTAATTAATTATTGTACTTATTTTTTCTAGCGTGGAACTAGTTTAGGTACGGTATATAAAAATAATATATTTATTGTGAAAGTAAGTAAACTATATCAGAAAAATCTTGCTTATTTACTCAACTATTTTCCAAGTGACAAAATAGCTAAATGTGGTGTAGGCATGTATGCCTAATTTTCAAATCTTAAATATTCTAACATTCTATTTCCTCTAAATTCCCTTGTGTAAGGGGCCCCTTTTCAGTTTCTAGCCGAGGGCCCCCAAATGAGCCAGTCCGGGCCTGACCATACATTGCGTGTAAGTGAACAATCACTATAAATAAATATGCGAGTTGAATCAAGGCTATCTTGTAGTATATTGAGATAGCCCTGGTGAATGGTGCCCAAGAAGTTGCGTACAAATATCTTTTTTTTTCTTAATGCAAAGTGTTTATAAAAATCCATTTACGCTACTTCCTTATCAAGCAGGGCGGTCGCTCTGCCAAGCCAAGCTTTAAAAAAAACGCCACACAAACAACGCCAAGAACTGAACTAGACCGCTACTGCTTATTTACAGAAATCAACTTCGCAATGTTAAATCGACAAAACATGCCAGATTAAAATATCAGATAACAAATAAACCAAGCGTCGCAGAAAAAAAAAACGAAAACTAGAAGAATCTAATGAAGAATTTCTTCAATTTAAGACCAAACTCATCTTGATAAGTGATTTATAAACAGAGATATAGATTTTTAAAAAAAACGTCGAGTTACTTAAAATGATCACTTTTTCTTCGTCAAACTTTTTTTTTTCAAACAACCTACAGACCTTAATATTCGGCAGAATAAAAAAAGGATTGCATTTTTGGACAAGTAATTACGTATTCTATGTGCTTTTATAAAATTCAGTGTAAAAAAATATTATTTTCTATCCTTAATTAGCAAAAAACTGTTAATTAACTTGGCGATTAAAAAATTATGCCAGAACAGAGATAAAACATGCCAACGACCATGTACCATCTCTATAATAAAACCGTAAGTCATGTGACTGTCATCAACAGTTCCGGAATGTCCGTTTCACTTTTTCATATGCCAGGCGGCCATTTTTATTAAAAATTATTTTTTCGAATAAAACTTCATAAATGTGACATTTTTAGAAAGATCGTTCAAAATAAATTAATATTTGAGAGATGACTTACGTTCAATTATGTATATATTCTCCAATAACTTCAGTTGAAATTAGCTTCGCAGTTCAAATTCTCTATCCATGAAAGTAAACAAAAAAAAAAGATTCATTCGTCGTGAAGGTTTAAAATATTAAACCATTAAACCATGGAGATAATCGTTCGTAAAGTTAGTTTTCCATGAAAGATTTTTTGGAACGCTGGCTGGTGTCAAAAAAATATTTCGTACCAGTGACACAATCAAAGTTTACCATAATTATGTGCTATACAACTCAACTTCATTCTTTATCTTTTCTTGATGTAAGCCGAATGTAAACAAATACAAATCATGTAATGATATTTAATGAATCAAATTTCGAAACAAATTGTCCGTTAATTTGGTATTTATGTATTATACGTGAAAGGAAGAGAGACCACCGAAAATGATTGTTAATCACCAATCATATTTACCATTATTAATGACCAATCGCTTTCAAAACAGTAATTTAATATACATTTACAAAATACATAACATCATTAAGTACTTTTGTGTTATTTGGGCGCAAATCTCGCCAATAGAATTTTTAAAATCGCCAATACCAGCTTTTATTTTTCGCGTGTGCAAATTAGAAACGATACTTTTATTTTGAAATCAAATGTTCTGATGGAACAGCTGTCGTAGACGCACCGGGGCACTATATTAACTATAGAGTTGCAATATAGAGAGAAAAAACGGGTTGCTGTAATTTGAATTATAGGCGGTAATGTCGGTGTGACATATATTTACGTGATTATCAAAACTGGCTTCCAAAAGTTCAATGTTTCACCAAACCATACTCGAAAATTACGTGTTATAATATGCACTCCGATTATGTCACATTATTCAAGACGTTTTAAATGAGAATAATGATAGATTTTCTTCTTGATTCTCCCGTAATCAAGTCTACAGCCAAAGTTAGCGAGAAACAAACAAACAAACAAAAAAATATTGGCAACAATATGGTTCAGTGTAAATGGTGGATATCATTAAAGACTTTCACAAAATAGACTTCAATGCACCAAATCGTATTAACTAAAATACGCCATTTGGCAATGGATCCAATTACGGAAAACTACTTAATATGTTTAAGAATCTCCTCATTAGCAAGCATATTGCAACTGATAAGCAAACGGATATGAAGCATAAATGCTTAAGTTGGTTAAGCGGTTTTTGTCAAGAAAGATGAAATACATAACAACAAAAAATATGCGAAATTCTACCATGATCGAAAAAGTTTTTGATTTGTCTATTAGAATCTTTCGGTTTGGCGAAGGATTACGGAAAAAAAAAATTATGAATAAAAGTAGCATGTTACAGTGCTTAACATACATTTAAGGGAGACCAAACTGGTCGCCAGTGGCGGCTAGTCTGTATTATAATAGCACAAATCAGTTACAAGTTATAACAACATCAAATTTCATCTGCAAATCAGCCATTTTCTTCTGAAGATATTTTTTTTAAAAATAAAACTTCATAATTATAAGAACACACATTTTATCAAACAATTAAATATGACTGCAAACTGTGGCAGATGACTGTTTCCAACATGAATAAGTATGAGAAATTCCCGTCAAGCATATCGATCTGGGTGGCTCAGTCACAGTGCGTCGGCATGGTATGCGTAAGGTCCCAGGTTCGAGTCCTGGCCCAGGTCAATTTTTCACTCGTGTTTGTTTAGTGCATTTAATTGTCTGATAAAATGCGTGTTCTTAAAATATTGTAAAATAAAGTAATCAGACATAGTGTTTATGCTTTAAAAAATATTTTAAATATATAATATACGTTTTTGAAAGATCTTTAAAAATAAATTAGTTTTTGAGGAAAGATGTACCTTCTAAAATGTATACAGTAATCCCTTAACATTCGCGAGGGTTAGGTTCACGGAAATCTCCGCGAATGTTGAGACTATCCTCCCGTACATAAAAGGGGGTTAGGTTTTACGATTTTTTTAATGGAAAAAATCTGAAATGTAAATAGTATATTTATTGAATATTAAAAATACACACTCTAAACAAGTTTGAACAATTATATACATACTGTACAAAGATTATTTGCTGGTTGATGACTGAAAAAAACTAGTAATGTGCGATTGCTTGGCAGAAGAGATCTTTTGTTTATGGATTTCCATGTAAGGAAAAGTTGCAACCTCAATTTCTCTTTTAACTTTAAGACTCCCCACTTGCGAGGGATCACATTCTATCACTTTATCAACAAGTTGTTGTTGTAATTTTAAAATTCCGGGACATTTTTTGCAGAAAATATTTCACCTGAAATAAAAAATTTTAATTTTAGAAAATTTAGTAAAAAAAAACACATAAAAAAGACGTTTACCTCCAGTTTAACAATTCCTGCTCTCATCGCCTGTGTCATTGTCTGGTTCTGTATTTTTTTCTTCAAGGATTTCTAGAAGTTCTTCTTCAGTAAGTCCATCATCATGGGATATTATCAGATCTTCCACATCGTCTCTCCTCATGTCGTCGAAACCATCACCTCCGACCTGAGTCAGTTCCACAATGTCTTCAAGAGGTTTGGAAATTGAAGGCATTTGATTTTTTTTTTGTACCACTTGAGGTCAAATATTTCGCCATAAAATATTGATTGAGCATTCATTAAGTTCCATCCATGCTGCATCAATTTCGGCAATGCAATCTGCTATGTTGAAATTTTTCCAACTCGATGTGACAGTGGCTTCTGATTTTACTTCAATAGATTCTAAAATTCTTTTCAAAGATCTTCTTGTGTAGTAAGCTTTGAACGCAGCTATGATTCCTTGGTCTAACGGTTGGATCAGTGAAGTCGTATTAGGGGATAAAAAAAAGCCACTCCGCGTCGGGATGGGCATCTTTTAAACTAAGTGGATGTCCAGGAGCATTGTCAATGAAGAGTAGAACTTTAGATGAAAGACAATTCTTCACCTCATGAATAAAACAATCATTAAACCAATCCAGAAACAAAACGCTGGTTACCCATGCTTTGGTATTTGCTAACCAGAAAACAGGCAACTTGCTTTTATCTTTACCTTTGAGAGCACGAGGATTTTGCGATCTATCAATTAAAATAGGCTTTAGTTTAAAATCGCCTCTAGCATTGGTACACAACAGAAGAGATACCCTATCTTTTGCTGCCTTAACACCTGGAGCTGTGCTTTCTGTTTTGGCAAGAATAGTTCTCTTCGGCATTTTCTTCCAAAACAAGCCTATCTCGTCGGCATTAAACACTTGTACTGGAACATATCCGCCTCTTTCAATAATTTCTGTAAGTTCTTCAGGAAATTTTTGAGCACTTACATGATCCGCAGAAGCCAATTCACCAACTAACTTTATGTTGTGTAAACTATGCCTATGTTTGAAATTTTCTGGAAAGTTTCAAAACTTTTTTACTCTTTTAGCTGTAGGCGACATGATGAAGTTTCTCTTTTTTAGGTTTTCTAAACACTAAGAAGAAAAAATACACAGGCGAATAGAAAGAATAAATGTATTCTACGGGGACTAAACGTAATTCAAACGATAAACAAAATTTAGAAGGAACATGCGCATTACATACTTCGAACAGAAAATTTGCGTTTGGGTCTTTCAATATAAATTGGAGAGATACCAAGCTCGAACAAACAATCTATTTTTAGCATAAAATCATGTTTCCGGTAAAACAAAGGAAGTTTACGTTAAAAAAAATTCTTTATAAAACGAAATCCGCGAATAACCAAGTTAAGTATTCGCGAATGTTGAAATGTTCTTCATTTTATATTTCGCGAATAATCAAAACTCGCGAATGTTAAATCCGCGAATGTTAAGGGATTACTGTACATTAAGAGTTATCGGCATTTAAAATTTCTTTCCAAATGTAAACAAAATTTTTGAAATGAATTAAATGTGATTCATTTATTTCTAAAAAAAAAAAAAAACGGTAAAGGACAGGCATTTCGTTCGCAGGAATACCTTTCACGTCATTTTTCTATAAATTAATGAAATCCAGTTGTTAAATTATTTTTGTTTTAGAAGTGAAGTTTCCATTTAAATTTATTGTAACAGTACAATGTTTAATTGAATAAAATAATGTAAATCTAAGAAATTGCTAAGAAATTCCAAACATGCACAGGGCAATGCAAAAATAAATAAATAAATAAATAAATAAATAAATAAACAAAAAATAAATAAATAGATAGATAAATAAATAAATAAATAAAAATCAGCTTTCATAAATTCTAAAAATTGTTCATATATCTCAATTACAATCTAAAGGAGGGTTTATTTCTATATTATTCTACATATAATAGTAATTTCAGCAAATATATTAAATTCCAATGCGATCTGTTTTATTAAACTTTAAGATGGTTTATAACACATGATAAAAAAATTATAAAAAAGAATGGCGCGTCACAGTTCGGGGAGAGGATGGGGAGGAGCGTGAACAAAATTAGGAAGTATAATAAGGCTATCTGTTTGAAACTTTACGATATTTTATAACACATAAATTTTAAAAATAAAGCTACGTCAAAAATTATAGGGAGGGGCGGAGCGCGTTTTGCCTACACAAGGGGGGGGGGACACTTTTCTAAATTTTAACGATATCCGTCATGTCACATATCGTTACAAAGGGCTGTGACCACTTATTCATGTTATCCACCACAGGTGAAACCCCCACATTTTGCGCCCCCCCCGACACTACTCATGTGATACATTGTTCGAAAGGCCTGTGGCCGCTTATTCATATTATGTATCTTCGGGATCCATCCTCCCGCTTTCACCCCCCCCCCCCAAAGGGGGCACTTTTCCCAAAATTGCCGACACCTCTCATGTGATATATCGTTGGAAAGGTCTGTGAACGCTTAATCAAATTATGCAGGTGGGGGGGGGGGGGGGGGGTATTTTCTGAATTTTGCACATATCCCTCATGTGATACACCGATGGAAAAGTCTGTGACCGCCTAATCTTATTATGTATCTCCGGTGTTCATCCCCCACTTTGCCCCCCAAACGCGATTAGCTTTCACCACCAGTGGGCGCTTTCCCATCTCTGTTTCTATGGGTCGGATCACGACGGGGTATGGCTCATTCGACTCGACATCTATAGAGCTTTCCGATTTTAGTTCGTTTTTTCACCACCAGGGGGCATTTTCTTATCTCTGGTTCTATGGGCTAGATCACGACGGGATATAGCTCATTCGACTCGACATCTATAGCCTTAACGATTTCAGTGCCCGAGGTTCGTATAGAACAGATTGCGCTACCTGGTGGTGGAAGATAGAACTTGAGCGTGCGCAGCACGACTGCGATACGGTGCCAAAGGCAGCGGGGACCCATGTCGGAAGTTCGTTTGTTTACAGGTTTATACAATTCGATGTGCAAATTAAGGGATTATCCGGTGCCGAAGGCAGCGTGGAACCAGGTCGGAGGTTCGTGGTTTATCTTATTCGAGGTTTTAAAAGGATTGAGGCCCCGGTGTAAATTAGGGGCCCGCTAGTGCTAATAATAAAAGAGCGTGATATCACGTTTTATTTCAAATGCAGCGCTGACACGCTATGTACATATTCCATTTTTATTCATTTAATGGATTAGTCAGTGATATTTTTTAACGGAGGATAACAAGTATTATAACAAGCCACATTTAGTATGTTGTTTTTAAGAGTGTAATTAATTTAATTGAAAAATCTACTGGTATTTCTAGTTAACCCTTTAAACAATGACTGAAAGTAAAATGTATTTTTAAATTATTTCTCATGTTTATATTATTCAAATTATGTTAAATATATTTTTTTTAAAAAGAAATGATATCTACAAAAACAACTTTTCAAAAGTAAAAAAAGGCCAAGCGTAAAAAAAAAGTCCTTCCGGCCTGTACCGGGAGGAAAAGGTAGCTTTCCTATATCTTCGTTTTAAAATTTTAGCTAATGTTACACGAAAACAGCAAGTTAAAATGCAAAGGAACGTTTACAAAAGATTCGTTAATACTGAATTTGAATAAGAAATTCGCCAAATTATTGAGAAATAGCCAAATTGGCTTTATTTAACTTCATTTAATCATTGGCTTTCATTTATGAAGACTTATTTTGGTCGCCAAATTTGGCGATATTTCGCCAAATGTCTCCAATTTTGTCGCTAACGGATATGAATATATAGTTTTATGCGTATGATTGGGAAAATTATTACAACAATGAAAGAAAATAATTTGCGAGTAATCGCGTTAATGTGCTGTTTTGTTTCAAAATGTCAGCCACCCTAGAATTTCAAACTGCTCTATCTCAGCCATTTTTTAAGATAGAAGTAAACCAAAAAATGCTCTGGAATCCTTGTATCAAGGCCTAACACGTAATTAAAAAATAAATTTGAATTTTTAATTTTTTTGTATATTTATTTTAGTCTTAAATTTTTAAATGGCCGCCATCTTGAAACAAAATGGCGGACCAAGCTGGCCAACGAACTCGGTCGAGACATTGGTGAGCTTAATACACACAATTAGTTTCATCAAAATCGATTTATAAATACGAGCGTTATCGTATGACATAGGTCAGATATATATATATATATATATATATATGGATATATCTATATATATAAATCAACATTTGAGCGGAGGGTGGTTTTGGGGTCTGGGGGGTCATGATCGGTGAAAATATATCGAAATTTTCCGGAACTGCTTTCCCCCGAACGGCTGCAATAGGTAGCTTTATACTTGTTAGTATTGAAAGCTACCTAAAAAAGTTGTGGCTAAAAAATGGTGTGATATAAAATTTCCAAGCTATTATATTACTTTTTTAACTTTTTTCCATTAAATAAGTTATCATATATATAAGTCGAGTGCCTACGTATATGTTAATAGAAATCGTTTTCTCCTGTACTAAATACATCCTAATGAGTTTCTGAAAATTCAATTTTTTTCAAATTATGCATGATGGGCTTGGCGGCCATCTTTGCATATTATTCACAAAATTCTAACCACCCAAATCCGTAGTTAAAAATTGTTATTTAAGCAAATATTTAAGAGTTTCGTTTATAGACTTGTATGCTCTGAAAATTGTGTCTTAAGATAATGATGACTTATCTTAAAGATTCATCTTATGATTTATTTTTTTGAGTAATTATTAATTTCAAACTAGTAAAAATCAATTTATCAAAATATCAGTCTTATCTAATTTATCTGTCCGTAGTTAGAATCTGAAGTTCGAAATTTTTATAAACATATTACATTGCAAACATATTACGCTTTTACTTTAGAAATTTGGGTGCTTAGAAATATGGAAAGATGGCCGCCAAGCCCATCATGCATAATTTGAAAAAAATTGAATTTTCAGAAACTCATTAGGATGTATTTAGTACAGGAGAAAACGATTTCTATTAACATATACGTAGGCACTCGACTTATATCAAGCAGGGCGGTCGCTCTGCCAAGCCAAGCTGAAAAAAAAAATCGCCACACAAACAACGCCAAGAACTGGACTAAAGACCGCTATGCTTACTTACAGTAAGCGACTTCGCAATGTTAAATCGACAAAACATGGCATATTAAAATATCAGATATCAAATAAACCAAGCGTCGCAGGGAAAAAAAATGAAAACTAGAAGAATCTAATAAAGAATTTCTTCAATTTAAGACCAAACTCATCTTCATAAGTGATTTATAAACAGAGATATAGATTTTTTTTAAAAACGTCGAGTTACGTAAAATGATCACTTTTTTCTTCGTCAAACTTTTTTTTTCAAACAAGCTACAGACCTTAATATTGGGCAGAATAAAAAAAGGATTGCATTTTTGGACAAGTAATTACGTAATCTATGTGCTTTTATAAGATCCAGTGTAAAAAAAAATTATTTTCTATCTTTAATTAGCAAAAAACTGTTAATTAACTTGGCGATTTAAAAATTATGCCAAAACAGAGATAAAACCCGCCAACGACCATGTACCATCTATATAATAAAACCGTATGTCATGTGACTGTCCTCAACAGTTCCGGGATGCCGCTTCACTTTTTCATATGCCAGGCAGCCATTTTTAGTCAAAATTATTTTTTCTAATAAAACTGCATAAAAGTTACATTTTTAGAAAGATCGTTCAAAATAAATTAATATTTGAGAGATGACTTACGTTCAATTATGTATACATTCTGCAATAACTTCAGTTTCAATTAGGTTCGCTGTTCAAATTCTCTATCCATGAAAGTAAACAAAAAAAAAAAAAAAAAAGATTCATTTGTTGTGAACGTTTAAAATATTAAACCATGAATTTTTGGACCGCTGCCTGGTGTAAAAAAAAAATAATCAGCACCAGTGAGACAGTCAAAGTTTACCATAATTCTGTTCCATACAACTCAACTTCCTTCGGATCTTTTCTTGATGTAAGTTGAACTCCGTGGTTGAACTCATGTAATAATATTTAATGGATCAAATTTCGAAACAAATTGTCAGCTTTTATTTTTCGTGTGTATTAATTAGAAACGATATTTTAATTTTGAAATCAAATGTTTTGATTTATGATAATATTTCTTATTTATCTATTTTCTATTTTAAAGAAAAATGTGAACGTCATGTATTTTAAATTGGAACAGCTGTCACGGACGCACCAGGGTTGGCGGAATTTTTGTTTTGCGCCATTTTGGCGAGAAAATCCCATTTTCAGGTACCTATTAGAGATTACTAAAACAGCATATACTTTTATTTTATTATGAAATAGTTTATTTTATATTAAAAACACACACACAATGATTAATTTATTATAAAGTGGGTTAAGCGGTTTTTGTCAAGAAAGATGAAATACATAACAACAATAAATATGCGAAATGCTACCACGATCGCAAAAGTTCTTGATTTGTCTATTAGATTTTTCTGGTTTGGCGAAGGATTAAGGGAAAAAAATAAATTATGAATAAAAATAATTTGTTACAATGCTTAACATACATTTAAGGGCGACCAAACTGGTCGCCAGTGGCGGCTAGTCTCTATAATAAAACCGTAAGTCATGTGACTGTCATCAACAATTCCGGAATGCCCGCTTCACGTTTTCATATGCCAGGCGGCCATTTTTATTCAAAATTATATTTTCGAATAAAACTTAATAAATGTTACATTTTTAGAAAGATCGTTCAAAATAAATTAATATTTGAGAGATGACTTACGTTCAATTATGTATATATTCTTCAATAACTTCAGTTGAAATTAGCCTCGCTATTCAAATTCTCTATCCATGAAAGTAAACAAAAAAAAAAAAGATTCATTCGTCGTGAAGGTTTAAAATATTAAACCATTAAACCACGGAGATAATCGTTCGTAAAGTAAGTTTTCCGTGAAAGATTTTTTGGAGCGCTGCCTGGTGTCAAAAACATAATTCGTACCAGTGACACAATCAAAGTTTACCATAATTATGTGCTATACAACTCACCTTCATTCTTTATCTTTTCTTAGCTGAATGTAAACAAATACAACTCCTGTAATGATATTTAATGAATCAAATTTCGAAACAAATTGTGAGTTAATTTGGTATTTATGTATTATACGTGCAAGGAAGAGAGACCACTGAAAATGATTGTTAATCACCAATCATATTTACCATTATTAATGACCAATCGCTTTCAAAACAGTAATTTAATATACATTTACAAAATACATAACATCATTAAGTACTTTTGTGTTATTTGGGCGCAAATCTCGCCAATAGCATATTTAAAATCGCCAATACCAGCTTTTATTTTTCGCGTGCGCAAATTAGAAACGATACTTTGATTTTGAAATCAAATGTTCTGATGGAACAGCTGTCGTAGACGCACCGGGGCACTATATTAACTATAGAGTTGCAATATAGAGAGAAAAAACGGATTGCTGTAATTAGAATTATAGGCGGTAATGTTGGCGTGGCGTATTTACAAGTTACGGATCTTAATAGTCAGTAGACATTAAGCAGAAATGCCAAAATAAGGGAATTATGCAGTTATGAAAACTCCTGAACTATATCAAAATAGGAGAGCAGAGAAAAACAGAGTCGAACAGACATCGGCATCTAGAAGGAAGTTCGTGAATTTTAATGAGATTCTACGCCACGGGTCAAAAGTGCTGACAGCATATATGGTTTAAAAGAAATGTGATTATCAAAACTGGCTTCCAAAAGTTCAATGTTTCACCAAACCATACTCGAAAATTACGTGTTATAATATGCACCCCGATTATGTCACATTATTCAAGACGTTTTAAATGAGAATAATGATAGATTTTCTGATTCCCGTAATCAAGTCTACAGCCAAAGGTAGCGAGAAACAAACAAACAAACAAAAAAATATTGGCAACAATATGGTTCAGTGTAAATGTGGATATCATTAAAGACTTTCACAAAATAGACTTCAATGCACCAAATCGTATTAACTAAAATACGCCATTTGGCAATGGATCCAATTACGGAAAACTACTTAATATGTTTAAGAATCTCCTCATTAGCAAACATATTGCAACTGATAAGCAAACGGATATGAAGCATAAACGCTTAAGTTGGTTAAGCGGTTTTTGTCAAGAAAGATGAAATACATAACAACAAAAAATATGCGAAATGCTACCATGATCGCAAAAGTTTTTGATTTGTCTATTAGAATATTCCGGTTTGGCGAAGGATTACGGAAAAAAATAAATTATGAATAAAAGTAACGTGTTATAGTGCTTTTAACGGTACTTTTCGGTTAGCCGGGCGCCAGTTACATATATACATGTATATATATACACACACATATATATACACATATCTACATATACATATATACATACACATATATATACACACACATATATATACACATATCTACATATACATATATACATACACATATATATTTATGTATATACAAATATATGTATATACATATGTATTTATATATGTACATATATCATTGGCACCCGGCTAACCGAAAAGTACCCTTTTAACATACATTTAAGGGAGACCAAACTGGTCGCGAGTGGCGGCTAGTCTTTATTATAATAGCACAAATCAGTTACAGGTTATAACCATATCATTTCAACTGCAAGTCAGCCTTTTTCTTCCGAAGATATATTTTTTAAATAAAACTTCATAATTATAAGAACACACATTTTATCAGACAATTAAATATGACTGCAAACTGTGGCAGATGACTGTTTCCTACATGAATAAATATGAGAAATTGCCGGTCAACGGTATTGGTCTGGGTGGCTTAGTCGCATAGCGTCCGCACGGAACGCATAAGGTCCCAGGTTCGAGTCCTGGCCCAGGTCAATTTTTCACTCATGTTTGTTTAGTGCAGAGTTGCCAAGTCTCCGGCTTTTTGAACACCAGTAATTTTTTTGAGAAAATATTGTTCTTTTAAACTGCAAAATGCTCAGATTCAACAAAACAACATTTTCTGTACTAAATTACTGGTATCCAAAAAGCCGGAGACTTGGCAGGTCTGGTTTAGTGTATTTAATTGTCTGGTAAAATGCGTGTTCTTATAATATTGTAAAATAAAGTATTCAGACGTAGTATTTATGCTTTAAAAAATATTTTAAATATATAATTTACGTTTTTAGAAAGATATTTAAAAATAAATTAGTTTTTGAGAGAAGATGTACCTTCTAAAATGTATACATTAAGAGTTATCGGCATTTAAAATTTCTTTCCAAACGTAAACAAAATTTTTGAAATGACTTAAATGTGATTCATTTATTCCTTAAAAAAAAAAAAAAAAAGGACAGGCATTTCGTTTGCAAGAATACCTTTCACGTAATTTTCCTATAAATTAATGAAATCCAGCTGCTAAATTATTTTTATTTTAGAAGTGAAGTTTCCATTTAAATTTATTGTAACAGTACAATGTTTAATTGAATAAAATAATGTAAATCTAAGAAGTTGCTAAGAAATTCCAAACATGCACAGGGCAACGCAAAAAAATAAAAAATAATAATAAGATAAATAAATAAATAAATAGGTAAATAAATAAATAAAAATCAGCTGTCAGAAATTCTAAAAATTGTTCATATATCTTAATTACAAGCTAAAGGAGGGTTTATTTCTATATTATTCTATATATAATAGTAATTTCAGCAAATATAATAAATTCCAATGCGGTCTGTTTTAAACTTTAAGATAGTTTATAACACATGATAAAAAAATTATAAAAAAGAATGGCGCGTCACATTTTGGGGAGGGGATAGGGAGGGGCGTGAACAAAATTAGGAAGTATAATAAGGCTATCTGTTTGAAACTTTACGATATTTTATAACACATAACATAAATTTTTAAAATAAAGTCGCGTCAAAAATTATATGGAGGGGTGGAGTGCGTTTTGCCTACAGAAGGGGGGGGGGAGTTTTCTAAATTTTAACGATATCCGTCATGTTACATATCGTTACAAAGGGCTGTGACCACTTATTCATGTTATGCACCACAGGTGTCACCCCCACATTTTGCGCCCCCTCCCCGACACTACTCATGTGATATATTGTTCGAAAGGACTGTGACCGCTTATTCATATTATGTATCTTCGGGGTCCATCCTCCCACTTTCACTCCCCCCCCCAAAGGGGGCACTTTTCTAAATTTTGCCGACACCTCTCATGTGATATATCGTTGGAAAGGTCTGTGAACACTTAATCATATTATGCAGGGGGGGGTATTTTCTAAATTTTGCACATACCCCTCAAGTGATACATCGTTAGTAAGGTCTATGACCGCTTAATCCTATTATGCATCTCCAGTGTTCATTCCCCCACTTTGCCCCCCAAACGCGATTAGCTTTCACCACCAGGGGGCGCTTTCCTATATCTGTTTCTATGGGTCGGAACACGACGGGGTATGGCTCCTTCTACTCGACATAGATAGAGCTTTCCGATTTTAGTTCGTTTTTTCACCACCAGGCGCACTTTCCTATCTCTGGTTCTATGAGCTGGATCACGACGGGGTATAGCTCATTCGACTCGACATCTATAGCCTTAACGATTTCAGTGCCCGAGGTTCATATAGAACAGATTGCGCTACCTGCTGCTGGAAGATGGAACTTGAGCGTGCGCAGCACGACTGCTATACGGTGCCGAAGGCAGCGGGGACCCGTGTCGGAGGTTTGTTTGGTTAGAGGTTTATACTATTCGATGTGCAAATTAAGGGATTATCCGGTGCCGAAGGCAGCGGGCAACCAGGTCGGAGGTTCGTTCGGTTCGAGGTTTATCTTATTTGAGGTTTTACAAGATTCGAGGATCCGATGTAAATTAGGGGCCCGCTATCAGGCGAAGTCAGCTAGTGCTAATAATAAAAGAACGTGATATCACGTTTGATTTCAAATGCAGCGCTGATACGCTATGTACGTATTCCATTTTTATTCATTTCAGGGATAAGTCAGTGATATTTTTTAACAGAGGATAACAAGTATTATAACAAGCCACATTTAGTATGTTGTATTTAAGAGTGTAATTAGTTTAATTGAAAAATCTACTGGTATTTCTAGTTGATCCTTTAAACAATGACTGAAAGTAAAATGTAATTTTAAATTATTTCGCATGTTTAGATAATTTAAATTATGTTTAATCTATTTAAAAAAAAAGAAATGATATCTGCAAAAACAACTTTTCAAAAGTAAAAAAAGCCAAGCAAAAAAAAAAAAAAAAAAAATGTTGTGGCTAAAAAATGGTGTGATATCAAATTTCCAAGCTATTATATTACTTATTTAACGTTTTTCCATTAAATGAGTTATCATATATATAAGTCGAGTGCCTACGTATATGTTAATAGAAATCGTTTTCTCCTGTACTAAATACATCCTAACGAGTTTCTGAAAATTCAATTTTTTTCAAATTATGCATGATGGGCTTGGCGGCCATCTTTCCATATTTCTAAGCACCCAAATTTCTAAAGTAAAAGCGTAATATATTTGCAATGTAATATGCTTATAACAATTTCGAACTTCAGATTTTAACTACGGACAGATAAATTATATAAGACTGATATTTTGAGAAATTGATTTTTACTAGTTTGAAATTATTAATTACTCTAAAAAATAAATCATAAGATGAATCTTTGTAATAAGTCATCATTATCTTAAGACACAATTTTCAGAGCATACAAGTCTATAAATGAAACGCTTAAAATATTTGCTTAAATACAAATTTTGAACTTCGGATTTTAACTACGGATTTGGGTGCTTAGAATTTTGTGAATAATATGCAAAGATGGCCGCCAAGCCCATCATGCATAATTTGAAAAAAATTGAATTTTCAGAAACTCGTTAAGATGTATTTAGTACAGGAGAAAACGATTTCTATTAACATATACGTAGGCACTCGACTTATATATATGATAACTTATTTAATGGAAAAAAGTTAAATAAGTAATATAATAGCTTGGAAATTTGATATCACACCATTTTTTAGCCACAACTTTTTTTTTTTTTTTGCTTGGCTTTTTTTACTTTTGAAAAGTTGTTTTTGTAGATATATGATAACTTATTTAATGGAAAAAAGTTAAATAAGCAATATAATAGCTTGGAAATTTGATATCACACCATTTTTTAGCCACAACTTTTTTTTTTTTTTTTTTACGCTTGGCCTTTTTTTACTTTTGAAAAGTTGTTTTTGTAGATACATATTTTAAAGTAGGAAACTGTTTTATTTTTGTTTGTACTTTACTTAAAGAAAATGTGTATGATGACGTTGGGCGGAAACGCTTCGAAAAAAAGCGGTGGGCACGATAATTCATCGGGCGAGAAAAATGAAACGAAAACTTTTTTCCAATCCATGAGCTACTAAAATACGTAGTAATTTTTAAAAATATGAATTTTTAGTGAAATGATATCGATTCACAATAAAATGTAACTTTTCAAACAAAAATTCCGTTACTTAAAGTTGTACAGAGAAGCGATATAATAATATTTGGAAAGCATCTTACGTATTTCACTAGGAAAATGTGCGACGATTAATTTTCAAAAATATCAGAGGTGCAAATTGACGGAGCTGGAGTGCCCATCAATTCTGAAATGCCGTTCTGAGAATAATGATCTGAAAATTTTCGTTACTACGAGGGGAAGTCATTAAGTAATTCACAAAATATAATTAAATAATAACTTACAATGATATTCACTTCAAAACTATTTTTATTTCTCAACATATTCTCCACCAATATTGATGCACTCATATCACCATTTTATCAGTACCCCAACACCAGCTGCCTAACATTCTTTGGGTTGCTGTCTCAGCCACATTAGGACTTGTTTTGAAGTGAATATCATTGTAAGTTATTATTTATTTATCTTTTGTGACTTACTTAATGACTTTCCTTCGTATTTAAAACGACACACTATACAGCACTCTCTTCTTCTATAGCTCCAAAATTGTCCTTTCGCTTTCTATATCAATTTATAACTGATAAATTATTTTCCCCATAAAGAGTACTTTGAAACAAAAGAAAAAAAAAATCGAAATTTTGATCCTGTCAAATGGTGTCACCCCTTAATAAATCTTACATCATTAAAGCCTGTTCCAGATTTTAGCTCCCCCAACAGTCAACAGTGCGGCTCTATCCAGAGCCAATCCTCTGCATCCTCAAACTCAGAAACCTATGTTGCATAAATATTGACTTTTCGAAATGCCGACCTACCATTATTTGATAATTTTCTGACGCTGTATTTATGCGTAACAACAGTACTAGAAAAGCTTAATTATAATTTAATTTCAATATCACAAAATGAGAGATCACATCAGTTGAGGAAATCTTTCATTCGCTATATTAAATTAATAGAATAAAATAATTCAAGGACTGTGTTAATCAATGTTGAAAATTTAGCAAGTTTTTTCTTTTAAAGATGCCTACCATTATTTCTGAATAATAAAGTTTTTTTGTTTTGTTTAACAACGGAACGTCTGTCAAAAATAAAGTAAAGATTAATATTTAAAAATTCTGGTAGGTATTTTGTATTAAAAAATGTTTTAAATTAGCAACACTGCTCAACACTTAATAGAATTAATATTGTACAGCTGTTTAACGAATGCCATGCAAAACAATGATAGTTTTACAATGCATGCAAATATATAAGCTAGAAATACATATATATATTAATGAATGAAGTATTGTTTTTATGACAAAAATGGCAATATTTATTAATGAAGAAATTAGTATTGTCTAAATGTTCTTTTAATGTACTGTTTGAAGCCTTTATGACAGTTGAACATACGAGGTAGAGTCAATAAATTCCCGGAATGGTCGCCTACATTCACGCAGGTGTTCATTGGAGGGGAAATATCTTTTTTGGAAGTTGGCAGCACTGATAAGGAAAACACACAGACATCTGGAATTCATTTCCGGTACTGTTGTCGTTAGCTGCAGATCATTTCTGACCAAACGAATTTTTCATTCGTCGGATTTTGAACTGTCGTTTTTAGAGCAGCGTGCACACATCAAATTCTGCGTTTTGCTCGAGAAATTGCCTCCTGAGCAGCTCGAGAAACTGAAGAAAGCATACGGAAACGATGACATAAGCGTTTTCGTAAAGGTCAGCAAAAACATCACCAAGGAAGGAAAAATTTCGCTTGGACAAAAGCCGAGGGAAAATGATGTTAGAGGTGTTTTTTGATTATGAGGGCATCATTCACTATGAATTTATTCCTGAAGGACAAACTGTCAATAAAGTACTTTACCTGGAGATCCTTAAAGACTACGAGATGCAATCAGACGAAAACCACCTGAAAAATGGGTAACAAATGATTGGTTTATTTTACACGACAATGCTCCACCACATCGCGCTCTTATTGTGAAAAATTACCTTGCCAGACACAATGTTACCACTCTGGAACACCCTCCTTATTCTCCCGACCTAGCACCAGCGGATTTTACCTGTTTCCACAGCTGAAAATGAAATTGAAGGGACACAGTTCTATGGATTCAGATGAGATGGCCGAAAAATGCGACGAAGCTACTGAAGGACGTCTCAAAAAATGGATTCAAGGCGTGTTTTGAACAGTCATACGAAAGCTGAATGAAGTGTGTGAGTGCAGGAGGAAAGTACTTTGAAGGCCAATAAGGCAAAATTATTGTTCTATTTTTTTATAATTTGTAATTGACCTATTCCGGGAACTTTTTGACCGTACCTTGTGTAACAATAATTTTTAAGAAAACTATAATCTTTAAAATTTTTAATATTTTTATTAGGCATAAAATGAAATAAAAGTACTAGGATATTATGTAATGCCTTTACAAATAGTTTGAAATATTTAAATTTCATGAAAAAAATCTTCTTTAAAACATTCTTAAAAATAATAATGCAATATAATCTAAATTTTTTAATATCAACTTAAAAAAGACGCTACAACATTAAAAGCAGCTAATAATACTATTTTTACTAGTATAGAAACAAGAAGTAACTTAAAATTTAAACCATATTTATAAATATAATAGAAAAAAAAACTTAAAGTATAAGTAATTTTTTAAGTCTTTAAATAAATAAATAAAAAAAAAAAATCTTCACAATTTTTTCTAAATATAGATTAAATCTTACATTTGTTTACATTTACCAATGAATGTGAAATAGCCACCCTGCCATACTAATGCAATTAAGCTTAGTGATAAAGTATTATACTGTTTTTAATTCCAGAATAAAGCAGAAAAAAAAAGCTGCTCTTTTCAGAAAAATCGTTATGAGAAAATGATTATCTTAACTATTAAAAATAAAAAAGCCACTCTTTCTTATAATGCTAATTCACTTTGTCTAAAATAATAATAATAATATTTTTATAACATTTTTGTTATTACTCTATAACTTGATATCCTATCCAGAAGTCATTTTAATATCTACCCTATATATATAAAATCCTAATGAAACGAATTTGTGAAACGATTTCATGAAACGATTTTATGAAACGACTGATTAAACGACTGATTATGTTTCAGAGCTATTTTTAATAAAATATTAAACGCTTGATGGTGAAATTAATACCAATTGTCCATAAAAATCTGCGGATGTCAAAACTGGTAATAGAATTTTGAAATTGGAATTAGTTTTCGAGATATTTTTTTCTAATTTTGATGACATTTCTGTAATGATGGCAACTAATTACTCAGTTTTTTTGTGACAAAAAAGGGGAAAAAATCGAAAAGGATCCCGATAGGGATTATTGATTTCTTTTTAATCGTCATTTTCAAATTGAAATTGAATTTATCTTTTATTTCAATCGATAATGAAGACAAGATTGTGATTATGTTTTTCAGGAAAATTTGAAAAAAAAATCACATTTCTATCGTCAGGATTCAATCGCCTGTCAGTATTTAATTTAATTTATAAATTGAAAATATTTTGAATAAATTCGTCCAAATGACGTCATTTATGTAAACGCAAAAGAAAGGGGAGGAAAGGAATTAATAGTAATTATTATTTATTGATATCATTTTGTTATTTTTTTGTAAAATTTAATTAAAAGAATTTATTTATTTTTATGTACAAAAAGAGGTAAATTGAAAGACAATTATAAATAAACTAGCTGCCACTGGCGACCAGTTTGGTCTCCCTTAAATGTATGTTAAGCACTGTAATACGTTACTTTTATTCATAATTTATTTTTTTTCCGTAATCCTTCGCCAAACCGGAAGATTCTAATAGACAAATCAAAAACTTTTGCGATCATGGTAGCATTTCGCATATTTTTTGTTGTTATGTATTTCATCTTTCTTGACAAAAACCGCTTAACCAACTTAAGCATTTATGCTTCAGATCCGTTTGCTTATCAGTTGCAATATGCTTGCTAATGAGGAGATTCTTAAACATATTAAGTAGTTTTCTGTAATTGGATCCATTGCCAAATGGCGTATTTTAGTTAATACGATTTGGTGCAATGAAGTCTATTTTGTGAAAGTCTTTAATGATATCCACCATTTACACTGAACCATATTGTTGCCAATATTTTTTTGTTTGTTTGTTTGTTTCTCGCTAACTTTGGCTGTAGACTTGATTACGGGAGAATCAAGAAGAAAATCTATCATTATTCTCATTTAAAACGTCTTGAATAATGTGACATAATCGGAGTGCATATTATAACACGTAATTTTCGAGTATGGTTTGGTGAAACATTGAACTTTTGGAAGCCAGTTTTGATAATCACGTAAATATGTCACACCAACATTACCGCCTATAATTCTAATTACAGCAACCCGTTTTTTCTCTCTATATTGCAACTCTATAGTTAATATAGTGCCCCGGTGCGTCTACGACAGCTGTTCCATCAGAACATTTGATTTCAAAATAAAAGTATCGTTTCTAATTTGCACACGCGAAAAATAAAAGCTGGTATTGGCGATTTTAAAAATTCTATTGGCGAGATTTGCGCCCAAATAACACAAAAGTACTTAATGATGTTATGTATTTTGTAAATGTATATTAAATTACTGTTTTAATAGCGATTGGTCATTAATAATGGTAAATATGATTGGTGATTAACAATCATTTTCGGTGGTCTCTCTTCCTTTCACGTATAATACATAAATACCAAATTAACTGACAATTTGTTTCGAAATTTGATTCATTAAATATCATTACATGAGTTGTATTTGTTTACATTCAGCTTACATCAAGAAAAGATAAAGAATGAAGTTGAGTTGTATAGCACATAATTATGGTAAAGTTTGATTGTGTCACTGGTACGAATTATTTTTTTGACACCAGGCAGCGCTCCAAAAAATCTTTCATGGAAAACTAACTTTACGAACGATTATCTCCATGGTTTAATATTTTAAACCTTCACGACGAATGAATCTTTTTTTTTTTTTTTGTTTACTTTCATGGATAGAGAATTTGAACTGCGAAGCTAATTTCAACTGAAGTTATTGGAGAATATATACATAATTGAACGTAAGTCATCTCTCAAATATTAATTTATTTGAACGATCTTTCTAAAAATGTCACATTTATGAAGTTTTATTCGAAAAAATAATTTTTAATAAAAATGGCCGCCTGGCATATGAAAAAGTGAAACGGACATTCCGGAACTGTTGATGACAGTCACATGACTTACGGTTTTATTATAGAGATTGTATTGTATTGTATATATACATATAAATACATGTATAAACAAGCATAAAAGTTCGGTGCTTTCCCAGTATATGGGCCTTGACGAAACAGAGAAAATAGCCTTGGCGGAAAAGGAAATTTGGCAACATACTTTCCGTCAACCTATTCACTTTGTCATTTCGTATACAGAAGCATTTTTTCAATATTTATACAATTTGTTTAGCGTAGAATGTCATTTATCCTATTTTATATATAATCAGAAGTAATTTGTATAGAAAAAACAATAATAATATACGTATAATTAAAATACGCATATAAACAAAAAAATCATCGAATTTGTTTCCATGGCTGTTTATGTCATTTGGCAACAAATCTCACTTTCTGATGCCGAATTGCGCCAAGCTTTTTAAAAAAGCGTCAAGACCCCCTATAAAAGAAAAGCACCAAAAGTTCATTGAGTTTGTTTTTATAACTTTTGGCAACAAACGTATGTATATTAACGAATATTAACGAATCTATCCATTTTTGAAACTCGAATTACGCCAAACCTAAAAGCAAAGGATCCTATACTGAGAAAGTACCCAATTTTCTTATGGATATTCAAGTGACATAACATGGTGTAAAATTATCGCGGATAGCAAATTTGTTTAAATATCTCAATTGATGCCGAATAAATGCAGGCATGCATGCACAAAATATTTAATTAATTTTGTATGATAAATAATTATTAGAAAATTCATATATATAGATATTAATTAAAATAAATAATTTACATATTTAAAATAACATGAAAATATGCATGATGGTGCACTAAAATAGAGAGAAAATTAAAACATGTTACTGAAAATGTCTATAACATAGTACTTTTCAGTACCGTGGTTCTTAATGTTATTCACAAACAGATGTAATTTTTTTCATCCTTAAACGCAAAGGAAGAATAGAATACAGATCGTTGTTATAAAAGTCCGAGAGGTAGCCACAATTTAAACCTAACCATTTTATACAAGCTGGTTTTCAAGGTGTAATTGATTATACTTATAAATCCCGAAAACAGTCGTCAGTTGTCGCAACAGTTGTATATGAGGCCATGATAATAAAAAAATGCCCCATTAAAACGTTAAAAGCATGGCAACCCAATTACACATTTACCAATATTTTTAAAACAAAGCACGCTGTCATGTTTTTAGAGGCCTCGAAGTCTGAGCGGGGTTGGCGAGCGTAGCTCGCAGGGGGTAGGCCCCTAGTAAGAATATAAATTAATAACATTTACAGCAACAAAATAACAAATATCAAAATATCGAACTGTTTTGTTGTGAGAACGGCTGTATGACATTAAAGAATAATTATCTGAGTAGACGTCCTCCTCCTCACCATCAGAATCAGAGTTCTCCAGAATATCATCTATGTTGTCATCATCATCATCAGAATTCTCATGAATACCATCTGTACCATCATTTTTCATCATCATCATAATTCTCAAGAACATCATCTATATTACCATAATCAAGTGGAGAACCTTCGATTTCATCAAAATAATCAGGCAGAAATTTTCTCATTTCTGATGTGTATACAGTTTCAAAACTGTAACCAGGTGGTATGGGATTGAGCATAATTTTGTAACATATATTGCCTTATTTATGTTTTCATGCTGTTTTTTAATCCTATTAAATTTCTTATCATTTTCAGACATGTTTTTCTTTTCATCTACCAATTTTTAAATTTCATCGTCCATTCCTGTCTGCTTAAATCTTCTTTCATTCCTTTCAACAGCTAAATCTCATATCTGTTGATTAGTGCCAAGATAACGTACACAATATTGCACGTACTACTGTATTTGGATACAACCCCTCATCTTTCTGCTTCCTTTTGGGAACAACGGATTTCGAGCTTATTCTATCGACGATAATTTTCAGAATTTTTAAGCTATGATTTTGAGACTTTTACAAAAGTTGCTCTATATACTTAGCTAATACATTATGCATATTATATTTTGATTGCATTTGCGCATGCGCAGTGAAACATTTTTTAGTAAACCTGCTTATTTTTCATCCAATTTTATTATTTTTTAATTCTAATTGCAGAGTTTGATGTACAATGTTGTTTGTCATATTTTCTGAAAAGAACTTTTTTTTATATTAAGAACTCTGCAAATTATAAGAAAAAAACTAGGTGAAATTTGGGACTGTTTTTATAAAATCCTTAATTTCTCTACGAGTATGCATGCTATCCTCATAAAAATGAACACAGTATATTACAATAACCCACTTATTACTAATCTTGAGTTTGAACGCCTTTGATACATTAGTTTTTATAGGGTTATCCAAAAGATATTCGTTCTTTTTCAATTTGTTGACAGTCCCCTATGGGGTTTCGTGAAAAAATCTTCGCGGAAATATATAACCTATACTATACTGTTTACACACCTGCAGTTTCAGGTTAATTCCTCATGTATTTTTCTAGATAGTTGACAAAACGTCTAAAATCGCAAGTGACCGGTCATCTTTGGCAATATAGTGTATCAGAGTAATTAGAAAAAGCATCTTCACTAGGCATTCCCAGCAATTCATTTTCTTCCCTTGCATTTTTCTCTGACAAAATGTCGTTTTTATTGGGTTCTTCAGCTATTTCTTTAATGTTAAATAAAGTATATTTTTCTGTTCCCTTTTCAGACTCCATTTTAATTGGTAATTCCATTAAATGATTACATTCTACTGGAACACCTCCTTTCCAATCTCCATTAGTTAATCGACATCTTTCGGATCATATCTTTTTTTCATATCCTCATTTACTTTCAAATTTGTTTCAAATATTAGCTTTTTTTTCATTTCAGGCAAATATAAGCTGAAATCTTCCAATTCTTTAGTCAATATATCACTTTTCTCAGATTCTAAATTTTTCGAAATAACAGCATTGCCAATTCGAGTGGTTGCTATTGAATTTGAACAACTGACAGTGTTATCAGTGGAAATAATATTTTTTTCTACATCTCTAAACATTGTAAGTAGAAGGAAAATAAGAGTTCAAGCTCAGCAGGCGGCACTGCAGCATCGCGCCGCATCCTGTGCCACTGTCTCACATGCACTTGCCACTCATCTGCCTCCGAATCCGATTCCAGTGCCCCCTAACAGAAAAAAGGGTTAAATATGAACTGTAAGATGAAGGGTGAACATAAGAACTCTAAAATGAGGTTAAATGGACAAGATTATCATACCATAAGATGAATATTAAATTTATATATTAATTTTGAATGACAAGCATCTTAATGAGTATTACTAATTAAGCGAAACAATGGGAAAATATCAATTTTAAGGAAAAAAGCTGATTTCATTTCCAATAATTTATGAGAGAAGGTACATTAATGTCATCTGTCTTTTGGATTTTTTTTTCATAAAATTCTGTGACAATTGTATTTTTTATTCCTTGCCTAACAATCAATTTTTATTTAGCTATTGACAAAACTATTTAAAAAAAAACTAATCATGCTTTGCTCAATTGATTAGATTGCCAATTTGAGGACCAAAATGCCTTTGGCAACATATAACCGGCAATCGTCTGCCTATCTGATAGTTTCATATAAAAATAAACTTCAGATAAATGATCAAAACCTGGTTTTTTGTAATCATATCTAGTTTTAAGCAGGAAACCTGTTTTTTTGTAATCATATTTAGTTTTAAGCAGGTTTCAAGTATAGACAGGTTTAACCTTAGTGAAACAGATGGACAGACGGGTGAAGCCCAGTTCTATAATAGTCAAAAGGATAATAAAATTAAACCGCTTTGATTACAAAAATTGATTCAAAGAAATGATAATCTTATTTAAAAACAAATTCAACAATAAATACACGAAAATATAATAATTTTCTCTAATAGTCAACTAAGTCTTTTTTCTATTAACATCTTTATCTCAAATTGTTCAGGAGATAGAGCGTTTACAGACACACACACAGACAGACGGATGGCAATTTTTTTTTTTTTTAAATATGTTTTTCGGAATCTCCAGTGTCTGAAATGTGTAAATCCACAAAAAAAAAAAAAAAAAAAAAAAAAAAAATTTCGATTTTCAAAACAATTACAAGATTTACCCTATACTACGCATGATGGGTAAGTAATGTGATCATTGCTAACCCAAGTTACTTGGAGAGGAAAAAAAATATATATATACATTTAAGGCGGTGTTCAAAAAAAATATTTTTCCATGCTCAACAACTCAAAATTTTGAGACACATTTTCAAACTCATTTTTAAAAGTAAAAACATGAAACTTGGCGGCGTGATTTATGAGAGATTTATAAGGGATCCATGTTTTTATTTTTGGTTCAATTAATTAGAAATTGATTTACAAACAATTATTTTCACAGTACAATAATTTTTTTTGTTTCCAGCGCTATCGCTTGGGGAAATTCAGTTCAAAATGTCTGCTTTGACAGCATTTTAAAAAATATATTCTGCTTTTATCAAAAAATCGAGACAATACGAACATTATAAAGTTTCTGAATAAGAGAACCTGCCAATTGGATGCATTTTAGAGCAAAAATGAATTAAAAAATGTGTCTCAAAATAAGCAGTTTGGATTTGAATACACCCTTAATTAGATTATGTATTCTAACAATAAATATAGTTTTCAATAAAAATTCATAAAAATTTTGGTCGAATTTATGGTTCTGCTAAAATTGTGTTATAGTTTGTTTGTCCCTCTTAAAAAAAAGGAGACTTATCAGATATAGAAACATTATTAAAAGACAATAAATAGTAAAAAGCTTTTTTAGCAAAAGAAAAATAACCCTAGCCAATGTGCAATGCTAGCAAATTTAAACATTCAATGAAGTACAATAAAGTACAGCATTCAAATCTATATGCTAATCTATGATCGTGCTACTTGTGTGCTTAAGATCATTTGAAAAGATAGACAAAAACATGAAAACAATATATTAAAACAGAAACAGGAATAAAACAAATTAGCAAATAATTTTTATTTACAATAAAAACTGTTATCAAAAATAAATAATTTAGCATTAATTAATAATCATATTCTTCAATTACAATTTCCTCATCAGGCACTTCTGCTACATCTAGAGAGTCATTTTTATCTGTACATGTATCAGATACTGTCTCTAAATCATCAAGATCTAAATCTAGAACTTCTTTTTCCTTCAAGGTTTGATATTCAGGTCTAAATAATAATTAAAAGAAAGAAAGAAGGAAAAAAATTATAATTTAACAAATTACAACAACCATTGGAAAAATGTTCCAGAAAATTAAAAAAAAAAATATTAATTTAAAATATTAATTTTTCAAAAATATTCATCAGAACCATTTAAAAATAAACGCATTTTCCATTACTACAGTTGAAGAGATTCTGGCATTCTCTGTCCTCACAAAAATATTCGTTTGAACCATCGCCGCAGTTATTGAAACGCATTTTCCATTACTATACCTTAATATTTTGTCGGATCATTCCTACAATAACATTAACTCTTGTTTAGATTGATGTCTGAGCTAAAAAAAGGTATTTTGAAGAAATTAAAGTTGCAGACCATGTTTTCTGCTTTATAAAGACGATTTCTCATCCGATGTCAATTTTTGAATTTGGCTTTTTTTCATATCTGATAGTTTGCATCTATCCTTTTTGCAACTTTAACATTTTTGTAACGATTTTTATGCATTTTTATTGCCCCTTCAAAGAAAAATTCTTCTAAAATTAAAGAATTTCATTAAAAACGCTTAAAAAAATTAAGTGACGACATCAAGAGGTCCATTCTCGACCAAAAACAACAACCATTTTCCCAATGGTTAAAAAAAAAAAAAAAAAGATTATTAAAAATTCTTAAATTTAACACATTATAAACAACTGTATTATTTTAAAGTAATTGAATTGTATTGTTAACAGAACTTGTGTACTTTTGAAAATCTATTTTTGATTATGGTCTAAGATAAGTTTCAATAATTTATCATAAATTAATGTATATTAACAACATTGTATTTGATCAACAAACAATTTTAATTAAGGATGAAATATTTAAATGACTTTTAATCCTAAATATTTGTTAAGAAATATTTTAATCAACTCTAGCAAGCTACGCTGGTCATTTTCTTATAACGAATTTTTAATCCAACAAAATGTTGACATTTCATAATTCACTTTTATATTTTAACAAAATAATAAGGCTACTATAATTTATGACTCGTGCTATAGCCAATATACACGCCAGGACTCGTCGTCCTTATCATTATCTTTTTACGCATGAAGGTTTTGTTATGGTACTCCACTGTGAAATTTAGTAATTTTCCAAATTCAATATTTGAAAAATGGCATAATCATTAGATTTGAAATTTATATCAAGAAAAATACAATTTTTTACCTTTCAAACGCAGTTTGCCTAACAATTTTCTGACAAATACTTTTCAAGCTACTATTTTTTTTTTTCAGCAACTTCAAAGTTTTCATTTTCCGAGATTAATCTGTGGCAACAATTAGCGAAAAACCCAGTCGTCAGAAACACATACTTTTTTATTAAAGAGGCTGTTGGAGCAGGGATTGTCACCACCAATTTGCCACCATCACTTTTGAAATCGGTTCGGTAGTTCTAGAGATTCCATAGAAATTGTAATTTAGAATGTTTTTAGAATGCTTTTCGCTCATTTCACCCTTTTAAATTTCGAATTTTTAAAATTTATTCTTAGAGAGCATTTGCATGTTATAAGTAACTACAACACCAAATTTCAAATTTCTAGCTCCTTCAGTATAAAAAAGATCGCAATTTTAGAACGTTTTTCGCTCCTGCACCCCCCTGGGGTTAGTGGCACCGACATAAAATATAGCCTATGTTGGAACAGGGGTTGTCACCCTCAATTTGCCACCATCACTTTTGAAATCGGTTCGGTAGTTCCAGAGATTACCCCCTACAAACAAACAAACAAACAAACAAACAATCTTTACTCCTTTATAATATTAGTATAGATTAATTTTTTTAAGTAATTGAATTTAGTCATTGACAGAACAGAACTCATGCATTAGATATTTATTCTTCAGTATTGTTCCTTTGATTGGAGTTTTTTAGGATGGGAAGACTAATCTCCTAAAGATCTAAAGAGGTAACTGATAGGTACCGTTTTGATAGGGAAAGTCACCAAGGACATGTACCGTGTAAAACTTGCATGTAGGTATACACTGACACATGCATACACACATGTACTATGCGCCAAATTGGCACTAATTTAAGAATTTGACAAAATTCCATATAATCAGTGTTTACAATAAGCATGTCTAACCACTGACTATAGCCTGTAAATGGGAGTTCTTCCATAATCAAGTTCACAACCAATTGCATATGCAAATGAGCATGGTTAAGCACAAAAATAATTAAAATATTGAAACCATTTTTGTAATTCTCATACACTTGAAACTAATTGTTGCCAGAATTGCTCCTGTTTGATGCCAACTTTGGCTGTAAATCTAATTACAGAAGTTTAGCAATATAATATAAGTATTTTAATAGAATAAATTCCATATACAGTAGAGCGCCGCTAATCCGCAAAGGCCTCTAATCCGCAATCAATTTATGAATGTAAACAAAGAAATTTAATTCTTGAAAAATGCTTCAATGGTGACAAAATTTTGAATTTTGAAAAAAATTTTCACCAATTTTAACATTTTTCTTATCTTTATATATAGTATTATATATCATATAACATTCTTCTTTATAGTTTAAAATGAAAGCACATTTAATTAGTATATTATTTTATATGTTCATTTCTTCATACAAAACTTGTAAAATAAAATTTGAGCTTTTGTGGGGTTTTTTTTTTTTTAATGATAAAAAATCCTTACTTAGACAATATATTTTATAATTTATTTATTTTTTCATTAAATCATAATTATAAAATTGAAAAACACATAAAAATATACATATATATTGCTTTTGAACTCTTAGTTAAAGATAAAATTCGACACTATAAACCAAATGACTTAAAACAGACAACAATTGATGTCATATTTAAGAAATTTAAAAAATAATAAATTATTTTTTACATAGTTATTAAATTATCTATATATTAAAATGTGTAATTTATTTATTTTTTAGTATTAGCAATCTAAATTTGTCCAAAATATGAATTTAAAAAAATGTAAACAAAGATTAAATAGACATGGCCTGTAATCCGCAAAAAGCCTCCAATCCGCACAACACTTGGAACCAAGCTTTGCAGATTAGTGGCTTTCTACTGTATTGCAATATATATTTTTTCAGTTACTTTTGGATTACTTGATATCTGAATGCAAAGTATTCTATAAAGTGTTCGAAAAGTCGAGTGGGGTCACTCCAGATTTTTTAGGTAGATTTTGTAAGAAATACTACCTATTACATTCTTCCCTAAGTTGGAATTTTTTTAAAAATTTTGCAGATCTATGCCGATCATGACTCCCAGAACCCAAAACCACCCCCAGTTCAAAACTTTATTTATCTATCTATCTATTTATCTATGTCACTTTTTTATGGACACGATAACTTGAAAAATTCTGCACAAATCTCTTCCAAACTGATACATAAAATCAAAGGGCATAAAATCTCGGTCAAGTTCGTTAATGAGCAAAATCGAACCAGGGGGGAAGGGGGCGCTTTTTGTGAAAACAGAAAAAACCCCATAATTTCTTAATTATGATATGTATTGAATCTGTTTAAAGTTATTATTACTTCTAAGAAAAGGGTCGAAAATGTATGTATGACAGATTTTTTATATCAATAAAAATGGCCCAAGGGGGGGGGGGAAGGGGGGTTTTAGAAGAAAAAAATTCATAACTTCATGAATTCACAAGACACCAAATCCGCTTAAATTTATTATAAATCCTCTTAATATTATCTAAAACTTTTATATTGACAAGTTTTTTATAGGCCAACCCTTACAGCAAAAAGAAATTAAAAACAAAAAAAAATCCCTGCTGGCTCCGCTTGCAAACAAGTTAGGTTTTGAAGTGGGCAGTTCCAACTATCGCATCATGGCAAAAAGGTCATTTCTTACACAATTCCCAACAAACAGGTGCCTTACGGTCTGTGTCTTCGAAATCTACCTGTGCCTGTAGGCCGAGCCATCAGGGATTTTTTTATATAGCAAAGCAACAATCATCTGTTTGGTTAGCATTGGTTGTAGCCAATGCATTGCAAAAGCTACATTTCACATGTGCTTTTATTTATTTTCAGTCTTTTTTATTTTTGAATACATTGCAGGACTAGTTTTTATTCACAATTACATAAAGTAACAAAAAGGTTTTATGATTCTAAATTCGCAAGTGAATATAAATAAAAATGTAAGGAAAATGTTAGTGTTTGATAACAATTTCAACTTTTAGGTTTAGAGATTTCAAAAACAAATAAAAATTAGAAATAAAGAATTTTTACAATAAAATCAACCAACAAAGATTACAAATTGAAATATGTTAAGAAAATTTAAGCTCTGACAGAATAATAATAAAATAAATGAAATTAAATAAAAATTAAATTAAATAAAAAGTGAACCAAAATGATTATTTGTTAATTTTTGTACTTTGTTTAACATTTTTTAATGCTAAATCATAACATAAACAAAAAGCACAGGACAACAAACAAAAAAGTGCATGCATGTGCATGATCTCGCAGATCAATTGCTCCCAGTATAAGATAATAATTACGGTAACAAAATAAAATTAAATAGTATATAAAATCAATGTTTATTCTTCACATCTAATTATTTTAAGAGAAATTGCTTCAATAAAAACTAACAATCAGAAGCAGTATATAAAGAAACAAAGCAGCCAAAAACATACCCCTCCCCATACATAATTTTTTTTCAGGGATTGTGGGGGGGGGGGAATAAAATCTTTTATAACTAGAATACTTAAAACATGACTTAACTTGACAGAAAAAAAAAAAAAGAAAAATTTGTAAAGTAATTTTTCATTTATTTTTGTGTATTTAATTTATATTTTTTATTGTATAATGATTGATTTTTTTTGGTCAAGTTTTAATTTTACTTTTGCTTTACTGATTTTCATGAGACTAATAAACATAATTACTTTGTTATTTGCAAAAGTAAATTTTCAAGAAAAGTGAACATAAATGACATGTACCTAGTTGAATGAACATTATAAATTGGGCTAATTTTTAATTATAATTATGTTTCAATGAAAACTGTGGTTTTCGCTCATGATTAACAAAACCATTACATTACAGATATTTTGATGAAATGCAGGTAATACAAATTAACAAATGATAAATGCAAATCAATGAAAAATTAATTTAATTAATAACATAATTAAATGAATGCATAATTAGTGTCAATCAGTACTTAATTATGCATAATAATTTTATGAAAAGCCAGATTTAAGAAAATGCTTCACATGTAACCCTATCCCCTGCACAAGGACCTCAGAAAAAGGAAATAATAATAAACATACCTAAATAACTTTTTTACTTTCATTTCTCCAATCTCTGAGAGAACAGCTAATTGATCTAAAAATTAGAAAACAAATAGGATTGGAATTATTGAAAAGGGTGAAAATAATTCAGAATAACACACTAGGTTACAGACATTTTCTCACCACACAATATTGTTATATCCTATAGAGGTGCCAAAAATTAGCGTTTCTAAATAATGATTACAGTGTTTAATAACAAATGCCAATTTGTAAATGGATTTTTTCAGTAATATAACACACAATTTTCAGTCATCCATCATAATGTCTGAATCACTTATTAAAAACCTAAACAATTATTTAGAATCCATAATTCTAGGCACCTCTTACTCTACATCAATTAATTATATAGTTAACTGCTTATATCATAACATACAGTTAAACATTAATATCTTTAATCTTCAGGGAAGTAGAGAGGAAAAAAATTTGAGATACAAAACTTCTTAAAGACAATTATATAAAATATTAAAAAATACATTTAAAATTGAACTCATGAAATACATTGTAATCTATATTCAGGGGTCGATGCAGGTTTTTTTTTCTTGGGGCCCATTTTGTGAAAAGTAAAGGTTATTTTTGTGAAATTTATTATATTTTTGTGAAAAATAACATTTTGTAACGGAAGTTGAAATCCAGTTAATCAAATTCGAACCAAGCAGCTTTTATAAACAAAAACTTTTTTAAATCCTTTTGGTGAAGTTTTCTTCTCTGGCGAACTTGTTTGTTTACAAATTACACATTTTAAAACATCACAAAACAATAAATAATAAATAGCAAGTTTTTATGGAATGGAATTTTGTGAAAGGGCCTATTTTAGTAAAAAGAATTTTGTGAAGGGGCCCATTTTGTCAAATTGATTTTTGTGAACGGGCCCATTTTATTAAATTGATTTTTGTGAAGGGTCCCATTTTATTAAATTGATTTTTGTGAAGGGGCCCATTTTATTAAATTGATTTTTGTGAAGGGACACCCTAAATAGGCCCCAAATTTTGCCTGGATCGACCCCTGATATTATTATATAAAGAGAGAATGCCTGACTAACTGACTGGCTCATCAATGCCCAGCTGAAACGACTAAAGTCAGGGTCACAAAGTTCATAGCGCAAATTGCTGTCATGACGTAGGCAAGCAATAAGAAAGGGGGTTAAAACTGGGGTCGAACGTTTAGGTCATTTCGCCATATTTCAGCAGCAGTTTTTGGTAGGAGCATGAAATTCAGGATAACAAATCTATTAAAAAAAATGGTTAAATATGTATTTCAGCGAATTTAGAAATTCACCCACTAATTTTGTTAAACATCGGATATGAACCTTATTATAGAAGATTAGACAAATAAGACAACTATTGCTGATTTTTGATTAGATATTTTGCTTAAGACATTTTTAAAAGGAAATTTTTTTAAAATCATTTATAAAGTTGAGAGATTTTGTAGAATTTGCATCAAAATAACATAAGTTTTTTCTGAATGTCATTTTGATGATTTATGGACGCAAATACATTATTGTGATTGCATTGATATGTTTAGGATATTACAATTTTACTTATGTTAACCAGAAGGCCAAAGTTAACTTTGGCAAAGCCGGCTGGTTCTGCTGTATTAAAATGAATTTATTAGTTTCAATATGAGCATAAACGGGAAAAAAGATATTTATCCCATTTTTACAAACTTTTATTTAAAGTTTAAAATATATAAGTGCTGCAATTTTGTCTCACTTCTGGTTTTATCAGATTTAGAACAATATTTTTTTAATTACCTACCCATCCCTACCCCACATTGTAGGCGACACATTGTCCATCTACTCGAAGCAGGGACGAGCCGGTACCATTGCTTTCAATTGCTAGCATTTACTTATTATTTTTTTCTATTTATACCAAAAATGTAAGGTCTACAACCTGTGAATATTCAATGGCAAAATCTTTAAGTGACACGATAATGTTAACGTTTCTATGACAAAAAAAACAAAAAAAAAAACAGAGGGGACAAAACAATAAAAAATTCTGAATCTCTCTGCAATTTCCAAAGAAAGTTATTCTTTAAAGATTTACTTTCAAATACAAACAGAATAAGTACAACAGCTTCTTAATTGCACTGAAGGAGGAATCAAATTCCAGATAGCAAAAGTTCTAGGTATTTCCAGGTAGCAACTAGTCAGATGTGTCAATCCCAAAACTTTCTTCTATCTCACACAGGTTTCGCATACACTAAAAAGAATCAGCACCAATTTATATCAAGGTCTAACTGAAACTCAAGTTTTATTAAATTCCGAGCAATATTTCTTGAGATATGACTATCGTTAAAATCGTGTAAACCCTGCAAAATGCTGCATAGCAGCAGCACCTGCTGGGCGATTTTTACCAAAAACTGATCAGCACCAATTTATATCAGGGACTAACTGAATCTAAAGTTTTATTAAATACTGAGCATTAGTTCTTGAGATAGAGCTATTGCGAAATCGCGAAAAATGCTGCATAGCAGCGCCACCTGCCGGGCAATTTTTACCAAAAACTGATCAGCACCAATTTATATCAGGGACTAACTGAATCTAAAGTTTTATTAAATTCCGAGCATTATTTCTTGAGATACAGCTATTGCGAAAATAGCGAAAAATGCTGCATAGCAGTGCCACCTGCCGGGCAATTTTTACCCAAAACCAGACCTGCCAACCTTTGAAAATGAGAAATAGTAGCACACCAAATTCAAATTTATCTGAAGGTTGGTTGGTTTGTGGCTGTTTTTTAAGCTGTAAATTTTAAGCGAGCAAATACTAATCAATTAAACGCATGTGTATATATATCCATAAGCAGGGTTTGACAAATGCAATCGCCAGGTCGCCACAAGTTTTTTGATCTGGCGACCAAGTTATTTAATCTTTCGGGATGATGTCTGTAAAAAAATTGACATAAGAAATGAGCACAAATGGCGCTTTTCTCTCCCCTACCCCAACTCGTACGCGGTAATCAGTGATCTTCCTCTTCTCTTGTACTTTTAATGGAAGAATTAAATTTAAAAGGCATTTTCCAACTCATGCACAGAAAAAAAACCATTCTTTTCAACTATAGCCAGCTAAGTATATGTCACGTGATTAGAATGTGGGAGGAAAGAGGATATTTCAATAAAACAGTAAGAAATAGTGTCAATCCAGCCTCTGTAACATCTAAAATTGGATACAATGTTAAAAAATGCTCGTTTATTTTTTTTTTTTGTAAGTCTCAAATTTGATTTTTGAGTTTATATAATTTGTCAACATAATATAAATGATTATAAGTTTTAAAAATTTCCCTAGAAAATATAGTTTATATATTACATTATCTTTATAAATCATGTACTATTTTAAACTATGTAACTAATAATTCTAAACTATGCTTGTTATTATTTTTTTCAATTAATTCATAAAAAACTCGTGTTTTATTTTAAATCAATGACGGGAAAGAGGATGGGGGGTAAATAATTTTTGCTGGCGACTAGTATTTTTTTCCTGGCTACCAGATTTTATCAAATTTGTAAAGCCCTGTCCATAAGTACACAAAGTAGGAGACTCTTTTGTTTTTGCTAATTTTTTTTTGTTGCGGGTGGGATTGATTAAACATAATTATTCCTATTCAATTAATGCTCTGTCCACTCCTAAGCCAAATTTCTGAACTTCACGGTGAATTTTCTGAAAGATTCCAAGGCGGTTGGGGGGAGGGGGTGATGGAACTACGGGTATATCTTCCAGAGAAAAATGTCTGAGTTAGAGTCCTTCATCAGGTCGAATAAGCTGATACAACCGGGAGTGGGAGTGTCCACTCCCGCCACTTTTTTTTGCGTCCCTTTGACGAAATTTGCGTTTTTTCGCGATCTTTTGATGAAATTTGCAGTTTTTTTCGAGATCTGTTGATAAAATTTGCGGGTTTTTTTCGATATTTTTTGACGAAATTTGCCGTTTTTCGCCATGTTTTTGACGGAATTGGCCGCTTTAACGCGATTCTCTGACAAAAGTCACGTTTTTCCCACGATCTGTTGACAAAATTTGTCGTTTTTTCGCGATCTTTTGACGAAATTTGCCGTTTTTTCGCGATTTTCTGATGAAAGTCACGTTTTTTCCGCGATCTGTTGACAAAAATTTGTCGTTTTTTCGCAATGTTTTTGACGAAATTTGCCGTTTTTTTCGCGATTTTCTGACGAAATTTGCCGTTTTTCGCAATGTTTATGACGAAATTTGCCGTTTTTTCTGCAATTTTCTGACAAAAGTCGCGTTTTTCCCGCAATCTGTTGATAAAAATTTGTCGTTTTTTCGCGATCTTTTGACGAAATTTGCCGTTTTTTGCAATGTTTATGACGAAATTTCCTGTTTTTTCGCGATATTTTGACGAAATTTGTCGTTTTTCGCAATGTTTTTGACAAAATTTGCCATTTTTTTGCAATTTTCTGATGAAAGTCACGTTTTTCCTGCGATCCTTTGACAAAATTGGCGACTTTTCTTCGAACGAAAGACGAGATTGAATTTTTTTGGCCGATCATTTGCCGAAATACCGATACATTTAATGTCCGAATTTTCGGATTTAAGACCAATATATATTTTTTTTTTCGGAAATCATTGCCTTAATTTTTCGGAAAATTCGGACCAAAATCACCCCTGAACGATCTTTTAAGGAAATTCGCATTTTTTCAGCAATCAGTTGAATGAAATTCACTTTTTTTTTGCGATACTTTGGCAAAATTTGCTTTTTCCAGCCAATTTTTTGACGAAATTCGCGTTTTTTCAGCGATCATGCGCATTTCTTAGCTCGATCCTGTGACAAAATTGGTGATTTTTCACGCGATCCTGTGACGAAATTGGTGATTTTTCGATTGATCCTGTGATAAAATTCATTTATTTATTTATTTATTTATTTATTTTTTTTTTTTTTCAGAAAATCGTAGTTTTAGACAGATTTTCGTAGCATCGTAGTTTGTGGCTCAAAATCGTAGCAACTACGATTTTTTCGTAGCAGTTGGCAGCTCTGCAAAACTGATCAGCACCAATTTATATCAGGGACTAACTGAATCTAAAGTTTTATTAAATTCCGAACATTAGTTCTTGAGATAGAGCGCCCACAAAATTTGTGTTACATACAGACAGACAGACATTTTCTAAAAACAGTCAAATCATGTTCAGGACCTTCTAAAATGTATAAATCCCTTGAAAACCGGAAGTCGAAAATTTTCATGAATCCAATACTTTCTTCTTGTAAAGATAGAAGAAAGTAAAAATAAGTCTCCTGGACAACGGCACTTAAAAAATGATTACATAAAAGCTGATTTTCAAATATGTAACTAATCTTAATTATTCAATCAAGAAAACAGCTATTAATTGTCACAACCACAGTGGATGCAGCCTTGGAGATTGCAATATCACATACTCAAAGCAAGTTGAGAAGATTCCTGATTATTATTACATGACTAGTAAAAGTCTTCCACAATTGAGATATTGTTCATTTCCCTTCAACTATGTGCTACTGCAGCCCCAAAGACTACATACACTGCAGTTATGACAGATAATGTTTTAGGTATTGAGCAAGATCAATTACACATTTGAAAATCAGCTTGTAGGAGATCACTTTAAAAAACAATTTTTGAATGTTGAATCCCACAGAAATTCCTTATAAAATAATTCTTTAACAATATACTTTCAAATAAAAACAGAACAAGCACAATTGCTTACTAACCTTTTGTATTGCATCTCCTCCAATTGGAAAAATACTTACTAAGATGTGAGAATACATCTTTTGAAGTGTTGGCACAGGTAATTCAGTTATACGCCGAGAGATAGAGATAGTATGCAAGGACGTTTTGAAGTTATGTCGTGAATGCGACACTGCGTAACTCGTAATTTTAATTTGTAGAGATTAAACTAAGTAAACAATTTTTTTAGTATAAACTTTGACTTCAAAAATATATTTTATGAATTATTGAGTGTATTTCTTTAAATGAGTTTAGAAATTTGCATATTTTTACCTTTATTTCAAAGCTGAGATTGACTGCACTATATTTTAATCATAACTGTGACATAGAAATAGTATTTATTTTGGTTTGAAGAAAAAATCTATGTGTATTCGTAGTTGCTTCTTGTTATTTTGCCTCTCAATTTTCATGTTCTTTTGGGAGGTTGAAATGGATATTTTTTAGAGTTTGATAAGCATAATGAAATTGAAATGAAGCTTGTGATAAAAGAAAATTCTTATGATATGAAATGTTGGTGAACTTTGCTAAAAAACCCGGAAGAACCTTTGTGAAGTACCCACAGAAGCATATAAAAAATATAGAATAAAAAAAATATATATATATATATATTTACAGAAAGGTGCTTGTTTCATATCTGCAACAAACAAACAAAAAAAAATTACATATTTGATATTTCTTATAAACATTGTAAATTTTCTACTACAAAATTGTAAGGCATGTGAACTTAACTTTGTGAAAAAACTACTTTTGGTCACTCCCAGCCTGTTAATTTCACTAAATTCATAAAGTTCATTTTAGCAATAACCACGTCAATCTGCTCAAGGTATTAATAAAATTTAGGTATGAAAAATTAATTCAGTATCTCAGTTTGTTGGGGATTCTGCGAATAATTTGCATTAGGTGCAGGAGTTGGAAGATATTAGCAATCAATAAAATTGTTTTTTAAAGCTCGCTGTGAAAATATTATCTACTAGCTAACCTGCCCGGCATTGCACGGGCCAAAAATATTAATAATCTGTTCTATACAAAACTTAAACCAAACCCCGTCGTAATCGGGTCCATAGTTCCACCTTCCACCGGCAGGGGGTCTGTTCTGGAAAGGCCTTTTCAGAAAACTCGACCCAACCAAATTTCCTAGTAAAATTGAAATTTAACCACGGGTAAACATTGCCAAAATAGCGGAAATTGCAAAAGTTGGTTACGTAATCGATCGGTTTCTAAAGGGTTAATGTAGATATTTTTTAAAACCCAATCATGCGTTTTGAAGAAAATGAACGCGTCTATGATCTGGAGTCTACTGTTTGTCCGTACTCACATTTCCTGAGTCGATGCTGATTTTTAAACCTGGACCGAAAAACGAAAATCGCGTGAGTGAGTTTTGGAAAGGATTTTTTTTTTGGAGGGTTAAAATTAAAAATTTTCAAAACGGATACCAGATTTTAAAAAACAAAGGGATGTAGATTAGTTGAGGTATTTTTAGTTTGTCATATCTTGTTTATAAACGCCAATTCGGATTTTTAAAGATAGGAGAAATAGTTAAAAAAGCGAAATTGACTTACGGTAAAAAACGTTTTCGAAAGGGTTAACGTGATTTTATTTTTAAACTAAAGGTTTCTGCCTAAATCCGACAGAACGTAGATGTCTTTAGGTGTGTTTGATTTTTGTTTGGTTATTTTAGAAAGCCGATGCCAGATTTTATACATCATAAAAAATCGGAATTCGCAAAAGAGAGTCCTGCGCACAAATTTTTTTTGAAGGGTTAATATTTGTATTTTTCAAAAACAAATACAGATGTCGAAAAAGGAATAAATGTAGATATTGTCTGGTATTTTTAGTTTTCCGTACCTTTCTCTGAATCGCCGATGCAAATTTTTAAAAATTGCCAAAATCACAAAAATCACAAAACGGCATACAGAAAATATACTTTTTAGAAGGGTTAATTTTTGTATTTTTTAAAACCAAAGGGGGCTTTGGAAAGGGCAAAGTCAGTTCTTTAATTTGGTGACCTTCTTTTTTCTGTATTTTTTGTATTTTGGTGGATGCAAGGCTCGGAAAACGGGAGAAAATAAAGAACATGAATTCGATGCTTTTTGATTATTTTTTTTGAAAGGGTTAAATGTACATTTTTTTCAAACCAACCAGATCGTTTGAGACGTAAAAGTATTTTCTTTCAGAATATGTAGACGGTTTTTCTGTATTCCCCATGGCGAATTTAGAAAAACTTAAAACAAAAACGGGATGTGTTGTGCTTTCTTTCTTCTATTCCGGAAGATACGGATATTGGTTTCTGCACATGCGCCGGCTAGCTTTTAAATAATGATGTTTTTATTTGTGATCTTTGATCAGTTTTTAATTAATAACTACTTTAATTTTCAAAATATTAAAATTCTGACGTAATGGTGCACCAGGAGAGGGTTTGGACTACCTATATCTAAATTTGCAGCCTTCTAGGTGGGCTGGATTTTCCTAGCCCTAGCCATCACCAACAGACACACAGACACACACACACACAGAGCGAAACTTTCTTTTATTAGTATAGATTTCTGGATATGTTGCAGATATGCAACACAGTGATAGAAAGGGTTAATTGCTCTGAAAGAGGAATCCAATTCCAGATAGCAAGTGTCTCAAAGAAAACACTCTAGGCTAGTAATGGAAGGAAAAGAAAAAAAAAACATTGATTTAACCCAGAAAGTACATTTTTTTTTTCTTTTTTAAGACTGAAATTTCAATTGTAAACAATCATTTTTTATTTCTAGTACACACAATTTTACTTTTTTTATTTTTAACTAAAAAAGATATTACATTGAATTAATACAAAGATTAATAAAAAGGTATCTTACCAGATTTTAAACCAGTACAGTTTATTTTCTGCATAAATGGAAGGAGTTCAGTTTGGAGTATCCTGAATGTTACAGATTTATCTGAAAGAGAATTTTTATTTAATGTAAGTAAAAAAAAAAAAAAGTAAAAGTGAATTCTAGATAAATATCTTAAAAGAAAAAGCATTCTAAGTGGAAGGAGAAACATCTATTTTTAATAATCCACCACAAAAAAAAAAAAAAAATCTCATCAAAATATAAAGACACACACATACATATAGACACATGTAAATTAAATTATTCCTTATCTTACAGTTACTTCAAATTTAAGGATTGAATGCAATAAATGTTGGGTAAAGAAACAAACTTAACAAGGGCAAATTAGATTTAAAAGTTAAGAAAGCAGTGTTTTAATTTTAAATTTTGAATTTTAATAAGATTTTCTTTCTTATCCTGTCATGCATATAAAAAATGTCAGATTCTATGTTTTGATCTTAATTCTGTAAAATCTTAATTATCTTAATTCACATTAATCCTCAAATAATGTGGGGAGGAAGGGGGAAGAAAAACTAAAATGAATTGCAATTTTATTATTATTATTATTTTTTACACACACTTCTCTTTTCCCCATCCTATAGTTCATTCAAAATTAACTGAGACATGAAGTAACATAAAGGTTACCAATTTATGCCAATTTACATTTTTCACTTATAAGACAATTTTACAAAAATTAAGTAATAAATTTTTGTTTTTCAAATGTATAAGTTTGTTCACAAATATTTAATGTTTAAAATAATTTCCTTATCAACTTTACTTAAATGCGATTCCCCTCTCCTTTTTTAAAAAAAGATAAAGTTATTTTGCTTTTTATTAACCTTTTTTCACAATATAAACACCACACACTATCAAAAAAGTCCTTCTGGCCCATACCGGGAAAAAAAGGTAGCTTTCACATTCCTTGTTTTTAAGAATTCAGCTAATTTTACTCAAACACATGAAGGCAAAATGCGTGGAAATCGATTAAGGAAGATTCTCAGTTTTTGTCAATATTGAGTTTGGATGGGAATATAAAAAAAATTGTCAACTATCAACAGGTTGTAGACTTCATTTATGGTGACCTATTTTTCTTGCCAAATTTGGCGATATTTCAGCATCATCATGCTTGGTGAGAAATTGACACTGATAGATATGACTATGTAGTTTTAAGCATATGAGAATTGAAAGAATGTGGTTACAACAATGTTTATTTAACATAACTCATAAATTAAACCCTTTATGGAAGAATCTCTTATTTTCAATTTATTGCCTTGTTTCCAAATATCAACCACCCTAGAATTTCAAAGTGCTATCAGACATTTACTACCTCAGACATTTTCTAAGACAGAGACAAAACAAAAAATGCTCCAGAATCCTTGTTTCAAAGCTGAACACTTAAGAGAAAAATAATTTTTGATTTCTAATTTCTTTGTACATCTTTTTGAATTTGAAATTTTTATGTGGCCACCATTTTGTTTCAAAATAGCAGATGAAGATGGCCAACAAACTCTATCGAGATCTTGATAAGTCCTGCACACATACTCAGCCACATCCAAACCGGTTGATAAATATGAGTGCCTTTGCATGAAAAAAAAAATCAGATATATATTACATTCGCCTTTAATACAACTCATTATCAGACTACTTTTTATTACGGAGGGTGCACTCTCTGTATAATATCAATAGGCATGATTTTAGTAAATTTTCGGTGATTGTGAGGTACACTCTACTTTTACTAACAACATTGCAACCTCCATCAAAAACTTTCCTTACCATTTGAGATCAAAAGCCAAGTAGTACCATTTCATAGTGGTTCTATTTCTCTATATGCTAGTCAATACTCACAAACTAATATGCAGTGCTAGTAATAATTTTTACCAGAATGACGCTGATGACATTCACAGTTGCAGATGTGTTCCCTTTAGAAAAGAAAATTTGAAAGAACCTAAAATCACCAGGGTTTTTAAATGTAAAGTAACGATCATTGATTAGACAATGATTAATCCTAGGCTGGCATTGATGTCAAAAACATGGCTAAAGCATTACAAAAGCTGCCTATTCGCACATGCTTTTGCTTACTTTTTAGTGTTCTTCTGTACTTAAAAAGTAAAAATGGAACCAATATAAGATCACTCCTGTGTATGTCTGTCACAGCCCTTTTTCTTGTAAACTATAAGATGTGGAAAGTTATAAAGTCTATTGACTTACATATTTTCAGAATATTAGACATTCACAAATATGTTTAGGAAAAATTTAGGGGGATAATTAAGTTACTTGGGAAAAAAAAGTTTTCATTTTGTATATCGTGCGAAAGATTTTGTACTACTGAACTCAAAAATATATTTGTTTTAATTTTAGGTATTACATTTTCAGAGATATCGTCAAAAATGCACTGAAAAAATATGTCCCCCCTCCCTCTATTTGTGAATCTACTGAAACTAAAATTTAAAAAAAATATTAGTGGTGGTCACAGTTTATTTATACCTTGCAGGAAAACCATAGCGATTTTCCTGGGTCACATAGTTTTTGAGAAAAACGCATTTTTCCATTACACACAAACTTTACTTTTTGGGCAATCAACAGGGGGATTGACAGGTGCTTGAGGTATCTATCGACGCAAAATCATCTAAGGATATTTGATAATGATTGTCAAAAAAAAATGTTCGTAATTAGCCAAGATATTAATTAAGTTACTTGAAAAAAAAATTATATATAGTGTAGGGTATTGTTCAAAAGATCCAACCGTAACACCAAACTCAAACATATATTTGTTTTAATTTTAGTATTATATTTTCACAGATATCGTCAAAAGTGTACTGCAAAAATATGTCCCTCCCTCCTATTTCCGAATCTACTGAAACTAAAATTATGGAAAAAATAGGAGCAGTAGGTGTTTGTTAATTAATAAATAGTAATTAATCAATTTAATGTACGGAACTCTGAGTGAAAATTATACTCACACTTGACCGATTTATTATTTTTTCTTAATTGTGAATAAACTATAGGTCAATGCAATGTATTTGCAAACGCCAGTATTTTGAAATCAGGTTGTAACAGCTACCATGGTCAATTACTCCTTGAGAGTTGGTTCACTCAATTGCGATCACAGACGTTGAATGAAGCTTGTTCTGTCCCTAATGAATATTATCTGTTTTTAAAATAACTTCAACTTTCCAAGATTTCAAACCTTTTCTTTTTCCTTGTTCTGTGGTTTGTTATGCAATAGATTGTTTTTGTACTGATGATGCCTTGCGTGTCGCTTGGCGAAACGTCTACTATTTTGTATTTTTAACTGTTTTTAAGTATATATTTTTTTATAAATTTTTATTTTATGTGTACTCGTGTCTGTCTTAAATTATTTTAATTGGTGTTTTTAATATTTTTCACATTCAGACGTTAAAATGTATACATTTTGCAAACTATAGGTCTACAAAAAAAAATAAATTTAAATCAATGTTTCTGAGAAGTAATGAAAGTTTTCAAAAGTAATATGTTAACACATGCGCAAGTGTATAATTTACTCACAACTATAAGTATGGATTATTATGTCATTTATGTCATACACATAAATCTTAAAACATACAGCAATCTAGATTTTTATGTATGCATAAATTTATTACACAAAAATAGTCTTTACCTTTGAAAGATCTTTTTAATGATGTCATCATAGAAGATTGCTGAAAGAAAAATAAAATGTTATTAGTCAATAAAATTTATAATTATACTATTTTTTATTATAATACAAACAATCATAAGAGACTAACAGCAGTTTATAAAACAGATAAATTTAAAGTCACAATAGTTTTAAGTTATTGAAACTAAATAAGGTAATCTAATAACTAATTACTATATAAAGCTCACAATAAGTAAAATATGAGAAACAGTGTGACATTTGGCAGAAATAATTTATTGAACCATTAATGACATTTAATTATAAAGGTTTTTAATTTATTATGTAAATTTTAAAATATGATGAAATATATTCCACTCCAGTAAAATAAGGCAGAATATCTAGTACTCATCAGTTAAGTATCAACATATATATGTTATTATAATAACAGTTAATTATCTTCTCATCTTTTCATAAAAAACATGATAGAAATATAGGATATGGTTTATTATTACTATTATTAAATAACTAATATAAATTAAGGTAAAAGTAAAACCTGCTAAGACAGAATAACAAGGGACTAGGGGGGGAAAAATCTGTCTTAGACATGCTTCCTCCTTAGCAGATATGGTATTATTTTTACCGAGATCATAAAATTTCCCCACTATATACAAGGTTCCATCCATTATGACATATTTTATTGCTTATACTATGTAACAAATTATAATTTTGTATGCTGTAATAATAAAACACAGTTATGACTAGTAAATTTGCAGATCAACATCCTAGCCTCAACATCAGCTCTAAAAGGTTGTTGTTTTTTAATCTCACTTTTCATATTATTTTACATCTTACAATCCGCTATTTATTTTTTTTATATTACATACATATTTATAGGCATATAAAATACTTCGGATGTTTCATAAATTAGAAGTATTAAATTAAACACGGTTTATGCAATGCTATTCTGAAATTCTTATGAACTTCTTATTCATGTAACTTTTTAGATAAAAAAAATAAACTTGTATTAAAATAAATTCTTCATTTATGTCAATAGAATACAAAAATAATTAATTTTGATAATAAAATATTGCAGCAAAAAAATGTGAGTTACTTAAATTTTATTATTTTGACTAGTATATAACCCCCGTCAAAAATGACGGAATGTTATGTTTCATTTTCATAAGACTTGATACAAACAAACAGCATTAAGATGTTATGAAATAATATTCATATGAAATAATATTCATTTGATATATAAACAACGACAATCCCGAAGGAAATAAACTGTTTTGATTGAACTTCAATAGTTTAAAGATTTCACTATAAAAAGATTCTGTAAAGATTAAGAACGATAAAATCTTCAAAACATTGTTTAGATTAACAAAGTTGTTTAAACATCCATTGCTGGGTTAACATATCTCTGGGCCCGCTAGAGGACCCCTAATTACATCGGGGCGGGGCCTTGCATACAAACCTCGTAAAAAACTGTTCTAATACTTCACCAGGCAGCACTGCTAAGCATATTTTTAAGCGACATTAAAAAGTTCGAGTAATTTGGGCAATCTGCGTCATTTCGATCTTTTAAACTGCAATGCTATATCAGAGTAAACATTTCATTATTCAAATTCCGATTTCACAAATGTATACAACTGTAATAAATTTCGATCATTAAAATAATTTCTTCTATTTTATTTTTTAATTAAATCACATCTATTAATTGTATTAATATGACTGATCATTTTTTTTTTCACTACAAAGTTACTGTGTTAAAATTCAAAATTTTATCTGCATTGATATAACAAATACTTGTTGTACCCCAGTATTACATTATATTCCTTATATTTTAATTATATTTGATATAAAATATTCATTTTATTTACAATGCAAGCAAAATTGATATAATACAGATCAAAGTGCAATTTCAACAGAAAGTTTATTTGCCAAAATAATAATTAACTTAAATTTTAAAATGTTTATCTCAAATTAAATTCGGATTTTTTTATAAACACTAGATGGAACCCGTCAAAACTTGACGGAAAAAAATTACAATAACAATATTAGTAAAATAAGCTTCTTTATTACATAAGAAGGGTTGTTTAAGAAACAGTCTTTCAAATATTTTATTTTAAAAGTTTTTTCCCCCAGTGAATTACAGTACTATTTCTGATGCAAACTCCAAGCAAACAATCTGTAAACAAAATGCAAATCAGTTTGACATTACTGCCATATTCCCCACGGCAAGAAAGAAAATTTCCTGGACCTATGAAGTATCATACAAATAGTATATCCCTACGTTCATCTCATATTCAGTCAATAAAAGAACATAGTAAATAAAGCACACATCTCTCCCCCCACCTATTTTTTTTAAATTCTCTTATTAAATTACAAATTTATTTTCACTACAAAGTTTCTACTATGCTAAAATACAAAATTTTATTTGCATTGATATAATTAATATATGTAGTATACGACATTACAATTACATGTTCCTTATTTTCTAATTACATTTTATAAGAAATACAGAGACCTCATATGCGATGTTCAGTAATTACTTTTTGTACCACTATTTTAAAACAGTAAAATTCCATTTATAAATTCTGCGATTAAATAAGGAGAAAATTACTTTGAAAAGGAACTGGTGCAGAAAAATAATTACAGTGTATCGCGTATAAGAGAGAGGTATTCATTGAAAATTAAAACTACAATTTCAGAAGACATTTTGTTTATATTAGTCTCCGATAGATGGCGATAACGGCTCACAACGAATGAACGAAGTATTTTAGCGAGTATTAATCACTAAGAACGGTAACTTCTTCCGTTTGCGATTGCTTTCTGAACGGTTCGCTTCTCGGTTTAATATTTTAAACGTTCACGACGAATGAATCATTTGTTTGTTTACTTTCATGGAGCAATAAACGTAATTTCTTTACCGAATTAATCTCAGAATATAAACATTATTTTATGTAAGTCTTCTCACAAACATTAATTTATTTTGAAAGACATGATTTCAAGTAGGAGTAATTATCGTTTAGTTGTTATATGTTGAATAGGATTTTCATTAAGCCTAACATGGCGTTTAACTACAGTCAATTCGCAGAACAGAGTGGTTAAGCCTGGAATGGTTACCGACACTTTCTTGCTTTCGGATTTTATTATAAGTAGATATTCCTTGAAATATTGTTGCTAAGCAACTAATAAATTAAAGAGCAAAGTAAAAAGAAATGCCTTTTAAAATTTGTAAAAAATATGAAAATAAAATGTTTTATATTTCCCGAACAGATGCAAAAAAATTTCCACAAATTTAAACAATTAATTTATAAATTCTAATGAATGTATTAGCAAATTTTCAAAGCTACTGGATATATTTAAAACCTCCAGATCGAAAATTTAGCATTAGCAATTTTATGTTTTAATCCATTATTCAAAAAAAGAAATGCCTTTTACAATTTGTAAAAAATATGAAAATAAAATGTTTTATATTTCCCGAACAGATGCAAAAAAATTTCCAAAAATTTAAACAATTTATAAATTCTAATGAATGTATTAGCAAATTTTTAAAGCTACTGGATATATTTAAAACCTCCAGATCGAAAATTTAGCATTAGCAATTTTATGTTTAAATCCATTATTCAAATATGCGATTTTCATTTCAGATAAAACGAAATCTGAAAATCGTCTGCATTCTCACAGGAAAGCATTATGACCTAAACAGAAATGTTCTATATTTTTCGAACGAATGAACCAAATGTAACTAACAACTATACAGCTAATTCCAGGTACCTCACCAACATACCCACCAAAAATCAACATAATAGGACGATTTTTACGGCAGTTATCGGGAAATAGACAGACAGACAGACAGAAACCAAAAACTTTTTGCATCTACACAGTGAGCCTCAACTGATGTTTTGGCAATTATTAGCATGCACAGAGTACGATTATGAAATAAGTCTTTCTTCTACCATTAAAAAAAAAAGATAATAATCAGTACCTTTTTAGCACATTCATAATGATGAGGCTTATGCAAGGGTCTCCAAGAGTTTCCAGAAGAAGGCATCATATTGAACATCAAACCTCGAGAAGCTAAAGATGCTATGTATTCATTTAATGAATCTTGGCCCTTCAAAAAAGAAAGAAAAAATACATTTAAGACAAAAAAAGTTAGGTGATTAAATTCAATTTACTCACAAGAAATAAATGCTCTTAGTTATTTTTAGTATGCATTATGCAAGCATATATGTAAACAGAACGATATTACTACTATATTCATTTTTATATACCAGTAACTTTCAGCCTAATCTTACACTAGATCACAAGCCATCACAACATTTCATCACACATAGAACATTTCATAACTAACAGTAAAAAAATGTAAAAAGGGGTAAAACTCATTGAGAGAAAAAAAAAATCATATATATTATTTCTGTTGTCAATATCCCTTTTTCTATGAATTTACAAAATGCACAACAACGAATAAAGTATCATTCAAAAGGTTTTTGTAGCGGCTCCTGCCATAGTACACTCACGTTTTGTTAAAACATGTTTTTTGAATAAAAATTGCTAATTAAAAATTAAATCGGTATTGTTTTCATAAATGAAATGAAAGATTTTCCTCAAATTAGTGTTGCCACAAAAATAAAATACTACATTATAGGATGCTCAGCAATGATTAGAAAAAAACTCTGCAAGGGTTATTTTATATTTATGATTAAAAAGCAAAATTCAAATTCAAATATTTAGATTTATATTTCTTTGTCCCATGTTTTTCCCGAAGCAGATGACATCATATTCTAATGCAGTTAAAATACAATTGTTTTTTGTTTTTTTCTCGCGTGTGCTTTCTGCTATCTCGTTTCAGTTTTTACTGTAACTTTGATGGAATAAATAAGATGATATTCTCGCATGAAGATATTTTTACCCTTACTTTTTCTTTAGAAGTTTAAACCTGCATCTAGAAAATGTTAGATATCGCTAAAAAAGCATTCGATTACAGTGAGAGATCCTCGTACGGGCCTGCTGGTATATATATATATTGTTTACAATAAGCAATTATAATTTATAAACTAAGGTACTAAACGAAAATTTTTTCTATTGTAGAGAAAATCATTCTTACTACTTGACAGCTGTGTGTAATTATTTCTTTAAAATAATTTTTACAGTATTATGAGCTAAAAAATTGCTAATAACAATAAACAGAAACACAAGAAAAAAATCATACATATACAAAATAAATTTCATTGCATGCTAACTGTGAAAGTTATTTATCGGAGTAACAGTATTTTATTTATTCATTTGAATGACTATATAATTATACTCTGTTCAGAGAAACACGAGAACGAAAGTAAACAAACACTAGGGGGCTCAGCCCCCTACTCGCTAACGCTCGCCAACCCCTGGTGAATTGCAAGGCAATTCACATTGAGACCGCTATGCGGTCACAGCTCGCTTTGCTCGCTCGCCTCAGTTTATTTTTCTAGTAATTCTAGCCGGAATAAGTACTACAATAAATCATTTGAACATATGAAATTGACAATTCTTTTAATGTACAAAAGTAATTGAAAACTCCATTGAAAACACAACTAAAAATGCATTTAGTTGATGCTACTAATGGACATATAAATAATTTAAATACTATGAAAAGAGGATCTTGGAAAGATAATTAGCACCTATAATATTGTACAGCACGGCTTAAATTCATTAAAAAAAAAAAATTAATAAAGGGTGAATCACCAGAGGCTCGCACCGGAGTGATTCTGAAAACCTAAAAATTTAGAATATATACAACACTTTCCCTAAACACCATTATAGGCGTGAACGATAGTGGTAGTACACGAAGCGAAGTCATAAAAATTAAAGTTTAAGTAAAAATTATAAGTTTGAAAACATATCTTATATATGAAATTAATAAATAATATTATAAATAAAAAGAAAAGACAAACTCACCCAATTGTAGTTTAATAGGTATTTATTAGAAAATCAGTGCACCAATAATTAATAAATAAATCTCTTCAAAATATTAACATTACGATCTTAAATTGCATATGTACAGACATGAGCTCTACTAATAATATTAATGCATTACGGATGAAATGGATTATAAAATCACTAATAATGTAGACTTAAATCCTTGGTATAAATTATTTCAAATATTAAATTTCACTTTTTATCACAATACTATATTACATTCTCTTTAACTGAGAATCACAGTTCTTAGTGAAGATAATAAAGTTATATGGCAATATTGTTGCTGGCTCAGTCCAGTGGAAACTACTATATTTTAGCCATCGTCGACAGTTCTTTAAGTAAGATACTGGAATTCTAAAGTTTAAAAGTTATTGCTCAGGAAAGGAGAATAAAAGCTTTAGTAAGTGAACCGCGAAGTAGGTAGGCAGATTAGTATCAATGAGGTGGTTATAACTGCTATCACAATCACAGACGAGCACAAATCAAACAGCCAAACACGATGAATTTGAAGATCACGAATCAGTATTGTAGATGGAGCATCTCTTGAAGGAGATCACATTGCTGATTCATCCATAGCATCAAGCCACAGGCATATAAAATAAAGATGTTGTCAAGACATTTCTCCGAAATCCAGCGTCTCCCATCTTCATCACTTTTAAATGTCAAATATCAGGAAGGTATCCTTAGTAATTTAAATTTAATATTAGCTTATTTATTTATTTAATTTATTAACATTAAAAAGGATTATTGGAAATTTAAATGTATTGTAGTGCTAACAACTGTCACGTACATATCCATCTTGAATCCTTATTTTCGCCTATGAGATGACAAAAGCCCTCATAACGATATACAGTAATGACTACATCTCGTAGAATTTTTTGTAGAACTGAATACTCTCTAGACTTTCCCACTCAGGTGAAAATTCCCGGCGGTTACGGAATAACCAATGAGAAAATAGGAACCGGATGAATGTTACTGAACAAGCCCCAACAGATCGTAGTCAAAGTTACAGCTAAAATTCACACTGACACGTCTACCCCTAGCAACAGCATTAAATAGTATTTAGAACATTCGATCGCGACCTTGGAGTGCTGTCAAAACGACCTTGTTCAAAATCCGCGGGAAAAAAGGTTCTTGTTTACTTGAAGCATCCGAAATTGTGTCAATGGCGTCTCCTAGCGAATCTCGACGAACTTCAAAACAGAATAAACGAAAGTAATTAAAAATCGATAACTGCCAAACTTATGGATGAAAATAAATGAAATATTAGCAATCTAATTAAATTAAAAAGTTCTTTCCACCAGATATGTTTTTGAAAATAAACATATTTAATTTAAGGAATTTTGAAAAATGATTATTGGACTTAGAAATTTTGAAATGATATTTGGAAAAGTTTCGCGATTCTGAAAGAATTTGCATGAATTAAAATAAATGAATTTGAATTTTCTGAAAAGAATAAAATTAGCAATTAACCATTTTTTAATCAATATTATTAAAAAGGAAATACACTATATTTTAGAATAATTTATTAAATTTAGACTGTATATTATTTAAAAGTTAGAAAAAGTAAGTTATAAATATTTTCTTTTTAGATAATTTGAAATGAAGTTTAATTAATATTGTAAAGTGAATAAATTGTAAATTAAAATTGAAATGAATATCCTAAAACATATGTAATGGAAAGATTCTGAAATTAATTTATATTCTAACCAAAAGTAAACAATTTAAAAAGAATGTTTGATTTAAAATGCAAAAATGAAATTAGCTTAATTAATTTAAATGAATTTAATGAGTTTAATTAAATTGATGAATAAATTAAAGTTAAATGTTAAAATACTGAATAAATTAAGAGTCAAATTTTTAAATCATAACAGTAGGAAGATAGTTTATCATCAATGATTGTTTAAATTTCGTTCAACATTTTATTATTCTAATTGATCATAGATTTCTGCAAAAGAAATTATTTTTACTTCAATAAAACGGCAACAGATGGCAGCAGGGCATTCTAGAAAGTTTATATTTTATTATCTCCGATTTTTTGTGTGAATGAAATTCGTAAATAAATTCTAAATGAATTCATTTGAAAAAAATGAATTTATTTGAAATTAATAGTATTTCTCATAATTAAAATGAGGAATCATCTCAGACGCTTTGGATTACGTTCATATTATTTTATTTTTAATAATTGCTAGCTTCAGTTTCACTGCTCTGACACTTTCCGCCATATTGGAGGCAGGGCTAACACAATCTTGTCTGGTCATTGGTCTGAGCTCTGGAAACTACGATTGTTGCCAACGATAAGGTAGAAATTCAGCCCTATTTCCGCACCACGTAAGACAAATATATATATAGATGTTGCAGAAACAAAGTCAAGAAGCTACACTTTTGATCCAAATCCCTAGTTTGGCAATTTTTTTTTTCTTTTGATTTGTTAATTTTTTGTACATTATATTTTGATAACTATATGAAAATTAAACAAGTTGCTAACCAACGTACATTTTAATACAAGATTTTAAACAAAAATGTGAAAATTTAAATCACAAAAATTTTAATTATTCTCGACATTTTGGTTTATTTTTAAAACCATCATCAACAGTGTTAGTCAAAATGTTCAAAAAACATGATACAATTACATGAAATTTTAATATAATAATAATAACCACTTTTATAAGTAAAGAAATAAAAAATAAAAAAAGTACAACTTAAGAATAATACAATTTCTTAAAGTCACCAACTAACAAAAATTTGTTAATGAAGCTACTGCAGATTATATTAATAAATTTAACACATTAAATATACAATTGCAAAGCAAAAAAAAAAAAAAATCTATTTATTATTTCTGTAAATGATTATTATTTTACCTCTTTTAAATGAAACAAAAGATAATATTAAAAATAAATACAAAAAAGATATTTACATCCCAGTACGATGTGAGTATATCAGACTCGCTGAACCAGTATAATGACTCAGCAACCACATGTATATCACTCATAAAAGGGAGGAAATTTTCATGAAGGAACAATGAAAATGCTTCTGCCGATAAAGATGTTCTTTCAAAGACTTCCTAGAAATAAAAAAGCTGAAATTTAAATTACTTGGCGAGTTAAACCAAACTATTTAAATGCAGTTCATTAAAAATAATTAGACTTAATAGTAATATTATATATTTTTTCTTAAGCTAAACAATACCAGGTCATTGAAAAAGGCTGGACAGATTTGAAAGAATCATAACTCTAAAAGTAATTGGGTAAACACAATTATTTTCTTTACAAAGCACTTGGTAATTATCCAAGATTTGTTAGATGTAGCTGTTTTAAATTTGTGAGATTCAGACAATGCACAGAATCGATGATCTGAAAATGCAAATATAACCACATTCACCATTTTCTTTGATGATTCCGAAGTGGAAAGCGTAAAAGTCTAAAACTGTTGGAGGTATGAGAAAAATGTCAATTAGAAAGTTCTTCAGCATAGCTAATTTAGTAGGAAAGGATCCACTATGTACACGAATAGCAAGGGTTGATCCAGGGAAATTTTTAGACCTATTTCCGGCTCCTTCACAAAAATCAATTTAATAAAATGAGCTCCTTCACAAAAATCTATATAATAAAATGGGTCCCTTCACAAAATTCCTTATAAAACAGAACCCTTCATAAAATAGGCCCTTTCACAAAATTCTATTCCATAAAAACTTACTATTTATTAATTTATTTATTATTTTGTGACATTTTAAAATGTGTAATTTGTAAACAAACAAGTTCATCAGAAAGGAAAACTTCATCAAAAGGATTTTAAAAAGTTTTTGTTAACCTTTACACAGGGGCTCGACCAGCATTTGTCTGAGAATACATGCAAATTTGGACAGATCCTGTCTGAGCCCTCGTGTAAAGGTTAATAAATGCTTGACTCGAATTTCAGTAACTAAATTTCAACTTTTGTTACAAAATGTTATTTTTCACAAAAATAACCTTTACTTTTCACAAAACGGGCCCCAGAAAAAAAAACCCTACATCGACCCTTGAATAGCCTATGAAAAAAGTGAAAATTGTGAATGCCTGGTGCAATTTGCATTTTCAGATCATCAATTCTGCATATCATCTTAATGTCACAACTTTAAAACAGCTACATCTAACAAATCTTGGATAATTGCTGAGTACTTTGGAAAGAAAATAATTGCATTTACTAAATTACTTTTAGAGTTATGATTCTTTCAAATCTGTCCAACCTTTTTTGATGAAAACAGAAATTTAGATGAAATGCAAAGCTATTTTCAACAAAAAATATTCCAATTAGCCACAAATCTGTGCAATATAAACACAGTTTGGGAGACTCCATTTTACAATGTTTGAGATTTCCAAATACAATTTGATTATGACACTCCTTTATTTAGCTTAACTTGATTTTTGTATGTAAAGATGGAATTTCATAATCGATTTTGTACACAGGTGTGTTTCTGATGACAATACAATTTAATATTTTTAGAACTTAATTATAAATTAGTTTTAAGGCATTTTTCTGTTAGACGGGTACAGGTGATAAATCACCAAATAGTCTTTATGATTACAACTGTTTGCGAGTTACAATAACAATGAAGTTAATTATACACCAAACCACTAACACTAAAATATGTCAAAAGGCTGTGAAACTGCAACAACGAAATATTTTAAATGCTGAAAAGTAAAAAATATAAATAAAAAATAAGGTGTAAAGAAATTTTTTTTATCAATTGATAGTTTAATATTAATTAAATTACGATTACATGTTGAGAAAAATGGTTTAAAACTAAATAGACAGTTTAAAAAATACTTCTTTTCCCTTTCCTGTTGTATTATCTTAAAAAAGAAAAAGAGCAAAAGTTAATTTTTTTTTTTAATAAATTGAATTACACCTGCTTTTTTTTCCAAGTGTAAATCAAAGCAGTGAATTTTCTCTAATCGGGGCCCATGTAAAGTTAATGTGTTACAATGGAAATATTTTAGAACTACATGAATTGCAGTCATGAAATTAGGTGCAATTTTTAAGATAAACATTAAGTGTGTATAAAAAAGTTTTTTTTTTTTAAATATATATATATATATATTTTCACTATTATTTTTTGTGAATTTCAAATTAAGTTTGTTTTCTGTTCAAATAGTCATTTTAATATATATTTAACTATTTTCTTATAATTCGTATTGTACTGGGAAGGAGGGGAACCTAGTGGCACAAGTAAAAGTGTATACTCATGTATAAGTCAACCCCCTGAAATGTTAATTGAAATGTTAGAAAAAACTGAATATCCGTATATAAGTCACATACCTGATACAATGATGGTATATTCTTTGAAACAGAAGGCAGAATTTGATTTATAATTAGACAAAAAGTTTTCATTAAAGTAAAAAAAAACTATTTGTATTAATTGTATATTTCTAATTAGATAGATACAGTATATTTCTAATTAGATAGATACATTATTTATTCTATATACTTAGAAAAATGAATTATTTAAAACTGATGAAGATAATCTATTTCAAATTTAAATGGAACAAAATAACAACATTTAAATGATTCAAAAATCTTTAAATGTTATTTATAAATGTAAACAATATCTTAGACTGGTAAATTATATTATTTCTCAGAACTTCTATTACTGTCTCTAGATGTTAAAGTGCAGAAGTGCCCATTATGAAAAAAGGATAATCATTTTCATAAATTTCAGTCCTCAATTTTCACCTTCAAATGAAATTAATAAACCTTTTTAAATGTGTAAAATCGGTAGATAATTTTTGTTTCTTTTGAAGACATTGGGTAAGATACTTTTATTTCACTAATTCTTGCATAAGTAGAATGTTCTGAATTTAACAACTTCCCATTTTTTTCTAAAATTCTTTGAATTATATCATGAATATATATAGTAAATATGCATTTTAATTATTGAAGTACCTTATAATTACACATTCACATTACAAAAGATATAAGATTAAAATGTTTAATAATATATATTTTCTAAAAATATCAGATCCAGAATTTTTTTTTTTAAATAGTGAATAAATATTTAAGTTTTAGTAATCTTGATCCCAGGATTACAAAGTACTTTCAATGTTCACATACATTCATAATGTAGCAGAATTTTAATAATCTAGATTAATGGCTAATTTAGGCTAATTGTATAACTAATTTGTCCGATTCTCTGCTTTTTGTTGGAAAACAAACATAGCCAAAGCTTGTTAATATGAAATTGCTTATCATGAAACTTTTTTGTCTAGGGAGATCTAAAAATTTATTTTTTTTACAATCTAACAGAATACTATCCTTTCTAAATGTAATCTTTCTTACATAAATATTTTATAGGAGAGTTTTTGAAGAGTTAGGAGCCAAGAAAAAAGAACTGACTGGAAAAGATGAAAATGTAGAATGTCAATGCTTTTTAAAGAATATAGGATGAAAATAATTTGACTGATAATGTGTTGACAGATGACATTATTGCTGCTTGTAAAAAACAAGAATAAGTCTGGAATTATTTTGATGATGATAAATGAATCTGTAGAAACTCTGAAAACACCCAAGAACTTTATCATAAAAAAGCAAATGCCTGATCCATACTTAATGGTTTGGATGATTTTAAACATGGTTTGGATGATTTTATATAAACAAGTTTTTAAAAAATCTTAAAGCAATAGCTTATTATAGATTACCTTAAGAGAGGGAAGATGAATTTCAGCTAAGGAAAAAGCTTATTTATTTTATTTTATATGAGGTTCTGTTATGAGTAAACAATGGATATTACCATCTTTTAGTGTACAAAGACCTGATTAGTTGATCATTTCTTCTTGGTAAGAAAAAGATTTTGTAAACATTTTGTGAGGGATGGGGAGAACGCACAATTTAATATTATAATGAACAAGAAATGTACAATAATAAGTTAAATAACATGAACAAGCATAAATATACATAATTATTAAACTATGTATAAAAAATAAAAAAAAGAGGAAAAAATAACCTTCAATTTTTATCAGTTATCAAAATCAACTCAATGCTCTGCATCAAATTATTTTTATTTGAGTCAGAAAAAAATACACACTTCTGCATTTGCCAAAGGAGGATCTTTTTCAAAATGCTTTAAATGTGCTGGTAATGTATCTTTCTCTCCTTTTGCAGACTTATCACCTATCATAAATGAAAAAACATTTTTTCTAAATAAAAGCACATTTCATCCAATGAAATAACAATATATTTTTTAAATAGTTAAAAAAAAAAAAAAAAGAGGAGGGGGGGGGGGGGGGGTTGTTTAACAATACAAAACTTTTTGACATATTATGAGATTCCATTTTAAATGTAAAAGCATAAAATTAGCAGGCATGACTATTGAAGTGACTTGAAATCAAATAGCATCTTCATTTTTTTTTTTTTTTTAATGTCAATTAATTTTGAGAGCATTTTCTGAAAGATTGTTCACTTTTATCAAATAGAAAATTATATTTGATTTCATAGTTTTTGAATACCTGTCGATTTCAAGTGTTTATGAACAAAAATGACTTTGGGAATATATATAATAATAATAAAGCCAATTTGACTTGAAGAACAGTCTTAATAAATGAAATCATAAATGAGTAAATATTGAGTAATATAAAACAAAAATATTTAAATAAGTAAGCATTCTATGCATAAAAAAGCAGGATGGCAGGAATTTAATCTTACTCTATACAATTTAGCCAAAATTTTTAATTTACTAATATTTTAAAAGTAATTTCCTAATCTATCAACAAGTGGCTTAAAAATAAATAAAATATTTGCTACAAAAATGTAGAGTCATATCTGTAATAACGAATGAACATAGGGCTTCAATAAAATATGCAAAACTATGAGAAAGAGGCACACTTACCACGGTTAACAATTTAAAGCCCTAGCTGTGAGGGTACCTTCTTTTAGTATAGGTAACAGAAAATCAAATCTTGATGAATTTTTAACTAAAAACATTGACAAATTTTGCTAGTTTGTAGCCGATCAGAATATTATGATAAGAAAGCTTATTTTGGCTAACATAACTTTGATACAGAAACAATTTTTTGCCATTGGAGTTAAAGGATCATCATTAATGATGATTTGTCTGCTTGCAGAATTACCAAAGCAAAAAAAGACTAGCATTTTACTATGATGATAAGAGGGAAAAAGTTGCAATGTTAAATATTCTTAATGCTGTTCTTTAATCTCTAATTGTCCTTACTAGACGATGCAACTCTTTTTGCCAGAATACAAGTTATTTTTTATTATAAATACATGAAGTTTTTAGATACTGTTGCTTAAGTTTTACAAAATAGAACATATATATATATTTTTTTTTTCTTGATAAATATGTTATACCTTAGATTAAAGATGTTATTAAATTTTTACTACAGTTGCATAATATTTGCACTCAGGAAATGTGTTAAAAAACATAATAATGTTTTCTGAAATACATTATTGGCAGAAACAACTATCTAAAAAAATAATTTTATCATTCAGAATCTATTTTAGAACATCTGAAAATTCCATGCATACCTGAATATCTACATTAATAAAAGAAAAAAGTTTGTGTGTGCATGTGTGTGTGTCGGTGATGGCTAAGGAAATCTACCAGATGTACAGGTCCAAAAATTTGGATAAAGATAGACTAAGATCAGTCTGAATGCATCTGAGGATCAGATTTTTCATTTGTTGGCAATCAGCCAAGATTTTAATTAAAAACCAAAATGAACATTGCAAAATGGTGTCAAAGGCAGTGCCCCCTCCCCCCCAATTCAAGGTTCATTTGCCAAAATAAAAATAATAAAAAAATGACTGGAACATGCATGCATGCATGCTCAGTGCACAACTCTAGATTCATTTGGATAGATTTTTATTTAAAAATGTACAATCATACAAATTCAAGGGTGTACACTGATGAAGGCAGTGAAGACAACAACATTAGGTTCGTTTGGATGGATTTTTGTTTAAGAATATGAAATCAAAAGAAACCGGAACGTTCGTAGTACGCCCAGTGTACTCTGCCGAATGCAATGGGGCCCCCAACATTTATTTGGGAAGATTTTCATTTAAAAATATAAAATCATTCAACAATGATTTTAGGTATATTTAAGGTTATTAGCATGGGCTCAGGCAACACCAGGTAGGTCAGCTGGTATATACATATATATATATATATATTGACTGTGTCAAAAAGTATTGAGTTTTAAACATTTATTTATCACATAAATCATAGCAACAAAAATAATAAAAATTCTACTTTCTTTTGATGATTCATGATGACATGATTTAACAATCTATGTCAAGGATAATATCTGAATTGAAAGGAATCAAAGTACTAAAATAAAATTTAAAAGCAACAATACCAAGAAATAAAAGATAAATACATAACATACGTTTACAATATAAAATTTTGCCCAATGCATGAAATAAAAAAAGTGAGCTGTCTCTTAGACCATCCTGAGATTTTTCTTTTCCTGTTACTGTTTTTCCTTTTATTTGTGCTACTGGTTTTGGTCTTTTAAAACCTGAAAAAGTTATGTTTCACAATTTAATTAGCTCAAGAAACAGAATCGGAACAAGAAAACACACACAAAAATGATAAAAATATTTTTTTTAATCTGAAATGACATGAATAATTAGAGAAATAACATTTTTAGTGAAAAAAAGAAAAGAAAAAGGTTTATTTAAAATGGTACTTTAATTTAATTTTTCTGTAAAAGTATAGGGAATTCAAAAAATCAAATAAAAACATAACTGATAAACCTTTTCCCACTTAATTACATTTTGTAACATTCATATTATCATTCAGTAGTATAATTTTTTAATTTATTTCTTTTTCTGTAAATGTTCATTAGTCCATTATTCTTTTTCTATGCATTCATTCTTTGAGAGTATAAATCTGGGCTACATGCTTATTTGGTCATTGTTTATGTCATTATACATATACATATCATAGTCCTTGTTTAAGAGTGATTAGGATAAAATTAGGGGTGGGGTGTAGTTTAGTACTTAAAAATCAAATTGACTACAACACAAGTTAAAATGAATAACATTTGTAATTTACAAAATGACTTTAAGACAAGGATAAAGTAAAATAGCTAAAACCATTGTACATAATTTTCAATTATTATATAAACTTTATAATAATGCAATAATAAGATAAATAAATCTTTAATAATGTCATTAAAAACTTTGGAATTTATGCATTTTCTTGAACTTGCTAAATTTTATTAGGGAATAAAACATTTGAAAAATAAGCACTTAAAAATCAAACTGACTACAAATTAAAAACCATAGCATTTTCAGTTTATAGAATGAATGACTTTAAAAAGACAATGATCAAATAACAAGCAATTTTCTAATTAATTATAAATGACCCATCAATAAAATAAATTAATTCATGTTTTGATATGTGTTTGTTTGTATAAAAATGATTCAGCAGATTTATCAAAAAAAATTTCTATTTATAGACAGTTCTTAATTTCATACAGCCCTGCACTTGAATGTAGTATTTGATATTGCTTCCATTATAGAAGTAGTATACATTTATTATAGAAAGGATGTGTTCAATCCATTTCTCATATTATACTGAGAAAGTAAAATGTTGTAAGAACTCATGTGCAAACAAGCCCAAAGAGGTTTAAAGTCCAAAGCACTCCAAATAAGTTTGCCTAGATAAAATATAATTCAACACGGCGAGTTCAAAAGGCGTGCAAGAGATGCTGGAAATATAAAGCTATCATTTTGTCGAATTTGAGTGGGGAAAGATTTGTGATTTTAACATTTTTAAGAAATACTAATTTATAGCTGCCCAAAAGCTCAGAATGAGTATATTTGAAGCTGTTGAACTGAGACTTCACAAGTTACTTCCAAGTAAAGTACTGGAATTGGGTGACCTGTGTTAATATTTGATACCTTTGGACATTTTTTAAAAAACATTTAGTTCCACTTTTTAAAAAAAATTCCAATGTTTTTCATGCCTAAGTTGAATCAACACAATATTATGTGATTAATCATAACATTCTAGCTGGTCTCTTCAATAACTAAAAAAGCATTTGTATTAAAAATAATAATAATGATTACAAGATATTTTCGATTGAAAACTAATATTAATATTAGCACAGTGTATGTGAGACCTTAAACAAATTTTTCTCTGCTATTCTGGCCTGAAGAAGTAAAAAAGTGGGACAGACTTGCTTTAGAACAGGCGCTGTTAAATGATCTACAAGTCATTTACATATAAAATGTGATTTAGGGAACAGATATTTGAAATGGAGTCCAAATTTTTTAAAATTGTACTGTAATCTAGTACCATTTCTCCAGCCCAAGACTCTACAAATACAAAAAAAATCTGGTTGTCAGCAAAGCTTTCTAGTTACCAGTAAGAAATACCCTTTTTAAAGATGCCCTCAACCTCCTTCCACACACATTATTTAATCATAGATTTTCAAAAAGAATGCATTCTTTATAAACTAAGTGAGAAAGAACGATGTCATAATAAATAATGTAATAATATATCAAATAATATAATCTATTATAACCATATCATGAATTATAACTCTTCAAGTCAGTTAATAAATTAATTTTGAAAAGTAATATAAAGTCATCAATTAAAATATTTTGATCGCCAGTGGTGATCACATTTGTTGAGTCCTCCTTCTACCTATATAACATTAAAATCCAGATAACTAAAACACGACATTTTTAAAACCATTTAACAGATACTATTAGACATACTTGAAATGCTAAGAAACTGTAAAGAATTGATAGCATTCCTAATATCTCCCATGCTGTTAGTTGCAATATCTTCAAGTTGAGATTTTGAGAGCTTCTTGTAGCATGACTGAAACTATGGAGACAGAAATAAGCAAGACAGATATCAAAATGTTTATAAATTTACAGACATAACATTTACATAAAGATTATATTTGTTTTAAAGTAAATTCAATTATTAAATTTTAAATACTTAGACTATATGGCAATAACGATACAGAGGTTTAATTACATAATTAAAAGATTTCAAAATTATGATACTACAATATACAACAAAAGGAAAATAAATTACCTGAATTGTGTCATTTATTTTGTTTAGTGCTTTCAAGAGTTTTGCTTGAGTAATAGGATTAAAACTGAAATAAATGAAAAACTATTTTTAAAATTTTAAATAACTTTTAAAATTCAACAATGTTAATGCGCATAATATATATAAATATATTTATATACAGAATTCCCACTGACTTTTGACTAGCCTGAGCAATTTGGCTAATCAGAAATATAAACCATAGATGAAAGCCAAGATGAAAAGTTTTTTAACAAATAGTGAAACTAAAATCTTCTTTAACCTCCATTTTTAATCAAACTTGGTACCTGGTACAGCAAAATCACCAACAGAACTTTTACTATGACTTTGCCTGGTGCTAAAGTGAAGTGGTGTTGGAAATGCATGTCTAAAGAGGGGTAAAAAGCCAAACTATAAAAAAGAAGACAATTTTTACACCTCCCAAAACTAGACATATTTCCCCCTTCATGGGAGATTGCAATATTTAGGGGAAGGGGAATGTAGATGGCTGATTATTTATTATTGCTAAAACATAACAAATAGGACCTAAAAATAAAAAAAGAGTTTCAAAGATTTTAAACTTTGTGTGCTGGGGGAGTGAAAAATTTTTTGGCAAAGCAAAAAATGTAGATAACTGATTATTTATTATTACAGCAAAGTATATGTATAAACAAATTTAAAAAGTAGAGTTTTAAAGGTTTTAAAATATGAAACCTGGGGGAGGGCAAAGGAGAAAAAGAGGAAATTTTGAGTGCAGAGGGTTATTTAAATGATTATTTATTTGTCTGTTATTACAAAATAACAAGTAAGGTGAAAAAAAAGGTACTTCTCTATTATTCTGTCGACCATTTTACATAACAAAAAACTATCGCCAAACTGTTAGATTAAATGCCAAAAATGCACTCCCATTTACTTGATGTCAGGAGCATTATACGTGTTTGTTACAGGGTTTGTAAATATCATGATATTTTCAAAAATATCCAATATTTTGATATATATCCGATATTTTCAATATATATCCGATATTTTCAAAATAGTCAACTTACTACTGATAATAAATATTTTCAAGCATAATGTATACTAGAAACAAAAATATATTGCACTTAACATGAAAACTTAAACAATATACTAAAACTGCTTTTTTGTCCCTTTTTCTTCTTTTCTAAAACTGTTTTTTTCCCCTCCTTTTCTTATTTTATTTTTCACTTTGAACAAAATTGAAGGTCAGCTAATCAACAAAAGAGAAACAATTTGCTTTAAAACAACTATAAGATTCAGTATCAACTATCAAGAAATCAGAATTTTATAAAACCCAAAATTAAATACAAAATAGTTTTTTTTAATTGAAAAATTTAAACATAAATGTAAGCTTATATATTTTTATTCCCTAACATGTTGTACAATTTAAGCTGAACAACACCAAAACCAGAAATTCATTTTTTTTTTTAATCAAGCTATATAGAACCAATTATCTAAATTAGACAGTTTATCTTTCAGTATCTGTCCTGAATTAGTTATGTCCCACATAATTACTAGTCCCATATAATCTACATTTAAAAATAAAAACTTCAAACAAAGCTTGGATAAGATTTTCGTTCTTTTCTCTAGCTAAAAAAAGTCATTGCCAGAGACAAATGTTCTTTATCTACAGAATAGAACAGTCAATATCAGTTGAAAATTTCATTTGCACTTGTTTTGACTTAAAATATCAAAAATATCTTGCACAGTGATATTTTGAAAATAAATATCAAATATTGAAAATAACAAACATCTTGACGTTTGGAAAATAAATATCAAATATGAAAATATCAAAAATCTTGATATTTTGAAAATAAATATCGGATATATATCAACGAACCCTGGTTTGTTATGTCATCAAGTGGTTTTTAACTCGACATTTGCGTGTATTTTGCATTATGTTTTACTGATTTATTAGTTATTTCATTCATTAAAATAACAATTGTGTCCTTAAATTTATTTACTTATTTGGATATTCCAATGGCAACGTTCTCCCGTTTATTTCACGTTGCAGTTTGGATAGTTTTTTATCATGAAAAGTGGTTGACAGGATGATAGAGAAGTACAAAAAAAAAAAAACAATGTTTTCTGAGATAATGCGCAATTGAATTCACACCTTCAAGAGAACCTTGTGTGTATATATATATATCTAGCTATCTATATATATGCATAGCCCATAGAGAAACAAAATAAAAAGAAAGAATATATAACAATATAAAGAATATATATATTATTGTATAAAACATTTCTATAATCTTTACACAAAAATCAGAGAGGTAGTAAATATAGATCATAAATGATATGAAAATAATCAAAATAACTTACCAAAAAAAAAAAAAAAATCAGGAACAAGGTTTGAAATAGGGAATGTATTTTAAAAGGGAAGATTTTCCCTTTAATTCAAATTTTAGGTGGTGGTGGTGGGGTAATTAATTCAAGTTCTTAATTATTTCTTCTTTTTTTTTAGGTTTTCGTTCATCTCACAAAACCCCATTCGTCCCGCTATAATGTTTGTTTGTCATAGAGCCGGTTCTCAGAAACTATATAACTTAAAGACATAAAATTTTGTGTACTTATAGCTGAATACCTATTAAGATGCTCAAAATTATAAAATTTTGAAAAAAATCGCATTATTTTAATATAGAGAGATAAAAAACCAAAAATCAAAAAGCCTTTTCCTATTAAATTTAAACATTTTTCGTTATAATAGTTGCCAACAAATATAAATCCACAATAAAACTCTTTCTACAATAAGTAATTTTCTATTGAAAGATTACCACGTGAAAAATGAAATAAAAAGTTTCAGCAATTGAAAAAAGGGTTAATAGAACGTCATATTGGTAATAAAACAGAAATTTTCAAACATTTCTCAATAATACAAGAAGGGGTATGAGTATGTCTAAGTACAGAAAGCAGGTTAATATGACGTCATTAGAGAATTAAAAAGAAAATTAATCTGACGTCATATTGGAAGTTTAACACAGGCTTTTTCAAATGTTTCAGAATAATACAAAGAGAGTATCAATATGAATAATAGAGAAAGCAAGTAGATATAATGATATACGATTATAATGTCATATGAGTTTGAGGAACATAATGAATCATGATAAAAACCTGATTATGGAAATATTGGCATATTTTAGCATTTTGAAGATCTCTATACATGTTTAATTTTGAAATTGATTTTTTTTTTAAATATCGCATTTAGTCCACATGACAGATATTATTATGTCAGAGTATAGTAGTGGGCTTTGCATGCTATCAAATCAGTTAAAATTTTCGAAAAAACGAGAAAAATAGACCGGTAAAATTTTACTTTATAAAAAACATGACTTTTTTTTTTTTTTTTTTTTTTGCTAAATGAAATTTATTTGGATTTATTAAAGAAAAGATAAAGTGTTTTGAAAGGAATATTAAACAAAACCCTTTGTGCAATCTTCGATCACACTTACTCACTTGTTTTCTCATTACAGTCACATTATATTTATTGTAATCTTTACAATGTTATCAAATCATTTACTTTATTAAATCACATTGGATACAGTACTCTCACTCAAAAATCTACACAGCCTGGGGCCAAGACTTTGCAGATTTTAGATCATTACTGAAAAAGGCGGCAGTAAATCATTAAAATCTTTGCTGTCAAAAAATCCTGAATGACAATATTCTTATCCATATGGAGCTGTAAATTTCATGATATTTTTCCAAGACCGATTGAATTTCATGATTTTTTTTTTTTTTACAATCAATCGAGAAAATTCTCTATTTATTTCCATGATCTTTTGACAAAAATCATAATTTTTTTCAGCGACTGATTGACGAAATTCACAATTTTTTTCATGATCGACTGACGAATTGATTTTGCAAAATTTCATAAAAAATTAATAATTCACAGAAGAATCATATGTCTGGGAAAGATTTTAAGGAGAGAAAATCCTGCACTGCCTTTTACATTATGTGGGATTTTCAGATTTTCTGCAAGACTAATGCAATCCCGCATGCTATCTAAAACCGAAAGATTACTTTTCTCTATTTTTAATTTCCTCAAAACTCTTTATGGCTTTTAGATTAAAAAAACAAAATCAGTTTTGCTACACAAACTCAAAGGGATTGCCAGACTAAGTTTTTCCAGTATGTCATGGAAGATGAGGTATAAAAGTTTAATTTTAAATAATGTTGAAATTGAAATAAAGTAAATTCTTTATAAATATAACTACATATATATTTTTTCAGTAGGATAAATATAAATTTATTTAATACTGAAGATAAACTACATACAAAATGCTTTTAGCCAGAAAAATATAATAATTTTTAAAATAATAAAACTATTTTAAATTAATTAATAAATTTAAAAAATTAGATATCATAATTTTTACAAAAATTAAACTAATTAAAGATAATAAATTATTAAACTATTTAAACTAAGTTTCATTTAAAAAAATTAACTATTTGTAATATATTATAAAATTTTGCACAATTTTAAAGAAAAATACTTTGAATAAATTCAAATTTATCTGTTTTAAAAATTAGGTTCCTATTTTAAGATTTAGAATCATTAAAAAAAAATAAGATAGAATTTGAATTGCCAAAGCAATTGTTAAACTTAACAGCATAAAAATACAACTAATGACGCTGAATAAAATGGAAATCAAATTACTTACCCAATATTCGAAATTCTTAAGGCATACTTCAAATCAGTAGGGAATAAACGACTTTCTACACTCTCCCCTTTTGTGTTATCACTAATGATGAAGATGAGTGGATGTCTACCATTAATTGCATATTTCCTGATTGGAAATTAAGAAATAAGTCGTGTTAAATTCTTTATAAAAGGAATATTTTATTACACTTCATGAAGAAAAAAAAACTGAAATAGCTCATATTTAATTTTTATATATAAAATAATAATAATAGTTTAATAGAAAAATTCCTACTTTCTATTAAGTTGGTTCCAAACAATAAATAGTCAAATATTGTTTCAATTACAATTTTCAGTGTCAAATGGAATTCAATGCAATTTCTGGGGAGGGGGGGTGCTCATTTATGACCACAGATTGATTCAATGAGCCATAAATTATTCATTTTAATTTTATCTAATAACGTAATTTCTACATTGATAGGAGTCCCGTTTAAGACTGAGAATCCTCTAAAGTCCTTACAGCTTTTTGTTTTATCTGGCTCTTTTCATTATTGTTCTGGTCCCCAGAAAAGTGACCGCTTACTGGAGCATTATAACAAACTTTATGATTTCATTGTAACCATTTGCATCCTTGTAAATACCTATTTCTTGACTTTAAAGTGGCTTACATAATCAACTGTTTGGCCTTTAATTCAGCCTCTTTTCACATAATTGCCATAGTTACTTTATTCTTCCTGATCTCAAATCATTAATAAATTTCACAGTATGAATCAATTTAACAATTTTAAACTGCTTAAATTTCAATATTTATGCTGAGATCAGGTTCCCCTTAGAAAATACATAACAATGAAATAAATTGAAATTGTTTAAAACATTCAGTGATTTCATCTGACTTACTTCAATCGCTCGATTCTAGAAAAAACTTACTAATGCTGCTGCTTCCGTAATTGAATTTATTGTAGTTGGGGCTCTTTCTTGGCTTATATTTAAAAAAAAAAAAAAAAAAAAAACTATTGCATATAAAAACATGAAAGTAGAAGTTTTGTAGAGAAATGTATAGTAAACATGCTGAAGCAGACGGTTTTCTACGAAATTGAGTGCTATATAATGTTTAAATTGGTCAAAATGGTTAAGCTTAAAAAGTTTTATAGGATCAAAAACTATGAATAGCAATTTAACCACAGGGATGAGATTTCTCTGCTTTTTTGCATACCAGTATAATCTTACAGAAAATGTTTTCTTATTTAATCGAAACATTCTGGGATTTAACGGGATAACGTTTTCTCTAAGATTATACTGGTATGTAAAAAAGCGAAGGAATCTCATCCCTGTAACCATATTTTGTAGGCACATAAGTGACGAGATTGCAATCAGTGTTTAATAATATATATAATTTTTTTTTAACTAATTTTTTGAGTTTTTTTTTTAAAATATTATTCAAAATTTAATTAATTGAATAAAAATTTATTTCATATTTAAAAAAAGTTTTTTTTTTTTTTTTTTTTGCCTATTGTTGCCAGATTAAAAAAAAACACACAAATAAAATTTCCTTTCAAATAAAAAATATAAAAATATTTTTTACATAACAGAAGAAAACTTCAAAATGATTAAATTATTACATGCCAAAATGCATTAAATGGAGGAAATCATGTCATATTTAAAATGATATATTTAAAATGATTTTCTTATAGTGTCCAAACAGAAAACTTTTTGATCTGAAGTTTAGGAGGTAGCGACAATTTTTATTTAATAATTATTTTACACACCGATTTTCAAATGTGCGATTGATCTTACTTAATCAAACACAAAATAAGATGTCAGCTGTCGTGACAGCGGTGGATACAGTCTTGGAAACCGAAAAATGCCCTAGTCAAAATTAACTGAATGGCAACCTGATTACAGTAGATCACCACTGGTCGTGAAAATATCATTCAATCTTCTATAATCAGATAGTCTTTTAATAGAGCAAATTAGCATGTTTTTAGAGCCTGAGGAGTCTGGACGGAAGTCGGCGAACATAGCTCATAAAGGGTAGAGCCTCCTAAGTGAAAAAAATAATATTTTTAAAAACATAAATTAAGTATATTGCTTTTTAGCATATGCCTATTTTTCCTTTAAAGAGCATGGTTTTATACAAAAGCAGATTTTAGCAGCCAATGTAATTTTATCACAACAAATTATAATTACGACTGACTTTCATATATCACACTAAAAGTAAAAATACATTCCAGATCATTGCTATTTCCTAAATGAATATCTTCACATTTAATTTGTAAGGGAAATATTACATTAGTAAAAACAGCTAAGCAAAGAAATAAAATACTACATGAAACAGTCCTAATGAAGAGCATTTTCATATTCCAGGGGTGTTTGTAGTCTTAAAAGAATCATGAAAGAGGGCATGCAAATAAAAGAGAGAAAAAAGGTTGGGAACAGGGTTCAGACTAATCAATATTATAGCAAATTGCTTCATTGGAGAGAAAATGAAAGATTGAAATCACCAAATAGCAAGAGTTGCAAAAAACTTTGTTTTCCTTCTTTCAGCAACATTCTTAATCACATTACTCAATGATTGTATCTTATATGTCAGAGAACTCATCCATATATATATTTTTTCTTTATTTGAATTACTAATTTCTATCCTTAATACTAATTTAATGCAGAGTTTGTTTCAAAGCACTATTTAGAAATCAGAATAGAATTGTTTTCTCTCAACATTGTAAAAATATCTAGAATACACTTGTTTTCGCCAGAAAATGTTCATTTTGTGTGGTTACAGAGACATAAGATTAAGCTAAACAACGTTAAAACACACAAATTCAAAAAGTTGGGGGTACTTATAGGATTTTTGGTAAATGTGGGCAGATTTAGGCAGTAATATTGGGCAGAAGAAACAAGCTCTTAGATTTAGATTAAAAGAACATGAAAATTATGTTAAAAAACAGGAATTGGATAAATTTACAATAGCAAAGCATTGTTGAAATTTGAACCATCAGTTTAACTTTTCTAAAGGTAAAATTATTCAAACATGCAATCTGGTATTTGATCTTGCTTGACTTTTGCAAGGCTTATCATATCCATAAATATACAGATTCCTTGGTTAACGACATGCTTAGTACCCCTTTTCTGTCGCTTGTGTAAAGAGATCCTGCACAGTGATGTGCCTGTTTTTTCAGTGTTTTTCTGTCGTGTGATTCAATCTTGCTTTTTCTGGTTTATAAACTATTGCCTTCACCATTTTTGATCAGTTCATAAACCAGTACTCAGGGCTATAGCCAAGCATGGTTCTTTGAACCCTTCTAATCTTTTTTTTGTTGTTGTTTTGTTTTGCTGTTTTACCCTGATGAAGGGGATCTGAGTTATCCTTGAAATAAGTAGATTTTTTTAATATAGATTAATAACATATCTAAAAAGAGCAGTAAAAAAATAAAACATATATTAAAAAAAGAAAAAACTCTGTAAAGTTAAGTAGGTTGCTTTTTTTTTTTTTTTTTTTTTTTAGCACATACATCAGATTTAAAAACAAATTAAATAAACTGGCCTTACTCCTGTTGAACTCTTGTTTTAAAATGTAGTTTAGGAAAAACAGAACAGTTTGACAATAATATAATAACATATGATGATACTAAGCTGTAATGTATATTTCCAATGCTCACACAAGGTTCAAACGCAAACTATTCAACAAATAACAAAAAAAAAAAAAAAAAAAAAAAAAAATATTAAATATCTCTCATTTACCAAAGTAATCAACTTCTTAAAAAAGAAGAAAAATGCCCAGTTAAACTGAGAGCATTGAGCTCACAGGCCATTCACATTAAATGTATATTATACTCTTATTTCAAAGAATTTTAAATAAGCCTCTCGAGAATAAAGAAATCGACAATATATTAAGGGGAATCACCTCTCTCCCCTTATAATTAACCAATGAGCACCCAAAACTATTCAGGGAAGCGAATTATTACAATGGACTTATATACAAAATTTGAAGCAAATCTGATAATTCTACATAAAAAACCCATTTATCTAATTTAAGGGGGGTTAGCCCCCCCCCCCCCCCGTTTCACCTCTTTATACTTAACCAAAGGATCCCCAAAACTAATCAGGGAAGCTCTTTACCACAGTGAACCTATATACAAAATTTAAAGGAAATCGGAAAATTCTGTATGAAAACCTATTTATCTAAATTAAGGGGGGGGGGGGGGGGGTAACCCCCGTTCCCCCCCTTTATACTTAACCAATGGACCCCCAAAACTAATCAGGAAGGCTCCTTACCACAATGAACCTACATACAAAATTTAAAGGAAATCGGATAATTCTGCATGAAAAACCCATTTATCTAATTTAAGGGGGATTAGCCCCACCGTTTCCCCTCTTTGTAGTTAACCAATGGATCCCCAAAACTAATCAGGAAAGCTCCTTACCACAGTGAACCTATATACAAAATTTAAAGGAAATCTGAAAATTCTGCATGAAAAACCTATTTATCTAAATTAAGGGGGGGATTCCCCCCCGTTTCCCTCCTTTATACTTAACCAATCAATCCCAAAAACTAATCAAGGAAGCGCCTTAACACAGTGAGCCTATAAACAAATTTTGAAGCAAACGGGATAATTCTGCATGAAAAACCCATTTATATAAATTAAGGGGGGGATTAGCCCCCCGTTCCCCCCCCCCCCCCTTTATACTTAACCAATCAATCCCGAAAACTAATCAGGGAAGGGCCTTAACACAGTGAACCTATAAACAAAATTTGAAGGAAAACGGATATTTCTATGAAGAGTTATCGCGTTACGTACATACATACGTACATACATACAGAACCAGCGGGCACATAAGCTCTCAGGCTTTGATAGCCTGTGAGCTAAAAAATTATTGAATCAATTATCGAAGAAAATTATTATGTATTAAATAATGAACTAAAAGTACAGCCTCATTGACTGCAATATAATTCAGACTTATTTGAACAATTTATCAAATTTTCTTGATTATTAGTCTCATCCAAAATAATCTACCCCCCCCCCCCCCCCTCAAAAAAAAAATCAACCTACTTCTTTTACTGAGTCAGGACTTGTAATGTAACTTCATTACAATGCACTGCAAATGATTTCTCCCCATAAATCATAATGCAACAGAATTTTTTTGTAAGCCCCTGTAAGCAGACTATAACAGTTACATACTTGATTAACGAACTCATCCAAGGTATTTGCAAGATTCAAATTGGTCCATTATTTTTGACATTATCAAGATTACAAGTTTTGTATTATATATAGATAAAGTGATGTAAATATAAGCAAAGTGGTTGTGATAAGTTGATTTCTGAAAAATTCAATCTGAAGAGGGTATGCTAGAGGGCTAAAGAAAGATTTTAGAATTAGTGTTTCATGTCAAATTTATTGCTAACATTATTTTCATTTAGCTATAGTTTTTCTTTGGTGATTGGCCAAATTGCCAAGAATACTTACTTTAATAATAATTACTTTTCTTTAAAATTGTAAAAAGTAAAAAACAAAGCATCAAAATAGTTAAATTCAACAAATGAAAGTGTCTTTTTTTATACACTAGTTAGTCTATTTGAAACAATCAGCATTATACTAGATTAATTTTTAACACAATTATCAACTACACAATTACAACTCAAATCAGTATTATACTCATTTTGGCTAAAGTGTAATTTTGCTAACATTACGCTTAATGTAATTTAAAAAAATACCAAAATAAAGAAATTTAATACACAAAAATTTCTGAAATCAAGAGAAATACCTATTAATAAATATCCCGAATAATCAATGATTAAATTATTGAATCAATGACCCAAATTAAGTTCTTACAAAATAATAAAAATAAGTTACATATTTTATATTTAATAATAAATGATTCAATAACGAAAAAAATAACTAAATTTCAGTAAAATTGTGTGAAAATTTTACCTTATAATTTCATGGAATAAGCTAGGATTTCTAAGAAAGGCATTGGGAAATTCCTGAAACAACAAACATTTAATTTTTAAAGAAAAATTGCATATGATAATAAAATAAAAGCATTTTATATAACGCATAGAATTAAATAGATAGTATAAAAATTTTCAATTTAAAACAGGGTGGAGAGGACATAAAGAGTAAACTATTTATTGATAAATGAAAGTACTCAATGGATATGTACATTAAACCAACAAAACAGAAAACACCCGGTACAATTTATTGTCAAACTAGCAGGCTATGCCCACTTCGCTGGTCGATTTTTCCAAATGATTAAAACATCTTTTAGTTCCACCTTCCACCACCAGGGGACTCATTCGGTTCTAAACGAACCTCTGGCACGAGCCCCTGCTGCCTACAGCACCAAATAGCAGGGATGATGGACATGTGCTGCAAAAATAAATTAGTTCCACCTCAGTGGCGTAGCTACGTTTTTTGGCGCCCGGGGCAAGAAGAAATTCTGCGCCCCCCTCCCCCTCCCCCTCCTCTAAATTAAAAAAGTCCTTCCGGCCTGTACCGGGAGGAAAAGGTAGCTTTCCTATATCTTCGTTTTAAAATTTTAGCTAATGTTACACGAAAACAGCAAGCTAAAATGCAAAGAAACGTTTACAAAAGATTCGTTAATACTGAATTTGAATAAGAAATTCTCCAAATTATTGAGCAATAGCCAAATTGGCTTCATTTATGAAGACTTATTTTGGTCCCAAATTTGGCGATATTTCACCAAATGTCACCAATTTTGGCGAGAATTTGGCGCTAACGGATATGAATATATAGTTTTATGCGTATGATTGGGAAAATTATTACAACAATGAAAGAAAATAATTTGTGAGTAATCGCGTTAATGTGCTGTTTTGTTTCAAAATGTCAGCCACCCTAGAATTTCAAACTGCTCTATCTCAGCCATTTTTTAAGATAGAGGTAAACCAAAAAATGCTCTGGAATCCTTGTATCAAGACCTAATGGACCCTATTCCCACTGACGTCAAAGTCACGTGCTTTGGGGAAACATTGCCGATATTGTTGTCCTTAATTATGCAACGACTCGTTTGCAACTCAAGCCTGCATGCCATAGAGCAGCAACGGACCAGATTTTCGTGATGTTGAGTCACGTGCTTTGGGGAAACATTTCGGAAATCGTAGCCTCGAACCCAAACGGAGAATAGGGTCCATACGTAATTAAAAAATAAATTTGAATTTTTATTTTTTTTCTATATTTATTTTAGTTTTAAATTTTTAAATGGCCGCCATCTTGAAACAAAATGGCGGACCAAGCTGGCCAACGAACTCGGTCGAGACATTAGTGACCTTAATACACACAATTAGTTTCATCAAAATCGATTCATAAATACGGGCGTTATCGTATGACATAGGTCAGATATATATATATATATATATATATATATAAATCAACATTTGAACGGAGGGTGGTTTTGGGGTGTGGGGGTCATGATCAGTGAAAATATATCGAAATTTTTCGGAACTGCTTTCCTCCGAACGGCTGCAATAGGTAGCTTTATACTTTTTTGTATTGAAAGCTACCTAAAAAATAAGGATATTATTTTTCCTTAAGAGGAAAAAAATATACTTCCGGCTTGTACCATGAGGAAAATGTAGCTTCCCTCTTCCTTGTTTTTAAGATTTTGGCTAATTTTACTCAAACACACGAAACTAAAATGCGTGCAACCCGATTACAGAAGATTCATAGTTTTCGTCAATACTGAATTTGTATATGAAATGCAAAAACTTATTTAGCTGTCGCCAAGTTGACTTCATTTATGGTGACCTACATTTATCGCCAAGATCTTTAGCCAAATACCGTCAAGCTTGACGAGAATTTGACGTTAGCATATATGACTATGTAGTTTTAAGCGCATGAGAGTTGCAACACAAATGATTACAACAATGAAAGTCAATTTACAAGAAACCACGTTTGCTAAAACTTATGAATTAAACCCGATTAAGGAAAAAAAATATGCTGCCTTGTTTCATTTACAAGGTGTGTACACTCTTTTTGATTTCCACGGAGTTCCATATGTCCTACGTAAAAAAATAGAAAATGTTTTTCAATTGACTCATTGTTTTATGTTCTTTCTTTCCTTTTTTTTAATCTTTTGAACAATACATAAGGTGCATTTCATAAAATTTAAAATAGGATTCTCAGCAATATAAATAAATTATTTTCTAAAAGCAAAATGTTAAGTAAAAAGTATTTTTTATTGTATTTTAAAATGTGTCATGACATTTTAACTAATTAACTTTTTGAAAATGTGGTTCTTGCAGTTATAGAGCAGATTTGTAAAGAAAGTATGAAAAAAAAATGTTGCATAAAGTTAAAAATTGTAGGAAAGGTGTGGTTTTAAATTTTTCTTTAAAAATTTTTCAATTAAATACTTTTAAAACAAAATTTATTTTATCTGAAGAATTACGATTTTGCTTCTTTCAAATCATAAAATTTTCATAAAACAATTTACTAATATCAATAAAAATTGCTTCTTAAACATTTACAACGGTGCACCTTGTTTGCAAATTTTAAATACCGTAAACTCTTTACATTGATTTTAACACTCTTTACCAAGATACATATCTTTGCCCATTCAGATAAAATTTGTTATTTTCTGCCTATTTTTCTTTCTTTTAATCATGATGGTTAATCCTGTTTTTAAAAACAATCTAAAAACTATTTACAAACTTTATAGGCTTGTTGTTTAAAAATAGCGGCATAACTTCCGCTGTGTCTCCGAAAATTATAATATTGTGGCTTAGTCATAAAATGTATGCAGATGATCTCTGCAATAGCATATCATACTTATAATAAATCCCGGATACAACGAGCGAGCGAGGAATTTGATTTCCAGTATAGTAAACCACCAAAAGTTTGGTATATAGTCTGCCCGTTTTTCTAGGAGCAACCCCCCCCCCCCCCCCCCCTCATCCTTCACCAAATTTATTCAAAGCATTCACACACATTGTCAAAATATGTGAGATAATTTCTGTTTAAAGCTCCTCTCAATTGGACGCCCCCGACTACAGAGTTCAGAGAAAAACTCCGTGGCCCTCAACATATAATCATTTTGTGCTTCCTTTCAGGTACGTAATCAAGTAAGGTACAAATTCAGTTGAGAAATCCTTAGAAACATTCACAGAAGCTCTTTCTTTCATTATTTGGTCGTATATAATAAAATATTTTACTAAAGAAAACATTCACGCACACACACAAATATTTATTGTCGAAATATGTGGGATAATTTCGGTTAAGCGTCTATCAGTTGGGCGCCCCCAACGTTTAATCATTTTGTGCCTCCTTTCAGGTACGTAATCAAGTAAGGTACGAATTCAGTTGAGAAATCCTTAGAAACATTCACAGAAGCTCTTTCTTTCATTATTTGGTCGTATATAATAAAATATTTTACTAAAGAAAACATTCACGCACACACACAAATATTTATTGTCGAAATATGTGGGATAATTTCGGTTAAGCGTCTATCAGTTGGGCGCCCCCAACGTTTAATCATTTTGTGCCTCCTTTCAGGTACGTAATCAAGTAAGGTACAAATTCAGTTGAGAAATCCTTAGAAACATTCACAGAAGCTCTTTCTTTCATTATTTGGTCGTAATAAAATATTTTACTAAAGAAAACATTCACGCACACACACAAATATTTATTGTCGAAATATGTGGGATAATTTCGGTTAAGCGTCTATCAGTTGGGCGCCCCCAACGTTTAATCATTTTGTGCCTCCTTTCAGGTACGTAATCAAGTAAGGTACGAATTCAGTTGAGAAATCCTTAGAAACATTCACAGAAGCTCTTTCTTTCATTATTTGGTCGTATATAATAAAATATTTTACTAAAGAAAACATTCACGCACACACACAAATATTTATTGTCGAAATATGTGGGATAATTTCGGTTAAGCGTCTATCAGTTGGGCGCCCCCAACGTTTAATCATTTTGTGCCTCCTTTCAGGTACGTAATCAAGTAAGGTACAAATTCAGTTGAGAAATCCTTAGAAACATTCACAGAAGCTCTTTCTTTCATTATTTGGTCGTAATAAAATATTTTACTAAAGAAAACATTCACGCACACACACAAATATTTATTGTCGAAATATGTGGGATAATTTCGGTTAAGCGTCTATCAGTTGGGCGCCCCCAACGTTTAATCATTTTGTGCCTCCTTTCAGGTACGTAATCAAGTAAGGTACGAATTCAGTTGAGAAATCCTTAGAAACATTCACAGAAGCTCTTTCTTTCATTATTTGGTCGTATATAATAAAATATTTTACTAAAGAAAACATTCACGCACACACACAAATATTTATTGTCGAAATATGTGGGATAATTTCGGTTAAGCGTCTATCAGTTGGGCGCCCCCAACGTCTAATCATTTTGTGCCTCCTTTCAGGTACGTAATCCTGTAAGGTACAAAGTCTGTTGAACTATTCCTAGAAACCTTATTCACAGAAGTTTTTTCTTTCATTATTTGTACATAATAAAATATTTTACTAAAGAAAATATTTACACGCACACACACAAAAGCAATTTTTATTTATTGTCGAAATATATGAGATAATTTCTGTTAATTTTTTTTCTCAATCTGGCGCCCCTTGACAGCGGCGCCCGGGGCGGATGCCCCCCTTGCCCCCCCTTAGCTACGCTACTGTTCCACCTTTCATCATCAGGGGTGCCAGATCTACATGCCTTTAACATTAATGCGATATTTAAATCACGACTGAACTCCACTCCCCCTCTCAAAATTTAGCCAACGACCTTTAACATTGATAAATATAGGTAAATTTTGAAACAGAAACAAAATGCTGTGTTTTTTGGTTGACTTCACACTTTATTTTCTTTCCTTTTCAGAAAATAGCTAGTTTTTTTAAACATTATGAAAAATTACTGGCTGATTTTTACAAAAATTAGATTTTGGGATGCAGAAAAACTTTCTACATGTGCATGATGAGTTTTAAATTATTACCTCAAATATTTTTCTTAATATTCACAAATTAATGAAACAAACCACTCAAAATGCCAATGGCAAAAGAGAACCCACTGCTTTTTTGCCTCTACATATCTTAGCTATATATTAGATTGTTACAAAGAAAAACATAAATAGCCATTTGATTGGGAATTATGTCTTTTTAAAAATTTATTAAAGAAATATGCTTTAAGGACTGACCACATATTAAAATATTAATAAACTTTAAGAAATGTTATGCTAATACCACGATTTTATCTTGTGTTTTGAATCTAGAATAAATTTTAACTTAGGATATGAAGCGAGATACCATTCGGTCTAGAAGTTTGGGAATTACAAAGATGTAAAGTTTCAACTTTGTTAAATTAATTTTTAAAATTTTCATTTATGTTTCCTGCAATAATTATTTTCACAGTGATGTTAATATTAACCATAGCAAACATACTTATGTGATTTTCAAAAATTACACATTTTTTATATGTAAAAATATATGAATTGTTAAATTAATATTCGAAAACTTAAATTGTAACCTGTTGTTTTTAACAGAAATTGATTTCTTGTAGCTTCTAATATATGAATCCAAAATTTAAGAGTAATCCAATGAATAGTTTTTAAATTATGCTTAAAAAAATAGTTTAGGGGACAATATTATCATGACGTGAGATCCAGACAAGCGACGTTAACATCGTTTTGAATCCTGAATCCTGATGAAGGCTGGCTACGTAGCCGAAAGTACTAGATGATTTTAATGTAAATTAACATCTATTAAAGTATTTTAGTCATGTTTTTGGTAATTGATCACATTATTTGTGCATTTTTATACAGTCAAATTTTTCACATGCCTTATATAGAATACTAGTTGACCCGCCCAGGCCTGTGATAATAAACTTAAATATACCTAAAATCAGAGTTGAATGACTTCAGATTTTTAAACTAAAATCATTCCCAAGAAACCTAATGTTGGGGGACCCACTGCATTCAGCAACATACATCCTCAAATTCGAATGATTTTATATTTGAAAATGAAAATCCAACCAAATGAACTTAGAGTTGGGGATTCCACTGCTTTCTACGTCATACATTGGGTATACTATGCATGCTTCGGTCTGCTCTTGCAAAAGTACTTCGAATTTGTATGATTTTATATTTATGAAATGAAAATCTTTCCAAATGAACTAAACATCCAATTAATATCTGAGCTAATTATCAAAAACTGAAAAATTTGAGTCTCAGAGGTGCACTCTAAAAATGACATTTTCAAAACTGAGCAAAAAATACTCAAATCTGAGTATGTAGCATAATCAAAATGGCTCTGAATCAAAATGACTCAAGTTTGAAACATGTATAGACTCATTTCTAAAAACATGCACACACTCAAGAATAAAACATTATGTGCTCATATTTGAGTAAGTCCATGTTTCAAAAAATGAGTATGAACTGACCTTAATCATTTTTGAGTATGTCCATGTTTCAAAAATGAGTATGAACTGACCTTTATGCGCTCAGTTTTGAGTATGTCCATGTTTCAGTATTCTGAGTATTTCAGAGTTGAAAGCATTGGGTTGTCACATTTGAAACAAAAAGTTTCATAACAAAATTAAAACATCGATTTACACAGATTTGAAAGTGTCATTATTCTCAGTGTGCATTTGGACTTGTCTTTGTCTATCCCCATAGAAATTTTCAGACCTCTATGTGCACTAGATTTCCCTCGCTATTGCCAAAAGACAAACACACAGACAAACTTCTTTCTTTTATTGATATAGATCTACCATCACAGAATTAATTGCTGCTGCATTGCATATGTTCAGCTCATCCAAAGTTTTCAGTACAGAAGACACATATACTGGATTTTTTAAATAGTCACAAAAAGAATGAACAACATTCAAGGGTATTGATGAGTTGAGCTTTTTCAGCAAACAATCAAAATTTTTAGGTTAAAAGTTATAGTAATTAAGAGACAAGTTGAAGAATTGGAGATAATTTAAATAATTACTTTTAGAACAATTTTTACTTTGTTCCTAGTATTTAATTACAGAACAAATTTTACCTCTACAAGAATAACTTTCCTTTCATCTTCAAACAGTGAATATTTATTGCACCGCAAAAGAAAGCTGCTGAACTGTGACACTTGGTTTTCTCTTTTTACCCATTGCCTTTCATAATTTACAATTGGAAAATCTAAAAAAAAAAAAAAAAAATTATATCAGCAAAAAAACTAATCAATGTTCGAGAATTATATCAGGAAAATATAATATCACGTACATGTTAAAGGGAATTACAGTACATATGAAAAAAGTCTTTAAAATCTTTTAATAACAAACTGACTTCTGACTAGTTTTGCACACTTTCTAACAGTGACAATATCAAGGTCTGTAAATAATAAATTGTGGAAAAAGTTTATTTACAGGTGTGTTTCTAATGACAAGACAACATTTTAATATTTTTAGAACATAATTATAAATTAATAAGTTCATTTTAAGGTATTTTTCCATTAGCCAGACGCAGGTAACAAATCATCAAATAATCTTTATGGTTACAACTGCTTACAAAAACAGTGGAGCTAATTATGAGCCAAACCAAGCATGCCAAAATAAGTCAACTGATTGTGGAACTGAATAATGAAATATTTTAAACACTAAAAAGTAGAAAATATAAATAAAAAATAAAGAGTAGTAATATTTTTTTTAAATACTCTTTTATTATTATAATTATTAATTCTGTTTATTGCAATATTAAACCCAAATAAAAAGAAAAGTGCCCAGTTAAAATTATGGCATTGAGCTCACAGGGTATTCACACTAATTGTGTATAACACTCTTATTTCAAAGAATAATGCCCTCGAAAAATAAAGAAATCAATAATAAATAAAGGGAGGGGATTAGCCTCCCGTTTCCCTCCTTTATACTTAACCAATGAACCCTCAAAACTAATCAGGGATGCACCTTAACACAATAAACCTATATACAAAATTTGAAGGAAATTGGATGATTCTGCATGAAAAGCTCATTTATCTAAATTAAAGGGATGTTAGCCCCCGTCTCCCCCCCCCCTTATACTTAACCAATGAGCTACCAAAACTAATCAAATAAGCACCTTATCAGAATGAACCCGTATACAAAATTTGAAGCAAATCGGATATTTCTATATAGAGTTATCACATTACGTACATACAGAACCTGCGGGCACTTTAGCTCTCAGGCTTTGAAAGCCAGTGAGCTAAAAATCCTTTAAATTTCTGGTGATCCTTTATATTTAAAGCAATAAATATTATATTTGCAAATGCCTCATAACCAGGACCAGATTTTCATTTTATACATCCATGGGCTGTCAGATTTGCTACCTCTTTTAATACCCCCTTCCCCTCCTCTCTCTGTTGTTTCTTCTAAAGCCTAGAAAGGCAATGGTAGACTGTTAATAAAAAAGCACACTGGCTCATGAAACTTATATTTTTGACAGGATAAAAATAATTGTATTTGTATGAAGGAGCAGAGAAAAAACCCCCCAAAAACACGACCATACATTATTAAAAAACACTATTTTCTTCTTCATTAGTTACACTGAGCATTTACTATAGTCTTCACAACAAGAATTTGGATATATGATACTATACTCTTTCCAGCAAGCACATCATCTTGCAAGAAATTGAAAGAAAAGACCTTCCAGCCTGTACTGGGAAGAAAAGTAGCTTCCATAGTTTTTTTTTTTTAAGAATAGAACTGATTCTTGAAACTTAAACACACAAAGTTAAAATGTGATTATAAACGATTCCCAGTTTTCGTCAACATTGAATTTGGATAGAAATTTCAAAAAATTTGTCAGCTATTGCCAAGTTGGCTTTGTTTATGGCAACCTAATTTTTGTCGTCAAATTTGGTAAGATTTTGATAAGTATCGTCAAGTTTGACAAGAATTTGATGCTGGCAGATATGATTATGCAGTTTCAAGCCTATGAGAGTTGGAAGGAATTTTATAACAATGAAGGAAAATTTGCGAGAAAACTCATTTTATAAAGCTCATATATTAAACCTGTTTATGGAGAAATCCTTTATGCGTAATCAGTTGTTTTGTTTCAAATTGTCAGCCCCCGAAGAATTTCAAACTGCTAAATCTCAAATATTTTTTAAGATACAGGCAAAACAAAAAATGCTCTGGAATCCTTGTATCAAGGCCAAACCCTTAAGGAGAAAAATTTAGGGATTTATAATTATTTAGTAAATTTTTTTTAAAATTTGAAATCTTTAGGTGGCCGCCATTTTTAAACAAGATCATGAATGAAGCTGGCCAAATCACTCAGTCAAGACCTTCAGAAGTTCGGAATACATTCTCAGTCACATCCAAATCAGTTCATAAATATGAGTGTTAATGCAAGCCAAATATCATATTCATTCATATATATATATATAAATCAAAATTTGAATGAAGGTTGGTTTTGGGGTCTGGGGATCATGATTAGAGCTCATATACCAAAATTTTCTGAAATTGCTTTGCTCCAGACAGCTGAAATAGCTTTTTACTTTATGTAATAGAAGTTACCTAATACCATCATGTATCTTTTATCTATAAACTAGTGTAAATGCCCATCCTAAGACGGTGGGTACAAATCATGGTTTTTGCTTAAAATTTGAAATAATTGATAAAATATTCATATACTATTCATTGGCAGTAAGGAAAACTAACACGAAACATTAAGATCAGGGTCTGATTAATTCACAGACCTCTTGGATTTTAACAACAAATTTGCAATCTGATGTAAATAACATGAAAAAACAGAGGAGAAATTGCAGGTCTATCTTAATTAGCAAAAGGAAACACATATATTAGTGAATGCAAATCAGCACAAATAGCTTTTACTGACTTGTACTCTCAAGAAACATAAACAGGTTTATATATTATTCATCGACAATAAGGAATACTTACCTCAAGTGTTAAGTTCAGAACCTCTGGAGTTTTAACAAAAAAAGAAATTAATCTTATGTAAATAAGATGACAGGACAGAGGAGAAGTTACAGATCTTTCTTATTTATTAAAATGAAACAGATATAGATGTATACTAATTAATTTTGCGGCAGAGCTGAAATTACGCTGTAAATTACTGAAATACAAAGGATGTGAATTATCACTTTACTTAACAGCGTACAACCACTCTGTTGAATGTACGCTGTTTAGTAAAGTGATAATTCACATCCTTTTTATTTCAGATATAGATAAATTTTTAATTTGTGTTTCATTATGAAGTCTTAATTTTGTCTGGGTATATTAGCCGGAAACAAATGCTGAGTTATTTACATTGTGTTAAGAGAAAATGTGTTAATGTTCCGTAATCGTTTCAAGTTTCTTTTTATTATAATACTACTCTTAATTTTATTTTTTCCTGAAATCCTCTACTTTTCTAAATTCTCAGAAATTGAAACAAAAAACACATTGTCAGACAAACACACGATTTTTGAATTGTAAGTAAATTTATACAGGACCACCTTTAAAATAAGCCAACAAAAAAATAATTATAAAAATTGAAGCATATGAAAGTTAAAGCCTAAACAAAAAACACACAGACAGACAAACACACGATTTTAGAATTGTGATGAAATTTATACAGGATCACCTGTAAAATAAACCAACAAAAAAATAATTATAAAAATCAAAGCCTCATAGGTATTATATAACCTGGTTAGCATTATAGGTATTATATAATATGGTGCTGAAGGTAAACCATGCCTTGGACAAAAACACTGTATGCCAAAGAAAGAAGAGATACGTGTAACTAAAATGAAATAATAGAAGAAAAAGATATACTAAAGGGGTCGGTGTAGGGTTTTTTTTTCTTGGGGCCCATTTTATGAAATTTATTATATTTTTGTCAAGAATAACATTTTGTAACGAAAATTAAAATCCAGTTACTCAAATTCGAACCAAGCATTTATTAACAAAAACTTTTTAAAATCCTTTTGCTAAAATTTTCCTCTATGGTGAACTTATTTGTTTACAAATTACACATTTTACAAGTCACAAAATAATAAATAATTAATAAATAGTAAGTTTTTGTGGAATAGAATTTTGTGAAAGGGCCTATTTTATAAAAAGAAATTTTGTGAAGGGTCCTGTTTTATTATAAAGAATTTTGTGAAAGGGCCCATTTTATCAAATTGATTTTTGTGAAGGGGCCCATTTTATCAAATTGATTTTTGTGAAGGGGCCCATTTTATAAAATTGATTTTTGTGAAGGGACCCATTTTATAAAATTGATTTTTGTGAAGGGACACTAAATAGGCCCCAAAATTTGCCTGGATCGACCCTTGTAATAAATAATTTAGAATGGCAGAAACAAATGCTGAGAAATGCAGAACAAGAATGAAATTTAAATGGGAGAAATCTCACAAAGAAATAAATAAGTATATTTTTTTGTCGCATTTACGTATTATTACATTAAGTAATATTAGCTGTTGACTGAAAGAGGTTGATGGAAAAATAAACAAGTACCAGATAAAGTATAAAAATTAAGTTTTAAAAAACAACAAAGAAATTAAAGATAAAATTGATACCATTTCCATTCTGAAAATTTTCAGTTTCCATATTATTCCAACTAATAACTTCAGCTTTCAACGTTTTGCAAAGTAAAGTCACTGTAGCTGTTTTCCCAGCACCAGGAGGACCAGTCAATAAGAGTATAGGGTTTTTCTAGACAAATTGAGAAAAATATACTATGAGATAATATACACTACAAGATATGTTAAAGATCACTAGACTTTATTGTAACAATTTTTGGCAGTACTTCTTATTTTATAAGAGTTTTGGCATAACTTAAGTCTTAAGAAAACACTATAATCAAATGCAAAGATGCTAATAATAAAATAAGTTTATTACAGCTATTGCTATAATAAAATAAATAATAAATCTGGAAATACAAATATAAGTAGCTGCAAAAAGGTAAGAGTTCACATGATGAAATGGTTCTTAAAATATCTTTCTTCACAGCATTCATTGTCAAATGTAAATTTGAGTATACACTGCCACATGTGCATTATAATATGATTCATTTATGTATCTCATTATATTAAACAAAAGTAACCACCGCCGCTGCTGTCAGTGAATTTTTTGTGTCCTGGGGTCTTTCTGGGCTAATATTCAAAATGTACCCTTCTTGCCCTTCATCAAAAGAATATATAAAAATATGTAAAAAATAGCACCCTTTCTGTTCCTCAATCAAAACAAATTGTGTCTTTACTGCCTTTTGTACTAAAAAAAAAATGCTTGTATGATAAAAACTGACTCTTTGTTGTGTCTTGAAAAGAGTGCCATAACTTTTCAATAATAAAAGTCCCTTTAAAAATCAAAAAAGTGTCTGTAAGGATCTAAAATGTGTCCTTTAGAATCTAAAATGTGTCCTTTAGAATCTAAAATGTCCCCTTTAGAATCAAAAAGTGCCTTTTAGAATCTAAAAAGTGCCCTTAAAAACAGGGTTGTAATTTTAACCGGTCGAAACTGATTTTGAGCAGGACACTGGATAAAAGTGGTTTTAAGCGTCCAAAATTGATCAAAATGGTCAAAAGTGGTAAAAAATGGTCAGAACTGTTACAAATAGCTTTAAATAGTCTTAGTTATAATTATTATTATTTTTTGCAATTAAAAATATCTTAATACGTAATAAAAGTAACAGTGCAGTTAAAAAAATACACTGACAAGTTTATGAGGTTCATTAGTAAAATATGCTTATACAATACAATAAATGTTAAAAATGGACTATGCAATTGTAAAAGTATAATTCAGTTGCAGTTAAAAACACAAAACATGGCACATATGCTGAATCCTGTCTACATGGGTAAAGGTATTGATGAAGAAAAGAAAGAAATAGCAAGACAGTGGTTACATGATAATATTGATCTTATGTTTTTGCCTCTTGTGATTGCATTTCAAGCAGAATCCTCACCATATCCAAAATCCTATTTTTCTGAAAGTGTAAAAGATACAGTTGGACCCGATGTCTGGTGGGTGGACAGCAATGAAGAAGATAACAGGCATTGATATAAAATTTGTTGAATTCACATGACATCTAATGAACTGTTGTGCTCTTCATCAATAGAAAGATTATTTTTCTAAGTTTGGAATAATCCAAAATAAATTACGAAACCGTCTAAGTTTAGGGACAACTGTAAAACTTGTTACTTGTAATCATTTTTTTAATTAAACACAAATTACATAAAAACCTAAAAGAGCTTGTGCAAAGAATAATTAAAAATATTTGTATTGTATCTTGGTGTTATGCAGGGCTCGCAGCGTTCCTAAATTTTTCTACCTTTGCTACCACTATTTTAACGTTTAGCTTACGGGAAATAAATTTCTTACATATGTGTTAACTACGGGAGAATCTCAAAATTTCAACCCCCTTCTTTAATGATTCTTCACCGCAGGTGATCAGAGTATGACAATCAGTAAGCAACCAGTAGGCACATCTGGTAATCATTAGTGGGTCGTGGGACCGTTGGGGATTTTATTTTCCCTGAAAGAAAGCTGAATTAAGTAATTTTTTGTTTGTAAATAAGTTTTAAATGACATACTACAAGATGAAAATTATCTTTTTCTGTCATGATTCTTGAAATGATTTTTTTCTATGATTACGTTTTGCAGTACTTGAGTGTAAATCAAATAATAATAAATAGATCATTTTCGATAACTAAATTTATATGCAAATGTGAACCTATTTTAAAAATACAGCGCTGTGAATTATATTTTTTCGGTGAAGTAAATGTAATTTAATTCGAGTGATTACGTTTAATAACAATTGAGTGTAAACCAAATAATAAATTGAGGATGTTCTGATTCAGAAATTATGTAATCGAATGGCGTTTTCTATTTTTGGTAAAGAAAGAAATTTCTTTCAGAAAATACTGTCAAAGTTGGTGGTTTAAATAGAATTGCCGGACGCAGTAACGCGGGAAAGGGGAAAATTGGTCATCATGTGACAACAATCGTTTTCACTCTATAAGTAATTTATTTACAATTTCCAATCACCTCCATAGTCAGGTCTCCCTATTTTATTTTTTTACGTTAGAAATGAGTTAGAAAATGAGTCAGAAAGTTTCACGTTATTTAGCAAGGAATTTGAGAACCACCTTAAGTTATTACTTTTAATTTTTGTGAATTTCCCACACCTTAGTCTTTAGGGTTTCCTGCAGTCACCCGACCACCCAAAATAATAATACATAAGCGGGCAACAACACTTTAAATCATATTGATATTAGTTGATATTGAAGTATTTTTTTACTCGAGAATTACTGAAGCGATTTTAAAATGGGTGTAAAAAAATTGTAGTAAAAAAAAATAATAATAAATTGTCATTATTTGCAATTTTTTGGTAATTGTAAAACTATAAATTGATCATTTCAAAAAATAAAAATAAAACGTGCAAGAGCTACGCGATTTCACGTATTTAATTTTTTTTATTTTGCTTTATTACTTGACAACTTTATTAAAATGATGAATTTTCGAAAAAAAATTCTTATAATAAAAAAATAAAATATTGAAATCGCTTCAGATGTTTTCGAGAAAAAGCGTACGCCAATAACAGTTGATCTTTATAGGATTTGGAAATAGCTGTTGCCTTCTTAAACTGAGAAGTGTTTAGTAGTTTCATTCGCCCATTCATTTACATTTTTAAAAATATTCATGTATTTGTAAAATATATAAGGAATTATTAATGTAACATTTATTATTTTCTGCATAAAAACTAATATTTTGTTCGAATCAGACGATTGTGGAAAAAATTACTTGTAAATAACTCTAGAATTCGATTCATTTTTAATGCCATTCTTAAATAGGCAAAATACATTTGCATATGCAGGAGATAAACCTAGTTATTTAGTTGTGTTTGCGCATAAAATTAAACTTATCATAATATGTTTATACTGGGCAAAAACAATTATTTTTATTTGATTAATTTTAAATTAAGAAATGTAAAAAAAAAACTGTATTTTTATTTAAGTATTAATATGTATAATCATTTGATTTTCGCTCAGTTTAATAAATAAAGTTTCTTAAATAATTTTAAGACATCTAGTATATTATTCTCAATTAACTGAGAAAAGAAAAAAAAAAAAAAAAAGAACAAAAAAGTGAAAAAGTGAGATAGAAAAAGCTTGAAGACGTCTGAGGAAACAATGTTTACTTTCTTTACTGCGGAAATTTCCCCCTCGTTTCCCTAGCATAAATAATATCTTCCCTACATAATTTCCCTTCTCTGATATGCAGTCGGACACCTGTTGAGCTTAACGCTCTTGATTACTTCCTGCACGCCATGTTTGAGGGGTGGAAATTTTCGGGATTACGGTAATCCCAACCCCGTATTTTTCAGCATTATTTTTCTTGGGATTACGGTAATCCCCCCGTAAGCAAAAGGTTAAAACAAAACTCTTCGTGGTATATTCCTTTAACGTCTGCAATAGAAATATACGACAATGTTTACCTTTTTATAATAGTGGTAGCAAAGGTAGACAAATTTAGGAACGCTGCGAACCCTGTGTTATGTTATTTGTGTTATGACTTTTTTTTAAATTTGGTGTTTGCTGGTGTTATGTTATTTATAATATATTTTTAACAAATGTTAACTTAGTTTTAACATGTGCTAGTAAAATATATTTGATTAGTATTAAATAAATTGAATATTGAATTTCAGTGGTCAAAATGGTCAAAATTGATTTTGACCAAGGCGGTTTTAACCGGTTAAAACCGCTGGTTTAAACTGCCATGGTTAAAACCGATACAACCCTGCTTAAAAATCTAAAAAGTGCCCTTAAGAATCTAAGTGCCCTTTTTTTCATCAGAAGGATGCTTCCCTTTTTTAAAGCTGTGAAAAAAACGGTGACACATATTTAAAAAATTTTTGCATGAGAGTTATGTAAGATATCGGGAGTTTTTTTTACTGTGATTCCTGATTTTAGTTCGAATTACCAGCAATAGATGGTGTGGCGAGCAATAGACATCCAATCTAGGCAGAAGCAGAAATCACCAGCATTGATGCAAAGGAAGGAGGTTAAATATATGGAGTGGGTCTCATTCACCAATACAATCTTCTTCCACTATTTCTATTTGAACAAGATTGTATTGGCGAATGAGATCCATTCCATATATTTAACCTCTTTCCTTCCCATCAATGCAGGGTGATTTTAGTTCTTACCTCGATTCAGTACCTATTGCTTTCAGCACCATCTATCGTTGATGTTTGAAACTAAAACCAGGAATTGAGGTAAAAAAAACTCCTGACATCAGACATTATCATCCTGCAAGAATTTTTTTAATATCTGTCACCGTTTACAAGTTACTGAATTTTAAAATCAGTCAGGCCACTTTAGAACAGCCAGTAGATTAGATGCGACCAAACTTTATCCAAACTTTCTTTCCCTTTTAAAGTCTAAACAAGAATGAAAAATCATGCGTCAAGCATAGATTATGCAACACTTTCCAACGCTTCCAAAATAATTTTACAAATCATTACCGTTTAATAAGCTGACTGATAACATCTAAGTGAACAATTTGGAAAACGCATAACACATTTAAAAACGTAATTTCAGGAATTTCCAACATATACAATATTTGGAAAAATATCCGAATTCTTTTATTCAGCCCTGTATAGGATCTATAGATTTGTATATATACTACATAGGATGCTAAATTTTAGTTCAGTTAGGAAACGCGTGGCACAGTTTAAAATTCTCCTTCTGGAGTTTCTGTCAATAAGCGGAAATGTGTTTGCAAACTTTTGTGCTGCCCTGTATAGCATCTACAGAATTTATACACACCAAGTCATAGACAAAAGGTGAGTTAAATTTAAAATCGCATTCAGCAACTTAAAACGCACTTCCAGGAATTATTGTTAACAGACAGTAGAGAATTCTTTTGTGTGTCCCTGTCAATGAACGATGACTGCTATACACACACTATGCTGTAGTAAGCCTCTTGTAATGCACCTTAGTGATATATATAAATTTCAATGCGTTTAAAATAGTATGAAACATTATTTAATTAAACCGCAAATGATTTTTCTCCATAGATGTAATGCAACGGAATTCTTTTGACTGTCCCTGTAAAGTAACTAAGTGCTACGCACACCCTATTCCATAATAAGCTTCTTCTAATGCACCTTAGTGATGTATATAAATTTCAATGTGTTTAAAATAGTGAAACATTTAAATAAACCACAAATGTTTTTTCCCATAAACCGTAATGTAACAGAATTCTTTTGTGTGTCCCTGTAAAAAAACTACAAGCGCTACACACTTCCATTGAAATAGGGAACATGCTATAGATGACGACAATAACATATAAAAATTGCAGGGCAATCCGAACATATTTACGGGAGTTAGAGAAAGGACAGACGGCAGACGGCCAGACAAACCGAAGTCATAAACACTTTTCAACTAGGTTGGAAATTGTTAAAAACATCACTCTAGAAATACACTTTAAACAACATAAATTGTTTACATGATTTTCAGATGCTCATAACCAGGGCTTTACAAATTTGATAAAATCTGGTAACCAGCAAAAAATTCTAGTCACCAGAAAAAAAATTACCCCCATTTCCTCCCTTTCCCCATCATTGATTATCAAAAAGCACAAAAGTTTTTTAAAAATTAAATGAGAAAAAATATAACAAGCATAGTTTAGAATTATTAATTACATAGTTTAGAATAGTAGCAGATTTTTTAATTTAATTTTGTATGCCTTTTTCAGCACTTTTTCGTGTTCTGCGACGATTTTTTAACATTCCTAAAGGAATCCCGTTTCAATATTTTAGCCCAATATATTGTATTTTGTTCCTTTTTTTAGCGATTTTTTTCGCGTTTCACTGCGATTTTTCAACATTAGAAAAAGAAATCCGGTGTTAATCTTTTAACCCAATATATTAAAGTTTGCCCTCTACGATTATTTAAGTTTTAAGAATTTCTTATAAGATTTGTAGCTCTTTTTTCCAATTTCGCAGCAATTTTTGACATTCGTAAAAAGAATCCGGTTTCAATTTTTTAACCCAGTATAGTAAATTTTGTCTTCTGCGTTTTTAAGTTTTAAACAATTTTTTTTTTTTTATCGTGTTTTGCTGCGATTTTTGGACATTCGTAAAAGGAATCGGGTTTCTATCTTTTAGCCTAATAAAAAAAATTTTTTGTTCTGCAATTTAAAAATTTTTCCAGAATTTTTTATGGGATTTTCAGTTTTTTCACGTTTTGCGTTGATTTTTGGACGAAAAAAGTAAAAAAAGAAAAACCGCCAGATTAAATAATTTGGTTGCCAAATCAAAAAACTTGGTCGCCAATGGCTATCTGGCGACTGTATTTGTCAAGCCCTGCTCATAACATAAGCTGAAGTTTGATTTGATGGGTTTTCTGCTCAGCATTTCAGAAACAAATTTCAAGGGTTTGATAGGACAAAATGGCAGATTATTAAATTTCTCAGATATCCTGTTCTCCTCCTTCTTATATACCCCCAATATTTTCTTGACATTTTTGCATCAATTCAGAGAATGCCAAAAAATGCTTCGTAAAAAGGTGGAATTCCACCTTTTGATGGAAACTCTTTTTTGTCAGCTGCTTTTAAAAAGTGTGAACTCAAATAATGGTCTAGCAAGAACATTATTGTAATGTATATAGTAAATAATTAAAGAAAAACAGTTTCTCTTGCTATTTCTACTAGCAGAAGAAACCTATTTCATCCAATTTGTTTTTTACTTTTTGGAAGAAATTTGCCAATCTGCAATGAAGACATAAATTTTGAAGTTCTTTTAACCTAAGTTTCGAAGAATTTCATTATGACTAATAATCCTAAAATTAGAATGAAAATATAACCTTAATAGATCCTATAAGAATAGGATATTTGAAAAAGGAATTTGATCTTATAAAAAGATTTAAAAACAATTTTTAATATGAAAATTTAACACTAGATCGACCAGCAGCAGTCAATTTTTGACTGTAATTAAGTAAATAAATGTTGATTAGAACCAATTTTTTTTTTTAAATAAAGTCATTTAAAAGGTATATCACACAGAAATAAGTTAAATAAATTAAATAACAATTAATAAATTTGAAATAACAACTCTGGCGTAAAATATTTTTATAACATTTTTGGTCATTTAGTGTCAAAAAATATATATATCAGACCTGCCAACATTTGAAAATGAGAAATAGTAGCACACCAAATTCAAATTTATCTGAAGGTTGGTTGGTTGGTGGCTGTTTTTTACGCTGTAAATTTTAAGCGAGCAAATACTAATGAATTAAACGCATGTGTATATCCATAAACACACAAAGTAGGAGACTGTGTTGTTTTTGCTAATTTTTTTGTTGCGGGTGGGATTGATTAAACATAATTGTTCCTATTCAATTAATGCTCTGTCCCACTCCTAAGCCAAATTTCTAAACTTCACAGTGAATTTTCTGAAAGATTCCAAGGCGGTTGGGGGGAGGGGGTGATGGAACTACGGGTATATCTTCCAGAGAAAAATGTCTGAGTTAGAGTCCTTCATCAGGTCGAGTAAGTTGATACAACCGCGAGTGGGGGCGTCCACTCCCGCCACTTTTTTTTTTGCGTCCCTTTGACGAAATTTGCGTTTTTCGCGATCTTTTGACGAAATTTGCAGTTTTTTTCGAGATGTGTTGATAAAATTTGGGTTTTTTTTTTCGATATTTTCTGACAAAATTTGCCGTTCTTCGCAATGTTTTTGACGAAATTTGCCGTTTTTATGCGATTTTCTGACGAAAGCCACGTTTTTTCCGCGATCTGTTAACAAATATTTCTCGTTTTTTCGCGATCTTTTGACGAAATTTGCCGTTTTTCGCAATGTTTACGACAATTTGTCGTTTTTTCGCGATCTTTTGACGAAATTTGCTGTTTTTTGCAATGTTTATGACGAAATTTTCCATTTTTTCGCGATCTTTTGACGAAATTTGTCGTTTTTCGCAATGTTTTTGACGAAATTAGCCTTTTTTTCGTGATTTTCTGACGAAAGCCATGTTTTTAACGCGATCTGTTGACAAAATTTGCTGTTTTTTCACAATCTTTTAACGAAATTTGCCGCTTTTTGCAATGTTTTTGACGAAATTTGTCATTTTTTCGCGATTCTCTGACGAAAGTCACGTTTCTCCTGCGATCCTTTGACAAAATTGGCGACTTTTCTTCGAACGAAAGACGAGATTGATTTTTTTCGGCGATCATTTGCCGAAATACTGATATATTTAATGTCCGAATTTTCGGATTTATGACCGATATATATATATATATATATATATATTTTTTTTCGAAAATCATTGCCTTAATTTTTCGGAAAATTCGGACCAGAATCACCCCTGAACGATCTTTTGACGAAATTCGCATTTTTTCAGCAATCAGTTGAATGAAATTCACGTTTTTTTTCGGCGATACTTTGGCGAAATTTGCTTTTTCCCGCCAATTTTTTCACGAAATTCGCGTATTTTCAGCGATCCTGTAACGAAATTCGCATTTCTTAGCTCGATCCTGTGACGAAATTCGTGATTTTTCGCGCGATCCTGTGAAGAAATTCGTGATTTTTTGAGTGATCCTGTGACAAAATTAGCGGGTTTTTTTTTTCAGAAAATCGTAGTTTTAGACAGATTTTCGTAGCATCGTAGTTTGTGGCTCAAAATCGTAGCAACTACGATTTTTTCGTAGCAGTTGGCAGCTCTGATATATATATTTTTTAATATTTTAATTTTTTAATATATTTTTTAATTTATTTACTAAATATTTTATATTTTATTTTTTAAAGTTTAATTATGTTTGTACCAAAAATAAGAGAATAAATAATGACTTACAGCCGGAAAAATCAAAGATTAAAAAAAGTATACCTTATGTTGCTTGAAACAATTTTGAAGCCATTCTTCAACTTCTAAAATTTTCTTTTTTTGAACAGCCAAGTCATCCTGTAAAAATGATTTTAATAATTTTATTAGACAAAAAGTTTAAAAAAATTTCCTTAAAACATACATTAAATTTGTTTTAATAATTATTGTTAAGAAATAAAAATAATTCAGCCAGCAAACAACTTTGATGATTTGTTTAATGACATTATATTTCTCAATTTAAATTGTACAAGCCCAAATGATGAGTATATTATTTCAACATTAGCATTAGCAGTTCATGCCTCTTTACTGGCAAAAGTTTTTGAATTTCTCTAAATGATTTAAAAAATAAATGATTATTAAATATGATTATTATTGAATTAGCATATTCCCCTGCATTAGCAGACATGCTGGTAAATTCGTGGGAGAGACAGCCTGATTATAACAAGGACAGACTTCCACCACTTTTTCAAATAATAATTTTCACCTTATTCATGACAGGATTCTTGTTTAAATAATGTGACATGATTATTATTCAATAATACTGGTGGAAGCTTTTCCCTGCTTATGTAACAAGGCTCTGTCTCCCCCGAATTCAACAAGTTTTCCAGGGAATATGATAAATAATTATTAAATTATGGTGATTGATATATTTCTTTTACATGCTAAAAGGCGTAAATTAACAGCATAATACATACACAGTAAAATAACTTTTATTAGGTTGTTTGACAAGTTTCGGCTCACTTCGAGCCATTTTCAAAAACAAATGAGAATACTCCATAATTGCACAGGCTTTGAAGTTATTTAAAATGCTACTATCATTTAATTTTCATGTACTTTTTTAGGGTTTCGTTCATCTCACGAAACCCTATTACCCCCACTCCGTTGTCTGTCCATCACAGAGCCATTCTCAAAAAGTATGTAACTTACAGAGTTGAAACTTAGTGTATAAATCTGAATAGCAGCTGTGAAGAGCTCAAAATATTAAAATTTGAAAAATTCGTATTATTTTAATAAATAGAGATAAAAAACCAAAATTCTAACAGCCTTTTCCTATTCAATTGAAACATTTTTCGTTAGAGCAGATGCCAAACATTTAAAATCCACAATGAAATTCTTTCTACCAGAGTTTCCCGCAGGTTTAAAAAAGGGCAGGGTGCTGCTGGTGAGAAAAGGGCACTTTTTGGATTCTTGAGGGCACTTTTTTAATTGTTAAAGGTTATTCTTTTGATTTTTAAAGCCACTTACGATATTTAAAAGTCAAGGAACTCTTTTTAAGACAACATTGAGTCAGTTTTTACTATGAAAGCAAATTTTTTAATGCAAAAAGAAGAAAGGGCACTTTTTTTAATGAGGGGCAAGAAGGGTGCTAATTATTTTTAAGAGGGGGAACAAGGGTGCTATTTTGTAAACCAAAGGGCAGGCAGGGTGCAGCTGCAGCACCCTTCTAAAACTGTCTGGGGGAAACTCTGTTTCTACAATAATTAATTTTCTATCAGACGATTCTATCAGACAAAAAATGAAAATGAAATAAAAAGTTTCACCAATTGAGAAAAAGATAAATATGAAATAAAATTGATTGACGTCATAGTCGTAATAAAACGGAAAATGTCTAAGATTTCTCAATAATACAAGGAGTATGAGTATGTGTAAGTGGACAAAGCAGATTAATATCACGTCATTAGAGAATTAAAAAGAAAATCTGACGTCATATAGGAAGTTTAACAAATTTTTCAAATGTTTGAGAATAATACAAAGCAAGTATCAATATAAATAATAGAGAATAGTAAATATATGAGTTTGAGAAACATATTGAATCGTGATAAAAATCAGATTAGGGAAATATTCGCATATTTTAACATTTTGAAAGTGTACAATTTGTTTAATTTTGAAATTATTTTTTTAAATATTGCATTTAGTCCGTATGACAGACATTATTATGACAGAATATAATAGCAGGCTTGTAACACTATCCGGCTGGTTTAGATATTCGAAAAAAGGAAAAAATAGACCGGTAAATTTTTACTTTATAAAAAACAACTTTTTTTTTGTTGCTAAATGAAATTTGTTTGAATTTATTAAAAAAAGGATAAAGTGTTTTGAAAGGAATATTAAACGAAACCCTTTGAGCGATCTTCGATCACACTTACCCACTTGTTTAAAATTACACACCGTCTTCGTTTATTTTAATTTATGGTGATTAAGTTAAACGATTATTACTTTTTTTATGTCTCCCGCACTCCCATCATTCATATAGTGTTATTTCACTTATAATAATGTAATAAAAAATTACCTTTTTTGCTTTGAATAAGCAAAGATGACCTTTTTGCCTTAAATTTCAATATTAGGATCAAAATTTGATGATTTACCACCCTAATTTTATGTGCATTAGTTTGGACAAAATAATTTTTAGGAACACAGAGATCCATATAGCTATAAGGAATACAAAATTCTGGTATTAGATATTATACAGATTTACAGACATAACATTTCTGAAATACCAACAGAAATTGAGCTCAAAAGATTATTTAATTATTACAATTAACTCATCATTATGATTAATTATTGAAGGAAACTTCCTTCGAAGCTTCCACGAAGTTAAATTATATGTAATTAAACTTCATAAAAACTATAAGTAAAAAAAAAATTATCAAGATGTCAGAAACAATGCACGTGTTTGTTATGTCATCAAGTGTTTTTTAAATTCAACATTTACTTGTATTATTCATTATGTTTTACTGATTTATTAGTTATTTTGTTAATTAAAATAACAATTAATTAAGCCCTTAAACATCGGTGCCATGATATTAAAAGAAAAAAAAAACATTGAAAAAATGTTGCAATGCATAGTTACGTGCAATAGATCAGTTTCAGTTGACGTCAAACATTTATTCAATAGCCAAGAGGCATAATTAAGCAAAATGATGTAAAAAAATAAATATCCAAGATTATTTTTTTTGTTTTCATTAATATATTTGTAATATTTTTTTGTTCAAACTTACTGGTTGTTGACACTTTGGTGAACATGGCTTTTCCGAATTTCTTGTATTTTATTTATTTTGCTATTCCAATCGCAGCATTCTTCCATTTCTTTATTTGGCGAAAGTTTTTTGTTATGAAAAGTGGTCAATGGGATAAGGAGAAGTACCAAAAAATGCAATACACAATCTGGTGGACATTTTTGAAATCCTTTTTTTTTTCTACTAAATGTCTTGCATACCAAATTTCATACTTTTCTGACGAATAATTTCGACTACAGACAGCTCTGATTAGGTGAACTTCAATTATGTACACCCTGTATTATGTTATTAAGATAAGAAGAATGAGATGAAAGAGCTGAACAAGAGATGTGCACAACAATGTGATTTCAAATGTATGAGAGCAGTTATGTAAACATGTAGGTAAATGTTTAAATGCAAAGGCATACATATTTGTCACAAAAAATATCTGGGTAATAAAAGGTATCTTTTTGGTGCCAAAATGGCAATTTTATGCCTGGGCATCCCGGCAATTTTGGTATGATTTTGCTTCGTATTGTAACCGTTAGAGTAGTTTGTGTGCGTTTAATATTAAATTAAACATTGTGTGTTTTATATTAAATTAAACATTCTGTATTTTATAATAAAATAATCATTGTGTGTGCTTTATAATAAACTAATTTGTGTGGGTTTATAATAAAAATTGTGTTTGTGTTTTATAATACAACTGTGTGTTTTTTATAATAAAATAAACTGTTTCGTAGTAAAACTAACATGTTTTAGCAAGCTAGGTATAACAGTTTTTTCTCGCCAAAATATCGCAAAAAAAAAAAAAAAAAAAAAAAAAAAAAATCGCACTACCCCAGTGCGTCTGCCCGTCTGCGACATCTGTTCAACTTGCATGTAGCTCAGTATAACAAATTTTAATTGTTTGAATTCAAATTTTCTAAAATGTTAATTGTTTGAATTCAAATTTTCTAAAATGTTAATACAGTATGTATAGGATAAAATTAATATACTACAACGACAGAGAATTCTTAAAAAATAAAAATGAATGAAAATTACACGTTTTAATAATTTGAAAGAATGGCATACTTACGACTGTCAGAGGAAAACAATTCTCTATCCAGGGTGTCCCTTCGATGCCGATTTTTCTCTTTCCCATCTTTATGAGTAACAGTTCCAAAATAGAATATATTGCCCAAAAATTATATATTAAAAATCATGTTTAAATTTCGGAATGAAACTTCGTAAATTTATATTTCCTCTATCACACAAACCGTTTAAAATTCCCGTAGTGAGAAACAAAACAAACATGATTTTAAATCCTGCAACTATCCCTAGTTCAAGACATGCGCAAAAACATGAAATTTACCCAAGGTGCATTATGTAGATAACGGGTGATGCAACCGTAGCATGGTTTTTACAATCCAAATTTCATGCAAACATAACATTTAGTGTACGTTCAGCGACGGCGCCCTACAACCCCAGAGAGTGACTCTGTCACGTGAGGTGCTACAGCCCCTAACACTCCTACAAAGCGAGGGTGAAGAAGGGTGATACCGGTTCTGAACGGGATGGGGTAATAGCGAGGGTAATAGGCAGCAAAACAATAAACAAATATGGCAGACGTTTTCGCTGATTTTCTGAAATGAAACATCCATATATTTAAAGCTGTTTGGTAATTCTGTCAAATCTATTCCATCGAAATTCGATCGAATACGCATGCGTCAAAAAATCACCGGCCAATGAGGTGAGGGTCTATGACTGTCTCTACAAACGTGTTTGGGATCGTATCATCTGTTGTTTTTTTCTGTTGTCACGTTGCGTTAAACCTAGGAAGATATTTATCTAGAACTCACTGTGGAGTGTTTAGAAGGTATTTATTTTATTTATTTATTTTATTTATTGTAATTTGTATGAATACTTAGATGTCCATTTCGGATTTACTGTTTAAAAATGAATTTAGGCTCATAAGTTGGCGAGATCCCGATGGAAATTTTTTTTTTAGATCTCTATCATTTTGTTTATATAGTACAGAAAATAATTATTCAAACGTGTAGAACACGTAATACAAAATTGGACCACTTATGGTCTGTTTATTATCGGGAATGAATCTTATGGTGTTCCGATTGATAATGAATTCGATTATGTAAATATAATGTCAAAAGACAGTACGCACGGTAGTAATATTTTTATTATTATGTGTTCGAAAAAAGCGAATCTGAGCGCCTGAATATAAATTATAAAATATTATTTCTATATTTAGCAACTAAATATTTAATAAATATGCAGGAATGTGACTAGCTTTATGTGAATGTATAATATATGTAAGTCTGAACTTTAGCATTATTTTTTAACAGAAATATATTATCTCTATTCGATTTAAAAGTTTTGTCATTACATAAGTGTGCTATTTAATTTGTAAAGAGTATGTATGCATTATATTGTTTGTATGTATACAAATGTTTAGAATGTTTTGATTTGTAAACTCTTAATATTTGAATAATGTTTACATTATATTTGTTTGTATGTATACAAACAATATATGTATACAAAGAAGTATATATACAAACAATATTAATATTTACATTGTATTGTTTGTATGTATACAAATCTTGAATGTTTTAATTTATTACATTCATTTTTTACCAGTTTGCATGTCCGTTCATGGGCGATTCATATGAAACTCATAATTTGTCACAAATTGGTGATTTTATTGATTTAGTGCTTTGCCCAAGAATGTGGAAAACAAAACTATTTTTGACATCGGGTGAAATGAATGAGGTTATTTCGGTTTTTATTTTGTATATAAAAAATGTTATATGTAAAAAAATCCTGGCCATTAATCACATTGTTTTTTGTATATTTAAAGACGATTACTTATTCTTTGTAATTATTTTTTTGCTGGGGGTTTTTGAGCAAAATAATATTACTTCATAGCTAGAACCAGTTCCGCTAATCATTAATATTTTCTTAATCCTTTGACCGCTGAGCAAATGGGCAAATTTGTAATGTTTTTTCTGTTATTTTTTTTAAATGTCAAAAAAAGATAAATTTTCAAAATTGGTATAAAAAACTTAGGTACTTCTCTATTATCCCATCGTCCACTTTTCATAACAAAATACTATTGCCAAAATGTATGATTAAATGCCAAAAATGCAATCCCATTTACTTGATGTCGGAAGCATTATACGTGTTTGTTATGTCGTCAAGTGGTTTTTAATTCAACATTTGCGCGTATTAATGACAACGTTCTCCCGTTTATTTGGCGTTACAGTTTGGCGATAGTTTTTTGTTATGAAAAGTGGTCGATGAGATAATAGAGAAGTACCAAAACTTAATTACGTATATGAGTAGATTCCTTGACTATATTAATCATTACTCAATATTTTAAAACTGCATCATATTTGTAGAATTATATTAATTTAAACAATGCATCTATTGAAGTGTGAAGAAGCACATACTTCTATGAAGAACCATATATTTACATAATCGTTTTCATTAGCAATCGGAACACCATAAGATTCATCCCCGATAATAAACGGACTATAAGTGGTCCAATTTTGTATTACGTGTTCTACGATATTTTACGTACGTTTGAATAATTATTTTCTGTACTATATACACAAAATGATAGAGATCTAAAAACACAATTTCCATCGGGATTGATTTTGCGAATGTTAAATGAGCCTAAATTCATTTTTAAACAGTAAATCCGAAATGGACACCTAAGTATTCATACAAATTATAATAAATAAAATAAATACCTTCTAAACACTCCACAGTGAGTTCTATATAAATACCTTCCTAGGTTTAATGCAATGTGCAAGAAAAAAAAAAACAGGAGATGATCCCAAACACGTTAATAGAGACAGTAATAGACTCTCACCTCATTGGCCGGCGATTTTTTTGACGCATGCGTATTGGGTCGAATATTGTTGAAAAATGATTTTGAAGAAAAAATCGGGAAATTCACAAAATGGTTTCGGAAAAACTTCACCAAATGGTTTAAAAATTCTTTGAGTGACAGCGGGAAAAAAATTTCGTTTTACATTCAATCATCGCAATTGGCGAGTGTGACTATTAAGTTTAGCCAGTACTGGCAATAACATCAATTACCAATTTTCAGTATTACTCGCCGATTGGTGAGTGTTAATTTTGTCTTATATCACAAACTGTATTTACATATACTACTAGATATAATGATTATGAACCATGATTTTTCTATTATTGGGCGAGATTCATGTTTTTTCAGCAATTCTTTGACGAAATTCATGTTTTTTCAGCGATCCTTTGAAGAATTTCGCATTTTTCTCATGATCCTTAACGAAATTCGCATTTTCCAGCGATTCTTTGATAAAATACATTTTATTCCGCAATTTTTAGACGAAATTTAGTAAAAAAGCATGACCTTTTGGTGAACTTTCCTTTTTTGCGATTCTTTGACAAAATTTGCTTATCTTTCACGATCCTTTTGCATAATTAATGTTTTTTCTGATGTCTTTTAACGAAAGTCATGTTTCCCCATGATCCTTTGATGAATTTAGTGTTTTTTCCTCAATCATTTGACGAAATCTGTGATTCCCCCCCCCGCGAAGATTGGTTAGATGTTTTTAGTCTGCAGGTGCCCTAAAAAGTCTGTGATGCCCGTTGCTGCATTGCACACATTCTTTCTTCCATGGTGCATCGAACGAAGAAAATTCATCCTAAAGAATCATTGTTTCATTCTTGACATTTCTGGAAAGAAACAACGTTCAACTCATTGGCTGAATTGTAAAGGGCGAAATGTGTCAAACATTAGCGGAAAGAAAGTGCGCAATTTGTTCGTTCATGGATAAAATCATGAAATTCATTAATCAATAGTTGATAAATTCGTCAATCGATAGCGGAAAAATCGCAAAATTCATTAATCGACAGTGGAAAAATCGCAAAATTCATCAACTGGTTTCGGGGGAAAAAGTTTTCGAATATCGTCAAATGGCTTCGAGAAAAAAAATCACAATCCGTCAATTTCGGAGAAAAAATCGTGAAATTCGCCAAATGGTTTCGAAATTTGTCGAGCGACAGCGGAGAAAAAAATCTTTTTCCATTCAATCATCGCAATTGGTGAGTGTGACTATTATGTTTGACCAGTGGTGGCAATAAAGTCCATTGCCAAATTTTCAGGATTACTCGCTGTTTGGCAAGTGCTAATTTTGTCCTATACTTCAAAACCCTTTTGATCATATCATCAGTGTGCAGGACAATTTTTTTTACGTGAACCATTTGATGAATTTTGTGATTTTTCCATTATCGATTGACCGATTTTACTGCTATCGATTGTTGAATTTTATAATTTATCAACTATTGATTAGCGAATTTCATGATTTTTTCCATGAACGTTTGACGAATTACGCAAAAAAATTAAGAATATCGTTAAATTGTCTTGGGTAAAAAAAAATTTAATATTGTCAAATGCCTTCGAGAAAAAGTTGCAAGTTGGAACGCCTGTGACCTCTTTTTCATGTTATGCATCTCGGGTCTATCCCCCCAAGTGGGACACTTTTCTAAATTTTGCAGACACCTCTCATGTGATATATCGCTGGAAAATTCTTTGACCGCTTATTCATGTTATGCATCTCCGGGGTCCATCCCGCCACCCCCCCTCCCCCCCCAAAGGGTACTTTATAAATTTTGCACACAACCCTCATGTTATATATCATTGGAAAGGTCTGTGACTGCTTAATCATATTATGCATCTCGGGTCTATCCCCCCCCCCCCCAAGTGGGACACTTTTCTAAATTTTGCAGACACCTCTCATGTGATATATCGCTGGAAAAGTCTTTGACCGCTTATTCATGTTATGCATCTCCGGGGTCCATCCCGCCACCCCCCGCCCCCTAAGGAAGGAACTTTTATAAATTTTGTTGACACCCCTCATGTTATATATTGTTGGAAAGGTCTGTGACTGCTTAATCATATTATGCATCTCCGATGTCCATCTCCCCACTTTGCCCCCCCCCCCCCCCAAAGGGTACTTTATAAATTTTGCACACAACCCTCATATTATATATCATTGGAAAGGTCTGTGACTGCTTAATCGTATTATGCATCTCTGATGTCCATCTCCCCACTTTGCCCCCACCCCCCACCCCCCCAAAGGGTACTTAATAAATTTTGCACACAACCCTCATGTTATATATCATTGGAAAGGTCTGTGACCACTTAATCATATTATGCATCTCAAATGTCCAACTCCCGACTTTGCCCCACCCCCCAAGGGATACTTTTCTAAATTTTGTTGACACCCCTCATGTCATATATTGTTGGAAAGGTCTGTGACTGCTTAATCATATTATGCATCTCCGATGTTCATCTCCCCACTTTGCCCCTCCCCCCAAAGGGTACTTTATAAATTTTGCACACAACCCTCATGTTATATATCATTGGAAAGGTCTGTGACTGCTTAATCGTATTATGCATCTCTGATGTCCATCTCCCCACTTTGCCCCCCCACCCCCCCAAAGGGTACTTTATAAATTTTGCACACAACCCTCATGTTATATATCATTTTAAAGGTCTGTGACCACTTAATCATATTATGCATCTCAAATGTCCAACTCCCCACTTTGCCCCCCCCCCCCCACCCCCCCAAGGGATACTTTTCTAAATTTTGTTGACACCCCTCATGTCATATATTGTTGGAAAGGTCTGTGACTGCTTAATCATATTATGCATCTCCGATGTTCATCTCCCCACTTTGCCCCCCCCTCCCCAAGGGGTACTTTCTAAATTTTGCACACAACCCTCATGTTATATATCATTGGAAAGGCCTGTGACCACTTATATCATATTATGCATCTCCGATGCCCATCTCCCCACTTTGCCACTCCCCCCCCAAGGGGTACTTTCTAAATTTTGCACACAACCCTCATGTTATATATCATTGGAAAGGTCTGTGACCACTTAATCATATTATCCTCCCCACTATGAAATTTGTCAAGTTAAAGCAACTATAAATTTTATTTTTATGGTACTATCAAGTTGTTTGCCGTCAAATTTTGACGGGTTCCATCTAGTAACGTATTATTTATACACCAAATTTAATGTTTTGTGGCAAAATTTTTGACTAAGATTCTCACGATGGAGATAGTGCTATTATTTTTTAAAGTAAATAATTAAAGAACAGTGGATTACCAAATTCATCTGGATAAAATTGCAAGTTATATCAAATTATTAACGATGTTGTTTCCTTGATGAGTTTTGTGATTAATTATTTTTATTTTACATGTTTAAGCATGGCGTTATTATAGAATTTTGAAAATGAAAACTTTGTTGATATCGCACTTGTGATTTTCATCTAGTACAGCGAAGATTTTTCTTATACCTCAGATAAAGATAAACTTCGTCTCCTGCCTTATAATTTTATTGATAGTTTCGTTTTAATTTGAAATTAAGACTACATCTGAGGTGCTGTCTTAGACACCATATAACATGACATTTGAAAGAAGAATTTATTTTGTCAACTGGAATTCAACATATTTTCTTTGTAAATATATAATGTATTTGTATTGATGCAATAAATAATTTTTGTTTAATTTTTTTTATTTCATTTACTTTTATTCATTCTGTATATTAAAGGATTGATCTGTAATGTTATATTTAAATAAAGAAATAAACATGTTTATTATAAATAGTAACATTTATAATATATTAAAACTTCATACTTGACAGCTCAAATAATAATAAAAAAAAATGCATGCTTGTTTCAATTTTAGTATATAATATCTTGAATGATATCAGGTTCAGGATAAAAAATAATATTGATTAATTTAAAGTAAATCATGTTAGATTTAATAGAGAAGCAAATTATCTTGAATATAATACTTAATATCTTGATTCCTATTTTTATGATGTCTATGCATATCAATTATGTATATTCATATATATTCAAAGTACAGCTGTATATATGAAATCTTTCATTATTTTAAGATAAATTGAACGTATTACACTTTATTTAAGGTACAAATACTATATTATTTGTTAAAAGTAAATTTTGATACAAGCTTCGAGAAACTAAAAAGAAAATTGAATAGAGTTCTTTGATAAATTAGAGAGTGTTCTTATAAGAAATAGAATTTCTTGTAAAGGTATCTCTTTTTTTGTTATTAATGTCACAGTTAAAAGCATTCTTGATAAATATTTACACAATAATAATGGTTTTTGCAATATTATCTTGTAGTAAAAATGTTTTAAAATCTGCTTAATTTTTTGAAATTTATTAAAATTTTGTGCTTTTATTTAAATATTGAATAGCAGAAAGAATTTCATTTTTTTTTTTTTATCGGACATTTATAAGTAAGATAATTATTTATTTAATGTTATTTAAAAATATTTTCTCTTTTAAAGAAATTCTGTTGCAGAAACAGTCTACTCAAATTGAATTAATAACAGACGTCCAGAAGATTTAACCCATTTATGCCTAGTGTCCTAATTCTGGGACGTTTCAGTAAAAAAAATCATGTTTTCCAAAAAATAAACTTATTGACATCAAACTTGCTTAGAATTAATCTCAAGATTTTACTTTTCAAAAATGAACATAGGTGGCAACATATTTTAAAGAAATTTTTCATCTTTTGATGTGTTAAGGCACATATGTCATATACGCAACATATAGGGGAGACCGGTACACACTGGACCTATGGACACAGTGGACCACCCCCTAATATTTTATTTATTTAAATTTTTTTAAGCTTCTCTTCTATCCTAATAGACAACAGCACTGCAATGATTATTTATAGCCTTCAGAAAAAATGTTTAGCTCAGATTGAACTATTTTATCCTGCTTTGTTGTTTTGAGCTTCTAAAAGTAAAATTTTTCATCATCATATTTTTATTTTTTTAGTAATTAAAGGTTGTAGATAAATAAAATAAAAAAGCTTTTTTGCAAAGCTAAGATACTTGTTTTTATTTTACTTTAAAGTTAATATGTTTAAAAGAAAGCTATAAACAATATTAATATGATTATTTATTGAACTTAAACATGGGGTACAGTGGACCACCCACTCCTGGGGCACAATCCACTCTGCTCCTCTAATGCAGAATGTTCAAAATATTTAATAATTGCTTATTTTCTATAAAGAAAGATTGTTTTAAAGTAGATTTAACTGTAAAATAAAGTAAACAAATAAAAATAACAATTTATTTAACATAGTAAGAAATATTTTGTTTTGTATTTACTGCCTTTGATAAATATAACTGTAGTCTAATTGTTGATGATTCTATTCAAGTAAGATTCATGAGACTCAAATTGAATGGAAATCAGTTTGTTTCTCCCGAAACTGTAGATGAATCTGCTGTTGATGTCAATGATTTCATAATGTCGCTCTCAGACCCAAAATTATTTCTTGAAAATTCCAGGCTCAATCTTACTCATAAGTACTTTGGAATTTCATTTGCAAATTTTAATGTGAGCTGATTTTTTTGTACTTAAGTAATAACTTCAACTAAATTGCAATTGTTCCTGTATTAATCTGTTATTATTTTCAAAATATAATTTTTTTTGTTTTTTTTCAAAATTTATATTACTATGTTATTTTGCAGGTGAAGGGACAACAAAAAAGAATTAGATTAATGAAAAATAGATTTATATTGTATTTTAGATAATACCTAATAGTGGTCCACTGTACCCCGGTGGGTGGACCAGTGTACCCCGCTTCCAGGGTACACTGGTCCACTTTACAAGTGTATATATATATTTTTTTTTTTTAATGTATTAAAAACTATGTTGTGAGAAAATTATGATGGATGTAAGAAGGTTTAAGGAATATTCAAAAATATTTTAATACAGATCGGTCAGTCTGTTAAAGAGAAAAAAAATGTTAACTGAAAAAGTGGTCCACTGTGTACCGGTCTCCCCTATACATGTTGGCGCGATTGCAACAAAATAACAATTTTATGCCTTACATGGTAACCCGGTTATTTTTTATTTTAATTCTATAAATTATTTTTATTACGTATATCAATATTTATTTATATCAAACTATCATTTATTTATCTTTATTTCCTTTTTAAAAATATTTCATTTATAACTTCATTTTATTTTTATACTGAAATAAAAAATCACGTGCTATTATTGCATGCTATTTGTAACTAATATTAAAAAACAAAGTTTTCGACAAATTGGCGGTGGAAAAAAATCGTGCCAACGTGGTGCATATGATATATGACACCTGTGCCTGTGTTAATTCCACAATTGATACTGATTTTAACTAATTGAAATATAGCAAGGCAAAAAAGGTGAGCTATTTTTTAAATTAAAGCTCCACATGTATATATTTCATGTATACGTTTGAAAATACATTAATATAAAACATGTATTCTTGAAAATTCAGATTTTTTTAATTTAAATCAAGCTAATGACGTTTTACATAGTGAATGGCATCATGTTTTCTCCCATTCTTCTGTGATATTAAATATTTAGATATTTTTTTTTTTTCAAATATGAACCATTTATTTAGCTATAAAACCTTTTTAAATACATGTGTAAGATTAATATGCCTTTTTCTTTGTGAATGTGGGTTTGTTTTTTCCTTATAATGAAAAATTGTGCAGCTAGGATCTTTGTCAGGGAGGAGTTTTAAATTATTATTACTCAGAAAAAGTTCAAAAATACTAAAATGTTTTTAAGAATAAATTGTTAATGAAAACTTGACATATACAAAACCAACGTAAAGAAAACCACAAAAAGTTGGGTTTCAGTGTAAAATGAAAAGTAACTAAGTGATAAACAAATGTTCTGAATGAAAAATTCAAGAACAACTTGCATGTTTATGATGTGTGTTCTGTTTTTATTGATATTTTCACTGAGAAAGGGGCTCCTCTTATGAATTCTTCATAAATGTGTGCACTAAACTTATTTTGGCAATTGATAGGTACTTTGGGTAGGTGATTCCTGATTACTTCAGACTTTGCGTTGCTTTTTACACTTATGTATTTATCTTATCAGTTCTTTTTAGTGTTCTTGAAGTGTTTTCTACTTCTTTATTGCCCCCTGTGTGCCACTGAAATTAAAATGCATTTCGCTGCGGCATTGAAATTAAAATATTTACTCCTAACATTCGTTTTAAGAATTCCTAACCGTTTCATAATTTATTGAGTTGTAGCAGGCAGACCCTTTGGGAAGCCTAACAAATGCAGAATATTAGAAACAATCAGGTATGATGGCCTTCATCCTTACATAGTTGTTAATGAAACGAAGGTACGATGTGCTAACTGTGGAAAGAAATTCGCATGAAAATGTATAGTTGAATTACATGAAAAATATTTCCAAGAATTTCACAGCAAATGAAATTTTCTAAATATATCAATGTTTTCTTCCTTTACATTTTTTTTTCTAGCAAATTTAATATCACATTTTGTATCGTTTGAAAAAAAAGGCCCTTGTTATTACCCATAAAGGAACAATTTCATTGTTTTACATGTTTATATTTTATAATAGCCCCATGACATCTAAAAACCAACTCAATAAAAAGTGCATGTAGCCCAAATAAATTTAGCATTCAGCTGTTTCATGGCTTCATAAAAGGATGTCAATCTTCAATCCTCAGGACAAAATAAAAGATGTGAGAAACAGCAGTAGTAATATCACATATACTTCGCTGCTATTGTTCCTTCACGGAAGAAAGGTCTCCTGTTAGGAAGCCTTGAAACAGCTGAATGCTAATTTTTTTCCCTCTCTATGTTACTTTTTCACGTTATGTATTCATCTTAACAGAATATTTTGTGCATCTTATAAAATTTGTAAATGATCTGAGAGGAGTTATTCCCCCTCCCCCCCCCCCCCCCCCCCCCCCCCCCCCCACACACACACACACCGTACTTAAAAGGAAGTCTCTAAGTGCAAACTCACAAAAAAAAATGTAATTACAGAATATTCTTCTCACAAGGATATATATGTTTATATATAAGGTGAAAAGCCTCTCTCACATGATGCAGTAGAGAAAGGAAATGACAAGTAAATGGAAATAATTTTTGGTACTTTTATGTTAGCCAGGTGCAGGTGATAAATTGCCAAATATTGTTCCCATCACCATTATTCGTATTGCATTCATTTCATTTAAAATAAAAACTTTTTACCCATTTAATTTAAAACATATAACTTTCATTTAAAAACAAACATTTAAAATACATGCCTTTCACTAACTTTATTATTATTTTTTAAGTACCACAAACAAAAATATAACATGAAAGCATTGCTTCCAATTTATTCACATGCAAAATAAAAGCTGCTAATTGGTGAGAAGAAAAAAGTGCTACTGGTGAGATTTGCATCCTGCTAAGATAAAAGTACCAATTTTTTTAATACAGAGCTACAGAAAGGGTAATGTAAGCACCCTCAATTGGTGATATCAGATATCATTACTAATGCTTTGAAGATGATCAAAAAGAAAAAAAAAATTGCAGAAGGTGACAAATAGTGTTGTTTTTATATACTAGAAATGTAAATGATGTACTATTCTCAATGTAACTACTTTCACATATAAATTTGCAAGTAGGTATTATTCACAAAAAGACACTTTTCTGTTATATTGGCTTTGGCATTTCTGTTTTAAATGTTTGCCACAGTTCAGGCTTCAGAAAGTGAATTATTGCAAAATGTTATAATCAGTTATATAAGCAAATCTGATGAACTTTTATGCTTTTTTTATATATGTATTTATAAATACATAAACATTATATATGTATATATTATATACAGATTACTTCTGTTTGTATATAAAAATATGTAAATGGCTTCCTTAAATTAAATAAATTGTATAAATATTGAAAAAATTGCTTGTGTATATGAAACAGTCATTAGGTTACCAGAAAATATGCATGACAAATTTAAACATTTGTACAGACTAAAATATTAAATTTAATAAGCAGTTCCTTACTTTTTTTATTCATGAAAATATTTTATGGAATAGTCTGGTTCTAGCAGAATATGAGGGGAAATATTTTCATGATGATATAATGAGGGGAAATATTTTGAAACTTTCCAAAAATATTGATGAGTAATTTCACTCTTTGATATTTTCTCACAGTGTGAAAATGATTCTAAATGGGTAAAATATTTGTTGACATGAGTAATGGCAAACACTACTTCAAAATAAATTGTTAAAAATTGAGAAATTCATTTTTATTCTATCTGATATTCAAGGGAGAAAAAAAAATGTTAGAATTCTGTTATTTGAAATGTAATTAAAAAACATATTCCACAATAAGTTTAAATGATAACAAAGAAACAATTATTATTGAAAAATCAAGAGTTTATTTAAACATTTACAGACATATATCAACAACTATTACAAGTGATGAATGCGGACCTATCTTTCTGGGTATTTGTTGAGGAGAGAAGGTGGGGTTGGAATAGATTTTATCTTTTGGGTGGCTGAATGTAAGCTGCATACTGAAACAACCCTTTACCTCCCCCCCCCCCCTCCTTATACATAAATTACACCCAGAGTATTTTTACTCCATGCATAGACTGTGTTCTTTGGAATGTTGGCCATAAAATTTTTCATCAAATACAACTTTATACTTTGTTATAAAAAAAGTTTGTGACTTTAATCAATATAGGAGCTAGAAAAATATTTTGGAGGGATGGAGATTCAAACTTCAAACATAGTGTTACTATATTCAATATGGTTTAATAAGTATAGTGTAGTGTATTTAATACAGTGAAACTTACTTTTAAAAAAAATTCAAAGTTTAAACATAGGTTTGTAAAATTTCAAAAATTAACTTTGCACTTGCATGCAGGTAATATGTTTCATGATACTAGTAATATATTAGGAAATTTAAGATTTTTAATCTATGATTTATTTTGAATTCAATTGGAAGATAATTACAGTTACTAAAAACTGCAGGTTCCTAAATTCATTGAAAATTTACTTACTAATTTTAGATTATGGTGAAAAACTAATAACTCAAAGCGCAATTAAAATATACATATATATTCATTATTTAAAAAAAAGAAAGAAAAAATTAATGTGAGCGTATTTAAAATTTAAAAAACTTCATTGCATGACTAGAAGTAAACATTTTTTTTAATAAACTTTGCTGTATACTTAGGGGTTGATGCAGGTTTTTTTTTCTTGGGGCTCATTTTGTGAAAATTAAAGGTTATTTTTGTAAAATTTATTATATTTTTGTGAAAAATAACATTTTGCAATGAAAGTTGAAATCGAGTTAATCAAATTCGAACCAAGCATTTATAAACAAAAACCTTTTTAAATCCTTTTGCTGAAGTTTTCCTCTCTTGTGAACTTGTTTGTTTACAAATTACACATTTTAAAACATCACAAAATAATAAATAGTAAGTTTTTATAGAATGGAATTTTGTGAAGGGGCCCATTTTATCAAATTGATTTTTGTAAAGGGGCCCTAAATAGGCCCCAAATTTTTCCTAGATCGACCCCTGATACTTCATTAGAAACTAAGCAAATGGACTTAAATACAAACTTGTCTTATTTATTTAGCAACTATTTCTCTACTGGTATTATTTTATGTAGATGAAGGAAAAACGAGCGACACAATTCGTAGCTCCGGGTGAACTACCATTCTAGACAGGGCTTAAATTCTTAGAAAAAAAGTACTGCCCTAATATTCTGCATTACTAACACCTGTAGCGTACCCCCGCTCCCATCTGCATATCTATATTTCATACATTATTTTCAAAATTTAAAGCATTATTTTTTTATTTAGCAAAATAAATATTTTAAATACAATCTGCATATACCTAGCTATCAACTATTCCACTTTTTAGTTATTACTACTTCCAAATAGAAACCTTTGCCTAATCTTGATGTTGATTAATTGCAGAATTCTGCAATTAAATAAGCTCAGGATTAGTGAATATCGGAATATAGGATTTGTGAATTCGGAAATAGTGTTAACACAAAAATGAATAATTCGCAGCTATGCAGAATAGAAAAAGACTATTTCTGTTTACTCTTTATTCTGATCAAAATTATTTGAAATTGAAATAAATAAAATTTTGAATTTAAGACAGATTGCGCTCGTGCCTGCCCAAACCTGAAGACTGATATAAAAATAGAGCCTGTTTTACCTTTATCTCTTATGTGAGCAACACATTATGTCACTAATAAGTATTTTGATACAAAAGATTGGAGATGGGAGGGAAAGGAAAGGGTAATTTAGGATTCATTTTTCGGAAGCATTATTGCACTGGGCTCTAGAGCACAGTGTTTATGAGCTCCGGGGAATTCTGGCCAATATTTAAATATTTGCTAAAAACAGAGAATAACAGTACCAGAGCTGAGCTCCAGTGCAAATTAAGCCCTGGTTCTAGACAAGAGGAAAGGAAAATAAATTATTTTAGAAGAGGAGAGGGAGTTTCTTTTTGGTGATCTGAGAAGAAATTTCACACAGTTCCATCCAATGAAATCATAACTATTTTTTTTTCATGCTGACACATATTTGAACTCTAGGGATGCATAATTTAATAGGGAGAATAGTGATTTGGCCAAATACAAAACATTTGGCTGTCAAATAAGGAATTTATTTTTTGTCTGAAAGCATGATGTAAAAGCATATAAAACAATACTTGTATCAAAAGAAAAAAGTGCTAATTGACATTTAACAAAAATATTCTGCAATTATTCATCTATAAAATAAAAAGTATATATCTGTAATATTTCTTTACAATTAGATTATCATATCAGCTTTTAAGATTTTTTTATTTATAGTACTAAGATTAATTTATTATTTCACAAAACTACCCTTACAGTTTAGGAGTTAAAACGATAGTAATATTTACATTGAAATCAGATCCAAAAGCTTTAACTGTGGTGGAATTGATCATCCACTATTACATAATATCTATATGGAAGAAATTTCTACCCCATACAAATGATAAAGTAGAAATTGGCTTATTTTTTCCAGAAAACCACTAATAGCGACAAGGCTGTGTTCAAATAGTAGTAAAAAACACTATATTTTTCAAATGCATAAACATAAACGATAAAATAAAAAAATTCAAAATTTTAATCAAACACGATAAATGTGAATTTTTATACAAATAATTTTTTGTGTAAATGTGAATACAATTTTAACAGAACTATTCAATCTTGTCTGAATTCTAAATTTGACATTCGGCTAAATATTAAATTCCACCAAGTATTCGCAGCATCTTGAACTACTTTTAATACTTTTTACAATTACTTTTCACAATATTAATCTTATTTAAAAAAAATAACAGAATGCATAATTTATTTTGAATATCAAGATGTCTCAATAAAGATAATACATGAACATAGATATCTCCTTACGTTTATGAGATAATATAATCAATGTACACATCTTGAAAACTCAAAAGTTTCAATCAACTTGTTCAAGAGAAAAAAAAAAAAAAAAAAAAAAATCTTATTATTTTTAAAACGCAAGATTATATGCAATTTATATTTTATTCTGGTGCCCCGAAAGTGAATGCAAGTCAGGATAGTGCTAAATAGTATGAGATTTGAAGCAATACTGAAAAAAAAAAAAAAAAAAAAAAAAAAAGTTTCAATCAACTTGTTCAAGGGGAAAAAAAAAAAAAAAAACCTTATTATTTTTAAAAAGCAAGATTATATGCAATTTATATTTTATTCTGGTGACCCGAAAGTGAATGCAAGTCAGGATAGTGCTAAATAGCATGAGATTTGAAGCAATACTGAAAAAAAAAAAAAAGTTTCAATCAACTTGTTCAAGAGGAAAAAAAAAAATCTTATTATTTTTAAAAAGCAAGATTATATGCAATTTATATTTTATTATGGTGCCCCGAAAGTGAATGCAAGTCAGGATAGTGCTAAATAGCATGAGATTTGAAGCAATACTTAGGAAAACAGATAATTAAACGCTCATAATATATACAAGACAAGTGTAAACAAACCAAAAAACCCCCCACGTGATCAAATCACCCTTTCAAAATCTGAGGGTGATACGAGCCACTCGGTGTAGCACTGACTGTCGTTGCTGAACGCTATCCCGGAGTGGCACTTATCACGTGATATCGGTCCTGAACGCAAACCCTACTTTCGGGGTTGTAGGAGTCACTCGGGGTGCCGTCGCTGAACGTGCCCTTACATGTAATCTGCACCCAAATTAATTATAATTTGAATCCTAATAAATGTTAATTTGTACAGAAAATTACATACAAAAGTAATGTTTGTATATTGGGAATCGCAGTCTTCGGTACAGGATAATTGTCCCTTTAACTAATGCTAAAGTGCCATTGAAATCATCATCATTGTATATTATTTCTCCTGTCAACATCCCTTTTTCTAAGAAAATAAGAAACGCAGAACGACAAATGAGATAGCATATGAAAGGATTTTGAACAGGCTTCTGACATAGCACACTTAACATTTCATTAAAACATGTTTTTGATTAAAATTTGCTGATAATTAAAAATTAAATCGGCATTGTTTTCATAAAAGAAATGAAAGGTTTTCCTCAAAATATTGTTGCCAAAAAAATAAAATACCACATTATATGATGCTCAGCAATTATTATAAAAAACACTGCTCGGGTTTATTTTATATTTATGATTAAAAAGCGAAATTGAAATTGTAATGTTTAGATTTACAGGGTGTTTCACTTCCAGGGGTCTGTCCAGACTTTTTCCCCAGGGTCCTGTTTTTGTGAAATGTGAACAGCTTTTTATATTTGTGAAAAATCTAATCATAATTTTTTGAATTTGAAATGATCGTTATATTCAGGTTCTTGTTTATACATTTTTAAGTAGATATATGGATGTAAAATACATATATTTTCTTTATGTATGTAAAAGTGACAAGTCAGAATTTACTTTTAAATGATTAATTTGTAAAATGTTCGGTTTAAAGATGGAAATTTTTTGTGAAAAACCTAATTTTAAGACAAAGAATTTTGTGAAGGGTCCTGTTTTAGAGAAAATAATTTTGTGAAGGTGTTAAAGTAAGTGATTTTATATTTATTGTTTGGCAACATCCTGTAATAAGTTTTACCTTTCATGTATTGGCAACATTTTTTAATCTGTATCTCTCTTACCGCCGATGTTGGTGTTTGTAGCTGTTTATCACATCCTTAACGCGATGCTATTATAATAAACCTTTTTATTCTAATAACCTGCTAACTCTGACAGGTTATGGGCCCAGGAGCCCATCGCGTAAATTAAACAACACTTAACGACGCTTTGAAAATTACGGAAAAGTGAAAATTACTTATACCGGCGGCGATCGTTAGGCCTAGTTTAAAAACGTGCTAAAAAAATTGCGCGATGTCTACACCTACAGTTACTATACCAAGTGCAGTTCCTCCAAACTTTGAAAAGCTTAAAGGTCGAGCTAATTATAGCGAATGGAAATTTAGTATACGATATCACCTTGAAGATCGGGATCTTTATGACGCTTGTACTAAGGAAAATGCAGAAACTACAGTTGATCGTCGGGCAAGATCCGCAATCGTAAGTAGTGTTTCCAGTATTGTCATTAAAGAATTATTGAACTGTGAAACTGCAAAATCCATGTGGGATAGACTCCAAAATCTCTACGAAGATAATAATCCAAATCGTTTTATTACGTTAAATCAAGAAATGTTTGCAACGAAATTTGAAAACTGTAGAGATATGGCAGAATACATTGAAAAGATGCGTTCCATCGGTATTAAAATGAGAACGATTCTTCCCGCATACCCCGACCAAGCTGTAGCTGCAAATATTTTAACGAATTTACCGACATATTTTCGTCCTTTAACGATGGCTCTGGAAAATAGTGTTCAAGAGTTGACTACAGATCTCGTTTGTGAAAAGTTGCTCTCGGAATTTGCTAAGATGGGAAATCAAGAACAAAATGCCTATGCAACTAAAACTTCCAACCATGATTCAAGATTTTATGGTAAATGCAACTCATGTGGCAAAAATGGTCATAAAGCAAAATTTTGTAGATCAAAGAAGTCTAAATTCAACAATGCAAACAAGAGAGATGTAAAATTTAAAAAATCCGCAGACTACAATTCCAGAATAAAAGAAGCTTGGGTATTATGTTCAGGATCTGAAATCAAAGCCAGAGATGAACCATGGATTATAGATTCTGGAACAGACAGACATATGACATCACATAGAGACTGGTTCACAGATTTTGTTGAATTAGCCCCATGCCCAGTGAGAACAGGTGGAAAAATTATTCATAGTGCAGGTGAAGGAAGCGTTACACTCAGTATAAAAAGAAATGATGCAATTGTTGAGGTAACTCTAAATAATGTTTTATATGTTCCTGATTTAACTGCTAATTTAATTTCTGTAAAATATCTTGCAAAAAAGTTGAATATCCTTACTGTATTTGATGCTAATAATTGCAAATTAATTGAAAAGCATTCAAGAAAAATTCTCGCTACAGGTACTTCAAAAGATAACACTTTATACTATATGGATACTGTAAGAAGCACAGCCTTGATTTGTTCCAAAAAGGATTCTGTCAATACGTGGCATAAAAGAATAGCCCACTTGAGTTATCCTGGACTTAAAAGACTGAAGTCAATGGCTAATGGTATCGATTTTGATGACGGCTCTGAAGATTGTGTGTCCTGTATAAAAGGAAAAATTCATCGCAAGCCATTTCCTAATCAAAAAGCCAAAAGAGCAAAAGAAATTCTTGAGCTTGTTCACTCCGATTTATGTGGACCAATGGAGGTTCAGTCGCATGGAGGGACAAGATATTTTCTTACAGTCACTGATGATAAAACCAGAATGACTTTTGTTAGTTTCTTAAAAACCAAGGATGAAGTTTATCAAAAATTTGTTGAATTCAAAACTTACGTTGAAAAACAAACTGACAAGAAGTTGAAAATAGTTCGTAGTGACAGAGGTAAAGAATTCCTACCACTTAAAGAATTTTTCAGAAAAGAAGGCATCTTTCACCAAACAAGCATTGCATATAGCCCCGAACAGAATGGAATTTCTGAACGTTGCAATCGGACACTTGTAGAGAGAGCACGTGCTATGCTCAATCAAGCAAATTTAGATAAACGATTTTGGGCAGAAGCTATCAATACTGCAAATTACTGTAAAAATAGAAGTCCTACAGTTGCTGTAAATGGGAAAACTCCTTTTGAAGCATGGACCGGAATAAAGCCAGATTTGCAACATATGAAAATTTTTGGATGTAAAGCCTTTTCTCATATACCCAAATGTCAACGCAAAAAATGGGACTATAAAGCTAAAGAAATGATATTTGTTGGGTACTGCCAAGAAAGCAAAGGTTACAGGCTTATGGATCCTAACACGTTCAAGATTACTGAAGCCAGAGATGTAATATTTTTAGAAACAGAAAAGTGTACTCCTTCTTGTTCCTCAGAAAACGAGCAAAGTCTAGAGTTTTATCAAGATGAAATACTGTTCCCCATATACCAACAACCACAAGAAGTTGTTTCTATAAATTCAGATTTAGATGACGGAAATTCAGACATCAAGGATGACACTCCCACAGACCCTTGCGAAGACGAAAATTCAGAAGTTAAAGATGTCACTCCTGTAAAACCTTGTGAAGACTCTAATAGTGATGTTGGTGCAAGAAGACCTAAACGAGAAATAAGGATGCCATCTTATCTCAAAGACTATGATACATCCTCTGAAGAACATCAATGTCACATAATATCTACAATATTAGAAGATGAGACAGAACAAACTACTGATATTCCAACATCTTATACAAATGCTCTGAATCATGCAGATGCTGTGAAATGGAAAGGGGCAATTTCTGAAGAATTAGAAGCACACAAGCGAAACGAAACATGGCAACTTGTGTCACTTCCTCCTGGCTGTAAACCTATTAAGTGTAAATGGGTATTTAAAATCAAGCACGGTGCTGATGGAAGTCCTCAACGCTATAAAGCCAGATTGGTCGCCAAAGGTTGTTCCCAAAGAGCTGGCATTGACTACACAGAGACATTTTCTCCAGTTGTGCGCTATGAAACACTAAGAGTGTTAATAGCCATGTCTACCCTTTATGATTGGGATATTGATCATCTTGATGCTGTTGTTGCATTCCTTCAAGGAAGTATTGAGGAAGAAATTTATATGGAGCCCCCAGAAGGTTTGGAGTTCTCCAAAGAAAGGGGAAGTAAGAAAGAAGAGAAGATAGTTTGTCGACTCCAAAAAGGACTTTACGGTCTAAAACAATCCGGTAGAGCCTGGTACACTAAACTAGACAACAACCTCAAAGATTTAGGATTAACTTGTGCTGACTTTGACTGCTGTGTTTACTATAAAATCACAGGTAAGAAGATTTTACTTATAGCAGTTTATGTGGATGACTTGTTGATATTTTCAAACTGTCCTAAAGATAAAAGCAGCATTAAAGAACAATTATTCAAGAGATTCGAAATGAAAGATCTTGGTGAACTAAAATATTGCTTGGGAATTGAAATTGAAAGAGATAGAGAAAAAGGAATTACTGCTTTAAATCAATCAACATACATTGAATCAATTCTTAAAAAGTTTTCCATGCATGATTCAAATCCTGTTTCAACACCATCAGACGTCAATCAAAAATTGTCAAAATCCTCTGATTATGATGAAAAATTAACATCTATATACCAATCAGCTATTGGTAGTTTACTTTATGCTGCAAAGGGAACTCGTCCTGACATTTCATTTGTTGTAGGTTTGTTATGTCAGTATTGTCAAAGTGCATCAAAAATACATTGGGTTGCTGCCAAACGTGTGATGAGATACCTTCATGGAACAACTAAAACTAAATTAAAATATGATCGCTCAGCTAACAGTGAATTTTTAGGATATTGTGATTCTGATTTTGCTGGATGTCCTGATGACAGAAAGTCAACAACAGGTTTTATCTTCAAACTTGCTGGAGCTGCAGTAACATGGCAAAGTAAAAAGCAAACAACTGTAGCTAGTTCCACTGTCGAAGCCGAATACACAGCTTTGGCATCTGCCACAAAAGAAGCATTGTGGCTTAAAAAGTTTCTGAATGAATTAAACTTAGTATCTAAAGATAAACCAATCACAATATTCTGCGACAACAAAGGTGCTATTGATCTAAGCAAAAACAGCCTTTTTCATGCTCGCACCAAACACATAGATGTGTCTCATCATGTCACTCGTGATTCTGTTAAAAAGAAACTCATAAGTGTTGAAAAGATTTCAACTGATGATATGGTTGCTGACTCTCTTACTAAAGCTGTGCCAAAACAAAAGCACGAATGGTGCATGAATAACATGGGACTCTGTAAACTTTAAAAAAACTGTTTTTTTTTAAATTTTGAACTCTAATTTTACTTCTTTGTTTATTTTATAATATATAAAATCAGGGGAAGTGTTAAAGTAAGTGATTTTATATTTATTGTTTGGCAACATCCTGTAATAAGTTTTACCTTTCATGTATTGGCAACATTTTTTAATCTGTATCTCTCTTACCGCCGATGTTGGTGTTTGTAGCTGTTTATCACATCCTTAACGCGATGCTATTATAATAAACTTTTTTATTCTAATAACCTGCTAACTCTGACAGAAGGGTTCTGTTTTGAAATGAAAAATTTTGTAAAGAGTCCTTTAAAGGACCCAATTTTTTCCTAAACAGATCCCTGACTTCTTACGATTTTTTTTTTAAACATACCACTGGTTTCCTGTTTCTTCCTATCACCGTTTCCGGGTTATTGATTTTTAAAGTTAGGGGACCTTTGTGAAACACCCTGTATATTTCTATGTCCCATGTTTTCCCGAAGCGGATGATGTCATCCTCTAATGCAATAAAATACGATTGTTAATTTTTTTTTTTTCTCGCGCGTGCCTTTAGCAATCTTGGATCAGTTTTTAACTTTGATGGAATAAATTAAATGATAAATGATTAGATTCTGGCTTGACTAACAACGATATTTTTATCCTTGCTTTTTCTTTAGAAGTTTAAACCTGCATCTAATAAATATTACATATTGATAAAAAATGGTACTTCTCTATTATCCCGTCGACCACTTTTCATAATAAAAAACTATCGCCAAATAAACGGGAGAACGTTGCCATTGGAATATCGAAAAAAATAAAATATAAGAATTTAAGGACACAATTGTTATTTTAATTAATGAAATAACTGATAAATCAGTAAAACATAATGAAAAATACATGTCGAATTAAAAACCACTTGATGACGTAACAAACACGTATAATGCTACACGTAAATGGGACTGAATTTTTGGCGTTTAATCTTATAATTTGGCGATAGTTTTTTGTTATGAAAAGTGGGGATAATAGAGAATAGAGAAGATACCTAATAGAGAATATAGAAGTGGGATATAGAAGTACCTAAAAAAATTAGATTTCGGGCCTTCTGGTCATTATTTATTGTAAATGCGTTTGAAAGTGTTAGATATTCAAATTCTGATAATTTTTACCTTGTCATATAAACATAGAACACCAATATCACATGACATCTGAAATTGTGCAAAAAAAAAATAATCATTATGAACAATTAAAAATACATATAATGCAAAGGTATTTTCCTGAAGCGAAAAGTTATATCTTTCCTCCACCAGATGGCATATTCGAGCGCTTGAATTCCCAGTAATTTTGCAAAAGGCTTTGCAATTGCAAGTGTTACGTTTGCTTATCAAGCTATTTTTTATATATCTAGTGGGACCTCCGTGGCCGAGTGGAGTAAACTTCCCGATTCCCCTCGCTAATGTTATTCCTATGGGCGTAGGATGCATTCGTATTTTTAAAATATCTCCTCGGAAAATTAATATTTTTAACTTCTGTTTTCTTTGTACTATTCTTAAAGAATGTCTCTTTTTTTCTTAGTTGTCAATTTTTTTCTAAAATATATACTTAATTTTATATGAAACGTTAAAATCTTATTAAGATTTTAAAACAAAAAAATGTAAATTAAACACATAATTTAGAAATGTTTTGATAACTAAGAAAAAAAGAGACATTCTTTAAGAACAATACAAAGAAAACAGAAGTTAAAAATATTAATTTTCCGAGGAGATATTTTAAAAATACGAATGCATCCTACGCCCATAGGAATAACATTAGCGAGGGGAATCGGGAAGTTTACTGAAGCGGAGCCTTAAGACACTATTCCGCTAATCGCTTTATGACATGCAGGATTGAGTTGCGAACGAGTCATTGCATAATTAAGGACTACAATGTCGGTAATGTTTCCCCAAAGCACGTGACTCTGACATCAGTAGGAATAGGATCCAGTAAATCGTGTAAATAATATAGAATCAAAGTAAAATAATACAAAAAATAATGGTACTTTTCGGTTAGCCGGGCGCCAGTGATATACACTATATTTCCAATGATGACAGGTCACTTGCGATTTTAGACGTTTTGTTAACTATCTGAAAAGCTACATGAGGAATTATCCTGAAACTTCAGGAGTGTAAACAACATGATAGACGTCATATATTTCCGGAAAGATTTTTTCTCGAAACCCTCTAAGGGGCCGTCAACAAATTGAAGAAAAACGAATATCTTTTGGATAACCCTGCAAAACTAATATTGCAAAAGCATTCAAACTGTAGATTATGATTAAGTGGCTTATTGTAATAATTTGGGTTCATTTTGTTATAAATACCTTAACTGTGTGATTATATCCTCCATATTTATTTGTTAATACTTATTTTTGTCATGTGGCAACACTATGTTTATGTCAAGATTATTGGCATCAGTGTCATAGATGTTTACCTGTTCTTAGTAGCACGGTGTCACGTATATTTTTATTATTTATCATTAAACTAACGATAATCTGATGAATTCACAAATCCTAACACATTTTTATGAAGATAGCATGTATACTCGAAGAGAAATTCGGGTTTTTATAAAAACAGTCCCAAATTTTATCAAGTTTTTTGCTTATAATTTGCAGAGTTTTTAATATAAAAACAAGTTATTTTCAGAAAATATGACAAACAAAATTGTACACAACACCCTGCAATCAGAATTAAAAAATAATAAAAATTGTATGAAAAATGAGCAGGTTTACTAAATATTGTTTCACTGCAATTGCGCGAATTCAATCAAAATATACTGTGCATAATATATTAGCTAAATATATAGACCAACTTTTATGAAAGTCTCAAAATCATAGCTTGAAAATTCTGATAGTAATCGTCGATAGAATAAGCTCGGATTTCGCTGTTCCCAAAAACAAGCAAAAAGATGAGGGGTTGTATCCAAATATACTAGCTTATGAAAGTTGACATAATAAGAATGAAGTGCCTCTCATTCTATATTTGATACATCCCCTCATCTTTTTGCTTCCCCCCCCCCCTGTGATAATGCAATCGAATGAGCTCCTATGCGCATATGTATTGCATCTGCCCAAAGGCACCGTTGAAATTCGACGTTAAAAAAAGTTTTAAAATGTATAAATTAAATGTTTTAAAATGTCCTCTTTAATCATTGTTCGTTTAAAATCCATATCTTCTAAAACGCATCCATTGTTTTAAGCTAATCAATTTTTATGTAAAAATGAAGTTGTTAAAAATAATAAATTAATATGCAGATGAGGGAGAATTTTAATGTTTTCAATTGTAATTTATTTGTATGATTTCTTCTATCCCTTTACATAATCAGGATGATTATTCCTTTTCCATCACAGTCGGTCTCTTATACAGTTAAATATCCAATGGATCTTCAAAAAAATAATAAATAACAGTTCCTAGCATATTCTGATTCAACATATACATCAACGAATTCAACATATCAATTTTATGTTAATCATAAACTAAAAATAGTTTTTTTTCTTTTGACAGATTTTATATTAGCGCCAAAATACTCTATCTTATGGATAATCTGATCTTATGATTTATCAGGTTTTTATTATTTTTTTTTTTTCACTTTTGATGAAGGTTAGGGATACCTATTTTCAATTGTTGCAACCTTCCAAGGGGCTATTTTACATTATTAAAACAAACGGATGGTCATTGTTGAGAAAGAATTGAAAAATATTTCATGCTTGAAAATTATTTAAAAAGACGTTAAATTAAGCGGCAGATTTCAAATAAATTTCAATCGAAAGCTAATTTTTTTTTTCTAATTGAGGATGTAAAAATTGAAATTGTAAAATGTAGTAAAAAAATTACATTTTTAGTATTTAGAAGTGATGTAAGCGCGATGAAAGCTAAAGCGATAGTGCCGTTTGTTGTCACAACCGTTATACATTTCTAAATATTGCCACTGTGTTTTGGTTGGCGTCCAAAAGTAGACTACCATTTTTTGACATCGAAAGAAAAATTCACAGTGAAAGAAATAAGACTTTGCCGCTAATAAGGAACTGTTAAATGAACTTATAACAAACCTTCCAAAATAATTCCTATAAAATATTAGCCTTACATTGTTTATTCTAGCTAAAAATACAATCATTATTTCAAGTTTATTTTTTCCTGAAATTTTTTACTTTTGTGAATTTTTTTATTAAAAAAGGAAATCTTAATAATTTAAATCCTATAATTCCTATAACTTAATCCTATAATTTAAAAAAAGTAATTGGTAACATGTAATCAAGGTATGCAATCAAGATGAAGCAACCAATAAAGGCTCCAGTTCTAATCTTTAAAATTAAAAATTGAAATATCAGTTAATATTACACCATGTTGGCACAATCATATAAATTTTTCTTTTTAGTTTTATCAATGTTAAAATGCATTTCAAGCTAAGCACAACGTCATTTTCACCGGTACAAACTTTTCACACGTAGATTTATGCTTAAGCACCATGCATACAAATAAAAATATATTTTGCATTTAATTGTAATGAAAAAAATGGCATCAACAAAGTTATAATGCTTAATGATAAAATGAACCCAATGGACAATATTTCCGTGACGTCACAGTAAATATGAATTTTTATTTGCTTATAAAACACACGGATAAATATTTTTACCGAAATACTTAAACATTTTAACTATATTTTAACTTACAAATTAAAAAATTCGGCCTAAAAGTCACGTGCTTTTAATATTTAATATTTATTTTTTATGCTCGCAATCATTGAGTTCAGAAAATAAACTCTGTACGTCGCAACAGTGGGCGTTAATCCGATTGCCGACTTTATGACGTCATAAGCAGAAGTAAAATTTTAATTTAAGATTACGGCTAATTCATTAAATTTTCGAACAAACAAATGTACGATAACAAATCTGTGACCAAATATCTTTCATTTAAAAAAGAATGATGTAATTTGATGTAGTAGTTTGTTCTCACGGATTGTCGAAACAAAACGCTTAGCGTTTTAAATATATAGATAATATTAACTATAGAGTTACAATATATAGAGAAAAAAAAAGGTTGCTGTAATTGGAATTATATGCGCCAATATTGGCGCGTCATATTTACCTGTTACGGATCTTAATAGTCAGTAGACATTAAGTAGAAATTCCGAAGTAAGGGAATTACGCAATTATGAAAACTCCTGAACTATATCAAGAAAGGGGGGGGGGGCGGAGAAAAACAAAGTTGAACAGAGATCGTCATCTAAAGGCAGTTCGTGAATTTTAATCAGATTGTACGCCACGGGTCAAAATTCCTGACAGCAAATATGGTTTAAAAGGAATGTGATTATCAAAACTCACTTCCAAAAGTTCAATGTTTCACCAAACCATACTCGAAAATTACGTGTAATAATATGCAGCCCGATTGTGGCATATTATTCAAGACGTTTTAGATGAGAATAATGATAGATTTTATAATCTTCCGTAATCGAGTCTACAGAAAAAGTTAGCGAGAAAAAAAAAAAGCAACAATATGGTTCAATGTAAATGTGGATATCATTAAAGACTCCCACAAAATAGACTTCATTGCATCAAATCGTATTAACTAAAATACGCCAATTGGTAATGGACCCAATTACGGAAAATTATTAAATATGTTTAAGAATCACTCCATTAGTGAACATATTGTAATTGATAAGCAAACGGACATGAAGCATAAATGCTTAAGTGAGTTAAATGGTTTTTGTCAAGAAAGATGAAATACATAATATCAAAATATTATATAATGCTACCATAATCTCAAAAGTTCTTGATTCGTCTATTAGAACCTTCCGATTTGACGAAGGATTAAGGAAAAAAATTAAATTATGAATAAAAGTAACGTGTTACAATGCTTAAGATACATTTAAGGGAGACCAAACTGGTCGCCAGTGGCGGCTAGTCAAACAATGATAAAACAATTAAAATTTAACAAAAAAAAAAGAAAGAAAAAAAGAAAAACGCGAACAGCTCACTCACATCCGTCCCCGAGTTCGGCCGAAGACAGAACCGGCGATTGTCAATTTCTTCCAAACTGTAGTCTCTGACTTTACCGACTGAACCACCGGTGCCTGTGCTATGAGTTGAAAGTAAAGGAACGTAGTCCCTTTTCCAAGCAGAAATTCTCTACTTGTCTCACGTTTTTTTTTTACAACTTTCATATTGAGAAGTTTGTACTGTTATTTTTTCTATAATGGCTTAGAATAGCTTAAGCATTATTAAAAAGAATAAACTCATATTTCTTTTTATTTTTTTTTTATTTTCATAAAAACATCAGTCTGGTGTCGATTTTAATAAAAGTATTCAGAATAAAATATATTTTTGCTGTATTGTATTTGGAAACAAATGTTTTTCGAAAAAGTTTCTCTTAAAATATTTTCGATCCATATTTTACGTTTAATAACTTTTATTTAATTATTTTTGTTTTCATATATCTTATTTGACGTAATGAACTTTTAAACATGTTTTAGCAATTTTGTATTTTTAATTACCAGAGGAAAAACTTACATCTCTAACTATTAAATATATATGTATATGTATTTTAATCTAGTTGATTAGAAATCAGCTATAACTCAAGATATATGAAATTTATAATAAAATTGAAAACGCCATTAGATTCTTAATGCTGATACATGCAATTTTCTGTCAAATGCGAATTAAAAAACGATTTTGTGAATTGTCCGAAATATTTTTTGAATAGTTTAAGGATCGGGGCACAGTAAAAATTTGAAAACAGCCTTTAAAAAATACTACACAATCAAAAATTTGTACAGAATTTTTCAGATTTTATGTCCGCAAACCATGGGAATACGAAATAACAGTATTAATAATTACTTGGACAATTACATACATGCAGGTTCTTAGAAAAAATAATATTGTTTAGGGGAAGAAAAAAAAAGATGTAAAGAAATACATTATTTTTTTAGTAAGGTTTTAGCTCTATTTAAAAAAAAAAGGGTAAATTAAAAAACATATATATTTCTCTGTATTTAAAAAATATATACATATTCTAAATAGTTTGTTAAATGTAAATATCACTATTAATTTTATTTAAAAAAAAAAGGCAGTGGAAGAAGAGTTGGGGGGGGGGGGGGGGACCTCTCACAGTATATTTGTCTGAGAGCCATGATATGATATCTATTGGCGGCCCTGTGCCTAAAATACTACAATCATAGACTTTCTAATATACATATCTTCATCTTCTATGATCTTTGCTCTGATAATACAATTTTAATATTCTATTTAAATTATATTCTTGATAAGTATACTTTTATCTATACACTTAAGATATTTTTTTAATAATTTAAATAATTAACAAAATTGTGAACTACAACCAGAATGAGTCTCAATCTTTAAGGGGTAAAACGACTAAAAACAAAACTCGTTTTAAATTTTCAATATGGCGCGTAATTTGCTTCTATTTTAGGTTTACCACAAAACAATTTGGCGAATTGGCGAACACAACCATGCATGCATGTGATTGGATCGCGCCTTTGAGAGTGTTTCCCCCAGCACAGCTATATATTCACTGTTTCATTAGTTACGGTTTCCAAAGCCTTCCCGTCTTATCAGTGACAAGGTCTTTGGTTCTCATAGCTAATTTTATAAATTATCTTTTCCGACAACTTCTTTTTAAATAATCACAACGAGTGAACTTGGATACAATGGAACAATGGAACAATGTAGTAAGCTTTCTGGAACTCCTAGTTGCATACAACTGTATTTCCAGGATAGAGGTGGATTGACTTGCGAGGCAAAAATGAGCCGTGAGAAGTTTAAGGGGTTAGAGATTAAATAGGTATAGAAGTGAAAAGTATAAGGAGATATAAGTAGTGTAACATAAAATTTTTAAGAGAGAGAAGGAAAGAAAAAAGAATTCCATTAGTTCCTAGAATGTTAGACGAAACCTACCGAGGGTCGAACCCATCTCAAGCATAAAAAAAAAAAGACTCTTTACAGAGACCATACAATAAGTTTAATTTAAGTTGTGATAAGTGAAAAACAATTAAAAAGAGGATAAATGCTTTTTTTTTTTTTATTTTATAATTTAAATCAATGACAAGAAAAAAAGAGAAAATGAAAAATAAAGAGAGAGGAAAACTCAATCATTATTATCAAGCAAAGTAACATATTTAGGGCGCTTACGGTTAATGGGGTCGGAGACCTCATAGTCTGGTAATTCCGCAATAATTTCATTTGGTAAGTTATAGATATTTTTATAGAATTTTTTGGAGAGATGACTGATACGCTGTTTAAGAGAAGTAGTGCAGAGATCTCTGCGGATAGTTGTGTTTCTCAAGTAACGGTGGCCATTCCTGATAATACGAAGACTTTTGTTGTGATATTTGTAAAGGTAGTTCATGTTGGTTTTGCTAGCGAAGCCCCAAATCGGACAAGCATAGGTAAGGATAGAGCGAATACATGCATTGTAAAGAATAACTTTATTTTTAATAGAAAGGGTGTTACTTTTAAGAAGAGGAGCTAGTGAGACAGAAATACCGGCGACTTTGCCTCTTATGTTTCTAAAGTGTTTGTTCCAGGTAAGTCTCCTATCGATGATAACCCCCAGATATTTAGTATCGTTAGACCAAGGAATAGTAACGTTATTAATGGTAATACGGTTAGGATAAGTTAGTTTTTTAGAAAAGTAAACAGCAGCAGTTTTTTGTTCGTAGAGTTTAATACGCCATTGGATACACCAGCTCGTGAAGTCATCAATGTGTTTTTGAAGAATTTTATAAAGAGTGTATGGGTGGTGTGCTGCAGCGTAAAAAGCCGTGTCGTCCGCATACAGTGCAAGATGAGTGCGTAATGTGCGTGGGATATCATTAAAGTAAATGTTAAAGAGAGTGGGTCCAAGGACAGAGCCTTGGAGGATGCCTGCAAGAATTTGGTAGAGTGTTGAGAGTAAATTATTGATGCGGACGCAAAAAAATCGGTCACCAAGGTATGAATGTATAAGGTGAATGAGGCTGGCTTTAATACCGTGTTTAATTAGTTTGAAGATGAGGCCCTCATGCCAAACTTTGTCAAAAGCCTTAGCGACATCAACGAAAATAGCTGCAGCAGGAGTTTTCGTGTTGAGGTTTTCACTGAGGAATTCAATAACACGAAGAAGCTGATGTTGTGTAGAGTGCTTAGGCCTAAAGCCAAATTGCTCTGGAATAAGAATGTTATTATTGTCTAGAATGTCATGGAGCTGGGATCTGATGACTCGCTCAACAACTTTACTGATAGAAGGTAGAAGTGAGATAGGACGGTAGTTGACAGGATTTAGTAAATTGGAGTTAGGTTTGGGAATGGGAGCAATAATAGAAGTTTTCCAAGGTTTAGGAAAGTAAGAGTAATTGAGAATGGTATTAGTAAGTTTGGTGAGATAAATGATACAGTTTAAGGGTAAATTTTTAAGTGCAATGTTAGGAATATTATCATAGCCAGGTGCTTTACGGTTTTTGAGGTTTTTAATAATATTAGAAATGATGATGGGTTGAATTTCAGTTATGTGGTCAGTAGGTGGGGTAGATAAGAAATTTCTAACTGTTTCATGAACATTAAAAAAGTGTTCAGGGTTAGCCAAATAAGGATTAGGGGAGAACTGCTCAGCATATGATTTAGCAAGAATTTCTGCTTTTTCTTTATCGGTGTATGCTGTACTGTTAAAAGCAGTAAGGGGAGGGATAGGGGTGTAGTTTTTGTTAAGTTTTTTCTTGATTGCCCAAAGAGAGTTGTCTTCGGGAGAAAGAGATCTTAGGAAATTACTCCAGCTTTTTTGCTTTTCTATAGCAATACAATTTTTAATTCTGTTATTAAGACGGTTAATGATGGTTTTAAGGGTGGGGTCCCTGGTGGCTTGATAAAGTCGCCGGGTTTGGTTACGTTGTTTACAGATGTTGTGAATATAGTTGGGAAGAGTAAAAGAATTATTATTTTTGAAGTAGCGATAGGTAGCTTGGTTTTGTGAAGATGTTATAAGGTTTTGGAAGGAAGTTACAGCATTGTCAATGTCAGTGGTGTTATTAATAGTAGGGAAAGTTAAGTCAGAGTTGTGAAGAATATGTTTAAATTTAGCCCAATCCACGGCTGTAGAGGGGGGAGGTGAAGGGGGGTTGACAAAATCAATTTTAAAGCAGACAGGAAGATGATCAGAACTGAGGTCATTGATAACAGTAGTGGTGATAGGAAAGCAGATATTTTTAGTTATTGCAAAGTCTATAATTGAAGGCCTGGAGTTACCATACCCTAAGTGCGTTGGTGTGTTGGGTGCGTGTAGACTAAGATCTAAGTGTGAGATAAGGTTGTGTAGTGATCTGCCACGTTGTGATGTTGAATGACAGTTCCATCTCCGATTATGTGCATTATAATCACCAGCGATGAAACAGTGCGTATTTTGTGAGAAGAGTTGTGTAAGGTCATTGGTGGGGAATTGCCGTGTGTGTCGAACATATACTGAAGCAAAGTTAATATTAATTTGTGGTAATTGTACAACAATTCCCGTATTATCAAGACCTGTGAAGATTGTGTTTTGTGTAGTGTAGTGAGGTATGTGTTGTTTAATGTATATGGCAGTGCCACCATGGATTGTACCAGGTCGCGGGGTATGGTAAAGTTTGTAAGCAGAGAGCTTGATGCTACGATGAGTATCAAATACTTCCTGAAGTAAAATAATATCTATATTGGAATTACGAGAGATGAAATCTCTAAGTTCGTTGATTTTGTATTGAAGAGAACAGCAGTTCCAGGTTAACACAACCAGAGAATTTAGAAAAGAATTACTCATGGTTGGTGAGATTGAGCTCATTTGCAAGTGTGTCGAATTCTTGTATTATTACTAACATTTTCTCCATAGGATTGGTGAATTGTTTAGTTTTAGCTGCTATGTTTTTGATACATTTTAGGAATTTAGTAATTTGGAAGATTTCTTTAATGTCATTAAATGTTTGAAAAATTTCATTAATTTCAGTAGAATAACTAGAAGTAATAGTAGAAGGTGAGTTAGAAGTGGGGGGTGGATTGGTGGAGTTATCATTAGTGTTATTAGAAGAAGTGGAGGTAGCGCATGCAGAAGCGTCCGAATCTGAGGCTTTAGCACCTTCTGCAGTTGAGTTTATAGCTTGTGAGTTAACAGTGATATCAGTTTTGGGTGTTTTTTTGGTGTAGTTGAAATCTTTGAGAATTTCAGCAAAAAGTTGTGAGTTGGTTTTTGTTTGTTCATTTTGTTTGTTTGATTTGTCATTATTTCTATTTTCCAATCTATACGGGTTTTTAATGCAACCACGAAAGTTTGCCGGGTGGTCGAGACCACAATTGGCGCATTTCGGGGTAATGCGACCCTGATGGGGGCAGTTTGGAGTTAGGTGCAAACCCGCACACTTTAGACATTTTGGAGTAAAATTACAGATCTCGCTAGCGTGTCCAAATCCCTGGCACTTGTAGCATTGTTTGACCGTTTGATTGCTCTTAAATGGTTGAATGGTTACACGAATGTAGTGAATCTCATGAATTTGGTAGATTTCCTCGAATTTAGGGCGAGGAAGAACGTTCACCATGTATATTGGCATGGGATCGCCAGTTTTCCTATTTTTGAGCATGGCAGCCCTAGTAACAGTAAACCCATATTCTTTAAGACTTTCTACAATTATTTCGTTATCAGTGTAACATGGTAGGCCACGGATGCAGATTTTTCTGGGGCGTTGCTCCTTAGGGTGTAATGTAGTATATTTTTTTGAGTTACTGTCAAGAAATCTCTGCGTTTCTCGGAAATCCTCATCGTTTTTGCATAGGACCATTAGGCTTTCGCCTTTAAGGGTTATTATAGGTTTTTCCTTGTTTTTGTCTGCAATGTTTTTTGCTAAATCTGTCCATTTTTCGTTAAACTCTATGTAAAACGGGTTAATTTTGGATTTTGGGGTATTGGAATCACCAGAGTTGAGGTCAGGGCTATCAGGGTGGGAGGTAGTTAAATCCATTTTTTCTAAGCTGTTACTAGCTTCAACATCAATTTCTAAGCTTTTAAATTTATTGTTTAGAGGGATATTTGAGTTTTCCTCTGGAAAGGGACGTTTAACACCTTTAGGTACAGGTTTAAAATCATCAGTTATTTTACATTTACTTAGAACAGTGCTTGGCATTTGCCGAAATTTAGTAAAACAAAATATAGAAAAATAAATAAAATTAGATAGTTTCTCAAGATTATCAGGCTCATGCAATAAGATATAAGCCTCATGGCAAGTTCTTCTTACCTCCTCTTTGTGGGTGACGTTGGTATGATAATCCTCCTTGGAGCATAAGTCATTAATGTATCCATCAATAAATTGGAAGAAATCACCTAGCAGTTGTTTAACTTCAGCATCAAAGTCAGGAAAATTGGCAAGAAAAGTCGTATTATAGTCCGGAATAAAAGTTCCGTTATTAATTTGCACAAGTTTATCTTCTAATATAGCGTTATCACTCGAGACCGCCATCATTTCACTCAAAAGCTCTTAAAACAAGCATATTCTGCCGAACTTTACTTGGAAAAATAATAATAATAAGGGAAAAGCAAAACTAACTGCTTCCCTTTACAACGCTCCGCGCAACAATTCGGAAAAAGCAGCTGGCAGACAGCGTCGACCCGCTTCCGTATAGTAGAAAGAATAAAATTGAACAGCGCGCGACCACACGTCCGCACTCGACAAGATTATCCACCGAGATGAATATGAACTTGGATACTAAATCAACTTTATTTTTATATAAATATTTACTCTATAAAATTTCCGACCTCAGTTGTTTATTTTAGATATTCTTTTACGAAAGCAAATTTATAAAGTATATATATTTGAATGTCACAATCACCTTACATTAAACACATTTAAAATAAATCAATAATCTTGATAAAAAGGTTCATTTATTTAAAGTTTTAAGTTTTTCGAACTTGTTTATATGTAATAACACCTTTTTACATATTGTGACATAGGATTAAGGAAATAAATGCACCTTCTTTTCAAGATTATTGACTTTAAATGTAAAAATTTGAAAGTTCTGAGATGTTTTGCTCGAAATATCTATTTGAAAAATGATATAAATTTAGTAAAATGATGAACATGCCCAAAGATCATAAGATTGGCAACGGGGAAGGAGATTTCTCATTTTTGTTTTAATCAATCATCGCTGATCAAGCGATGTTTTATCTTACAGAAAATACATTTTATAATTATGTCTACGTTTTTTTTTTAGATTGTTAGCAATTTTATATTAAATCCGTATATTGAAAGATAATTACAAATGCTTAAACTGACGTAACATATGTAGGAATTCATATTACGAAATACTTTCGGAAAAGGGAGGAGCTTCAGTTGTTTAAAAATCCAGATTTCCTGCAAAATTGCTGGTCGCCAATGAGTTAAGAGCACCATATGATGCTTTATATTTTTTCTATTATAATAACCTCATACCCGTATTTGCTGGAATCTGAAACTATATTATTCGTGAAAAGTATTACATTCAAATGATGCTTCTGTTTGTTTCTTCTTTTGAGCTATAATAAAATTGTTTTGACCAAAGCGTATATTCTTATATTGGATTACGTGTAAAATTTTGTAACAACTTTCTAATATTTTAAAAATGTAAATGTAAATATAAATTTTTGTTTGGTTTTATTGATTTCTGAGAATGGAAGCTGAACTGCTTATCATTCACTTTGTTATTTTCTTGTTAACATGATAATTTTGTGTCAGTGTCTTTGGAAATTTATTCACTTATGCATTTTATTATTTGTTAAAATGTATTTGAAGGGGAAAAAATGTATATATATGCATCTTTTCGACTTCGCTACAATACCTATAAGCCTTTATTTACATGAACTGGTTTAGAACTGCTATAAATTCTAAGCTGTTACACACTGCCGACTGCCGTATCAATCTATATTTATTACTCGTAATTGTTAAAATTAATTTTTCTTGTAATTGTATTTATGCCAAAGCTATGCTAAAATTCATTTCAACTCAACAATATCTTGAGTTTGTAATCGCTGAATGGCAACCAGTTTTTTTAATTCTCAAAATAAAATATGTAAACAGTTTTGACGTGCTTCGTCGGGTGTGAGTTTTTTCCCCATCTTTTGCATTATTGTCTGTTAAAAATGTATTTCTAACACGTTATCAGCACGAATTTGCTCTGAAGAAGAAGTTTATACGTGAGTTATAGTGGATAACAGATAACTGCGAAAAATAGAAGAAGCGAAAAACTCGCCGCGCGCTGCTAGGCCTAACGACAGCATGGACGAATTGAAGATCCCTAAGCTAGATGGAAATAATTATACAGCATGGAGTATCCGTACGTGTGCTGCACTTTTTTTGAAGTTTTTTATTAGTAGGAATGTAAAGTTTGATGAAACTAATTTCCCATTCAGGAGGAGTCAGTTAGAAAGGAAAGATGAACCCATCATTAGCTCCAATGCTCCTGAAATCAGCATAATTCCCCCTGAAATTCCAGCAGATGTTATAAGAACTGAAGCCGAGTACACTGAGCAGATCTTGGAAGATCCTAGTCCTGGAAAATCAGCAGCAAATATAACAACTGAAGCTGAGTATACTGAACAAAACTTCGAAGATAATAGTCCTGGAAAATCAGCAGTAAGTGTAGAAGAATCTCTTGAAGTCAGAAGAAGCAATAGAGTAAGGAGACCTAAAACTTACTTTGGTGATCCAATATTATACAAAGTTGTCAGCGAAGAGCAAGCTCCCATCCAAATTATTGAAGATCCAATCACCTTGGAAGAAGCTTTGAAGTCGCCTCACTCTGAAATGTGGAAGGAAGCTATGAGGGAAGAATTAAACAATCTTCACAGCAACCAAACATGGGAATTGGTTCCAAAACCTGCAGATACCAAACCTATCGGGTGCAAATGGGTATTCAAAAGAAAATTAAATGCAGAAGGAGAAGTGATTAAATTTAAAGCTCGTTTAGTTGCAAAGGGCTATTCACAAGTGCCAGGTAGAGATTTCTCAGAGACTTTCTCCCCTGTTATAAAAATTAAGTCTATACGAATCCTTTTAGCCCTTGCAATGGAACTAGACATGGAAATTCATCAAATGGATATCACAGCGGCTTACCTGAATGGAACATTGAAAGAAGATATTTACATTTTGCAACCTGAAGGGATGAAACAACAAGGTAAAGAACATCTTGTTTATCACCTCAAAAGAAGTTTGTATGGCCTAAAGCAAGCTGGAAGAGAATGGAATGAATGGTTTAACACCTTCCTGAAAGAACTCGGATTGTTGCGTTCAAAAAGTGATCCATGCATTTATTATCATCTAAAGAAAACACTGTATCTTGGCCTCTATGTTGATGACATGCTCATTGTAGGAACCTCAGAAACCATAAGCACCTTTAAGCATAAAGTTATGCAGAAATTTCAAGCAAAGGACCTTAGAGAAGCAAGTGAAATTTTATCCACGAGAATCCAGAGGCAAGATGATGGTTCACTAACACTAGATAAAACAACTTACATTGACGATATCCTGGAAACATTTGAGGTAAGTTCAGCTAAGGGTGCATCAACCCCTTTAGACCCAAGCATAAAACACTACAAAGTAAATGATGCAGAATGGACCAATATAAAAGAGAAGAGTGACAAAATTCCTTATAGGCAAGCCATTGGTAGTCTGCTGTATGTTGCATGCGGAACACGTCCTGACATAGCATTCAGTTCCACCTACATGAGCCAATTCAACGAAAGACCCACCGAATTGCATTGGAGAAGCATTAAGCACATCTTTCGATACCTCAAGGAGACCAAGCACAATTATGGGAAAAAATCACTACATCATCGATGTATGTTTCTGCATAGGCTTTATGTTGGATTAAAATACGATTCATGGATCTCTGAAAAGTGGCTGCGGCGTTGCGTAGCCCAAAAGACATGACTACAAAAGCGTACTGTCCACGGTGTGTGACAAAGGACGTGAGATGTTTGCATTCTTTGTTTAGACGGATATGCCAGTATCCTTTAAGTAAATCCAACAGGCTAATGAATTTCGCTGGAGCTACTTTATATATAAGATCGGTTGCATTGGTCATTGGGAATGAATCGATCTCGGTTTGGGAATTCAAATATCTATAATCGACACATAGTCGTACTGACGAATCCTTTTTAGATACGCAAACAATTGGATGCGCATATTCGCTCTCGGAATGTTCAATGAGACCTAACTCAAGTAATTCTTCAATTTGTCGGTCAACTTCATTTTTGAGTGCCGCAGGAATTCGATAAGGTCTCTGGCGTTTGGGTTGGCTGTTCGATTTCAATCTAATGTAATGTTCACCTACATTGGCAACTTTTGGAATTCCAGACTGTAGGTTTGGATGTTTACGTAACAGGTCGGATAGTTGTTTATTCTCTTCATGTGAAAATGTTTTAGCTGCAATTGTTTATCGATTATAGCAGCATTTTCTTTGTCAATTCTGGGGATATTCTCGATTTCGCCGAAATTTCTATCGGCATCGTATATTACTCCTATGTGTGTAGTTTGGGCTTTTAATTCTCGAATTTTGTGCAAATGTTTGACACTGTTGTCTGGTAACTGCACCAAATAACTATAAAGAGATTTCTTTTCGAGTATAGTGGCGGGTGCTGTCCACCTTGCATATACTTTATGACTGCTGTCAGGAATCAAAACAATAACTTGACCATTGGGCTTAAATTCTTTGTGATTTGCTCGTCTATTGCGGTAATAGGCGTAAGCTCGCTGTTTATCTATGCAGGAAATTCCGGCGTGTTCGGCTGCTTTTTCCAATTTTATTTTCAAATCATTTAGATAATTTGTAACTGAGCCTAATTCACCGCATGGCAAAGGTGTTTCATTGGTCCATGATGATTTCAATATGGAGAGGGGGCCAGTCGGACGCCTACCATATAACATTTGGAATGGACTAACATTAGTTGTGGCGTTCGGTACTTCCCTGTATGCCCACAAAAGGAAAGGTATGTGCTTGTGCCAGTTTCCGGAATTTTCCCTTATTGTATGGTGTATCATTCCTTTAAGAACAGCGTTCCATCTTTCGACTAAACCATTATATTGTGCGTATCCAGGTACAGAGAAACGTGGAGCAGTTCCTAAACGTTTCTTAAATTCTTGTGTGAGATCAGAAGTAAAATTCCGGCCCTGATCGCTCGCAATTAATTTTGGAATACCTGTTCTACTAAAGATCTGTAAAAGGGCATCGCATGTAGATTTAGCAGATATATTTCTTAAACAGACCGCTTCCGGCCAACGAGTACACTGATCTACTACGGAGAGTACATACTTGTATCCTCCACTAGGTGGTTCAATTGGGCCAATTATATCCATATTTATAATTTGCATCGCCTCGTCAGGACGAGTAACCGGAGTTATAGGTGTGTTATCAAACTTATTTGGTTTTGCTCGGAGCTGGCATGATAAGCACTGTTCACAAAATTCGTTAACATCTTTTTTAATTTTCGGCGAAAAGAATGAATATTTCAACCGCTGTGCAGTTTTCTTATTTCTTAGATGACCACCCCAAGGACTGGAATGTGCGAGTTCTAACAATTGTTTCCTACGTGGCTCGGGTACGAGCAATTGGTGTACCGTTTCGCCCAGTAATTTATCTCGATGATACAACAGGTTATCCAGAACAAAATAATTGTTGCATTTATTTTTGGCATCAATCCAACATTGATTTGACGAAGGGTCGTTTTTCTGTTGCTATTTAAATTTTTCTGAATCAGTTATAAAAGTATCAGGTTCGTCGCCAGGTGCGTGGTCAATGTTCTCGTTTGCATTCGCATTTTCAACTGACACATGGTCTAAAATTGAAGCAGACAGGTCTACAGTGTTGGTTTCTTTCGTATTGTCACTTATGGTACAATCTTTAGCGACGTGTTTACCTCTTTTCAAGCATAAAAAACAGCGTCCTTGAGCTCTTAATTTAGCTATTTTTTGATAAACGGGTAATTTATTGCACTCCTCAGTCGAATGACTATTACTCGAACAAAATATACAAAAGGTTTCAGAGGTGGCTAAAATATGAGATACTTCAGAATTAATTCTATCATAAGTGAACATTTGTTTACGAAATGCAGGGGAATCATTATTATACGACTGTTTTGACCTTGGGTTATCTAAATTGCCAGTTAAATAATTTTGTTTTTCTCTCGACTCTATTTCGGTACGAATAAATAATAACAAATCATCAATGCTTGATTGCGAGTCACTAGAATTTTTTATACATTGCTTATTATATTCTAACGAAAGATTATTTGGCAGGGATTTAAGAATTATAGGTTTCAACAGGTTATCAAATCCGTTTGATTCAATGTCTAAAGACCTGAGACTTCTTATTTGCGATTGAATCGTATCAAATAATTTCCGTAGAGCGGTTACATCATTTGTTTTCAATACTGGTTTCAAAGATAATAAAGTATTTATGTGAGCCGTGACAATGAGGTCTTTTCGGCCAAATTGTTGTTTCAGAATTTGGATAGCTTCCAAATAATTTTTATCTGATAACGCAAACCCGGAGATAGAGTTATATGCACTACTACCTAAATAACTTTGCAAATAGCTCATTTTTTCAATATTTGACAGTGAATCATTATCATGGACTGCTATTTCGAATGAGTTCCAAAAATTTTGAAATTTACTTATTTCGCCGTAAAATTTCTCAATCTTTAAGGTAGGGAGTTTAGCAGATTGCGCAACTACTTCTGCGTGCTTATTATCGATGTGAGTTACGGGGAAAACTTCGCTTTTGCTATTATTTTTCAATTTCTTGTTTATTCTAAATTTCCATAAAGTTATTTTTTCATGATATTCGATGGACGCTTTTGCGTCTTTTTCGATTTCATCTTCATCATTAATTAACGCTAAAATTTGGGCATCTTCCCGTTTGAGGTCAATACCTTTTTGTTCTAGCTGAGCTAAATTTTCTTCTATTTCGTCAAAATTCGGTGATTCCAAAATCCATGCATCTTCGATCTTTTTAACAATAGAGGTAATAGATGCTTTTATTACGCCTCTAGTTTTTTAAGCTTAGTTAACTGATCGGCCATGCTTAAACAATAAAATTTACCTTACCTCTGTATAAGTTATCCAAAATTTTAAACTATAATCTGTCACTCACTAATTAAGCAACACAGCCTGTAATTCATCCATTAGTTCTGACACCAATGTAAAGACTCTTCCGAATGTGGGAGTGTTCTAATTAAATTCAGGCTGTTCTAATGACGAACACAAGTTTTAATAAGACACATAAAGTTGACATAAAAATGACGAGGACAGGTACTTCACACGACATTAAATAAACACAAAGGGTTAATCATATTTTCCAATATTCATGACCGATAACATTTACTCACGGCCATTTTCATACTATTTTCTGTTTTCATAAATCAGACGACGTTCTTCGCCGCTAACATTCCAAGTTCTACTGCCGCGCTCTTTCGTTTCTCCAGAAGGGGATGCTACTAGAGCGAGAAAAGGCATGCGCGTACACATCGCAACATTTTTTTCGATGCTTTTACTCTTTTAATATCATGGCGTCGCTGTTTAATGACATAAATGTTATTTTAATTAACGAAATACTTAATAAATCATTAAAACGTCATTAAAAATACAGATAAACGTCGAATTAAAAATCACTCGATGACATACCAAACACATTACTTAAATCTTTAAAACTACGCAACGGATTTTGATGCGGTTTTTTTTAATAGATAGAGTGATTCAAGAGGAAGGTTTATATGTATAATAACATCCATTAAACAGTGGAGAAATACTGTTATTTTTGAGGTTTTTAATGAGAAGTCGTAAATAATTTCATTTTTTACATTTGTTATTTTGGCCGAAAAGGTTACCATTGCTATTTTTTTGGCGATCATTATTGTTGCAGAAAGAAATGAAAAGGCTATACATCTCCAAAAATAAAAGAAAAACTGTGTTAAATTAATTAAAAAAAAAAAAGAAAAAGAAAGAAAAAGAGTTTTGATGAGAGAATATTATAAAACGAAAATATTTAATTTAAACAAGATTGGGAATATTCGCAATGCTTAAAAAATTATTCAAGGGGCAAGATTGCTATCGAAACAATATTTTGCGATTTATCTTTTGTTTTTGGCGATTTTGATTTTACTTTTGATCCTAAACAATTTGATTTTAAGCCAAAAGGTGTCTTTTTTTTTTTTTTTTTTTTTGATGCAGAAAGAATTGAAATGGCTATACAGCTGGAAAAATAAAAGAAAAAGCTGTTATTAATTTTATTTAAAAAAAAAGAAAGAAAAGAAAAACAGTTTTGATGAGAGATTTTAAGCCAAAAGGTGCTTTTTCTTTTTTCAAGTGTACGATCACTGGCGCCCGGCTAACCGAAAAGTACCCTTTTTTAAATTCAAATGCAAACTATATTAATGGCAATATACTTCTATTTACTTCTACATATATGAAATTTCGTTCCGGCTGCTTATAACTCGAGTTCTGCTGAATGGATTTTCGTAGAGCTTAAACTGTATAAGATAATTTTTCAGGGAAGGTTTTATTGTATAACATACCGTTCTGCGTAGCTTAGTTATAGAATTATTCTGGGAAGTTCTATAATCAGATCAATCCGTTTATGAAATATTAGCCTTTTTAAAAGATTTTGCCGAATGGATTTCGATGAAACCTACACTGTTAGATAACTTTCTAGGGAAAGTTTTATTATATAACATATCATTCTACGTTGCTTAGTTCTAGAATTATAGGGGGAAATTCGAAAATCAGGTGATATTTTTTTTTAATCAAATATTAGCTTTTTCAGTATTTGATTCGGATTATGAAAGATTAGCCTTCTGAAAAAGTTCTACTGGACGGATTTTGATGAGAATTGTATTGTTAGTCAGATGCTATTTCAGGAATGGTTTTAATGTACTACATATTGTTCTACGCTGCTTAGTCAAACAGTTGTGTGAAGGTTATACAGTCAGGAGAACCCGATTCCGAAAGATTAGCCTTTTTGAAAGTTTTTACTGGGCGTATTTTTTGCGACTAGCATTGTTAAGTAGATAATTTGTAAGGATGGTTTTAGTATATTTTATATTGTTCTGTTTTAGAATTACGTGGAAAAGTTCTATAATCAGATGAACCCGATTATAAAAGATTAGCCTTTATAAAAACTTCTACTGAATGGATTTTGTTAATTAGTTTGCATTGTGAGTTCGATAATTTTTAGTGATGGTTTTAGTATATTGCATATAGTTTTATCATTCTTTAGCAAACCTTAACTGTAAATGACCAAATAAAAGAGTTGGTCTTTAACAGCTAAAATTTTGACTGCACATTAGAAAATATAATAGCGCAATCACGTCATTTTTCAGTAATGTGGAAGGATATTCCAGGTAAATATACAGATTGCTTTCAAATACAAGGTCAAATTAAACGATATATTTTGTTTGCTTCAAGGTTCATTTGTAGAAACTGACCAGCGCAGCGGGCGTAGCTTGCTAGTACATATATAAACAAGAATAAAAGTTCATTGGGTTTGTTTTCAAAGCTGTTTGTATCATTTGGCAACAAATTTCACCTTCTAAAGCCTGAATTTCATCAATATTTTTAAAACAATGTCAAGTTGCTATAGTGGAAAAGTACCGAAATGCATTAGGAATTCCAAAATTAATAAGGATTATCCGTAACAAGTAAATTAAAATGAATTTACGATTCATGAGTTTAATATTTCCATTGGTTAAAGTACATGGTGTGAATACTACAAGAAAATGTTTTAATTAATTTTATCTTTTTCTAATTCACTAAATGAGAAAAAAGAAGAATATATACATAACACATGGGCTGATAAGTTCTCGGTCTAATAAAGAAAACACAACTTTTTAACATAACTTTAATAATAAATAATAATAATTTAATAATAATAATAATAATAATTTAAGAATAATAATTTAATAATAATAATAATAATAATTTAAGAATAATAATTTAATAATAATAATAATAATAATTTAAGAATAATAATTTAATAATAATAATAATAATAATTTAATAAATAAATAATAACAATGATTTAATAATAAATAACATAATTTTATAACGAAAGAGCTCCAAACAGTGCTCAGAATAATCGATTCGTTGTTGTTTTTGGTCAAAAGTCAACACGCGCGGCACCCACTTTGACAACAGCTTTTTAATAGACAAATGTTCCTTCAAAATAAAACCTACACGTTCCTTGGATATCTTCAGAGTCTGAGCTATCTCCAGCAACTTCACTTTACGGTTCCCCAAAACGATTTTGTGGACTTTTTTGATGTTTTCCGGTGAAACAACCTCTTTTGCGTGGTGCATCACTGGTGTCCGTACGACCACGTTTAAATTCAGCAAACCAGTCAATAATGGTTTATTTACGTGGTGCAGTGTCCGGATAACGCTTATCAAGCAAGCTTTTGTTTGAACGGTGTTTTTCCCATCAAATAACAATTCTTGTAATTCTTGTTTATCCATTTTTTTGTTTATCAACAAATTCGTTCAACTAAAACCACTCTAACGTTTTATCCCCACGGCGAATCATCATGACATTTTTTCTGCTACCTTTTAAAGGTTAGTATTTACTAAAAAAATCATCGGTTCGGCGATTGCAATGCCATCTGTGTGCCAGACCGGGAACTTATCAGCCGATGTGTTATATATATAAAGCTAATCTACCTAAATTAAAACATTTAACATTTTCAAAGCATTCAAATCATCAGGAAATCATCAATCCAGGGTTCGCACGCTCTTAAGCCACGCCTCATTTTGTAAGGACACTGCCACCAGTATAATTGAAAGATCATTTTCTTCCTAATGGTATTCAAGATTCGTTAGGTAGAAGATAGTTCTATGCGATTACTGGTGAAAGAGTCCTTAAAAAATGGGGTGTGGCTTAAAAGCGTGCGAACCCTGTCAATCAAAGCATTGTTTATAGTTTACACACGTGAAAAATACAAGCTGCTATTGGCGAAAAAGAAAAATGCTATTGGCGAGATTTGATTAAATTATAATTTTCTGCTATGATTAATGACTAACAGAAAGAGTTTCCCTTGCTGTTCATTTCTTTTCGAGCATTTATAAGTAAGATAGTAGTGTTATTTAAATCTATTTTATCTTTTAAAGAAATTATTTTACATAAGCAGTGTGCTACTCATATTAAATTAATATCAATCTGCCCGAAGGTTCAAATCATTCGCAATGATAAAATATTTAACAAAAGTCCGCATCGTTGAAAGAGTGAGTACTCTGTTTTTATATCAAAATAAATAATAAAACTTTGACAGCAGGAAAGTTTTTGTTTGAAATTTAACTGTCTTATTATGTAATTTAAAACGTTAATCACTTTTAAAACTCAAAATTTACTGGCAAAAAAAAAAAAAAAAATATATATATATATATATCATAGAAACTCGACAGAGTTTCTCGCCAAGCATAAGAAACAGCAATGCATTGAACCGTAAATGAAAGGAATTTCCGCCAATGGATGCCAAACGATTTTACAATTTTTTTTTTTTTTTAACTCTGTCTAGTTTATATCATAGAAACTCGACAGAGTTTCTCGCCAAGCATAAGAAACAGCAATGCATTGAACCGTAAATGAAAGGAATTTCCGCCAATGGATGCCAAACGATTTTACAATTTTTTTTTTTTTAACTCTGTCTAGTTTATATCATAGAAACTCGACAGAGTTTCTCGCCAAGCATAAGAAACAGCAATGCATTGAACCGTAAATGAAAGGAATTCCCGCCAATGGATGCCAAACGATTTTACAATTTTTTTTTTTTTTAAACTCTGTCTAGTCATAGAAACTCGACAGAGTTTCTCGCCAAGCATAAGAAACAGCAATGCATTGAACCGTAAATGAAAGGAATTTCCGCCAATGCATGCCAAACGATTTTACAATTTTTTTTTTTTTAACTCTGTCTAGTTTATATCATAGAAACTAGACAGAGTTTCTCGCCAAGCATAAGAAACAGCAATGCATTGAACCGTAAATGAAAGGAATTTCCGCCAATGGATGCCAAACGATTTTACAATTTTTTTTTTTTTTTAACTCTGTCTAGTTTATATCATAGAAACTCGACAGAGTTTCTCGCCAAGCATAAGAAACAGCAATGCATTGAACCGTAAATGAAAGGAATTCCCGCCAATGGATGCCAAACGATTTTACAATTTTTTTTTTTTTTAACTCTGTCTAGTCATAGAAACTCGACAGAGTTTCTCGCCAAGCATAAGAAACAGCAATGCATTGAACCGTAAATGAAAGGAATTTCCGCCAATGCATGCCAAACGATTTTACAATTTTTTTTTTTTTAACTCTGTCTAGTTTATATCATAGAAACTAGACAGAGTTTCTCGCCAAGCATAAGAAACAGCAATGCATTGAACCGTAAATGAAAGGAATTTCCGCCAATGGATGCCAAACGATTTTACAATTTTTTTTTTTTTTAACTCTGTCTAGTTTATATTTTGCGGACGGGACAAAACGGCTTTTTGACACATCTATATCTCGCGTTCTATTTATGATAGAAACAAAATTTTTGATTCTATGGGTTGGGGCGTGCCACGAGACGAAAACATCAAAAGAAAAGCAAGATCTGTCGAATAGGTTTTCAGGAAATGCGATTTTAAAAGTGCTGTTTTTTGCCCTTTTTAAATCTTGTACAGACCAAAAACTGTTGACAGGGCTACAGCAATGTGTAATTATCGGATTTTTACGTGGTTTACGTCATTTCAATTGGTTTTATGAGTAGTTCAAACCTTTGTAAATTTCATGTAAAAATATTAATTAGTTTTTGAGTTATATCAATTTAAAGTTATTGATTCCTATACTTAACATACAGCAAAAAACTGTTGACAGGGCTACAGCAATGTGTAATTATCGGATTTTTACGTGGTTTACGTCATGTGAATTGTTTTTATGAGTAGTTCAAACCTTTGTAAGTTTCCTGTAAAAATATTAATTAGTTTTTGAGTTATATCAGTTTAAAGTTATTGATTCCTATACTTAACATATATCAAAAAACTGTTGGCAGGGCTACAGCAATGTGTAATTATCGGGTTTTTACGTGGTTTACGTCATTTGAATTGTTCTTATGAGTAGTTCAAACCTTTGTTAGTTTCATGTAAAAATATTAATTAGTTTTTGATTTATATCCGTTTAAAGTTATTGATTCCTATACTTAACATATAGCAAAAAACTGTTGACAGGGCTACAGCAATGTGTAATTATCGGATTTTTACGTGGTTTACGTCATTTGAATTGTTTTTATGAGTAGTTCAAACCTTTATAAGTTTCAGGAAAAAAATATTAATTAGTTTTTGATTTATATCAGTTTAAAGTTATTGATTCCTATACTTAACATAGTGCAAAAAAATAATAAATGACCCAACTCTTTTAGAAATGGTCGTATACACATGATATTAAGATATGTTATTGCAGTCGACCCAAGTAAGCTCCCTATTATAAAAAAATAGTAACATTTAAGGTTCGTTTACAGGTTCTCACAAAAGATCTTTTGATATAAGGCTAAAGAATTGTGTAATTATCCGATTTTTACGCTGTTTTCAGCAATTGCATTGTTTTTATGAGTAGTTCAAATGTTTAATATTTCGTGTAAAAATATTAATTAGTTTTTTTATTTATATCACTTTAAAGTGATTTATTCCTATACTTAAGATGAAGAAAAGAAATATTAAATGGTCTAACTCTTTTAAAAAAGAACGTATGCGCAGAATGTTAAAATATGTTACTACGAACGACCTAAGTTAGCTTCCTATTGTAAAACAGAATTGTAGAATTTACTGTTCGTTTACAGGGTAACTCAAAAGATTTTTTAATAAGACTAAATAGTTGTGTAATTAGCGAATTTTTACGTTGAAGTACTTGATTCCTCAATACAGAGGAAAAACAATAGTATAAATAGCATAATTTTTGTCAAAGTGGCTATATATAGAAGATATTCAAATATGTTACTACATCCGATTCATTTAAACTCTCTATTGTTTGTATTGTTGAACCATATACGTTCGTTTACAGAGTCTCTTAGAAGATCTTGATTACATTACAACCGATGTATATTTACTGAGTGAGATGTATTATAATGATTTTATACTGTTACAATCTCTGTAAGGTTTTAGTATCTTGCTTTAAAATTTAATACGCGTTCATTTTGTCCGCCTGAAAGCTCGTCGATCTTAAGCTCTAAATCTATTAAAATATAGTATTTTCATCGATTAAAAAAAAAAAATGTGTTTATTAATAAATGTATCAGGAATTGATTGAAAAAGCGATTAAAAAATTCTAACTTTACATTCATGCGCTGAGTAATATAATAAAAATGTTGCTACACCAAGATTAGAAGTTTTGCGTTTAAATATTTGCCGTTCATCGAATCTCCGACTATGACGAACTTAAAATGCTCTAAAAACGGGCCTAGAGCACAATGAAAAGGAAATATCTTCTTAACCCGTCAGCACACGCGCCCCTTTCCATTACGTTACTACACGCGCGGGATAAATTTTACCCCAATGTGTAATTGTGTCAATTTCTCCCTGTTAGATTATAAACAAGAAATTTATATTTTGAAATAAACTGTAAATCAATAAAGGACATAATTTAAATTTAAATAAAAAGTTCTTTTATATTTAAAGCAAAAAATAAATAAATAAATAAGTAAATAAAATAAAATAAAATCTCGTATTTTTTTGCATATCATTACATACAAAGCTTTTACAATCCAAATTCAGCCATGAAAATACAAAAAAAGTATAAAACTGATATATAGAAACTGTATGCGCTAGAGTTGTTAACGTTTAAAAGAAAAATTATATTATTATTTGCACATTATATTTTTTACATAAACATTTGCATTAACATTTTCCTATCATTATGGGTTACGTTATAACACGCGTGGGGTAAATTTCCTCCCACGTGATATTTTTATAATAAAAGAATGGAAAATACACAACCGGAGGTAAATTCTTTTTGGCCCCATATTGATATCATTCAGCTTGAAAGGTACTATAAAGCTCAGAATGATCACGAACTATTTTCGCACATTTTTAAGTAATAGTTGTATGCTGGGGTAGATTTTATCCCAGCGCGTGTGCTGACGGGTTAAATTCCCCATAAAAATTAAAAATGCTATATTTCGTATACAATAGGTGATCGGTAACGAACTGTTCGGTTTACGAACAAATCGATTAACGAACAATTTCGCGTGAGATTTTTATGTTCGGATAACGAACACATGTTCGGTTAACGGACACTTTCAAGAGATTTTTATGTTTGGAGAACGAACACCTCACGAAACAAAGTCATGATGAAGCAAGGCCGTTTTTCATATTTGTCGAGCTATACTTATTGCTTCTATTGTCGACTTTGGGAACATTTTAACAGTTGCATACATATGTCTTAATTAATTCATGGACTGTCGAGATTGAGGACTTATATTTTAGTATCCCCGGTTTGGAATGGACAGACTAGAAACATTAATTATGTATTTTGTGCATTTAGTAAATATAATCCTTTTTGGTTTAATCACGCTCCTTTTTAAAATATAATTTAAAGCTTTATGATTTATCAGATCAAAAATTTTAATAAAATTTTACATTTTTTTTAAACGGTTCATTATGTAAACGCATTAGTCTTTGTGGTATATTTACAAAATCACACAAAATTTTGGAATACATGTCATCCTACGAACATTTTCTATTTTGAAATCACTTTAATAGTTTTTATACTTTTGCAAACGTTGCGAATCTTATATTTTTCCGATTCTCGAAACGTTGAGTTAAAAAACTTTTAAGGTGCTCAGTAATTTTCAAAAATAATATTTAATATATTAGTATAAAAATACCTGTAAATTACAATGGTTCGTAAAAAAACAAATTTGATTATTCTCGGTAAAGTAAACTCATTGTTATAATTGACCAAAAAAAAAAAAAGGTGCTTCTTATTTTTCCACATTTTTCTGAAACTGCAGTATTTTAATTACTTTGTAAACTACTGTAAAATTTTCTGTTTTTTTGTTTTTTGAATGTATATAAACGGAAGAGTGATATTAACAAAAGAAAAAGGAAAATAAACATGTCATAAATAATCTGATGGATACAATGTAAGGAAATGAATATAAAAGTTTCCCCGTTGCTATGGTAGCGACATGTACATTGGAATAAGTCACTCAATAAATTGCATAATTCTGATGTATAATTCTGTTTATAGCATCACAATTATTCTTTTATTTTGTCCCTTTCATCTTTCTTTTATCTTTTCTTTTCTGAATAAAAATGGGATCTGTGTAATTGAAATTAAACACCTTACAAAAAGGAGTGATATCTCATCAAAAACAACTCGTTGTAAATGATCCCGCCAAGCCAAAAATCTAAAACGTCAGCCATAAAAAGAAGTGATATCACATAAAAAGAAACGATATAGAAGTGCATACTCCGAGTCCCGTGTAAAAATCTATCACCACTCATAATGTTTCCAAAGGACTCGGAGTGAGGTACAGTATGTGAAAACTGCTTGGCGACCTGCAGGCTTTTATAATATATGCAGTATATCAATTTTGAAAATCGAAAAAATAAATTTTTAATTTTTGTTATATCACTTTTATAAATATTTTTGTATGTGAAAGAACTGACAGAACGGATTTTTCCCCAGACATGCGATTCCGCTTACGCTAGAATTATTGCAATATATCTCAATTTAGTTAACGTTTATTATAAGGTGCACTGTTATTAATATACGTATGATCATTATATATATATATATATATATATTACAAACTCAAAATCTTTACATGTTTACTTAAGAAATCTTCTTCGTAAGAGTGGTGTTTCTAGTTTAAATAATGGTAAATAAAATCAACAAATTAATTTTTCAAGCTCATAAATAAGAAAAGACATGCAAATACAGAAGCTTCAGCTTTTTACAATTTTATAGGAGCAAAATAATTAAATAAATAATAATAATAAAAAAATAATAATATAGTCATATGTAATTGCAGGAAACGCGAACATTATAAAAGCCTGCAGGTCGCCAAGCAGTTTTCACATACTGTACCTCACTCCGAGTCCTTTGGAAACATTATGAGTGGTGATAGATTTTTACACGGGACTCGGAGTGCACTTCTATATCGTTTCTTTTTATGTGATATCACTTCTTTTTATGGCTGACGTTTTAGGTTTGTGGCTTGGCGGGATCATTTACAACGAGTTGTTTTTGATGATATATATATATATTAGAAACTAAACGTAGAAAAAAAAATGTAAAAAAAAAAAAAAAAAAATATATAAATAAAAAACAAAGGGAAAAAAATGCTTAGGTAGAAAAATGCTTTTAAACAAAAAAAATTTGGACGTCAAAATAAAAATCTCAAAAGTATGAGGTGCTAATAAAAATTCTCCCAAGCCCACTAGAAAAAGTACGCAACAACAGCGGACATTGCAGATTAATCTAATGGCTTAAAAATAAAGTCTGTACTTAAAAAAATTGGTAATTTTTACTTTGTTCCTAAATTATTGTATCCTCGAGGGATGCACCGAATATTCAGTATTCGGCCATACTGCTGAATATTCGGTTAAGCTGAATAGCAAACTATTCGGTTTGTTGTCGAATGTTCGGTTAGGCTGAATATCAAAATATTTGATATGCTGAATATTCGATTTGGCCAAATACCTTAATATTCGGGCAAGCTGAATACTTAAATTGCTCTTAAAAATATTTCTTTTGAAAACCTTATATAAGTTTCATTTTTAACTGTCGATAATTGTCGATATTAAGAAATAGAATCATATTTAAATAACAGAGCTTATTACATTAAATAACAGATTATTGCTTTAACCTTATTTATTTGCTGTTTGAAAAGTAAGAATCAAGAAAAGTAACTGTTAATTATGATATTCATAGCAACTAATGATGCGTAAATGCACGTTCTTGAATATTGTTAGCTTTTTCACAGCTAGGTGCTTCTAAACATAACGGAAGATAATATGCAGCTTTTAGGGGTTATCTATACTATTATATAAAGAGGAAACGGTGACTGATTGACTGACTCATCGACGCCCAGTCGAAACTACTAAAGTCAGGGTCACGCAATTTGGACTGTAGATTGCTGTTATGGCCTAGGCAAGCAATAAGAAGGGATTTTTGTAAATTCCCCTCCGAAGGGGGTTAAAGGGGGGTTCGAATGTTTTAGGTCACTTTGCCATATCTCAGCAGCAGTTATAGGTAGGAGCTTGAAATTCCAGTAAACAAATCTACTAAAAAAATGATTAGACACATTTCAGCTATTTTAGAAATTCCCCCCAGAAGGGGGTTAAAGGGGGGTGGTCGAATGTTTTAGGTAATTTCAACATATCTCAGCAGCAGTTATAGGTAGGAGCGCGAAAATCAGGAAAACCAATCTACTGAAAAAAGGATTAAACACCTATTTCAGCGATTTCAGAAATTCCCCCAGAAGGGGGTTAAAGGGGGTTGGTCGAATGTTTTATGTCATTTCGCCATATCTCAGTAGCAGTTATAGGTAGAAGCGCGAAAATCAGGAAAACAAAGCTAATAAAAAATGATCAAACACATATTTCAGCGATTTTAGAAATTCCCCCCCGCCCGAAGGGGATATTAATGGGGTGATCGAATGTTTTAGGTCATTTCGCCATATCTCAGCAGCAGTTATAGGTAGGAGCGCGAAAATCAGGAAAACAAATCTACTAAAAAAAATGATTCAACACCTATTTCAGCGATTTTAGAAATTCCCACTAGAAGGGGGTTAAAGGGGGGGTGGTCGAATGTTTTAGGTCATTTCGCTATATCTCAGCTGCAGTTACAGGTAGGAGCGCGTAAATCAGGAAAACAAATCTACTAAAAAATGATTAAACATGTATTTCAGCGATTTTAGAAATTCTCCCCCCACCCCCGAAGGAGTTAAAGGGGGGTGGTCGAATGTTTTAGGTCATTTAGCCATATATCTCAGCAGTAATTTTAGTTAAGAGCACAAAAATCAGAAAAACAAATTTAATGAAAACATGATTAAACATTTATTTCAGCGATTTTAGAAATTCCCCTCCCGGAGGAGGTTAAAGGGTGGTGGTCGAATGTTTTAGGTCTTTTCGCCATATCTCAGCAGCAGTTATAGATAGGAGCGCGAAAATCAGGAAAACAAATCTACTAAAAAATGATTAAACACGTATTTCAACGAATTTAGAAATTCCCCTTGAAGGTGGTTAAAGGGGGTGGTCGAATGTTTTAGGTCATTTCGCCCTATCTCAGCAGCAGTTTTATGTAGGAGCGCGAAATTGAGGAAAACAAATCTACTAAAACATTGGTTAAACACGTATTTCAGCGATTTTAGAAATTTTCCCCCAAAGGGGGTTAAAATGGGGGGTCGAATGTTTTGGATCATTTCGTTATATCTCAGCAGCAGTTTTAGTTAGGAGCGCGAAAATCAGGAAAACAAATGTACTAAAAAATGAATAAAACACGTATTTCAGCAATTTTGCAAATTCCCCCCAGAAGGTGCTTAAATGGGGGGTGGGGGGTGTCGAATTTTTTACGTCATTTCGCCATATCTCAGCTTTTATGTAGGAGGGCAAAATTAATTTTAAAAAATCTACTAAAAATTGGTTAAACACGTATTTCGGCGATTTTGGAAATTCCCTACAGAAGGTGGATTAAGGGGTATTCAAAAGTTCTGGGTCATTTCGCCATAACTCAGCAGCAGATTTAGGTAGGAGCGTGAAATTCAGGATAAATCTACCAAAAAATGGATAAACACGCATTTAAGTGATTTTAGAAATCCCCCCGAAGGGTTTTAAAGGGGGTGGTTTCGAAAATTTTATGAAATTTCGCCATATCTCAGCAGTTGTTTTATGTAGGTGCGTTAAATTCAAGAAAACAAATCTACTAAACAAATGATTAAACATTTATTTCAGTGAATTTAGAAATCCCCCACCCCGAAGGTGGTTAAAGGGGGATTCGAAAGTTTTAGGTCATTTCGCCATATCTCAGCAGCAGTTTTTGGTAGGAACGCGAAATTCAGGAAAATAAATGTACTAAAGAAAAACAATGGCATTCCGGGAGTGCCGACAGAAGTGAAAACTTGAACAATTACGTGTGTATTTTTTAAATCGTCAGGAAACGTTTTATTGTGCAGGAAATACTTTTAAATGAAGTGTTTTTTTTATTCATTATTATAAACTACTACCACAAAAATTATATTACAATTTTCATTTAACGCGCTATTGTACATTATAATATTGTATTATAAATTGAAATATTTCATTATTAGGTAGCTTTCAATACAAAAAAGTATAAAGCTACCTATTGCAGCCGTTTGGAGGAAAGCAGTTCCGGAAAATTTCGATATATTTTCACCGATCATGACCCCCAGACCCCAAAACCACCCTCCGTTCAAATGTTGATTTATATATATAGATATATCCATATATATATATATATATATATATATATATATCTGTCATACGATAACACTCGTATTTATAAATCAATTTTGATGAAACTAATTGTGTGTATTAAGCTAACCAATGTCTCGACCGAGTTCGTTGGCCAGCTTGGTCCGCCATTTTGTTTCAAGATGGCGGCCATTTAAAAATTTAAAACTAAAATAAATATACAAAAAAATTAAAAATTAAAATTTATTTTTTAATTACGTTTTAGGCCTTGATACAAGGATTCCAGAGCATTTTTTGGTTTACCTCTATCTTAAAAAATGGCTGAGATAGAGCAGTTTGAAATTCTAGGGTGGCTGACATTTTGAAACAAAACAGCACATTAACGCGATTACTCGCAAATTATTTTCTTTCATTGTTGTAATAATTTTCCCAATCATACGCATAAAACTATATATTCATATCCGTTAGCGCCAAAATTTGCGACATTGGCGACAAAATTGCCAAAATTGGCGACATTTGGCGAAATATCGCCAAATTTGGCGACCAAAATAAGTCTTCATAAATGAAGCCAATTTGGCTATTGCTCAATAATTTGGCGAATTTCTTATTCAAATTCAGTATTAGCGAATCTTTTGTAAACGTTTCTTTGCATTTTAACTTGCTGTTTTCGTGTAAAATTAGCTAAAATTTTAAAACGAAGATATAGGAAAGCTACCTTTTCCTCCCGGTACAGGCCGGAAGGACTTTTTTCTTTTTATATTACTTCTGCTTATTTTGTTTTTCTCGTGCTCGTTAAATTATAATATTTTCCGTGATTTGTTATTTCATTTTCATCTTTTGATTTGGTCTCGCAAGTGGAGTCACTTTTATCTGTTTTCACCGCGCGTGCTAAATTTATCTTGAAATAATTTTCTGAATAATTTTTATTCATAATACCAATCATTTCGTTTTCTGCACGTGAACTATTTCCTTTTGATACTTTCGCTTCATTGTATAAATTGGCAACATAATTTAATTTTTTATCGGAATTATTTACAACTTTGAGGCAACATACTTGAAAAGTATTGCGCTCGCCAACAATTTTAATTCCTTTTTCATCTATCGCCAACTTCAGTTTGCTGATCACGTCTTGCCCTATTACAATATCGCATGCGAGAGATTTTGAAACATAAAATTTCGTTGATATAAGAAACCCATCGACACGTATTTCATACACAAAATATCCAATTAGATTTACAGTTTTTCTGCCAATGTCAGTTAATAAGATATCAACAGAAGACAAATTTGCCGACCCAATATGACATAACATTCGTAAATAAATAAAGAAATCAATAGATTTGCTTCTTTGCCTTTGATATTAATTATTTTACCCATTCCATTAGGTTTAGACTTATTTCTGATTCGAATTGTAGCAATGTTAGCTTTTTCCTGTACATCGGCATTAGGATTGTGATTTTGGCGATTATAATTTCGATAGTTTTCGGTAGAGTCTTGACTGAACTCATTAGTTTGACCGTTATTGCTATTATTATACTGAGACGCTATGTGGCCTTGAGAGTTACATCTATCCAAAACACCTAATTTGAGATTTATTTCTTTTGTTTTGGTATTGGGTATGAAAGAAACATTGTGAATTTTCATTTTTACTTACTTCGGGTTTTCTATCTTCAAAGTGGTGTGAAATTCTATTCATGGTTTTAACATTACGTATCGCCGCATCATAATCGTCTAGTTTACTTACTAATACGTCTACATTTTTAATTTTTGGAAGATCATCAATAAAATCTTCTTTCATTTCTATAGGTAACCTTTTCTTAATTTGATCTACTACTATTAATTCTTTTAAAGATTCAAAATCAGATACTTTAAGACCGCTAATCCATTCTTCCAAATGATTTCTTTATTCAAATGCTAAATCGCGCCAAGTGGCTGAAGATTATTTTTTATGTGACATTAATTTCTGCCTAAATTCTTCTGGCGTCATTTTGAAGCGTTTAAGAAGTAAATCTTTTATATAATCGTAATTGTTCGCCAATTTTTCTGGCTCTCTAGCTATAATATTGGCGATTTCTAACGGAATTCAACTTAACAAATGTGTGACCCAATTTTCTTTTATTATATTCATTCGAGAAATTTGTCTTTCAAATAATGCAAAATAGAGACTAATATCACTTTTGCTGTCAAAGTGAGATATTAATTTAAGCAAATCTATGGTTGCTTACCTGAACCAGCTATTGCAGAATCGTCGCCAAATATACAGAGGTATCGGGGTACTTTTCGGTTAGCCGGGCGCCAATGATATATGTACATATATAAATACACTAGCAAGCTACTCCCGCTACGCTGGTCAATTTCTTATAACGAACTTTTAATCCAACAAAATATTGACATTTCATAATTCACTTTTATATTTTAACAGAATAATAAGGCTACTATAATTTTTGACTCGTGCTATAGCCAATATACACGCCAGGACACGTCGCCCTTATCATTATTTTTTTACGCATGAAGGTTTTGCTATGGTACTCCATTGTGAAATTTAGTAATTTTTCAAATTCAACATTTAAAAAATGGCATAATCATTAGATTTGAAATTTATATCAAGAAAAATACAATTTTTTACCTTTCAAACGAAGTTTGCCTAACAATTTTCTGACAAATACTTTTCGAGCTACTATTTTTTTTTCAGTTCAAATGTTTCATTTTCCGAAATTAATCTGTGGCAACAATTAGCGAAAATCCCAGTCGTCAGAAACGCATAGTTTTTTATTAAAGAGGCTGTTGGAGCAGGGATTGTCACGCCCAATTTGTCACCATCACTTTTGAAATCGGTTCGGTAATTCTAGAGATTCCATAGAAATTGTAATTTAGAATGACTTCAGAACGCTTTTCGCTGATTTCATCCTTTTAAATATCGATTTTTTTTAAATTTTATTCTTAGAGAGCATTTACATCTTATAAGTAACTACAATGCCAAATTTCAAATTTCTAGCTCCTTCAGTATAAACAAAATCGCAATTTTAGAAAGTTTTTCGCTCCTGCACCTCCCTGGGGATAATGGCACCCACAAAAAATATATCCTATGCTGGAGCCGGGGTTGTCACCATCAATTTGCCACCATCACTTTTGAAATCGGTTCGGTAGTTCCAGAGATTCCATAGAAATTGTAATTTAGAATGTTTCAGAACGCTTTTCGCTCATTTCACCCTTTTAAATTTAGATTTTTTTTATTTTGTTCTTAGAGAGCATTTACATGTTATAAGTAACTACAACGCCAAATTTCAAATTTCTATCTCCTTCAGTATAAAAAAGATCGCAATTTTAGAACGTTTTTCGCTCCTGAACCCCCCTGGGGTTAGTGACACCAACATAAAATATAGCCTATGTTGGAGCAGGGGTTGTCACCATCAATTTGCCACCATCACTTTTGAAATCGGTTCGGTAGTTCTAGAGATTCCATAGAAATTGTAATTTAGAATGTTTTTAGAACGCTTTTCGCTCATTTCACCCTTTTAAATTTCGAATTTTTTTTTTATTTTGTTCTTAGAGAGCATTTACATCTTATAAGTAACTACAACGCCAAATTTCAAATTTCTAGCTGCTTCAGTATAGAAAAGATGGCAATTTTAGAACGTTTTTCGCTCCTGCACCCCCCTGGGGTAGTGGCACCGACATGAAATATAGCCTATGTTGGAGCAGGGGTTGTCACCATCAATTTGCCACCATCACTTTTGAAATCGGTTCGGTAGTTCCTGAGATTACCCCCTACAAACAAACAAACAAACAAACAAACAAAAAACAATCTTTACTCCTTTGTAATAATAGTATAGATATGTATATACATAAATTTGTATATATATATATATATATATATATACATCCATATATGCATATATATGTGTATGTATATATATGTATCTGTAGATATGTGTAGATATATGTGTGCGTGTACTATATATACATGTATATATATTACTGGCGCCCGGCTAACCGAAAAGTACCTGTGTCGGTAACAGGGTCGCGAATTCAATGGTTTTTTCCCATTTCAAAAATGCCCAACGCGCCTAAAGAAGTTTTCACTTCAAAAATTACGTTGTCTACCCGTGCAAAGCCGGGTCGGGCAGCTAGTAATAAGTAAAAAGACAAACAGTTTTGTATGGGAAACCAGGATTGCAACCCACTTATTCAAAATACAATGTATCACAATCAATGTCGAACTTGGATTTTCGTTTAAAATTAGCAATAATGATGATATTGTAACGATATATTCAAGCATCAGACTTGTTTTGCTGTCTGTGAAATATGACAAGTAATAAAAATTGCCACTATTGTAGTGCAAACAACACTAAGCTGGACATTCCACTATTCAGAATGCAACTGACAGTACATATACTGTGTCACTGACTAAAATTCAGTCACTTCCAATGATTTCAATACATTTTATACAAAATAAAGTTAATATGATGAAAATCTCGCTAAAATATCTTTATTATTGTTAAAGTTGTCAACAAAAATTCGGGTTCCGCTTGTAGTGAAACACCTTGTATTTTTAAATGTTTAAATGGATCCTGATGCTTGTATACTGTACATAAAATGCTTGTGTTGGCTACATTATCTCCCTTGGAACTTGGATCGGAAATTTTCGGAACACCCTGTAAATTTCTAACCTCTGAAAATAATCGTTTCTCTTTAGAACCTCTGGTACATTCCAAAACCATTTTTGCTAAGTTGCCACCATTTGAATATTTTATATATATATATATATATATATATATATATATTTACTCGCTTCTTGGCAAATAAACACGATAGGACTGTAAAATATTCCTTCAAAATTTATCTTTGATTTTAAAATATTTGTTTTATAATATATGTAAATTTTATTCATATACAAGCATCCACTTAAAAATTACATAAATTGATTTTTTTTTCCATGTAAAAGCATTATTAAAAATAGTATGAAAAAACATAGTATAAAAGACATCTTTATCTATTTATTTTTTTAATATAAAACTAACAATTTTTCAAATGCTTTTTTTTCATATAAATAACAATAGATTCCTAAAGAAAATTTTTATACAGGCGTTATTGTTTCTGTGCAAACTTCACAGCAGCCGCAGCCATCAAATATACTTCGACGAAAAGTATACAAATGGGCGGTTCTTTAGAACTTTCAGTTTACTTTGGTCAAGATTACAAATTTCGTCAGATATGTTGGATGTCGACAAATATCTTGAAATGTTCGAAAAATGATATTGTATTTTACGAATGTCGATAGATATGTATAATGTTGTAAGAGTAATATCATTTTTACGGCATTGGCCAATATAAACCAAATATAAAAAAAAAAACATTAAAGTATCAAGTTTTTTAAAACCGGTAAACTTATTATATTGTATTGTTTAGAATACTATTTCTGTATTAATAAAATCATAAGTAATGCAAAAAACTCTTTTGAATGCTTTCTTTTAAAAACTAATTTTAAGTTACGTCTGTGAATATCGGCAGATGTTGCAAATTTGACGTGCGACATTCGAAATAATAGCCAGTCTTGGGTTGGACATTGGCCGATACCTCGGTGCTACCTAGGGTGTTCAGAACCTCCACTAATTTCTTTTTATTTTAAAATACGCATTAGCGGATAATATCTTGACACAAGAATAAAATAAATATTCTGCTTATTTTTCTTCAGAAATGATGTATACATATATATTTAATTTAATTTAAAACCATGTTCTTCATTTTAATTATATATAAATTTTACTTGTATCTTATTCCTTTTAAGTACTTTAAATGTTTACAAGTTAAAAAATATATATTTCAAATATTTAAGAAAACTACGAAATATTTTGTTAATGAGTAATTTAACAATAGACTGAGAATGATATATATTTCTTCATATTTAATCACTTGTTAAAGAGCTTCAAGTCTTTCCGTTTAAAGACTATCAAAAACCAAAACTTAACTGATATTGTAAAAAAAAAAATAAGGGACAGAATGCTTCTATTATTTTCAAATAGTATGTACATTTCGCGTAGATTAACTGAAAAAAAAAATTACTGGACGCATGAAACTCGCTGTACAACAATATCTAGAATACATGGGATTCATTCAAGTGACGGTTAGTAATTTATGTATGTACCATTAACCGCCAAAAAATATCATTGGACGCATAAAACTCGCTGTACATCAGTCTCTAGAATGCATGAAATTCATTCAAGCAGCAATCAGTAATTTATGTATGTACGCTTCGCGTACTTTAACCGGAAAAGAAACATCACTGGACGCATGAAACTCGCTGTACATAAATCTCTAGAATGCATATTTTTAAAGTTATGGACTTTTATTACATTCCGCATTACGAGTTGAGGATTTTAAAAACTAACCGGCAAATATGGTAAATATTCTTTAATTTATCACACTTACCAATTTTATTAGTGATTATGAATAATCACCGGTAATCATACATAATAATCACATTTACCGTATATATATATATATATATATATATATATACGGTCCATTTTGCCACAAATGGAAGACATATCTGGCACACTTGAATTTACTGCAGTATTAAATAAATTTGCATCTTAGCAGCCGAGTATTTTGGTGATTGCAGAAAATAAAAACACGATGCATTCGAATCCATTTTATTCAAACATAATCAATCTTCTTTAGATTCCAGGGAAATGCTCTATTTACGAAACGATAGCTTAACAACTCTCCATAGAACAACATCATTTCTATTAGTACCAACGTCAAAAATTCTATCGTCTAAAAAAGCCGAAAAATCGAACAGCCGCTCATTTCAGTCGAGGCCACAAAATTCCTTTGAAAATCGAGTCTGTTTCGGGTTTTAACTGCCTTGGCGAAAGACCACACACACACACACACACACACACACACACACACACACACACATATATATATATATATATAGATAGATATATATTTATACAAATGAAACTGACAGAAAAGAACTCAACAGTAAAGAAAAGGCTCATTTGACGTTTGAATGTTTGAAAATGATTAGCTAAAGTGAAATTAGATAAATCCCAGACGATGCCAAACCGGTTGCCATATTTACCAGACCGCAAAAGCCATCGAAAGCCATGCAATAGTTTCCAGCTCCCTGCAATTTCCAGAACACCTGCTCATTTCATGTGTTTTTGAACAAAAATGATTTCAGAAATAAGTCAGAAAGTAGTTTCTTTGGATTTGAGAACAGCCTTAACAATTTTAAACTTTGAATGCTCAGTTCGAGAGGAGGAGGCGAGATCCATAATTTCGAAAAGGGTGAATTTAAATAATTGGTTATTACTTACCCATCATACGTAGTATAGGGTAAGTCTTGTAATCGTTTTGAAAATTGAAATTTTTTTTGACGGATTTACACGTTTTAGACACTGGAGATTCAGAAAAACAAATTTTTAGAAACAAAATTTTGCCGTCCGTCTGTTTGTGTGTCTGTGTGTCTGTAAACGCTCCATCTCCCGAACAAATCGAGATAGAGACTTGAAATTTGGTGTGTACTTAGTATGTAATAATGGAAAGAAGCTTATTGAATTTCAGTAACCTCGATTATCCGGAACTATTTTTTTCGGAATCTTGAAATATTCGTTCTCATAAAAGGTATATAAAAATGTTCGAAATTGTTTATTTTAAGGAGTGAATATAAAAGACAATAAAAAAACACACATTCTGCATAAAGAATGAAGTCGATCGGATAATGAGTTGCCGAGATATTTGTAATAATATTTTCCACACTCTTCGATTTTTCATGACACTGTATTTCATTCAAATTTCAATTCAAAGGTATATTTTAATTGGAAATGAGACGCTTAATCCGACGCAGTAAACCGTTAGTTAATATGATTAACAATTTTGGAGTAATAGAGCACTTAAAGTTTATGACGTCATCAAGCCACGATTTTATTCGAATTGCAATGCATTTTATAAATAGTTTACACGTGTTTTATTTTCTATTATGCATATCCATGATGAGTAAGTATTAAGGTGGCCCGCAACGACTAGTTTATTGTTGCAATAAAGTAATAAATCAGCAGACAAAAAAAAGCAGTTTACAAATTTAAAACTTTGCATGCTACGTTGGCTGAAATTTTTGGATTATAGCGTTATAGGGGGGGGGGGGGTGTCGAGATAAAATTAAAAGAAAACAGAAATCATTCGAAACGCTGAAGGTTGCCATTATTCACCATTAAATTGTTTTCTTTAAAAAAAAAAATTTAATGAGGCTTATTTTACATGCGATTAAATTGTAAAAACTGAATATTTAACTTACGAAATTTATTCCATAGAATATTAGCATCTTAAGATTGCTTTATTAATAACAAATTATATGAAAACTTAACTTCATACTGAAAGTAATAAAAATATATGAGTCCAATGAATGTCGATATATATTTTCACATTAAATAAAATGTAGTATTAGTAAATTTTATATTGCCATTTTTAATTATTCATGTAAAACATAGCAATAAATATTAATTAATGAAAATCTATATATTTAAAACGCTAAGCGTTTTGTTTCGACAATCCGTGAGAACAAACTACTACATCAAATTACATCATTCTTTTTTTAAATGAAAGATATTTGGTCACAGACTTGTTATCGTACGTTCGTTTGTTCGAAAATTTAATTAATTAGCCGTAATCTTAAATTAAAATTTTATTTCTGCTTATGACGTCATAAAGTCGGCAATCGGATTAACGCCCACTGTTGCGACGTACAGAGTTTATTTTCTGAACTCAATGATTGCGAGCATAAAAAATAAATATTAAATATTAAAAGCACGTGACTTTTAGGCCGAATTTTTTAATTTGTAAGTTAAAATATAGTTAAAATGTTTAAGTATTTCGGTAAAAATATTTATCCGTGTGTTTTATAAGCAAATAAAAATTCATATTTACTGTGACGTCACGGAAATATTGTCCATTGGGTTCATTTTATCATTAAGCATTATAACTTTGTTGATGCCATTTTTTTCATTACAATTAAATGCAAAATATATTTTTATTTAAAGATACACAAATATTATAATACAGCCATACATACAATAAATACAAGCATATTACGTATACAAGTGTATGTATGTCTGTATTATAATATTTGTGTATCTTTAATTGCTGAATGCAGGCGTTGTTTATGTGTGTTTTAATATATTTTTATTTGTATGCAAGGTGCTTAAGCATAAATGTACGTGTGAAAAGTTTGTACCGCTGAAAATGACGTTATGCTTAGCTTGAAATTCATTTTAACATTGATAAAACTAAAAAGAAAAAATTATATGATTGTGTCAACATGGCGTAATATTAACTGATATTTCAATTTTTAATTATAAAGATTAGAACTGGAGCATTTATTGGTTGCTTCATCTTGATTGCATACCTTGATTACATGCTACCAATTACTTTTTTTAAATTATAGGATTAAGTTATAGGAATTATAGGATTTAAATTATTAAGATTTCCTTTTTTAATAAAAAAATTCACAAAAGTAAAGAATTTCAGGAAAAAATAAACTTGAAATAATGATTGTATTTTTAGCTAGAATAAACAATGTAAGGCTAATATTTTATAGGAATTATTTTGGAAGGTTTGTTATAAGTTCATTTAACAGTTCCTTATTAGCGGCAAAGTCTTATTTCTTTCACTGTGAATTTTTCTTTCGATGTCAAAAAATGGTAGTCTACTTTTGGACGCCAACCAAAACACAGTGGCAATATTTAGAAATGTATAACGGTTGTGACAACAAACGGCACTATCGCTTTAGCTTTCATCGCGCTTACATCACTTCTAAATACTAAAAATTTATGTTTTTACTACATTTTACAATTTCAATTCTTACATCCTCAATTAGAAAAAAAAAATTAGCTTTCGATTGAAATTTATTTGAAATCTGCCGCTTAATTTAACGACTTTTTAAATAATTTTCAAGCATGAAATATTTTTCAATTCTATCTGAACTATGACCATCCGTTTGTTTTAATAATGTAAAATAGCCCCTTGGAAAGTTGCAACAATTGAAAATAGGTATCCCTAACCTTCATGAAAAGTGAAAAAAAAAATAATAAAAACCTGATAAATCATAAGATCAGATTATCCATAAGATAGAGTATTTTGGCGCTAATATAAAATCTGTCAAAAGAAAAAAAAAATTTAGTTTATGATTAACATAAAATTGATATGTTGAATTCGTTGATGTATATGTTGAATCAGAATATGCTAGGAACTGTTATTTATTATTTTTTAAAGATCCATTGGATATTTAACTGTATAAGAGACCGACTGTGATGGAAAAGGAATAATCATCCTGATTATGTAAATGGATAGAAGAAACCATACAAATAAATTACAATTGAAAACATTAAAATTCTCCCTCATCTGCATATTAAATTATTATTTTTAACAAAAATTCTTCATTTTTACATAAAAATTGATTAGCTTAAAAAAATGGATGCGTTTTAGAAGATATGGATTTGAAACGAACAATGATTAAAGAGGACATTTTTAAACTTTTAATATAACATTTTAAAACTTTTTTTAACGTCGAATTTCAACGGTGCCTTTAGGCAGATGCAATACATATGCGCATAGGAGCTCATTCGATTGCATTATCACAGGGGGTGGTGGTGATTATACTATGTTCTTTTATTTACTGAATATGAGATGAAAGTAGGAAATTTGTATGATACTTTATGATAGGACTATTTGTATGATACTTTATAGGTCCATGACCTTTTTTTTTTTTCTGTCGTGGGGAATATGGTGGTAATGTCAAACTGATTTGCATTACACATTTGTTTACGGAGTGTTCATTTGAAGTTTGCATCGGAAATAGCATTTCACTGGGTGGGGGGGGGGATTTTTAAAATAAAATATTTGAAAGACTGTTTCATACGAAGCCCTACTTAAATAATAAAGAAGCTTATTTTACTGATATTGTTATAGTATTTTTTTCCGTCACGTTTTGACGGGTTCCATCTAGTGAATTTTTAATTTTAAAATTGTATTTTACAAAAGCATAATTACATTGTCGGATTCCACTTCTCCGTCCACACAACTTCGAAATATAATCCGGTCTTTTGATATGCTGCCACCACCGATATGAATACGTGATATCGGACACAATACGTGATGTATATTCAAGAAAAACCTAACTCTTTCTATTACACTTAAACAAACACTTTATTAACAATATTTACACTTAAACTCGGAGGTAAAGTATCCGGTTTAATATTAAATCAAAATATTTATAGAAACGCTTTACGTGTACCGTTAGACTACGTTCATTTATTCCACACTGAGATTTCTACTCATCTCACACCCGCTTTCAGCGCTCATTCCCCGAGCAACCTTCACACTTCACTGCTCCGTCCGAACTCAACACAGGTCTCAGAGCTCCAACTCTGAACGACCTTACACCTTCGCTTCCTACGTTAGAACTAATTTTCTCTCTCTCGTAAACTGCAGAGCACTCTCCTTTCTACGGGGCTTCTCCTCTGTTTCCAAGGGTCCTTGACAACCCTTCCTCCCTCTTGACGGATCTGTCTTCCTAAACAAAAGAGTGCAATAGCTTCCTTATCTCTGAAAGACCACATTGCAATGGAAATACTTCTTTCATTCTGTCCAAGTCGCCACCCTTCGGATTAAGATTTTCTAAAGGACGCCTTTAACGGTACACAATAGATACATATACAATACATACAATATGCTAATCCCTTAAGAATAGCTTTCAACTCTTGCAGCTGATTCTAAGAAACCTGACACCCCCCACCTTAGCGGAAAATATGCCTTTTAGGGGCTAATTTTCCTCAAACTATGTAATGTCTGAGAAGAGTTCAACAGTTCCTTGATAGGTTTCTTCATTACTACAATTACATAAATATTTCAAGGTGTCTGAAAATTTAACTACTGACATCTCTAATGAACCATATACTAATGTGATAACTACAAAAAAAATTACACAATATGCTAATACACTGTTATAAACACAAGATGCAAATACAATTATAAATACACAAAAAAGAATAAAGTTACACTAGTATTATGTCATTTCAATGTCAGTCCTTAGGCTGAGATTGCTGGAGGCGGTACTACCTTTTCCTTCCAGTCCTTCCTCGTTAACTTAATTGGTACATCCCTTTCCGCAATGCACCCGCTTGAATGGCTAACTTCTGCCTCTGATGTCCCAATTAAATCTTCCTCTAACCAATCAGGCACTTGCCTGTCCAAATCCTCTTTGTACGTAATAAAGACATTGTACAATTTCTGCCTTGTCTTACCCCTCTCCGGTTTACGACCAATCCGATTTTTATCCATTTCTACCAGTTCGATAGGACCCATAAATAATTCCTTATTTTTCCTTAAGATTGATTTTATGTCCCCAACTTGAATATTTGTTAATCCTTTTATCCCAAATCCCTTCCTGTCTTTATTTTCCGGTTGTTCTCGGTCTAACAACAGATCTTTCCTACAGTCTTCAAACTCCCCGTCACTATCCAAGACAATATCGACTACTTTATTTTTAGCCATAAATGCTCTCATTTCATCTTGATACACCAGTTTCTTACTCCCGTCCCCTAACTCAACTATAACTGCAGGTCGACATATTTCCTCTTTCTCCTTATTACTCACATTCATTTCCCTCGTTAAACGACATTCTACACATGATTCGCAAAACGTTTTAGCTTCCTCTACCATATTTTCCCAATAAAATGAATGCTTGATTCTTTCTAACATTTTCTTAACCGCGTGATGTTCTCCATATAAGGAGGTATGCGCTAGTTTTAGAATTTCCTCCCTTCTAATTTTAGGTATTACTAATTGAGCTACCGTTTCATCTACCAATTTCTCTTTATGATATAATAACCCATTAACAAGATAGTAAGACCCTTTATCATTTTCAGCTAATTCCCAAGCTTTCTCTAAATCTTTACAATTCATTTGGGATTCCTGAAATACATTTAAACTGCTTTCCGTAACTTGATTAATCTTACTTTTCTCTACCTCTGCTTTTTCCTTCTCCTGACTTTGTAAATTTTCCGATCTCGCGTCTACGACATAACGGTTATTATTACCATTTCTAATCCTTTCCCCTTCTTTCACTTTATTCCTACTATCTTCCTTACATTCCCTTTCTACCGATTCTCTTAATCATTTCTCGTTGTTTAACCCTGACAATTCATTAGCCACGTCAGGATGTAAAATTACCTGTTCCTTACTATTATCAATTATCGCGCAAAGTACATCCTTATGAATTACATTAGTTTGACCGCGTTTTAGAATAGCTAAAGGTAATTGAATTAATGGCGATTTCACTGCCTTACCAAATATCCCTTGTAAATAGATGCTACCACACTGTTAAAACTACAGGTGACACATGGCACCCAAAAGGGGTGAAAGGCTTGTCTCACTGGTGACACCCCTAGGGGAGCCAAAATGGCACCCTTAACTAGGGTGAAAGGATGGCACCCAGGGGAGAATAGTGGCACCTCTACTCTAAGGTGCCCAGCGGCACTCCACAAATGAAAGCATCTCCCCCCCCCGCCCTTGTCTAGCAATTATCTTGAAAAGAGTTTGTAAATTCTCATACTTAAAAAAGAAAAGAAAAAGCTAAACATATATAATTATAATGCAATGTTTAACTTTAGCTGCAATAAACTGATCAATACTTCATTTTCTCTGTTGAAATTTATACAAAGTTAAAAGTTGATCATCTCATGTCAAGGGTCGATCCCGGCAAAATTTGGGGCCTATTCAGAGCTCCTTCACAAAAATCTATTTAATAAAACAAGCTCCTTCACAAAAATCAATTTTATAAAATGGGCCCTTCAGAAAAATCAATTTGATAAAATGACACCTTCCACAAAATTTCTTTTAATAAAACAAATCCCTTCACAAAATTCCTTTTAATAAAATAGGTCTTTTCACAAAATTCTATACCATAAAAACATACTATTTTTATTAATTATTTATTATTTTGTTATGTTTTAAAATGTGCAATTTGTAAACAATCAAGTTCACCAGAAAGGAAAACAAATAGGACTTTAAAAAGTTTTTGTTATGTTAATAAATGTTTGGTTCGAAAGATTGTTTTCAAATTACACATTTTAAAACATATCAAAATAATGAATAATTAATAAAAATAGTAAGTTTCTATGGAATAGAATTTTGTGAAAGGGCCTATTTTATTAAAAGGAATTTTCTCAAGATACCTGTTTTATTAAAAGGAATTTTGTGAAGGGATCAGTTTATGAAATAGATGTTACTGAAGGGGCCCAATTTATTAAATTGATTTTTGTGAAGGAGCCTGTTTTATTAAATAGATCTTTGTGAAGGAGCTCTGAAAAGGCCCAAAATTTTGCCTGGATCGACCCTTGACATGAGATGATCAACTTTTAACTTTGTATAAATTTCAGCAGAGAAAATGAAGTATTGATCATTTTATTGCTGAAAAGTTAAACATTGCATTATAATTACATATGTATAGCCTTTTTTTTCTTTTTTAAGTATAAGAATTCTCAAATTCTTTTCAATACAATTGCTAGACAAGGGGGGGGGAGGGAGGCATTTTGTGAAAAATATAATAAATTTCACAAAATACCCCCCCCCCCCCACAAAAAAAAAAAAAAAAAAAAACCTTGCATCGACCCCTGCATGTGCAGGTTAATATCTATGAGAAATGTATTATATACATCATCAGGTCATTTTTGTTACCTTCAAAACCGGTTAGTATTTATTACCATATATATTAGTATTTATTACCATTTTAAGTTAGATGTAGTAGTACAGAGATATTTATTTATCATTATTATTTTAAGAGGGGAAAAAAAATCTTCTAGCTATGCGAGTTAAATATATTTACATAAATCACTCAATCATCTAAGCCATTCTTACATCCAGCCACACTACTGTGAAATGTTCCAGTGTTTTATTATTATTAATATGTTATAGTACAAGAGACTCACAAAACATTTTTCAAGAAGACACATGTATAAATGTCAAATATCAATTCAGGAATTACGATTTATTTATTTTGTTAATAATTTATAATATGTAATGAGGTATATTTTTAGTTCATTTCATCATCAAACACAAGCTCTAAAAATTTCGATAGTAAAAAGTATTTGATTAGTAAAAACATCTGCAGAAATTTATATTTTATCAAGTTTACTATTTCTTATGTTACAAAGTTTACTATTTCTTATGTTACAAAATTTATTATTTCTTATGTTACAAAGTTTACTATTTCATATTATCAAATCAACTAATTTAAAATTGTCAAATATTCAAATTAATACGTTTCAAGTTAGTAAAAATCAATTCCCTTTAAAACTTGTAAATTCTTTAATTGTTTACAAATTGTTTGTTTATATATCAGAAAAATAAGAAATTAAACTATTTTTTTTTTAAATATAACAACTTATGTTTCTCTCTCTATATTTTTTATTACTATAATAATGCATCATTAAATTTATTTCTAGATTGTAAACAACAAAAACTGTGCGAGAAAATTCATTAGATAAAAATATGAATAAAATGAAATTATTATAAGCTCTGCATAAATAATAATTTAAAAAACAAGCAAATAGGTGAGGCTACATCATTCTACTTTCACGAGATACAAATTTCAACTTTCCACATCAAGATTATAACTTAAAATGTCTGCTTGAAAATAATGTGTGGAGCCACTTGTAATACAACATAATATAAAATCTTTTTATAATAATAAAACATAATATACAAACAATACTGAAACATTTCACATACCTGTATATAAAGAGTGATTCTTTTTATTGACTCCCCTGGTTTATTTATTCTAAATAAATGTCGTTATTTAGTTATTATATTAATAACTATGCGGCAACGATTATGCAGCAGCGATGCACTGAAATTCAAAGTCAGCCATCTTGTTCGATCTCCCCTATGACTTGCGAAAAATGAGAGGAAACAAGTCAACAGCTCATGAAGAGGAAACGAATCAGCGCATGCGCAAGATACCAGTCGAATGGCGGGGTGAAAAAGTTCGAGCAATATGCATTGTACGGCACCCTAATTAGCTTCAATCACCCAGTGAGTGACCAAATGGCACCCTAATCACATTTTCAAGCCTGTACGGCACCCTAGCGTTTCAAACGGGACCAGAATTTCACCCCAGGTTCCCAAAAGGCACCGAATTGTCACCTGTAGTTTTAACAGTGCAGCCCCTCTTAATTTTTCTGCTGGTACTAAATCTTTATGAACGACGCTAATTTGGCAACCAGAATCCACCAATCCTTTTGTTATCTTCCCATTTACACTAACTTCCACTTTCTCGAGATTATTTAACTTCTCTCCAATAACTTTAGCTCTCCAATTCCCTCTTGCTCCGATTCTTGCCATACTCGCTCCCCTTGGTAATTCTTTAATTCCTCGCACTGAGACATTATTGATACTAGTCCTTGGGTCTTGTCGGTTATTAATTTGATTACTTCCCTCATTATTTCCTTTTGTACAAAATCGCTGAACATGTCCTCGTTGAGAACACTTGAAACAGATAGGCGTCGTATCATTAGGTTTCTTATATTCCGGTTTTCTACTAAAAAATGGACTAACTTCATTATTCCCATTTTTTTTCTTCCAATTACTACTAAATCCCTCATCTTTTGCCCTTCTAGAATCTTCATTATTAACATACCTTTCTTTACCTTTATAACCCTTATAAGTTACGCATAAGATTTTTGTTTAGCATCAAAGAAATTATCACATTCCTTAGCAATTTTCGACACTTCTAACCAATTACTGTGCTGAGTTAATCCAATATGCGTCGCGGTTTCCTCGTCTAACGTAGTTAACAACTTATCCGCGACAATTAACTGATTAACCTTCTCATACGTATCTGCACCTCTAATCTTACAGTAATTTTCCCACGTTGCTATTAAACGTGACACAAATAATACATGAGTTTCATTTTGATTCCTTCTAGCCTTCTTAAAGTTTTCCAAACACGCCTTCGGTGTCGGCTCATGTTCCCTTAGAACTAATTCCTTTAATTTCTCATAACTCTCAATTTGTTCCCTAGTAGTGTATATTAGCAAGTTATCGGCCTTATCTCCTAACATATTTAGCAGAATTTCGGCCTGCTGGGTTTCCGGTACATTTTTTGTTTGGAATGCCCGTTCTAAACTGCCAAAAAACAGATTCCACCCCTCAGTCCCTTCTGGAACTTTGATAGACAAAGTTTTAACACTTTTAATCAATTTCTCTAGGCTACTCTCATGATTAGATTCTCTAGTCCCATTAGCGTTATTAGTCGAACTTTGAATCTTTATCCTTTCCAACTCTAACTCATGTTCCAATCTCAATTTTTCAGCCCTTTCTTCTCTATCTAACTTCTCACGGTCTAACCTCTCCTCCCTTTCTAACTTTTCTCGTTGTAACTTTACATTTTCCTCCCTTTCTAACTTTTCCCGTTCTACTACTAACGCTTCTTGTTCTAACCGTTCTGTAACAACAGTGCTAGATAATTCCATAATGGCTCCCTCTTAATATTCGTCGCTCTCCACTATCTTTTTCTTAAGCTTAAACCTGGTATCATCTTCCGAGACCTCAATTCCTAACTCTCCACATATCGCCTGAAGATCCACCCTTTTTAATTTTAGTAAGAAAGCCATACTTTCTACTGATAACTATTACCACCCTACAATAATACTTAATCACAATATCAAATTAATACTTCCTCAAATCCTACCCTCATAAGTTACGTCCACATATTATACTATTTAACATATTTCAAATAAGAATAATACAATAATAAATTTCCTTAAACAATGATACCCCACAATTTGCTTCCAATAACAAAGTAACAATAATCTCAATTTTACTATTATGTAATACAGATTTTAAATTTATACCATTAAATAATAAAATACAATTTACACAATAATACTGATACGTTGCAATTTGAATAAAACACTGATGCCAATCACTACATAAAAATATCCACCTAACAAAAATTTGCATGAAATACACATAAATTCCTAAATTTAATCTCAATAAAATATTTCAATTTCAAAATTAGTTCTCACATTAAAAAGTAAATCACAGCACTTTTTTTTTTCTCTTGGCCTTCAGTTCTTCCTTGAAGGTTATTTCAATTTAATTTAAATTCTACACAAATTTGCTTTCCTCATTTACTATCAATATTTCAAACTTAAAGCAAACAATATCACTTAATTTAAATATTACTTTAATAATAATTTCAATTTAAGAAATTTCAATTATTCCTTCCAACTATTAACACAATGCATTAATTTTAATCATTAATCTTATCCGTTTAAAACAATTAGAAAATCACTTCTAGTAATTAATATAAGATCCTTTTCTTAAAACAATAGTGTAAAATGGTTGTTAATATCTCATTTGATTTAGACCAATTATTATATTGCACATAAATTAACATAAATTATACACAATAAAAAACAGTAGGTTCGAGAATGTCAGTAGAGTAAAATGATCAAAACACCTTACCTCGTACTTTATTCGCTGGGCAATTCTCTGCTCACTTTTCCACAGGGTAAATCTTGCACTCTCGGGCCACAATCACTGCACCTTGCTTCACAATGCACAAAAAAAACTACGCACAACACTACACTAACACCACCACTAATTCACTTCACTGTAATGATGATAGGCTAGCTGGCACTGGTTGTCTACGACGATAGGGCACAAACACTTCCGCTGGGCGATCCGGCACAAACTCTCTGTAACACGGCTATCTGGCACTAGTCTACAACGATAGGGCACGAACACCTCCGCTAGACGATCCGGCACAAACTCTCTGTAACACGGCTATCTGGCACTAGTCTACAACGATAGGGCACGAACACTTCCGCTAGACGATCCGGCACAAACTCTCAGTAACACGGCTAACTGGCACTGGTCTTCGGTGATTCAATCCCGTCGCTGCCAACATTGTCGGATTCCACTTCTCCGTCCACACAACTTCGAAATATAATCCGGTCTTTTGATATGCTGCCACCACCGATATGAATACGTGATATCGGACACAATACGTGATGTATATTCAAGAAAAACCTAACTCTTTCTATTACACTTAAACAAACACTTTATTAACAATATTTACACTTAAACTCGGAGGTAAAGTATCCGGTTTAATATTAAATCAAAATATTTATAGAAACGCTTTACGTGTACCGTTAGACTACGTTCATTTATTCCACACTGAGATTTCTACTCATCTCACACCCGCTTTCAGCGCTCATTCCCCGAGCAACCTTCACACTTCACTGCTCCGTCCGAACTCAACACTGGTCTCAGAGCTCCAACTCTGAACGACCTTACACCTTCGCTTCCTACGTTAGAACTAACTTTCTCTCTCTCGTAAACTGCAGAGCACTCTCCTTTCTACGGGGCTTCTCCTCTGTTTCCAAGGGTCCTTGACAACCCTTCCTCCCTCTTGACGGATCTGTCTTCCTAAACAAAAGAGTGCAATAGCTTCCTTATCTCTGAAAGACCACATTGCAATGGAAATACTTCTTTCATTCTGTCCAAGTTGCCACCCTTCGGATTAAGATTTTTTAAAGGACGCCTTTAAAGGTACACAATAGATACATATACAATACATACAATATGCTAATCCCTTAAGAATAGCTTTCAACTCTTGCAGCTGATTCTTAGAAACTTGACATACATACATATTGTTACTGATTGAACTTAAATTCTTTGTGGACTGTAAGCTGGATTTGAAAAACACAAAAATTCGTCGTTCTGCTTGGTAAATGTATTTAATCTGTACCAAAATTGAATGAATCACATTGTAACCGATATTTCATACTTCATGTATAATAACAAATACTCCATATTTTTGTTTCAAATATCACGAAAATAAAATTCGTCTTCCTTTGAATTCTTTTTAATTTTCATTTTTCATGTGAAAATCGTTCAATTGAAAATTAATTGTTGAGGAAAAATTATTTTTCCGTGTTTTTATTTATTGGCAACGATCAAAGGCCTAGCGACGATAAAATAAAATGGTTAAATTTTATGGAAAAATGTCCATTTATTTTCTATGAAAATAATGAAATTTTGAATTATTAAGAAAAATATTTAAATGAAATAAACAAAAACCAGCCTATGTTCATTTGAGGGTTATAATCAACCTGCAAAGATACAGGATTATTAAATGCTCCATTTTGACATTGGCTTCAGCCTAATATTTACACACAATCGGATTTATAATATTATTAGGATTAGGATTAGGATTAGGATTATGACGTCATATTCACCTGTTTCCTATAGTTACGCATATTGAAACCTTGTATTATTATCAAAAACTAAAAAAAGGACGTTTTATTTCTAATAACATTATTTAATCTTCTTTTTAATTCTTTAATTTTTTTTATTTCATTTTCAATTTTTACGTGAAATTTTTTCAATTCAAACAAAATTGTTGAGTAAAAATTATTATTCCGGGTTTTGAATTAGTTTTGGAAATGATAAAATATTAGTAACGGTAAAGTAAATTTAACCATTTTAAAATATTATACGAAAAAATGTCCATTTATTCTCTATGAAAATAACGAAATTTTGAATTATTAAGAAAAATATTTGAATAAAATAAACAAAAACCAGTCTATGTTCATTTCAGGGTTATAATAAACCTATATGCAAAGATGCAGGATCATTAAATACTCCATTTTGACGCTGGCTTCAGCCAAACATTTGCACACAATCAGATTTATAATATTACTAGCTGTTACCCGTGACTTCGTTCACGTAACATTAAAAAAAAAGAGAATAAATGCATTAATCAAGCAAAATATTTCACCCCCGATAATTAAAAACGTAAATAATTAACTAACTCTTTATCATATTTCATAGGAGAAAATACGGTATTTCTTTGTTATAGGGGCCGTGACATAGCTCAGTTTTAAAAAAGTACAATTTGTAAAAAAACAAATATCAGTTTTACCTGATAAACCATTTTACTTTTAACGACTTTTAAAAACGTTTTAACAGCCATCATTTAAAAATAATTCATTGGAAATAGTATATGCTTTTTGTTTAAATTCAATTCTTGTGAATATGGAGGAATAATTCTACACCTAAATGCAAGGAACTTCAATTGCAGAGCTTTTTGCAACCCAAAATTACATGCAAACGTAACATTTACATGTGTTACGTTTGCATGTAACAGTAACAATTACATGCAAACGTAACACTTGCAATTGCAAAGCTTTTTGCAACCCAAAATTATATGTAAACATTACTTTTGCATGTAATTTTCATTGCAAATTAACATTTATTACGGTTCAAATTAAAATTAATTTGGGTGCAAATTACATGTAAATGTTACGTTTGCATGTAATTTGGGGTTGAGAAAAGCTTCGCAATTGCAAGTGTTACGTTTGCATGTAACAGCAAATTTGCCTCCTTGGTTTAATCTATTGCTGAAACAACTCTTGATTTCTTGACAATATGCTGACAGACGGTTTTTGTTCTGCAGAATAAATTAATTCATAAAGTTTGAATATGTGGAAATATGTTTTAATTTTCGGAAATTCTGCTGTAATCAAGATTTTTTTTTTCACCAACTATTCAAATTGAAAATAAATTCTTTTTTCAGTTTTAATGAGAAAATGGCATAAAAATGTATTAATCCGTTTTATTTCTTCTTTTTTTTATCCACAAAAATAGAGTAATTTAATTACCGTTTTTAGAAAAATTTCGTTAAAATTTACAAAAATAAATAAATAAATAAATAAATAAATAATATATTGGAATCTAATTCAAAATTTTAACTTCTCAGAGTTTATATGACATCCTTAGATCAATGATGGTGTTAAGTAAATCGCATTGCGTTAAGAGTAGTAGTTGCGAAATACAAACAGACAGTCAGATTTTAAAATAATAGACTTTTGTTCAATTTTCTTTTCCTAATAATCTTACTGATGCTTGTATTATTAATCGCAGAGTTCAGACAATAAATATATATGAAATGTTTATGTTTGGCGTGATGCTGAAAATGCAACCCTACAGTTGGCCTAAACAACTGGCGGCTTGCTTTGAAAACCTCTCTCCGTCCAATGAAGTCAGCCCTTGGGCCTAACGATTTGAGCCATAACCGGCTTCATATTGCAAGCCGATTTGACGATTCACTGCCTCTCTATTCTTTCACTGTACTCTGTAATTGGGGCCTCCGTGGCCGACGGCGTGTTCGACTCCCGCCAGCTCCATTGCAGAGCTTCCGGATGTAACTCTCTGGTGTTGTAAATTTCCTTGTGGCTATCTCGTCCCTGTATATTGACGATGACTTATAAGCGGACACTTGATGTCAAGCACACAAGTCTGATGTATGTTCTCAATAAACAAACAAACATACTCTGTAATTATTAATGTTTGAAATTGATTCACGCGCCATTTGAAACATATTTGAAAAATCCCGTTTTATTTGAAATATGACGTCACTTTGATTCCAGAGAAATCTCTTTTCAATGATATAATCAAAGATCTTAAATGTCTTTGGATATAATTCTTGTTAATTTGCTTTTCCTGGCAATCATGACGGGAATTTTATCAGAAAACTCACATCTGTATGTAACTGATTTTCAAGCTTATTATTAATCAGTATCAAAAAACATATTTCAGTTATTCATCTTAAATCTGACGTCCATTATGTACATACTTTTATATTATACACTGATATTCATGCTTCTTGTAATGTTACGAATATTTGAAAATACATGTTTTATTTATGACGTCATATTTGTTCAAGCCAAGGAGGATTCTTTTCATAGTTCCATGGTCCAAGCGAAATCTTTTCTTAATAATATGATTATTGTTCAGTTTTCCTTCTAATTATAACGCAGTTTTTGACAGAAAATATCTTCTCAACGTAACCAATATTTATACTTCATGTATAATAACAAATACTCCATATTTTTGTTTCAAATATCACGGAAATTCCTCTTCTTTTGAATTTTCATTTTTCACGTGAAAATCTTTCAATTGAAAATTAATTGTTGAGTAAAAATTATTATTCCGGCTTTGATTTAGTTTTGGCAACGATAAAATATTAGCAACGGTAAAGTAAATTTAACCATTTTAAAATATTATACGAAAAAATGTCCATTTATTCTCTATGAAAATAACGAAATTTTGAATTATTAAGAAAAATATTTGAATAAAATAAACAAAAACCAGTCTATGTTCATATGAGGGTTATAATCAACTTATGTGCAAAGGTACAGGATCATTAAATGCTCCATTTTGACGCTGGCTTCAGCCTAACATTTGCACACAATCAGATTTATAATATTATTAGGACTAGCTGTTACCCGTGACTTCGTTCACGCAACATTAAAAGAAGAATAAATACATTAATTAAGCAAAATATTTTACTCCCAATAATTAAAAATGTTAATAATTAACTATTTATCACATTTCATAGGCGACAATACGGTATTTATTATTATAGGGGGCTTGACATAACTCAGTCTTAAAAAGGTGAAATTTTGTGCCAAATAATCGCGAAAATGAAATTGCAACCAATGCAAAAAGGAGGGCCAAATAAAATCGTGGAAATAGACGAATTTGGTAAAAACAAATGTCAATTTTACCTGATAAACAATTTTACTTTTAACGCCTTTGTGAAACGTTTTAACAGCCATCCTTAAAAAAAGAAAAAAAAAAACATTAATCAGAAATTGTATATGCTTTTTCTTTAAACTCAATTCTGCCTCCTTGGTTTAATATATAGTTGACACAAATCTTGTTTTCTAAATGACAGTATATTGGCAGGCAATTTTTGTTCTCCAGAATAAATTGATTCATAAAGGTTGAATATGTGTAAAAATGTTTGTATTTTTCGGATAATTTACTGAAATCAAGATTTTGTTTTCACCATCTATTCAAAGTGAAAATAAATTCTGTTTTTCAGTTTTAATGAGAAAATGGTGTAAAAAATATACTGATCTGTTTTATTTCTCCTTTTTTATACACAAATATGGAGTAAGTTACTTTCCGTTTTTAGAGAAACTTCGTTAAAAAAAATGGCATTTAATTTAATATTTTTAATTCTGAGAGTTTGTGTGACATCCTCGGATCAATTATAACCGGTATTCGCTAAACCGGTAGTAAATCGCGTTGCGTTCGATAGTCTAGGAGTAGTTGCGAAATACAAACACACGGTCAGATTTTAATATAATAGATTCGTGTTCTTTTTCCTTTTCTTAAAATTATGATGTGATTTTTAGCAGAAAACTCGGATACTCATGCGGAACGAAATAACGAAATATCGGATACTCATGCTTAATAATCAGTATAGATAACAAAACATTTAAATTTTTCGTTATAAATATGGCGTGAAACTCATCTACTTTCTAAACTTATTGATCCTTGTACTTGATCCCCTAAGGAATTGATTCACACTCATTTTAAAACATATTGGAAAATTCCCGTTTTATTTCAAATATGACGTCTCCTTTTTCCCCAGAGAAATCCCTTTTTAATGACATAATTCTTGTTAATTTTCTTTTCCAGGCAATTAATTTCAATACTGGCATAGGGAAAATTATGTTACTTTAACGAAATAATTTTAAATCTTTAGGTTTTATCAATAAAATTGGAACTATTAACATTCGTCATTTTTTTTTAGGTAATCGAGTTATTTCTTTTAGTTTTAAGAATTAAAAATCAGTATTTCTCGCTATCCATGACATCATTTATGAGATGGATAATTTTGCGGAGCATATTATTGACATTTGCTAACCATTTTCTTTTGAAACTTCTTTTTACTTTTTTAAAATTTAAATAAAAAATACGGTATAGTTATATTAGCCGTGCACAGACGGTAAAACGGCAAGTATTGTTACCATACAAAAGAAAAAAAAGAAAAAAAGTGAAGAAAAACATTTTATTTCACCAATCAAAGCATATCCGCTTATTTTCGATAAACGACGTCATATTCGCCTGTTTCCTATGGTTACGCATATTGAAACCTAGTATTATTATCAAAAACTAAAAAAGTACGCTTTATTTCTAATAATATCATTTAATCTTCTTCTTAATTCTTTATTTTTTTTAATTTCATTTCCATTTTTCCCGTGAAAATTTTTCAATTGAAACTAAATTGTTGAGTAAAAATTATTTTTTCGGGTTTTGAATTAGTTTTGGCAACGATAAAGTATTAGCAACGGTAAAGTAAATTTAACCATTTTAAAATGCTATACGAAAAAATGTCCATTTATTCTCAATGAAAATAACGAAATTTTGAATTATTAAGAAAAATATTTGAATAAAATAAACAAAAACCAGCCTATGTTCAAATGAGGGTTATAATCAGCCTATATGCAAAGATACAGGATCATTAAATGCTCCATTTTGAAGCTGGCTTCAGCCTAACTTTTGCACACAATCAGATTTATAATATTATTAGGATTAGGATAGAGCTCCTATAGTATAGGCCAGGGCCATAACCAGACGGGGGCAGGGGGGGCTGAGCCCCTCCTAGAAACTTCTTGAGCCCCCTCTAGACTTTATAATCTTTCAACACAAATAACATTATTTATTACATTTAAGAATTTTAAAACTTTATAATCAAAAGATTATGACTTGCTTTGTACTTCTGTCTATATTTATATATCTTTAAAATAGAGGGGAGAAGACAAGCTGTGAATTTGCCCGATCAAAAAATTTCAAAGCCCCCTCTGACTTTACCGACTGGTTACGGCCCTGGTATAGGCTAAATTATACCTCCAATTAATAACCGAACGGACCAAACAGCAAGCTAGAACCGGTTAGCATACAGCAGTGGTGGACTGCGAGTAACAGTGAGAGAGACGGCAAACTCCAGCAGTAAACTAAAACTAATGCTGAGCTGGGTTACAATATGGCGGTTATTTTGGGCAACAAGATGGATATTTGCCAGTTCCTTTGATAAGAGTCTTAATACACAAGTGTCCACTTCATTGGAATTCGACGCATGACGAAAGTGTTTTGGAGTCACCTCGCTCAATCATTTAATCTTCTACATTTCTATGTTTTGCGAACATATACTGTGTTATGTGGTTCATATTTATTTTTATAAGTTGTCTTTACAGACGACTTCTTTTCAAGATTCAATGAAATAGTTTTAGCTATTTATTCTTATATTTTTGCATGTGATTAAGTAACTAAATTCACTCGCCATCTTAAGCGATAAGACGCCAAGTCAGGCGTCCACTTGAGCAGTTAAATGCAGGCGTGAGTCAGCCCGAGTTGTATTAGCCTTATACACAATAGGGCTCCTATAGGATAGGCTGAATTATACCACCATTTAATAACACAACGGTCCAAACACCAAGCTAAAACCGGTTAGTTTACCGCAGTGGTGTACTGCGAATAAGGCCAAGCTTTGGAATTAGCCTGCTGTCCGCCATCTTGTTTTTTAAATCAAAACATATTTGTTTTGTTTCTCATTTCCAAAATAATTTTCATCCATATTTACTTATTATAAACTCGTTATTTAATTTTATTGACTAATTTATTTAGATTTAATAATAAAAGTTAAAATGTTACGATTTAAAAAATGAGATGGCTGACCGCGAGCGATAAATCAAAACATTTGTTTTGTTTCTGACATAATCAAGTTAAATAGAAAACAGAATACTAATTTATTTGTATTTAATAAAAGTTGAAATGTTTTGATTTAAAAAATGAGATGGTTGACCGCGGGCGACAAATCAAAACGTTTGTTTTGTTTCTGACATAATCAAGTTAAAACATTTTAACTTTTATTATTAAATATAAATAAATTAGTCAATAAAATTAAACATGTTTATAATAAGTAAATATAGATGAAAAGTATTTTGGAAATGAGAAACAAGACAAATATGTTTTGATTAAAAAAAAACAAGATGGCGGATAGCAGGCTAATTCCAAAGCTGTTCCACGAATAACAATGAGAGGGACCGCCAGCAGTACACTAAAACTAATGCTGAGCTGGATTACAATAAGGCGATTGATGGATATACGTCAGTTAATACACAATTGTCCACTTCATTGGAATTCGACGCATGACGAAAGTGTTTTGGAGTCACCTTGCTCAATCGTTTAATCTTCTACATTTCTTTGTTTTGCGAATATGCAGTATGTGGCTCATAATTTATTTTTATAAGTTGTCTTTACAGACTACTCTTTTTTAAAGTTCAGTGTAACACAACGGATTCGTTTCACAAAAATCTACTTTATTTTTATATAAATATTTTCTGTATAAAATTTCCGACCTCAGAAGTTTATTTTAGATATTCATTCACAAAAGAAAATTTATTACTAGTTAACCCGCCCGGCGTTGCCCAGTCCCGTGATAATAAATAAACCCCAAATTTGTATTATTTTATATGTTTAACCTGATTTTGTATGAATATATATTTTTTAAAAATATTTTTGAAAAAATACTGATAATTACTGATTCACAAGAAAACATTTTCTTCTTTTTTCACTTAGGGTCGTTTCATAGTTTTATAAAAAATTGTTTTTGTTGTCCAAACCCATTGACATTTTTAATAGTTATAAATATAACTGTTTTACAGCCCATGTAAAAATTTCGTGAAAATGTATTGTTATCTTGTTGTAAAAGAAATATGTTTCCTTCTCGCTTTTTGTTTTTTTGTTTGTTTTCGCGTCGGCTCCATTAACATAAGAATGAAAAATAGCTCTTATCTTCCGAACGCTCTGAAATTTTAAACGGTTATAAATATAACCGTATCCAAGCTTTCTTTAAAATTTCTTGAAAAAGTATCATATTTACCGTATATACTCGCGTATAAGTCGATCCCCAAATTCTTGATGAAAACACGTTTAATACCAGTAATTCAGAATTGTTTTCTACGTCTTAAATAATTTAGAAATAAATGAGATTAAATAAGTCGTAGAAAACCATTCTGAATTACTGGTATTAAACCTGTTTTTATCTTAAATTTGGGGGTCGATTTATACGCGAGTATATACGGTAGTAGTGAAAACAGGAGTTGAAACACCCGGCTTTTTCACATTTTTTTTTTTTTTTTCTGAGATTGAATTTTTTTTTAACGCTAGAACTACCATGAGCCGTCATTTTGACGGTTACCAAATGAATATATTCAGATTCGAACCAGAATTTTCTTTTTAAAATAAATTAAATATAAAACTCGCAGATATACGCTAAATGAATAAGTTAAGTAGTTTTAAATAAAATTTCTGGTGTGAAATAGTTTTAAAAAACTTGAGTAAAATTTCCGGTAGCTCTAGTGTTAAATATTTCTACACGTGCGATTATTTAAAAAAATTTGTAGTTGATGTAAATCTGGTCTACCAAGATTCTCTAAAATGGCTGTATCGAAATACGGACGTTTAGTTACTTTTACCTTTAAAAAAAGATTGTCTCCGATAGGCGCGAAGTGACATGTGTTCGCCGGTGTTTCTTAAATGGTTAAAATTCGTATTTTTAAAACTGATTGCACCGTCAATTAAAAGGAGGTTGCAGCTTTAAATATATAATTTTGGTTTGTCAGTACCTCTAAAATTATGCTCTAGAAGGGGCGTTGCCATAAGGAAAGAACGTCCTTTGGGAAAACGACTATTTTTGAAATTCTTTTTTCAAAGGTTTAACAACGATAAATTTTAGTATTAATTGAGGGATTTGAGATGTAACAGTACGACCTTTTGGAATATGTCTTCCAATTTTAACTGTACCGAGTGGTTTGGTTAATTTAAGACCATTTAAAATTAGGAAATAACACATTAAAAAAAACAAAAAACTAGGGTCGCAAATTTATCAAAAATGCTTTCATTTTTCAAACTTTCCTTACCCGCTTGCATCCCTTGTGTTCAGCATAATTATTTTGTCATTTTATGATTTAGTTGCTCAGATGGCAGCACTATGCATTCTGTGCTGTGTTCTACACTAGAGAACTGTGACATCACTTTTGTCTTTTGAAGTATCAGGGGTTTAAGAGATGCCCCTGTTTTACATAGTTTTTTTTTTAATTAGGTTTTATTTTAACTTCGCCCAAAGTTGGGTAGTATTACTATTATACTTTATTATTAGTTAAATGAAGGCTTTCATATAAGATGAAACAATTTTTCTTGTATTAGTTTATTTGGTTTGAATAATTGAGAAACCACAAGTAATTATATTTAATTGTTTGTGAAGTCTTTGTAAAAGTCAAGATTTGTGTTTGCGAACGTAAAAAAATAAAAAAATAAGAAAATTTCATAAAGGATATTTTCTTCAACATTCTACACCTTGTTTAGTACATATTAAGGAGCGCTTCAGCAAAGCAAATTGTTCCTTCCCAGATCCCGAAATCTCAGATTAACTCATGGGGAAATAAGTGGTCATTTTTTCAATTTCTCTCTATATTATCTCACGAAACCCGAGCAACGCCGGGTGGTATTGTTAGTGACAATACTAAGGCAAAAAAGAAAAAGGTAAAGGTATGACTGCTTTATGAAAAACAGAATGAAAAGTAATGTATGAGTTCTGTTGAAATTGAAAAGAAAAAATATATATGAGTAATCTGTATTTATAGATATAAATATTTGAGATGTTTCAATTAAGGCTGTTCGTCAGTAAACTTCCCGATTCCCCTCGCTAATGTTATTCCTATGGGCGTAGGATGCATTCGTATTTTTAAACTATCTCCTCGGGAAATTAATATTTTTAACTTCTGTTTCCTGTGTACTGTTCTTAAGGACTGTCTCTTTTTTTCTTATTTATCAAAATATTTCTAAACTATGTGCTTAATTTATATTTTTATGTGTTAAAATCGTAGCGAAACTGAATACGATTTTAACATTTCATATAAAATTCAGTATATATTTTAGAAAAAAAAATGACAACTAAGAAAAAAAAAAGAGACATTCTTTAAGAACAATACGAAGAAAACAGAAGTTAAAAATATTAATTTCCCGGGGAGATAGTTTAAAAATACGAATGCATCCTACGCCCATAGGAATAACATTAGCGAGGGGAATCGGAAAGTTTACTGACGAGCAGCCTTAAGAAAAGGATTTCAAAATAATTTTTTACATTTATGGAAAGCAAATACAGTAAAAACTGGTAAAATATATTCTCAAGGGAAAGGGAAAACATTTCTGTTTTAGGAAGGTCTCCATATTAGCAGAAACGTCGTCTAATCTAATTCTATCATATTTTTTCGCCAGAACTCTGAAATTTTCCGTTTAAGGCAGGATTCTGTTATAAACAGGTTTTATTTTTACAAGTTTTACTGCACAATGACGGTGTACGTACGAAGATATATAACTTTATTTTTGGTTGCTTGCGCTTAAAACATCGCAGAAAAAAATTTGTCGAAAACCCCCCCAATTTTTGTAACCAAACCTTCCTAAAACTCCGTGCTTCCAATTATGAAATCTATATTATAAAGCAAAAACATGCAGCGCTGACGCCATGTCAGAGGTGATAACACCTAACGATTAAATTGAGATATGACTATTGCTGAAATCATGTCGATCTGTAGATCATGCAAAATGCAGCATAGCAGTGCCACCTGTTGGACGATTTAGACCAAAACCTAATCAACAACAACTTATGACAACGTCTAACTGAATTTGAAGTTTGATGAAAATCCGTACATTAGTTCTTGAGATATAGCTATCATAAATATCATGAAAAAAGTGGTATAGCAGCGCTACCTATTGCGATATATACACCAAAACGTAATCAGCGTCTATTTATGTCAATGTTTAACGGAATCTGAAGTTTTATGAAAATAAGTGCATTATTACTTGCGATATAGCTATTACAAAAATCGCGAAAAATGCAGCATAGCAACGCTACCTGTCGGGCGATTTTCACCAAAAACTAATCAGTACCAATTTATAGCAGGAACTAACAGAATATAAAGTTTTATTAAATTTCGTGCATTAGTTCTTGAGATAAAGCGCCCACAAAATTGTTGTCACATACATACAGACAAACGACAGACTCCCAGACAGACATTTTCTAAAAACAGGCAAATCGTGTTCAGGACCTTCTAAAACGTATAAATCCGTCGAAAACCGGAAGTCGAAAATTTTCATGAATCCAATACGTAAAGATTTTTGTAAAGATTGAAGAAAGTAAAAAGACAAAAGCAAAATGTTCTTTTAAATGAAAGTTGTAAATTGTATCTCAATTGATATATTTTGTTATAATTTTTTAAATAATTTTCAAGCATATTTTTAACTAGTCCGATATGCCAATCCCAAAACTTTCTTCTATCTCATACAAGTTAATACTTCAAAATTCGCTATCACACCGCCAAAAATAATTTTTTTTTTCGTCATTCTGTTGTATACGTCAGCTGCTTGTGAATCGTTGGTTTACCTGGATGCGATAAGCCGATGTATTATACTAAACTATGAAAAGTCCTTCTGGCTTGTACCGGCAGGAAAAGGTAGTCACCCTATTGCTTGGTTTTAAGATTTTAGCTAATTTTACTGATAAACACGACGCTAAAATGCGTGGAAACCAATTACGGAAGAGTCATTTCCAGTTCTCGTAAATATTGAATTTGAATGAGAATGTCGCCAAATTAGACAGACATAGCCAAGTTGGCTTCATATATGGCAACGTATTTTGATTTCGAAATTTAGCAATATTTCGTCAATTCTCGCCAAGCTTGGCGATAATTTGACTTTGGCGAATATAAATATATAGTGTTAAGCATGTAAGAGTTGAAATGATGGTTACAATAATGAAAGAAAATTTGCCGAAACCATGTTCACTAAAAATCATAAATTTAACCCGTTTATGGAGGAATCGTGCTGTATTGTTTCAAAATGTCACCCCCCCCCCTAAAATTTAAATCTGCTAAATCACAGCCATTTTTTACGATAAAGGCAAAACAAAAAATGCTCTGGAATCCTTGGATCAAGGCCAAACATTTAACGCAAAAATTTTTCAGGATTCCTAATTTTTTGTACATCGTTTTGAATTTGAAATCTTTAAATGGCTATCACAGTGCCCTCTCCTGGCGCAATATCCCCAAATTCAATGGGACCTGCAAGCCATAGTCAAAAACATATATAAAAAAATTTGGTTCAATTATCGGCATAACTTCATACACATTTTGGTGATACAATAGTGAAAATGTAAAAAAAAATCGCTATTGCAGCGCCCCATTTCGTCGGAATATCCCCAAATTCAAGTGGGACCTGCTAGCAATAGCCAAAAACATAGAAAGATATTTTGGTTCAATTTAAAGCATAATTTCATACTCTTTTCGATGGTACAATGAAGACAGACAGACAGACATTTTGTAAAAACGTTTTTCGGAATCTCTGACCCCTAAGACGTGCAAATCCGTCGAAAACCGGAAGTCGAAAAAAATTTCGATTACAATACTTTCTTCTATTATAAAAAGAAGAATGTAAAAAATGGGTACTTTTATGTTATCAGTTCATAGATGGTAATTTGGCCAAATTTCATTCCCGTCGCAGTCATCCGTGATAATCTTTTTTCACACTATCAAACAGTTGTCCTCTGCAACCATTTTCCACGATTAAAATTCCATCGATGTAATATTCAGCCCAAATACATAAAAGTTTTATTTAAATAACTGGTCTGTTTAATTTTTCTGGTGCGAAAGCAAAATCGAATATTAATGAAAAGTAAGATTTTCAATACTTCATATGATAATGTCAGAAGTGCCAAGTTCCCACTAATCTTCCGTAATTGGTGATTTAATCTGAACCAATTTAACAACGCTGCAAACCAGAAAAATTATTGGACGAATCTTTATTTATTTAATTTCAGGTTTCTTGCTGGAATTTTTTTAATTTCATTTCTTAAAGAAAATTCTAGTGCGAAACGTGTTAAACCTGGGTCAAATTAACCCACATATTACGGAGAAAATTAATGAGAACTTGGCACCTCTGGATCATGTAGTTGTTACGTCACTATGCTAAGATAATATGTAAAAATGTTATATATACATACTTTCCAACCTTCCGGTATACTTTTATAAAAGTGTAACTTGAAACGAATCAAATAAACATGAAATCAAAATAAACATAAAATAAACCAGAAATTTTTATTTAAATTTTTGCACAGGGCGCGTTAATTGTAAATAATGAATTTGGATAATTTCTTTTGGATGAATAAATCCAGTTTGTTTACGTTCTGAAAATAATGAAGCATGATATTTCATTAATCACTAATTCTTTCACTAATTTCTTAAAAAAATACTGGACGTTCCATAAAAACTGAGAGTAAAATCATAAAAAATCAAGAAAATATATTTACAGCAAAAAATACATCATTCTTTTTCAAAATACGTTCCCTCAGATGATATGCAACGGTCCCATCGTTCAACCCACTTTTCAAAATAAGTACAGAAGCGTTTTTTTGGAAGCTGCTTCAAAGAACACCGCACGGCTGAAATAACTTCAGAATCTGTATTAAATTTTCTGCTACGGAGCTTCTGCTTTAACGTCGGAAACAGCCAAAAATCGAATGGTGCGATATCTGTAAAGGGAATGTAGCATGATTTTAATATTGAATTTACTAAGATATTGCTGAACAGAAGTAGCGACATGCGGGCGAGCATTATCGTCATGTAAGTCCAATAACCTACCAGTTCATGACGCTTTCTCCATATGTATTGTCGCAAAAATTTCAAAACTGAAACATAATATTCACCATTCACAGTAGTTTTTGGAGGCACAACGTGCTGATTGATTACACTTTATGATCAAAGAAAATAATCAACATGACCTTTCCATTAGATTTGGTTTGTCGGATTTTTTTTCGGAGGCGGAGAATCAGTGTGTTTCCATACACTTATTGCGGACTTGGTAACGGGATCAAAATGATTCAACCAAGTGTCATCACCTGTTATTACAGTCTTTAGGAAATTCGGATCATTTTGAAGCATCTGTTTACACTCACAACAGTGGTGAATTCTTGTTTGCATTTGTCCTTTAGTAGGGTGATGAGGGACCCAACTGGAGAAAAATATGGAGAAGCTGTAAATTGTTGCGTAGAATCAAGGCTACACTAGATACCGGGCTTGCTCATTCATTATCATGACGTCACAAAAGGTGGCTGGCCACGACCAGCGATTGGTGCAAAGCGACGAGCCCGTCGTTTTGTGCCAATCGCTGTATGTCTTTCATTTTGTCGTTTCGCTTTGTACCAATCGCTGGTAGCGACCAGCCACCTTTTGTGACGTCATGATAATGAATGAGTAAGCCCGGTATCTAGCGTAGCCCTGGTAGAATGCGAAATATTAGTTATGCCGCTATCTCCTCACATGTCATTCGCTGATTTTCTGCAAGATTGTCCACACAGTGTTAACGTTTCGACCATTCACAACACTTTCTGATCGGCCAGGCTTAGGAGCCAGTTCTGCAGATAAACGTCCTTTTTTAAAATCACCATGCCATTTAAATGCCATCACCATGCCATCTAAATGCCATCACCATGCCATCTAAATGCCATCACCATGCCAATATTTGTCTTTGTAAGCTTCTTTCATTAACTTAACTGTTTCTGGTGCTGTTTTGTCCAAACGAAAGCAAAATTTTTTGGCACAGCGCATTTTGTTTTTTAACTCTGAATCACTCACCCACATTTATGTAGGGCAAATAAAAACAGTTCTTTAAAGAAGCACGAAACTAGGAACGTCTGCTTAGTTTAGAATATTTCTAAACGTGCAGTTAACAGTTTGAAAAAATCGCCCGCAGTTTTATTTTTCAGTTTCGCGGTGTTGCCACCACGTAAAAAAAACTCTGAGTTTTTATGGAATGCCCTTTGTACATTTAAAATACATATCTTAAATTGCTGCAATGAGGCTCGCGTATTTCATTTATCTCTCTTTTCTAAAAAGTGTAGCTAACGCTGTCACCGCTATAAATGATTTTTTTCTGACCGGAAGCCTTTCTCGGCTAATATTAAGAAAACTATTGCGGATAAAAAATATCAAAATCGGTAGTATTATAGAGATAAACACGTTGAAGCAGACAGTTTTGAAATCTTACAATTATTTTAAGTGCTATTTAATGTTGAAGTCCGTCAAAATAGTTCCGTTAAAAAGTTTTATAGGAACAAAAGCTATGCGTAGTAATTTAAACATATTTTGCAGTGACATACTTGAGAAGCTTGCAGTGTGCAATTATTTTTTTTTAATTTGACTAATTTTTTTAGGTTTTGTTTTAATTTTTTTTGGTTCAATTTTCATTATTTCAATAGAGATCTATTTCATATTTAGAAAAAAGTCATATTTTAAATTGCTGCCGAATTGTAAAACAGCGCAAATAATAATATTTCCTTTAAATTTAAAAATGTATTTGCACGTGTAAAAACAGAAAGAAAACTCTAAAATAATAATTAAACGTTAAAAGCAGAGAATGGGGAAAATTACGTCATAAAAAACCTATTTACACATCCTTTCCTTCTATATTAAAAAAAGTAATCTGGAACTGAGCCAAAAACGATTTAGAAATGGACCAATCAAATTCTGCGTAGATATTCCAGGTTATTCTCATCGCTTTTTTACTAGGGACTTTTTTTGAGGAGCTATTACTTTTTTTCTAGCCATCCTACGGATTCGAAAATCATACCACCAGACGCGAAATGTAACAAGTTTTCAGAAATTAAAAAAAAATTATCACGGTCGGACAATAAAAACTCAAAAAATCCTTAAAAATCGAGTAAAAAATCTTTTATTGAAAAAGTCATTTTTTTATATTGTTGCCAATTTCTAAATAAGCGCAAATGATTGTTTTATCTCAAATAAAAAATGTATTTGCGCGAGACTATTAAAAACAGTAATGAAAGTTTAAAATAATAATTAAATGATCACGTGTTGAAAGCAGGAAATAAAGAAAATTACGTCATAAAAATTGTGTTTACACATGAATATTAAAAATAAAAAAGATTAATTAAATTAAGAAGCATTATAACCAGTTAAATGAAAACACATTATAACTTGATTACAGAAGATAGTCGCCGTTCGTGATATCATCATCATCATCTTTTTAAAACAGGATACATTACCAGGTTGTAAGAGGCTGTGAAATCAGAACCGGGGTTGTTGAGCGTAGCGAGCAGAGGGCAGAGCCCCCTAGTGAATATTAAAAAAGAAAGAAAACTTTAAAATAATTATACTATTACACGAGAAACGCGTTTAATGATGAAAATTACGTCATATATTAAAACGATATATTTAAAATGATTATCTTATGGACAATATTCAAGTGATGTCACAGTTGGAATTAGCGCTAATAGAGCTCTCCGTAGCGAAGTGGTTAAGGCATCACTCCGCTGATCGCTTGAGAGGTAGAAGAAGGCGTTGGGTTCGACTCCCATCAACTCCGTTTCACACTTTTTGTGGAGTTCCCGACTGTAATTCTTCAGTGATGTTATTTCTTTGTGTCTATCCTGTCTTCATCTTGACGATGACTTACACGCGGATATTTGTATCAAGCACACAAGTTTGATGTATATATGTTCAATAAACAACAACAACAGCGCGTCTAGCAAGTTTGTTTATATATTTCATTACTTGATGCAGCATAAATGCAGAGCAGGCAAATTTATGTGTATAATACTTTAGATTTATTTTGTATGAATTGCTATTCAATAAATACATATTATACAATTCGTATATACGTACTAATAAAACTAAACAATTTACATTTTAAAAATAAGATGAAAAATGAGATTTATCTGTTCCAGAATACATCCAAAACTCGATATAAACAAAAAATATACACGTAAATTTTCCATACACGGTGTCCTACAATGCCGCGGTTTGGTATGTTATTCCCAAGCACTCGAATTTTTGTAGTCTGAAACCCAAAGGAAGAATATATTCGATAGCGTCGTTATAAAACTAAGAGAGACCACGGCATCTTTTACTTACCTACTTTATAGACCGGGAGGCGGCAGCACAGACAATCACCTCATTGAGTTCACGGCTGAAATTCCAGAATTAGTTAAAACTCGATTCACATATTAAAACGCAATCGGTCTGCCAAGTCATATCTTGGTGGAAAACACCCGAAAACCCGATTTTAGCTGTTGGCTCGTAGGTTTACCATTGTGTGTTCCTGCTCCCAATCCTCCATATTTTCATACCTTTGGGTGCAGGAAAACACAATGGTAAACCTACGAGTCAACCGCTAAAATCGGATTCTCGAAATATTCATTCTGATAAAATGTGTATGAAAATTTTCGAAATTGCTTTTTTAAAGGAGTGAATATAAAAGACAATAAAAACACATAAATTTTGCATAAATAATGAAGTCGATCGGATAATGAGTTGCCGAGATATTTGCAATCACATTTTCCACAATCTTCGATTTTTCATCAACCTGTATTTCATTCAAATTTCAATTCAAAGATATATTTTAATTGGAAATGAGTTGCTTAATCCGACGCAGTAAACCGTTAGTTAAAGAGGATTATCAATTTCGGAGTTATAAGGATGCTTCTTTTACGCAATTCAGTAATAATTTTAAGTTTAAGAGCATTTAAAGTTTAGGACGTCATCAAGCCACGATTTTATTCGAATCGCAATGCATTTTATAAGTAGTTTGCACATGTTTTATTTTCATATTTTATACTATGCATATCCATGATGGGTAAGTAATACGGTGGCCCCCAACGACTAGTTTAATTCTGTTGTTGTTTCTGAGTATTTTTTTATGAAATATTTATATTTAGTTAAATAAAAACCAAAACCTTTTTTTTTTTTTTTTTTTTTTTTTTTACAATCTTGATAACAAAATAAAAAAAAAAAAAAAAAAAAAAAAAAGAAAAAGAGAAAGAAAAAGAAAGAGAGAAAGACAGAAATGTGATAACAGGGTTCGAACGCTTTTAGCACAATTAAAAAATATATATATTTCTATTTAATATTTAAATAACAGAAATTACAGACGTCTCGTTTAATTTCAGGATTTGTAACTATTTCTGCAGTTAAATAAGACGAAAAATTCTATTAAAAAATCGTTGTAGAAGCGTTCGAACCCCGAATAAACAATTAATTTAGAATTTATTTTAGGAAAACTTTTCTAAGTTGTAAGCGTTTTCCACCAACCAATGAAGCTTATTACTAAAACTTTTTCATTTTTATTTTCAATCATCGCGTATTATAGTACAATTAGATGCTCTATTTACAAATATTCATATATCTATTTATTTTAATTGCAATCAATAAATTTTCAAATTGTGGAAGAAATAGTTCTTGAAAATCTATTTAAAAGAGAAAAGGTTAAAGTTGTCGAAGCAACTTGTGTGGAAGCAATGTGTGCCGAAATTCTTAGAATGCGTTCTTGAAAATATGTTTGAAGTACTTCAGATCTGTAAATACTGTGGTGAACGAGATTCATTTAAAAAAAGTTGTTTTCAAAGCAAAATTATGAATTACTTTAAAAAAAAAAAATGGAATAACTCAAAATTGTTTCAGTGGCATCTATCTAATACTTATCCCTTTAAATGACTACATCTAACAAGCTGTTATCAACCTAAACTTAAGGGGACCGTGACCTTCAGTTGGGTTAAAATCGACTAAAAAGTCGTTTTTGTTATTTTGGTTTATTACTATACTTCAATCTTAACTGCAACATTTGAAAAAAAAAAAAAAAAAAAAAAAAAAAAAAAAAAAAACCGCTTGCAATTGCAAAGATTCCTATCAAAGTTTCGAGCATTTCAAATTTGACACCGTAATTGAGTTACACTGAAAAATAAAACTTTAAATCGCATTTTCTGTAAATGAGAATTTTCGCCGAGTAAAAACATTCAAAATGTTCCAGGCGTCTAATGTTTTATCCAATTTTCATAATGTTAAGTATTATTGTTAGCAGTGTGCTATATTTCAAAACTTGGTATTAATATGCAGGCATTACTGTATATAAAAGGAAAATTTCGTAGTTATATAACTTTTTTCCATGAAAAAAAAAACCCCTGTAAATATTGGAAGTTTTTTATTAATTTTTCTCAATATATTGATACAATTTTAACCCTTTCCGGAACAGACAAAATCTGTTCTTAAAATGAGAAATTGCTGACTGACACCGGAATTTACAAACGACTTTTTTACAAAATACGAACTTCTTATTTTAAGCTTTCATTACAGAAACCAAATTTTTTAAAAATATTCTTGGTGCCGAATGGAAGTTTAGAATTAAAATTAGGTGTGCCCGGAGTGGGACCACTGTGCCGGAAAGGGTTAAAACGCATTCCAATTTTTGTTGCAATAATATAAAGCTACCATTTAACAAAACACCATGCTCCTGAAGCCAAATTTAATGCGCATGGAGCATTTTTAATTAGAGTAATTAATTAATTATACACAGTTTTGAATAAAATCGCTTACTTTACTTATAAAATGTATGAATTACTATGTGTGCAAAATTTCAGTACAATTGAGTGAAAAATGAAAAAAAAATGGTTTTGAACGTCCACTGTCCCTTTAAGCACAACTAAAAAATAATCGAATGTATGATAAAAATGTGTCACCTGAGTTGTTTTGAGTCAACTGGTATTTTTTTTTTAAGTGACTTAAAAATTCTCTTTCTGCAATAATTTTAAGAGTTTTTTTCCAAAATTTCACTAGATTTAAGGACGTGTTCCACAAATCCCTAAAGATATTTAAATCTCCCTAAAGGACATAACCGGATAAGTATGGGCAACATGCCTTTCAATCAAATTTTCTGAACTTTTTCCGAGATGTGGCGGGCTGGCTTTAGAAATACTGATATTTAAAGAGATAAAAATGTTTCTCCTTTTTTATAAAAACCAATTTTCTCAAAAACTTCTGTAGCGAATTTCATGCGATTAACTTAGGTTATAGAGATACTAAAGACGCATATCTGAGAATTTTTGTATAATTTCCCTTTCGTTAAAATTGTGTGAAATAACGATAAGAAAATTAAAAAAAATTAATCTCATATATCAGTTTTCGTACAGTATTACCACAATTTTTTAATAGATTTTTTCGGCTTATTTAAATGCAGAAAAGTAATTCAAATCCTGCAATTAAACGAAGCGTCTAAAATTTCTACTATTTAAATTCAGTGACGGAAATTATTTATCAACACCAGTTTTTTTTTAATGTAATTTTCGACTTATTAAATCGCAGAATTTATAAATCGAATTTTACTGTTTTAAAATAGTGTTACGAAAAAGTAATTACTAAACATCGCGTATAAGTGAGAGGTCATTGTATTAAATAGAAAAAATTCTATTAAAATTTCGTGGTAAAAGCGGACAAACCCTGTATGATTATACGAAAATTTACATTTTTCTTGTCAAAAATTCCTCATGTGTGATACTATATATCATACTACATATGTAAGTGTGACATAATATATATATAAGATATGTATGTGCGTCATAATATATATGTAAATGCTGGAATCGCTTGGTGGACATATAAATATTTACAAATATATATGCAAAAAAGTATAAAAATCATATGAAAGCGGTATTCGGGGTGGAGATACTCAAATGAGACTTTCGGAGATTTCTTGGACTAAAGTCATCCGACAAAGTGTTAATTTCTGTATTTTAGATTGCAATAAACATATAGTTGATCATTTTCAACGCTGTCGGTACTGCTTTGAAATCGAAAATTGCTTTGGTGTAGGAGAGAACATTAGAGAATAATAATTTTGCCATAGAAACAGACAACATTCTTAGGGTGTTGGATTTGAGTAGCTCTGCCCCAAACACCGCCTTTCAAAGATTTTTATGCATTTTATACACATAAATATTTTATATTTTTTAAATAGTTCCGGGCCGTAGCTAGAGGGGTGCCAGGGGGGGGGGGATCAGCACTCCCTGAAGATTTTTGAGCCCCCCCCCACTGGAAAGTTACCAAGCCCACCAAATGAAATTCTGTTTCAAAAATCCAAATGAAACTCTGTTCAAAAATGTAACTTAGTTTTGTGGGCTTTTACAGTTTTGCATAAATACTAAATTGTAGTATTTGTTTAAAAACTGCATATAACTGCCTATCTGCACATACTCAGAATGAGCAATCTTTTGCTGATGCAAACATTGACTTTTGCATTAGTTATATAATACTGAAATTTTTCGTTTTGCAGCGTTTTCCATTATTAGCATAAAACAAAGTTATTCTAATGAGTTTGATAGTAAATATGATGCTTATGATAAACATTATGTTTCGTATTTGAGTCATCCTAGTTTTTTTTTATTTTTTTAGTATATATATAAGATCCTTGATTTTTAAATGATACTAATGAAAAAAGCTAATAACCAATTTAAATACAAGTAGTTGTAGCATTTGACTACACACAAAAATAATTTTAAAATGCAAAATACATCCTTGATTTTTCTAATGTTTTTTATCCTATAAAAACATAACTTTAGAATCCTTAGGGGCAGGAACTATTCTGAACAAAATGAAAGGTTGCAACTCTTTTGAAACAGGTGAACTGTCAGCTTTTTATTTACTTATTGACATCATCACTTATTATTTCACTAGTATAATTATACACTGAAAATTTTCATTCTGCAGCCAGTGATGTATTCGTAAAAAAACCAGAGGGCATACGTTGTAGGCAAAGGGTATATCCTAAAGAGTATATGCTATAGTGCTTTTGAGAAGAGGGTATACATTATTCCTTAAAATAATCTAGAAGGTATACGACATATCCACCGTATATCCTCCATTACATCCCTGTCTGCAGCCTTTACTGTTCTTAGCATCAAATAAAGTTATTATAAACAGTTTAATAAGAAACATAGTGCCTACAATTAGAATATGCATTAATTTACCTTTCTATATAAAACTTTGATCATATATATCTGTGTTTGTGCGTGCATGTGTCAGAGAGAGAGAAATAGTATGAGCCCCCCCCACCCTACATTTTCTTGAGCACCCCCTATTGTTTACTTCTAGCTACAGCCTTGAAATAGTTTATGTATTGAAATATTTATATCTGGTGCCCACCACACAATTTCGGCATTTATATATATTATTATACGGGTACACATGAGGAATATTTGACAAAAGAGTGGTGATTTTCGTATAAATATAAGATATAATTTTTATAAGTAAAAATATAAATCTATTTGGACACTACACTGTTGATTAGTTATTTTAAAAAACACAAATTGCACAAGTTGTGCCTGTTAGTTGCGAAAGGGTTTTACTCTAAAAATAAAGATATTGTAATTAATTTCGAGAAAGCAGGAATTATCTATAGGTTCAATAACCCATTTAAAGCCGCTATTAGAGAAACATTGGAGATTAAAATTAGGATTGTAACTTCTCTTTCAACTTACTTAGTGCGTGAAATACATTTTTAACCGCCCCCCCCCCCCCCCACACACGTTTTCAATTCATAGTTTAAGTTTTTAACGCTTTGGTCAACAGAGGGCTCCAGCTTGTTTTATTTTTTCCAAACTGTTAGTTTCAGTATTCTCGTGTCGAAATTTTAAAGGTCAGTAGTCGTTTGTTTTGTTTCTTTCCCCGATGATGGCTTTGGGTTTAAAGCCGAAACATGTAGGATTTTAACTTTTTTATGAGTTTTAAACCAATTTTTACACTGATTTTAGCAACCAACAGGCACAACTTGCGGAATTTGTGTTTTTAAAAATATATAATTTTTATTTGTAAATTTTTCTTATCGTTATTTCACGCAGTTTTTATTAACATAAAATTGTACACAAATACCAACTTATGCGTCTTTAGTATGTCTATAAGCTACGTTAATGGGATGAAATTAGGTGCAAAAGTTTTTGAGGAAATTCGATTAAAAAACATTTTTATCTCATAAAGTATTTCTATTTATAAGGTGATATAATTGGGGATATTTACTGCGTGATAAGCAGACACATCTCCGAAACAGATTAATTGAAAGGAATGTTGTACATGCTTATCCGGCTATGCCATTTTACGTATATTTTTTTTCATAGATCTTAGAACGTTGCATCTGAATCAACCATAAGCATGATTGTCATCTATATTTTGCAACAGTTTTCAGATTATTCGATTCGATTATATAAAATCTTTCGACTGTCAGGATAACTTGTTTTGGGAATTACTACGTCAGAGGTAGGGCCGCACGTTTCCAGACAAATTCATTTCGGACTTCTTTTGCTTACTACATTTACGGTAGCTGCAAAATCCACGCTGCTACCTTCCAAGAACACGTGCACGGGTGAATGTGATCTAGATAGAGATAGGAACGCCAAAAAGATATATAACATTTATCAAGTAAAAAAACTGGTGTGTGTTACTTTATTTTAATTTTTATTATAGTTGGACAATGTTTATGAAATCGCTTTTTCGGCCGTGTTCTAACTCTCGCAAATATACCTGAATTGTCATTTCATATGTTATTGAGGTTTACCATAGATTATATGGTACTGAAAATGATGTTTATAATATTTATAGTTTGTTTTCAGGGATACACAAAAAAGCTATTTTACATTATAATCTTTCAGGAAACTCGTTCCCGATGCATTTTAATGATGTTACAATACTTCAAACATAAGGAAATCGATATGCATCACTCAGCTGGACAGAAACATGTTTCCTCAGGAGTATAGAATATGTAGCTTTTATATTTCGTTTAAAGTGGCGCACAAAAGAGTCCATTACATTATGATCCATGAAAAAAAAAATCGTCTGCGATGCATTTTAATAATGCTATGCACATTGTTACGTAAAGCATTATTAAATAAAAAAGGACAAGAACGAAAAATCATGCGTCAAGCATAGATTATGTAACACTTTCCAACGCTTCCAAAATAATTTTACAAATCATACCGTTTAATATGCTAAAAGATAACATCTAAGTAATCCGAATACTTTTATTCAGCCCTGTATAGGATCTATAGATTTGTATATATACTACATAGGATGTTAAATTTTAGTTCAGTTAGGAAACGCGTAGCACAGTTTAAAATTCTCCGTCTGGAGTTAAATAATACGGAAATGTGTTCGCGAACTTTTGTGCTTCCCTGTATAGGATATACAGAATTTATACACACCACATAATAGACAAAAAGCGAGTTAAAATTAAAATCGCGATCAGTAACTTAAAACGCACTTCCAGGAATTATTGTTAACTTACAGTAGAGAATTCTTTTGTGTGTCCCTGTAAATGAACGATGACTGCTGTACACACACTATTCTGTAATAAGCCTCTTGAAATACACCTTAGTGATATATATATATAAATTTCAATGCGTTTAAAATAGGGAAACATTATTTAAATAAACCGCAGACGATTTTTCTCCATAGACGTAATGTAACAGAATTCTTTTGACTGTCCCTGTAAAGTAACTATAAGTGCTATGCACACCCTATTCCATATTAAGCTTCTTCTAATGCACCTTAGTGATATATATAAATTTCAATGCGTTTAAAATAGTGAAATATTATTTAAATAAACCGTCAATGATTTTTCCCCATAGACCGCAATGTAACGGAATTCTTTTGAGTGTCCCTGTAAAAAAACTATAAGTGCTACACACTTTCGTTGAAATAGGGAACATGCTATAGATAACGACTATAACATATAAAAATTGCAGAGCAATCCGAGCATATTTACGGGAGTTAGGGCACGGATAGACGGCCAGACGGCAGACGGCCATACGGCCAGACAAACCGAAGTCATAAACACTTTTCAACTAGGTTGGAAAGTGTTAATAAATGAGTTGCAGTGCAATATGTTTTCTATCGATTATGGAGTGCGTATCCTTTATAGCTCACAAAAGAATTCGGTTATGCCTAATGCATGATTTTTCGTTCTTGTTTACTTTGAACGTGATTATTTTCTTTTGAATTTATTATTTCACATCTGCAAATATTTTTCCTAGATATGAACGTGAAAACGTTGAATTATAATTAATCATAAGGACGGTTGTCATCCATATTTTGCATAATTTTTTAGATTATTCAATTATTTAAGATCATTCGATTATCAAAATTACTCAAACGTAAAACATTCGATTATCAAAATTACTCAAACGTAAATCATTCGATTATCAAAATAACTCGTTTTAGTCATCACTAGTTTGAACCACGGCCTAACTCGATTTTCTCCTTCCCTTTATACGGCCGTAACAAAAAGTCATTTTCCCTTTGTTCAAGAGGAATAAGAGTTTCTCCCCGGAAGAACGTAGGGGGCGCTATTACTTACCATTACTAATGGAGAATTTCCTTATCTTTGCGTTTCGTTCGTCAAAACTATTTATGAATTGATATATCCAAGACTAATAAAAAACCCTTATGGGGAATGTGACTTAAACGAGCATAAAATAAATATATGCTCATTAATATATGCAAAATTCTTGCCCATCATTTAAAAAAATATGGCAAGGTATTTTACAAATGAAACCAATTTATCTGCATGTAAGAACTCTTTATCAAGAAAAATTTTAAAGTTTACTTAATTTTAATTTTATAATATTTAATGTATATTTCACTGTAAAAATTATCAATGTTTAAAGTCTAATCAAGAAATAGAATCTGCATATACCTATAGATACATATATATATACAAGTAGGGTGGATAGATTTATGAATTAATATTTTAAAAATCTGAAAAAATATTCTGTAATTTCTGTAACCACACAATATTCTAAAATTTCCACAAAAACTATTCTCTCATAGTACATAATGCTACAGCAAAAAAAAAAAAAAAAAAAAAAAAAAAAAAAGAAAAGAAAAAAAAAAAAACTTGTTCATTCTCTAAAATAATAAAACCTGTAAAAATTATTATGAATTTGTTAAATAATCCATGTTTTGAGAAAAAAAAAGCGATGTGAGTTGATTGCCGAATATTGGCGAAATATGTTTTCTTATTCTGTTGATATTATGATACATGAAAGTATATTTTTATTTTTATATACATACTTTTATACCATGACTTTCCAGAACTAGAATATAATATTTAATTTTATATGTAATTCTATTATATTTCTATATGCTTATATATTTCAGATCAATACCTATAATGGTTAAATTTATTAAAAATTGTTTTGAATGTACACATATATACATATATTTTAAATAATTCAGAATCGTGTAAAAATAATCCATGTTTTGAGGAAAAAAAAATTCGATATGAGTTTATTGCCGGATATTGGCGAAGTTGCTTAATTTTCTTACTACCATTATGAAACTAGTAATTATTTTTTTAATTTTTTGCTGTGTATTTTACGCTCAGAATTATCAATGTTTCAAGTAATCCAGAATTTTAATGTATTGAAATTTACTTATAATGTTTGTTTTACATTTTGTAGTAGGATGTTATTTAAACTATTTTTAATTGCTTAAAGCGTTGTATTTAGTTATTTTATCTCTAAATCTTTTAGTTTTTCCTGTTTGTAGTAAAGAAAACGCCGAAGTAAAAGATAGATATGTTACATATAATGCTTATATATTTCAGATCAGTACCTATAATGATTAAATTTATTGAAAATTGTTTTGAATATACATATATATATATATACATATTTTTAATAATTAAGAATCGTGTAAAAATAATCCATGTTTTGAGAGAAAAAAATCGATATGAGTTCATTGCCGGATATTGGCGAACTTGCTTAATTTTCTTACTACTATTATGAAACTAGTAATTATTTTTTAAATTTTTTATTGTGCATTTTACGCTCAGAATTACCAATGTTTCAAGTAATCAAGAATTTAAATGTATATAAATATAGAAATTTACTTATAATGTTTGTTTTGCATTTTATAGTAGCGTGTTATTTAAACTATTTTTAATTGCTGAAAGCATTGTATTTATTTATTTTATCTCTAAATCTTTTAGTTTTTCCTGTTTGTAGTAAAGAAAATGCCGAAACAAAAGATACATATGTTATATATACCTTTTATAATGAATAATTGCAAAGATTCTTGTATTTTTATGTATAGAAGTAACATTTACTAAGCATTATTTATGGTAAGTATATCGCGCCATCTACCGGCGAAGCAGCCTTTTAACGATTCCGAAACTAAGGGGTGATTGTGAAGGCCGTATGAGGGAAGAGAGAATCGAGTTTGGCCGTGTTTGAACACGTTCTGCATGATTGCATGATCTACTATAACCTGTCAAACAAGAATATCAGTGCTTGAACAATGGTTGATCAGTAGAGTTGCAAAGACTGGAATAAACCCGGTTTAAACCTGGGAAGAAACCGGGTTTTTTGGAAATAAACCGGGTTTTTTGGGAATAAACCAGGTCTTTTGGGAATAAACCGGGTCTATTGGAAATAAACCTGGGAATAAACCTGTTCTTTGCAACTCTATTGAACAGTGACGTAGCTTTGAGGGGGCTTCCTAGTTGAAACCAACTTAACTCCCAGTCTATGGATATGATGTCTTATCAAATATTGAGCCAATGGAGAAATGATCGATACATTAAACGTTTTAAACAGTATAAGAAGTTAAATAAAATAAAGAATGTTTAAAATAGAATAAATTGATGTTAGTAACTAACGATAATAAAAATAATATAAATTAAAGTAGTAGAAATTGCAAATAAGGATAGATCAATTAAGTTAAGGTAAAAAACAGTTTAGCTGTAGTATAAATACTACATAGTAATTTAAAAATAAAATTGAAAATTTTAAGGATAAAGATAAGTTAAGCACTAGTTCAAAAACAGCAAGGGGTAGGGGCAATAAAACAAGGGTGGTATGGTTACAAGTTTAAATATAAATAAAACGGAACTCTACAAAGCCATATAATATGCATACTATATATATATATCTACCCTATATATATAAAATCCTAATGAAACAAATTTGTGAAACGATTTTATGAAACGAATTTATGAAACGATTTTATGAAACGACTGATTAAACGACTGATTATGTTTCACGGCTATTTTTAATAAAATATTAAACGCTTGATGGTGAAATTAATACCAATTGTCCATAAAAATCCGCGGAAGTCAAAACTGGTAATAGAATTTTGAAATTGGAATTAGTTTTCGAGATATTAATTTTTTTCTAATTTTAATGACATTTCTGTAATGATGGCAACTAATTACTTAGTTTTTCTGTGACAAAAAAGGGAAAAAATTGAAAAGGATCCCGATAGGGATTATTGATTTCTTTTTATTCGTCATTTTCAAATTGAAATTGAATTTATCTTTTATTTCAATCGATAATGAAGACAAGATTGTGATTAAATTATGTTTTTCAGGAAAATTTGAAAAAAAAAAAATCACATTTCTATCGTCAGGATTCAATCGTCTGTCAGCATTTAATTTAATTTATAAACTGAAAATATTTTGATTAAATTCGTCCAAATGACGTCATTTATGTAAACTTAAAAGAAAGGCGGGAAAAGGAATTAATTGTAATTATTATTTATTGAAATCATATTGTTATTTTTTTGTAAAATTTAATTAAACGAATTTATAAAATCACTAATTCGGATATTTGAAACGAATATATAAAATAATAATTTCCCAACTGAACGGAAGGAGAATAAAATATCCTGCTTGGTTTTCTATCCTGCTTGGTTTTTTCCGCCAAGCTTTTTAAAAAAGCGTCAAGACCCTATAATAGAAAAGCACCAAAAGTTCATTGAGTTTGTTTTCATAACTTTTGGTAACAAATCCTTCTATATTAAAAAAAAAGTAATCTGGAACTGAGCCAAAAACGATTTAGAAATGTACCAATCAAATTCTGCGTAGATATTCCGGGTTATTCTCATCGCTTTTTTACTAGGGACTTTTTTGATGAGCTATTACTTTTTTTCTAGCCTTGCTACGTATTCGAAAATCATACCACCAGACGCGAAATACAACAAGCTTTCAGAAATTAAAAAAAAATTATCACGGTCGGATAATAAAAACTCAAAAAATCCTTAAAAATAGAGTAAAAAATCTTTTATTGAAAAAGTCATTTTTTTATATTGTTGCCAATTTCTAAATAAGCGCAAAGGATTATGTTTTATCTCAAATAAAAATTGTATTTGCGCGAGACTATTAAAAACAATAATGAAAGTTTAAAATAATAATTAAATGATCACGTGTTGAAAGCAGGAAATAAAGAAAATTACGTCATAAAAATTGTGTTTACACATGAATATTAAAAATAAAAAAGATGAATTAAATGAAAAAGTATTATAACCAGTTAAATAAAAAGCATTATAACCTGATTACAGAAGATAGTCGCCGTTCGTGATATCATCATCATCATCATATTTTTAAAACAGGATACATTACCAGGTTTTAAGAGGCTGTGAAATCAGAACGGGGGTTGGTGAGCGTAGCGAGCAGGGGGCAGAGCCCCCTAGTATATATACTATATATTTGCTCTACAGAGCAATAATTTTTTACTTTCTTCTATCTTTACAAGAAGAAAGTATTGGATTCATGAAAATTTTCGACTTCCGGTTTTCGACAGATTTATACGTTTTAGAAGGTCCTGAACACGATTTGACTATTTTTTGAAAATGTCTGTCTGTGACTCTGTTTGTCTGTCTGTCATGTGACAAAAGCCTTGTGGGCGCTCTATCTCAAGAGCTAATGCTCGGAATTTAATAAAACTTTACATTCAGTTAGTCCCTGATATAAATGGGTGCTGATTAGTTTTTGTTAAAAATCGCCCAGCAGGTAGCGCTGCTATACAGCATTTTTCGCGATTTCCGCAATAGCTCTATCTCTAGAACTAATGCTCGGAATTTAATAAAACTTTATATTCAGTTAATCCCTGATATAAATTGGTGTTGATTAGTTTTTGTTAAAAATTACCCAGCAGGTGGCGCTGCTATGCAACATTTTTTCGCGATTTCAGCAATAGCTTTATCTCGAGAATTAATGCACAGAATTTAATAAAACTTTATATTCAGTTAGTCTCTGATATAAATTGGTGCTGATTAGTTTTTGGTAAAAATCGCCCAGCAGGTGGCGCTGCTATACAGCATTTTTTCGCGATTTCCGCAATAGCTTTATCTCGAAAATTAATGCTCGGAATTTAATAAAACTTTATATTCAGTTAGTCTCTGATATAAATTGGTGCTGATTAGTTTTTGGTAAAAATCGCCCAGCAGGTGGGGCTGCTATGCAGCATTTTTCGCGATTTCAGCAATAGCTTTATCTCAATAACTAATGCTCGGAATTTAATAAAACTTTATATTCAGTTAGTCTCTGATATAAATTGGTGCTGATTAGTTTTTGGTAAAAATCGCCCAGCAGGTGGGGCTGCAATGCAGCATTTTTCGCGATTTCAGGAATAACTTTATCTCAATAACTAATGCTCGGAATTTAATAAAACTTTATATTCAGTTAGTCTCTGATATAAATTGGTGCTGATTAGTTTTTGGTAAAAATCGCCCAGCAGGTGGTGCTGCTATGCAGCATTTCGCAGGATTTACACGATTTTAGCGATAGTCCTATCACAAAAAATAATGCATGGAATTTGATAAAATTTTAGATTCAGTTAGACCTTGATATAAATTGGTGCTGATTCTTTTTAGTGTATGCGAAACCTGTGTGAGATAGAAGAAAGTTTTGGGATTGACACATCCGACTAGTTTTCTTTTATTACACAGTTACTAAAATTGATAAGAAGACAAAGAAATAAAAAGAAAACTGCCCAGTTAAACTGAGGGCATTGAGCTCACAGGCTATTCACACTAATTGTATATTATACTCTTATTTCAAAGAATTTGAAATAAGAGAAAAATAAAGAAATCAACAATATATTAAGGGGGGGTCTTCCCCCCGTTACCCCCCCCCCTCATAGTTAACTAATGAACCCCTTAAAATAATCAGGGAAGTCTATAACTACAATGAATATATATACAAAATTTGAAGAAAATCAAATAATTCTGCATGAAAAACCCATTTATTTAAATTAAGGGGGGATTAGCCCCCCCCCCGTTACCCCCTTTATACTTAACCATTCAATCCCGAAAACTAATCAGGGAAGCGTCTTAACCCAATGAACCTATAAACAAATTTTGAAGCAAATGGGATAATTCTGCATGAAAAACCCATTTATATAAATTAAGGGGGGGATTAGACCCCCCGTTCCCCCCTTTATACTTAACCAATCAATCCCGAAAACTAATCAGGGAAGCGCCTTAACACAGTGAACCTATAAACAAAATTTGAAGGAAAACGGAATAATTCTGCATGAAAAACCCATTTATATAAATTAAGGGGGATTAGCCCCTCCCCATTCCCACCCCCCTTTATACTTAACCAATCAATCCCGAAAACTAATCAGGGAAGCGTCTTAACACAGTGAACCTATAAACAAAATTTGAAGGAAAACGGAATAATTCTGCATGAAAAACCCATTTATCTAAATTAACGGGGGATTAGCCCCCCGTCCCCCCCGTTTATACTTAACCAGTCAATCCCGAAAACTAATCAGGGAAGCGTCTTAACCCAATGAACCTATAAACAAATTTTGAAGCAAATCGGATAATTCTGCATGAAAAATCCATTTATATAAATTAAGGGGGGGATTAGCTCCCCCCGTTCCCCCCCCTTTATACTTAACCAATCAATCCCGAAAACTAATCAGGGAAGCGCCTTAACACAGTGAACCTATAAACAAAATTTGAAGGAAAACGGAATAATTCTGCATGAAAAACCCATTTATATAAATTAAGGGCGGATTAGCCCCCTTCCCCCCCTTTATACTTAACCAATCAATCCCGAAAACTAATCAGGGAAGCGTCTTAACCCAATGAACCTATAAACAAAATTTGAAGAAAATCGGATAATTCTGCATGAAAAACCCATTTATCTAAATTAAGGGGGCATTAGCCCCCCCTGTTCCCCCCTTTTATACTTAACCAATCAATCCCGAAAACTAATCAGGGAAGCGTCTTAACCCAATGAATCTATAAACAAAATTTGAAGAAAATCGGATAATTCTGCATGAAAAACCCATTTATCTAAATTAAGGGGGCATTAGCCCCCCCCCCCCCTGTTCCCCCCTTTTATACTTAACCAATCAATCCCGAAAACTAATCAGGGAAGCGTCTTAACCCAATGAACCTATAAACAAATTTTGAAGCAAATGGGATAATTCTGCATGAAAAACCCATTTATATAAATTAAGGGGGGGATTATTAGCCCTCCCGTTTCCCCCCTTTTATACTTAACCAATCAATCCCGAAAACTAATCAGGGGAGCGTCTTAACCCAATGAACCTATAAACAAATTTTGAAGCAAATGGGATAATTCTGCTTGAAAAACCCATTTATATAAATTAAGGGGGGATTACCCCCCCCATTTCCCCCTTTATACTTCACCAATCAATCACGAAAACTAATCAGGAAAGCGCCTTAACACAGTGAACCTATAAACAAAATTTGAAGGAAAACGGAATAATTCTGCATGAAAAACCCATCTATATATATTAAGGGGGATCAGCCCCCCCGTTCCCCCCCTTTATACTTAACCAATCAATCCCGAAAACTAATCACGGAAGCGTCTTAACCCAATGAACCTATAAACAATTTTTGAAGCAAATGGGATAATTCTGCATGAAAAATCCATTTATATAAATTAAGGGGGGATTACCCCCCCCCCGTTCCCCCCCTTTATACTTAACCAATCAATCCCGAAAACTAATCAGGGAAGCGGCTTAACACAGTGAACCTATAAACAAAATTTGAAGGAAAACTGAATAATTCTGCATGAAAAACCGATTTATATAAATTAAGGGGGTGATTAGCCCCCCGTTCCCCCCCTTGATACTTAACCAATCAATCCCGAAAACTAATCAGGGAAGCGCCTTAACACAGTGAACCTATAAACAAAATTTGAAGGTAAACGGATATTTCTATGAAGAGTTATCCCATTACGTACATACATACATACGTACGTACATACAGAACCGGCGGGCACATAAGCTCTCAGGCTTTGATAGCCTGTGAGCTAAAAAAAACAGTTAGGTGAACTCTAGTTCAAAGATCCAAAATTGTTGAGTATTTGTGTATTTTGCGGTGGTGGGGTGCGAAGGCGTCACAGTCGGGTAATTCCGCAATTATTTCATTAGGAATATCATAAATATTTCCATAAAATTTTTTTGAGAGATCATTAATTCTTTTTCTGAGTGTTGGAACGTTTAAGTTCCTTCTAATGGTACTGTTGCGCAGACATCGTGAAGCATTACGTACGATTCTGAGATTTTTGTTGTGCAGTCTAGTAAGATTGTCAATAGAAGTTTTCCAGAAAAAGTCCCAAACCGGACAGGCATAGGTACAGCACCTAGAATACATAGTGTGGAAAATGGTTTTACCGTTTTTTAATTCAAAATTTTCTAATTCAAACCGGAAATTCTGAAACAAGAATTTTTACTTTAAGAAGTCAGGAAATATCTGCCATTAACTCGAGAGAGATCGCGCGGGGTACATGCTCACCCCAGTCTTAGAAAAACACCAGTTTCGCGAAAAATGTTTATCTGTAATCAATCATCCTTTCAGTATCCTCCTGTTTGACTCTCCCCTTGCTAGGTGTAATGTTATTTATACATTCCTTTCCTTTCTGCGCGTGAAACAATCGTTTTTTGGAATCCATGTAAAAAAAGGGGGTGACTCATTCTGCCCACGCGACCGTTATTGCTTCGAAATTTCTCATTCTAAGCAGCGTAGTTTTCTATTCTGAAGTGTTTATGTTGTTTATTGCGTATAATTATTTAACCCGACAGAAGGCGCGCACCCAGCACTGACGTTGGAGATCGCGCGGGGTGACTAGGCCACCCCAATCAGTTTTATACAAATATTGTGCTATAAACGAGAAAAATATCATTTGATTTTAACAATAAGTTCATTAAATCATTAAGAAAATATACATCTTTAGTTTAAAAAAAAACTTTTGTAATGTTTAAGAAAACTTTACAATCAAAATAATTACATACCTTTATCATGAGTTTTAAATCTACATACATTTCTGGTAAACATAAGAAGAATGATTTTTACAGGTAAAATTATCATACTTTATGCAAGAAATTGTAGTTTTATTGTCTTTAAATCTGTTTAGTTGTGTTATATTGCGTGTGATAATTTTTACTCCTGCTAAATGAGTTATTATATTTTAAGATCACGTTTTCACTTTTTGATTTGTTTTTTCTTTTTGCAAAACTTTTCTTTTTGCTTACAAAACTACTTTCTTCTGAATCAGAATTTTCGTAATCTTTATCCTTTTGCTCAAACTCACTTTTGCTGTCGTGAGAACTGTATATTTCCTCATCAGGTTCATTTTCACCAGATTGATCAATTTCTTCTTCAGAAGACTCAACTTCATCTAATAAATTTCTCAAAAGTTCCATTAATTTTTAATAGTCTGTAAGTTTACGTTTGCACGCCATTATTTTTTAAGTAACCAAAAGAACATTATAGGAAAATTCTGGTATGAATGCGAAATTTCGGAATTTAAAAAAAGCCAAACTGGTAATGCTTTAAAAAGTGCTAAAAAATTGTAGCCGATAAACGTGCAACGATGCGGTACAAAAATAAGGCGATCGCAGCGACATCTGCTTTAAAAATAGATTTACCTCTAGCAAAAGTAACGTTTCACTACTGACAACATGAACATAATTTCTGTTAATAAAATCTTTTTGTAAGTGTGTATTTCAGATGTAACTGATTTTGGAGTTAGTTTATTATCATATCAGGGAATTAATCTTTCTCACCCTTCTAGCAGAGATTCATCCTTTGGTATGCTAAATAGGAATAGTTTCTAGTTTGCTGTCTTGTATCGAGTACTGCAACCAGACACAAAAGTTAGTTTATTATCATATCAGGGAATTAAACTTTCTCACCCTTCTAGCAGATATTCATCCTTTGGTATGCTAAATAGGAATAGTTTCTAGTTTGCTGTCTTGTATCGAGTACTGCAACCAGGCACAAAAGTTAGTTTATTATCATATCAGGGAATTAAACTTTCTCACCCTTCTAGCAGAGATTCATCCTTTGGTATGCTAAATAGGAATAGTTTCTAGTTTGCTGTCTTGTATCGAGTACTGCAACCAGGCACAAAAGTTAGTTTATTATCATATCAGGGAATTAATCTTTCTCACCCTTCTAGCAGAGATTCATCCTTTGGTATGCTAAATAGGAATAGTTTCTAGTTTGCTGTCTTGTATCGAGTACTGCAACCAGGCACAAAAGAATGTGTATCACGTTCTTTGGCCATGATCAATACCATTCAAATTTTCAAAGCTTATGAAAATCTCTAACCAAGTCAAAGGAAATAGGGTATAATTTAATTTTCAAAAATATTTACCACCAGCTGAAACGTTTTCTCAGTTCGATTCTTATACAATATTTGCGTTGAAAAGAGCTAGCAGACAGTGGCGTAGCCAGAGTGGGGGGGGGGGGGGACTAAATGCTCTGGAAACCAGTAATATTATAAAGTTTTCTTCGGGTTCAATATCGCAGAAAATTCTCCGATTAGATAAGGCAAAAAATTTTTATAAAAATAGTGGTATCCAACCCATCTAGACTTCCACCCTGTCTACGCCACTGCTTGAAGATGTCGCTGCGATCGACCCGTTATATTTTCAGCATCGTTCTACATTTATCGGATTCAATTTTTTAGTAATATTTAGCCGTTTTCCACACTATGTATTCTAGGTGCTGTAGCATAGGTAATGATAAGAGAAAACGCAGGAGTTGTAAAGAAGAAGCTTATTATTGATGTCGAGGGTTTTACTTTTCAGAAGAGGTTTGAGTGCAATCGAAGTTCCGGCGACTTTCCCCTGATGGAGAGAATAAATAAATGCTAGTTTTATATTATATAAAAGCTACCTGAAAGAAATTTTGCAAATAAGATCCATCTTTCAATTTATCTCAGCCAATAGAGTGGAGAGTAGCGTCCAACAAAATATAATCTCTGACATCGAGTATATAGTAAGAATACGTATATAGATAATGCGCTCATAAACAACGAGCTTGAAGCTGTCATAAATCCCCAATGAATGGGTTCAACTTCGACATGCAAACAAAAAAGAAGCGATAAATTGTGGTGGATACAGAATATAAAGCAAGCACTGATATGTGATGCATAAACAGAAATATGTGAGAATATTTGAACGGGTGAGTAGATAAAGGATAACATTCCAGCTGATATAAATGTTGGGGAAACCCAAAACATATTTATGTAAAGAAAAAAACTATAAATTTTAGAGAAATGTTCATCATTATTCGATTGTAGTTCTAGTCGATCAGGATTCATCCTATAAATTTCAAAGGAAAATACTCATTAATTTATTAGTTATTATAAATTAAAAATGGTTGAATGTTATCCTTTTTCGACTTAAATTCCTGACCAAGAAACCACGCCATGGAATATGTTTGTTTAAGGTTAATCTAGAGTTGAGGATGACCCCTTGGTACTTGGCTTCATTAGATCATGGAATAGTGGTGTTACTCACAGTAATTCTATTGGGATGGGTTATTTTTCTAGAGAAGTATACAACAGAGGTTTTATTTTCGTTGATTTGACGCGCCACGGGTCACACCAGTCCAGGAAGGCGTCGATATGTGTCTGTAGGTACCTGTATATTGTATATGGGTGGTGAGCAAAAGCATAGATGGCAGTGTCGTCCGCATAAAGTGCAAGATAAATGTAAAGTGAGCATGGAATATCGTTAAAGTACAGGTTATTGAACAATGGGTCCAGTACGTTCCCTTGAAGAATGCCTGCCAAAATTAGGAAGGTGTTAGAGAAAATGTTGTTTATGCGGACGTGAAAAGCGCCGTCGCAAAGGTATGAGCATATAAATTATATAAGCATGGCAGGGAATTTGAAACTAATTAGTAACAGGAATACAGGAACAGTAAAGTAACTTTGAGGGGCTTCCTAGTTTAGTCAAACTTAACACCCAATCAATGGATATGATGTCTTATTAAATATTGAGATAATGGGGAAATGATATAGATTGTAGTTTTAACATTAAAACGACGGTGACTACCAAAAGAAAAAATGTCGATTCGAACCGGATATTTCTTTATACAATAAGTTAAATACACACCGCATAAAAATAAGTTAAATAAATAAGTTAAAAGTCCTAAATAAAAATTCTGGTGTGAAATATTTTTATGAAACTTGTGTAAAATTTCCCATCGCGTCGTTCTAGTGTTAAACTACATAAGAAGTTAAGTAAAGTAAGGAATGTTTAAAATGGAATAAATTGATGTTAGTGAATAATGATAATTAAATTAATAAAAATAATATAAAATAAAATAGTAGAAATTGTAAATGAGAGTAGATGAATTAAGTTAAGGTAAAAAACAGTAATTAAAAGTAAGTAAAGTAAGTAAATTGCTTCAAACAAGAAAATTTTTGGAATGAATCTTCATTTATTCAATTTCAGGTTTCTATGTAGAATTTATTTAATTTTATTTCTTAAAAAATTTTCTGGTGCGAAACGTGTTAAACCTGGGTCAAATTAACCCGCATATTACGGAATATTAATGAGAGGTTGCCACCTATGGTATAGCTGTAGTATAAATACTACTTACAAGGGGAGCGCCAAACATGATGCGCACAGATTTTGATGATTTTAAAGTATGTTGTAGGGGTCATACCCCTAAATATTCAGGTCAAAGGTTTCCTTCAAATGGGCTTTAGTTTTCGAGAAATTTCGGGTTAAAGTTCAGTATGCATTTCAAATACTCATTAGTTCGCAATCTTGAGCAAGACCACCGTGGTGCTGAGGTAGCACTTGCGATTTGAGAACGGGAGATGAGGGTTCTGTCCTCTCTAGTGACTTTTTCGACTTTTTTAATAAATTTTATATATTTGTCGCGTTATAAGTTTTATGCAGAATTATGAATTCTGCATCTTTGAACTTTTTGATATTTTCGTAATAATTCCATTTACATTTTCGAATTTTTCGTGGAAATTTATAGTTTTTGCGCAATTTTTCATTTTAATATTTCTGTTGACGAAAATCCAAACTAATTTATGTCTTTTTAAAACGATTATTGTTTACATATATATAAGTATTTACTTATATATTTATCGATTTATGAAATAATGCATTTATTTTTATTTGCATTTTCTATTTAAAAATATTTTAATGGCTAAGAAAAAAATAACAAAATAATATTTCCTTTTAATATTTGATTTGTTCTAAATATAATGAAATATATTAACTGCCTCAATACTAAAATATTTATCATCACCGACATTGACATTTTTAGTTTATTAAACAGGGAACTAATTGTGTGATACATATCGCAAAAATATTCTAAACAAATTCCGTATTAAAAATCGCCGTTAAATATATTCTTTACGTAAATTGTTTTAACAATATTGGAAGAATGTATAAATTAGCATATTATATCTTCTTTAAATACTTAAATTGTGATAAGTATATTTAAAAATGCATTAAAAGTTGAAAAAAAATTATTTCAAACGTTATAATTGTCTGCAAAGGAAGCTAAACGAAATGAATAAAAAGAAAATTTTATTTATTCGGAAATTACCATAAAAGTCATTGCAGACGATTTTTTTTGAGATATTTTTAATATGTATTGTAATTTACAAATGATTTTTCATTTCTAGTTGAATTTTTCTGTATGGCATCGACTTGTTAGAATGAAAAAAAAAATTAATTGTAATATATTGTTTTTTATTTGTGCAAATCAAAAAATTATGTTGAGTTTGAACTTTACAGTTAAATGTATTTAAACAGCATAAATATATATATATATATATATATATATATATATATATATAACAGGCTAAAATTTATATGTAAGCGTTACTCTTTAATATTTTATTACTCCTTTCAAGATATGCTGTAGGAATTACCTAATCATAAATACCTTTAGAATATTTCAGATAAAAAATATTTTGTATAAATTTTAAAAAATGATAAATTTTCATTTAAAATTTCATAAAGTTAAAAAAAAAGTATTATTTTAGAACGGTTATTAAAATATAAAGGGTAAATAATAAAAAAATTAAACAAAATCTAGACATAAATTAGTTTGGAATTTCGTCAATAAAAGTATTAATTACAAAACTTAAAAAAAAAAATGTAACTTTTTACAAAAAAATCGAAAATGTAAATGGAATTTATTAGGAAAATATCAAAAAGTTCAATGATGCAGAATTCATAATTCTGCATAAAACTTATAACGCGACAAATATATAAAATTTATTAAAAAAGTCACTAGAGAGGACAGAACCCTCATTCCCCGTTCTCAAATCGCAAGCTACACCACGGAATTCTTGTTCAAGACTGCGAACTAATGAGTATTTGAAATGCATACTGAACTTTAACCCGAAATTTCTCGAAAACTAAAGCCTATTTGAAGGGAACCTTTGACCTGAATAGTTAGGGGTATCACAGCTACAACATACTTTAAAATCATCAAAATCTGTGCGCATCATGTTTGGCGGTCCCCTTGTTAGTAAATTAAAAATAAAATTGAAAACGGGAACATCAGTATGGGGAAAATTAACTACTTGTAATAAATATTTCATTTAATATTTCTGATGTAGAGACTTTAAATTATATATGCTGCCTTTTTTTTTATATCGCTGAATTTCTAAGATTATGTTAAGCGAATATTTCTTTTAGGAAAAAAGTTGTATTTAAAAATTGGGGAATCTGACATCTATGTTAAATTAAGTTGAAAAAAGCACCTGATGCGAATTTCTACTTAAAAATTAGCCATCATCTTTCTCTGTGATTTTAATTAATACAGTAAAAACTGTGAATGCCGAACCTGTCTATAATGAAAAAAAAATCACGAATACTATTCTGAGACGCAAATTTTTCTAAAACAGAATTTTTTCCGGTCCTTAGCGATTACGTCTTTTGACGCATAAATCATTTGCCCTCATCTCCCTGTTATCGAGATATAAAGTCTTAAATTTGCTAATTTATTGATACAATAGGATAAAAGGAGGAGCCGATAGAATTGAAGGAGGAGTCGTTAACGTTTTCAAGGTAACAACATCATCAAACTCCAGTCACTTGTCCATTTCCAGTTTAGTACACCGCAATACTCCGAAATAATTCGCTGTGCTTCTTACAAGTCTGGGTTAGTGCAAACTCGGCCACTTGCATTTGAAACGCCCTTGCAATTTCATTTTTCGCAGGAGGTTGAGCATTGTAATCATTGCATTGCACTAGATTTAAGTTTATGAAATTCTCTTGGTGCCAGGATTTTCCACGCTTCAATAATTTTTTGGTTCAGTGCCAGATTTGTCAATAGCATTTTTTTTACGGGCTTCTTTCATTTTTATATTACTATATCCAAATATGTTTTGTATTCCATATTAATCTGATTATTAAAATTTCTGAATCAAAATCACGCCCTTTCCCTTAATTAAATAAATAAATTAGCAAACTTTATGACTTTACACCTCGATAACGAGGACACTAGGGAAAATGATTTACGTGTCAAAACACACGTTTTATAATTCTCTTGCGATTGCTGCTTACTTAGATTTTTACTTTCTTCTATCTTTACAAGAAGAAAGTAACAATATAATAAATTATAACACCTTGTAATAGTATATTACTTTTAAATGCTAAAGGTGTAAAATTAACAACTATAATATAAATTAAAATAACTTTTATTAGTTGTTTTACATGTTTCGACTCTTTCCGAGTCATTTTCAAAAACAAAATGAGAATATTCTAAAGCTGCACGGGCTTTGAGGTTATTATTTTCATGTACTTTTTTAAAAATTACGCACGTTATCAATTATTTTTTACTTGATTGTTTATTTTCATATCTTTGACCATGGAGTAATTGACTGCGAAACTGTGGCTAGAATTACTCCATGGTCAAAGATATGAAAATAAACAATCAAGTAAAAAATAATTGATAACGTGCGTAATTTTTAAAAAAGTACATGAAAATAATAACCTCAAAGCCCGTGCAGCTTTAGAATATTCTCATTTTGTTTTTGAAAATGACTCGGAAAGAGTCGAAACATGTAAAACAACTAATAAAAGTTATTTTAATTTATATTATAGTTGTTAATTTTACACGTTTAACATTTAAAAGTAATAAGAAGAAAGTATTGGATTCATGAAAATTTTCGACTTCCGGTTTTCGACGGATTTATACGTTTTAGAAGGTCCTGAACACGATTTGACTGTTTTTAGAAAATGTCTGTCTGTGACTCTGTCTGTCTGTCTGTATGTGACAAAAATTTTGTGGGCGCTCTATCTCAAGAATTAATGCTCGGAATTTAATAAAACTTTATATTCAGTTAGTCCCTGATATAAATTGGTGCTGATTAGTTTTTGGTAAAAATCGCCCAGCAGGTGGCGCTGCTATGCAGTATTTTGCAGGATTTACACGATTTTAGCGATAGTCATATCTCAAGAAATAATGCACGGAATTTAACAAAACTCGAGTTTCAGTTAGACCTTGATATAAATTGGTGCTGATTCTTTTTAGTGTATGCGAAACCTGTGTAAGATAGAAGAAAGTTTTGGGATTGACACATCCGGCTAGTTTCATTATTACACTATGGCGTGGTTTCCTAGTCAGGAATTTGAGTCGAAAAAGGATAACATTCCACCATTTTTAATTTATAATAACTAATCAATTAATGAGTATTTTTCTTTGAAATTTATGGGATGAACTCTCATCGACTAGACCTGCAATCAAATAATGGTGAACATTTCTCTAAAATTTATAGTTTTTTCTTTACATAAATATGTTTTGTGTTTCCTCAACATTTATATCAGCTGTAATGTTATCCTTTTTCTACTCACCCGTTCAAATATTCTCACATATTTCTGTTGCGAGTAGAGATATGCGAGCCAATAGAGTGACTCTATTGGCTTAAATAGATTGAAAGAGGGATCTTATTTGCAAAATTTCCTTCAGGTAGCTTTAATATAATATGAAACTAGCATTTATTTATTCAGTTGTAGATACAGGGTGCGTCAGAAAAATGTATGCACACTTTGAATGAAACTCCAGTTTTTATTCACATATAATTAATATTACTTACCCATGATACGTAGTATAGGGTAAGTCTTGTAATCGTTTTGAAAAAAAAAAAATGTTGACGAATTTACACGTTTCAGACACTCGAGATTCCGAAAAACATATTTTTAGAAAAAAAAAAAAATCGCCGTCCGTCTGTCTGTGTGTGTGTCTTTAATAGCTCTATCTCCGGAACAAATTGAGATAGAGACTTGAAATTTGGTATGTACTTAGTATGTAATAATGGAAAGAAGATTGAATTTCAGTAATCTCGATTATCCGGAACTATTTTTCTCGGACTCTCGAAATGTTCGTTCTGATAAAAGGTTATATAAAAATTTTCGAAATTGTTTATTTTAAGAAATGAATATAAAAGACAATAAAAAAACATAAATTTTGCATAAAGAATGAAGTCGATCGGATAATGAGTTGCCGAGATATGTGTAATCCTATTTACCACACTCTTCGATTTTTCATGACCCTGTATTTCATCCAAATTTCAATTCAAAGATATATTTTAATTGGAAATGGACGCTTAATCCGACGCAGTAAACCGTTAGTTAATATGATTATCAATTTTGGAGTTATAAGGATGTTTCTTTTACGCAATTCAGTAATAGAGCATTTAAAGTTGATGACGTCATCAAGCCACGATTTTTTTAAATTGCAAAATAATCTACATAAAATGTATAACTTTTCTTCCTACTGCAGATGTTCAAAATTATGACCGTTCTGGTCAATACCACTGCTTATAACGGTGGGCTATTGATTTACAAATTTCCACAAGCATTTCATTTGGTGTTGTGGAGCTTTCTTGGTCAATTGCGGTTCTGGAAAGTTGTCTATGAATATCCATTCGTTTCGAACTTATCATTTATCCGATGAATTGTAAGTCGCATAGGTAGATCTGCTTAAACTCCCTGCGATATTGTTTTTGTGCTTCTGCTACATTTTCATAATTACAATAGTATTTTAAATAAATTTTCTTTTTTAAATGTTGATCTTAGTCCACTCATCACTTTCAATTAATTACACTTGAAAAGGAAGAATAAATTCGAAAGTTATAATTCTTTAAACAGTGTATGCATACGTTTTTCAAATGCACTCTGTGTATAAACAGGGTGTTCAGTAAAATTAATTTTTACTACAATTGATTTAGTTGCTCTGTTTGACAACAGATGGCGCCAGTATGCAATTTTTAGAATATTTTGATTCAGAATTCTGATAGATCACTCAGTTTGAGTTGGATGGTACAAATGCTTTGTGAGGAATAAAATATTTTTTATTATATTTTACTGTGCTTCGCTCGTGTTGTGGACTTTACAATTTATTTTATAATTTAGTTTAAAGCTTTCGTGTAATATGAAAGTAATTTGAAATAAGTTTATTCCTAAGAATATTTTTGAATTAGTGAATAGATGTGAAACCAGAACTTCCATTGTATTTGTGATTGTCAACTGTGAAGTTTTTGTTTTATCAAGTTCGTGTTTTTTTTTTTTTTTTTTTTTGTGTTTGTGAAAATAAATTAGAAAACCAAGAAATATTCGTTTTTTTTTAAAAATTTCTCTACACAGGGTGAATCTAAAATATTTCGAAAACATAATAAATCTAATCAGGCCGCACAGAAATAAAAATAGCATAGAAACGTAGAGTTTCAACTGACTTATATATTTAAAAATACAGGGTGCCCCAATTAAAAAAAAAAAACTGAATATGTATTAATAAATTTAACATTAATGGAGATATTTTAACGACTATTATTAACACGCTTACTTTGCTTTGTAAGAAATGTGACGACATCACGACACGCATTAAAAGGGACCACCATTCCTATCCCCACAGCGAAATTCTGAAAGATAGTCACGTTTTAGCATTATTGGCAAATCCAGCTACCTCATTGGTCATTTAGAAATGTCTTTTTCAGAGAGTAATTCCTTGGCGGTAGGGAAAAGGTCGCCAACTCGTTTGTGTATTTCTATGATTAGAAAACGAAGAGGAAAAAATAGGTTGGTAATTTTGAAGCTAATGTTATCTTCAGCTTACATTTAAAATAAACCATTGAAAATAACTTCAGATAGTTTGATAACATTTTATAAAGCGAGAGGGGAACGGTTTAGATTTTAAGCTCTATAAATATTTTTAAATTATGTGACAAGTACTTTTTCGAAAAATGGAAATTAAAAATGAAATTTGCTTTTTAAATCCAAAATAATAGGAAAATTCTCACATTACTCTAGAAAATTTAATAACTGTCGTTAGAAAAACCTCTTTTTACAGTTTAAGATAGTATAAAAAAATTTCAAAAAACATATAAGCTCTTATTAAATAAATATAAACGTCAATACTGAACATTTTCAAAAAATTCTGTCTAAAAGAAATTAACTAAAAAAACGCTGTAAGTTTTTTAATAAATTTTAAACGTAATGAATAAACATTACAAAAAATGTTATAAAAAATATTTTGTATATCTAAGTTGATTTTTTTTTCTTATTTATGCTACGCTGTCCTTTTAAAATAAAAGTTTAATATTATGTAATATATATATATATATATATATATATATATATATATATATATATATATAATAGGATTAAAAAAATAGTATTTATACAGGTGTAATCCATTAAAGCCTTATACTAATTTTTACTAATCTATTTCAAATAAATAATGCTCTAAGCCATCTCATAATATAGCAGATTTTCTTATTAGGAATCTGATGGTATTTCGCATACGCGTACAGTTTTGAACATTATTGATAGTGTTCACTCATTTTTACACAAATATGTGTATGTGAGTGTAAAAAAGATCGATTGCCAATTTAATGTTGCCTTTTTTAACTCCCTTTTAAAGAAATTAAACAGAATCGTATATTTATAAATAATCACAAGTTTAATAAAACATTAAGGCAATATAAAAATTCGAATGTACAGACCCGTTTATATTAATTATACTTGCTGATATTCGCGAATTGTTTGTAATAAAATGACAATGAAAGTTGACTTTGAAAAACGTTATCCTATTTTCATTTTTTATATAAGAAATTCAAACGTTGAGCATTTTATTTTAATTAAAAATATAGAACATAAAGTGAAAAAGTTTTCCTAATGCCGTTTATCCTTATAACAAAAGAAAAATAGGAAAAAATGGAACATTTAAAAATTTCTATAAAATACTAGAAAGTTAAAAAAGAAAACAACAACAAAAAAAAAAAAAAAAAAAAAAAAACTTTACATTAAAAGAAAAAAAAAGGAATCCATTTTAGGAGTTATTGGTGGGGCTAGAGCCCCACGAACCCATACAACTCTACACCTATTGTGTATTTCTGCAAGGCTGTATTTTCCGAATAACCTTAATATGCATAGGCATACGCAGGAGTGTGCAGAGGAAAGCTATGCCCTGCCCCCTCTCTAAATCTTTCAATAAGGTAAGAATTTAAAGAAAAAGTATATAGAATATAAGTATCAAAAGGTGCATGTAATTGTGATTGAACAGAGTTTTTTGGTTATTGCACGATTGCAATAGATTTTACATTCTTTTATTTAATTTAATTTGGTTCATGTATCTAAAGATGGAATTTTGAAATCGATTTTTCATACACTTCCTGATAGGCTAGAATTATGAAAATAATGTACACACGTGTGTTTCTGATGACAATACAGCATTTTAATATTTTTAGAATGTAATTATAAATTAATATTAAGGCATTTTAACGTAAGCAAGGCAAAGTTGGTAAATTGCCAAAACAAGCTACAACAACAATGGGGGTTAAGGTTATGTGCCAAACCCTGTTCTTAAAAATATGCCAACTGGCTGTGAAAATGCACCAATGAAATATTTAATCACTAAAAAGTAAAATATAAATAAAAAGTGTAATTTAAAAAAAGGCATGCTTTTATCAATTATTAGTTTAAAAATTAATTAAATTATGATTATACGTTGTGAAAACAATTTAGAAATCCTGTACAGATAATTTAAATAATCATTTCACTCTTTCCTGTTACCATATGTTAAAACAAGAGCAAAAATTATAAATCTTAATAAATTCACTAGTTCGCGCTTTCTACCAAGCATAAATAAAAGCGGTGAATTTTCTATAAACGGGGTCCACATCAAATTAACACATTGTAATAGGAATTTTTTGGAACAGCATGATTTGCAGTCATTAAATTAGGCGTGATTTTTACAATAAACATTCATTGCTTATAAAAAAGTGTAAGAAAAACTTTTTTAACTTTCATACTTATTTTATGGGGGAGGGAACCTTATATGTTTTTAGCTACAATGCTAAAAACATTTAGCTATTTTAGCTTTCTTTAAAATAAAAGTACATGATAATTATTTCATTTCCCAATTAATATGGGGGAGAGACATTTTTATCAAAACTTGATAAAATTAGGTAATAATTTTAAATATATTATTGATGTTTTTTTCTTACAGAATTTTTATTCTACCGTTTTTCTGCTGTTGAAGGTAGATTATTTCCAATCATTCTACCCCCCCCCCTCCCCGCATAGCAATTTTTTTATAATTTTGTACTATTTACGCTGATATTTAACGAGAATTTATAATATTTAATACATTTTTATACTATCTTAAAGTCTGTCCTTTCTGATGATAGTTATTAACTTTTTCTAGGTTAATTATGTTGCTTTAAATTAGGTTAATTTCTATGAAAAAATAGTAGCATGATTTAATATTCAATTTATGAAAATAAAATAATGTATTAAACCTTCAATTTATTTAATAAAATTTCTTATTTTAAAAATCTACATTTAAACGAAATGCACAGAAAAAAAAAATATACAGCTTTTAAAATAATATACAGTTGTTTGCTGTGGGGTAATAATAATCAACAGTATGAAGACCAGCCATACTAATTAAATTTTATTATTGGTCATGTTTTTTTCTAATTACTTACATTTAAGAGAGGAAAATCAGACACCAGTTTGGATGTAGCATTCAAACATTTAAATTCATTTGACATCATCTACATCAAGGGCCGTCATTAAAACGAAACTGAAACTGTATTTGTAAACTATTCAATTTTCGAAAATTTCCAAGACATATAGGAGCGCGCCAAATCTAAAACGCCAAGCACCAACAACATCTATGGCACGTGACTGATGACAGCGAATGAGAACGCAGTTCAAGTCAATAATGCTAAAACGTGACTATCTTTTAGAATCTTGCATCCCCACAACACTGAGCCATATGTCTGCCATTTCGGAATATAGCTAACAGTATATACGGTGTTACTGACCGAATTACTGCATAATTCCAGCAGTACTCGTGATATCATCATATGTAACAAAAATAAAATAAAATCTTTTGAAAGTACCGTTGCAATGTATTTATTATAATTAAAATTGAGAACGGACCCAGGTATTTTTTTTGTTATTATGAAATAAAAATTTTCTGACGTTATTTCGAATAAACATAAGCATCGTAAAATATATACATTCTGACATATTTTGGCATATGCTCTCATGTACCAGAACTTCTTATTCTATTTCCACCTCAATTTATCGTTTTCTCTGTTTGTTTTCTTGTCACAGCTGAGTCTACTTTTTACACATTTATGACTTGTTTCCCATTATTTATTAGCGTATTATATTTATGATGTACTGCCATGTGTCCGAGATTATATTTCGTTGGACCTTTTTTGCATTCTATTCGCTAAGATAAATGAAAAAGGGATTTTATTTGTTAGATTTCCTTCAGATAACTTTAGTGCCTTTAGTGCATAGCTGCAAACTTTTACGCTTTTATGTTACCACTAAAATTTACTAGAAAATTTTATCTTATTTAATTGCAGATTTTGTTAACTAAATAAGGCAAAATTTACTATTAAATTTTATCTTATTTAAATGTAGATTTCGTTGATTAAATAAGGCAAAAGTTACTATTAAATTTTATCTTACTTAATTGTAGATTTCGTTGATTACATGAGGCAAAATTTACTATTAAATTTTATCTTACTTAATTGTAGATTCCATTGAGTAAATAAGACAAAATTTACTATTACATTTTATCTTATTTAATTGTAGATTCCCTTGATTAAATAAGGCAAAATTTACTATTACATTTTATCTTATTTAATTGTAGATTTCGTTGATTAAATAAGGCAAAAGTTACTATTAAATTTTATCTTACTTAATTGTAGATTTCGTTGATTACATGAGGCAAAATTTACTATTAAATTTTATCTTACTTAATTGTAGATTCCATTGAGTAAATAAGACAAAATTTACTATTACATTTTATCTTACTTAATTGTAGATTTCATTGATTAAATAAGGCAAATTTACTGTTAAATTTTATTTTACTTAATTGTAGATTTCGTTGATTAAATAAGACAAAATTTACTATTACATTTTATCTTACTTAATTGTAGATTTCGTTGATTAAATAAGGCAAATTTACTATTAAATTTTATTTTACTTAATTGTAGATTTCGTTGATTAAATAAGGCAAAATTTACTTTTAAATTTTATCTTACTTAATTGTAGATTTCATTGATTAAATAAGGCAAAATTTACTCTTAAATTTTATCTTACTTAATTGTAGATTTCGTTGATTAAATAAGACAAAATTTACTATTACATTTTATCTTACTTAATTGTAGATTTCGTTGATTAAATAAGGCAAATTTACTATTAAATTTTATTTTACTTAATTGTAGATTTCGTTGATTAAATAAGGCAAAATTTACTTTTAAATTTTATCTTACTTAATTGTAGATTTCGTTGATTAAATAAGACAAAATTTATTATTACATTTTATCTTACTTAATTGTAGATTTCGTTGATTAAATAAGGCAAAATTTACTCTTAAATTTTATCTTACTTAATTGTAGATTTCGTTGATTAAATAAGACAAAATTTACTATTACATTTTATCTTACTTAATTGTAGATTTCATTGATTAAATAAGGCAAATTTACTGTTAAATTTTATTTTACTTAATTGTAGATTTCGTTGATTAAATAAGACAAAATTTACTATTACATTTTATCTTACTTAATTGTAGATTTCGTTGATTAAATAAGGCAAAATTACTATTAAATTTTATTTTACTTAATTGTAGATTTCGTTGATTAAATAAGGCAAAATTTACTTTTAAATTTTATCTTACTTAATTGTAGATTTCATTGATTAAATAAGGCAAAATTTACTCTTAAATTTTATCTTACTTAATTGTAGATTTCGTTGATTAAATAAGACAAAATTTACTATTACATTTTATCTTACTTAATTGTAGATTTCGTTGATTAAATAAGGCAAATTTACTATTAAATTTTATTTTACTTAATTGTAGATTTCGTTGATTAAATAAGGCAAAATTTACTTTTAAATTTTATCTTACTTAATTGTAGATTTCATTGATTAAATAAGGCAAAATTTACTCTTAAATTTTATATTACTTAATTGTAGATTTCGTTGATTAAATAAGACAAAATTTACTATTACATTTTATCTTACTTAATTGTAGATTTCGTTGATTAAATAAGGCAAATTTACTATTAAATTTTATTTTACTTAATTGTAGATTTCGTTGATTAAATAAGGCAAAATTTACTTTTAAATTTTATCTTACTTAATTGTAGATTTCATTGATTAAATAAGGCAAAATTTACTCTTAAATTTTATCTTACTTAATTGTAGATTTCCTTGATTAAATAAGCCAAAATTTACTGTTAAATTTTATCTTACTTAATTGTAGATTTCCTTGATTACATGAGGCAAAATTTACTGTTAAATTTTATCTTACTTAATTGTAGATTCCCTTGATTAAATAAGGCAAAATTTACTATTAAATTTTATCTTACTTAATTGCAGATTTCGTTGATTAAATAAGGAAAAAATTTACTATTAAATTTTACCTTACTTAATTGTAGATTTCGTTGATTAAATAAGCTAAAATTTACTGTTAAATTTTAGTGGTAAGAGGAAAGCGTAAAACTCACAGTTATGTTAATGTAACATTAAATTAATTATTTGTTCTTTCAATCATTGTAAAATTTTAAAGCATTTAACACAGATTTTTAATCTTAACCAATCTGTTAGTGCTTTTTGTTTAAAATGAATTTTTATACACCTTTCCTTCTACAAATTCGAGACGAAACAGATTAATTTAGCTCGAAAATTTATGATAAATATAATTTCATGTTTAATTCTCGATACAGTATGTAATCCAGCAAATATATATTCTTTTAATTACCATGTAGTTTTAGACTTCAAGAAATCTTAGTTGCCAGAATTATGAGTATGTTTAACATGTTGAAACGATTTCGGCTGGGAGCATTTGGTATGTTCTAATCTGTTAAAACAATCAGTACAATGCCTTTATTATTGTTAAAATTCAGAACGAAAACCTGCTTTCCTTTCGTAGGAGAAAAAAATAATTCTTACGTCATTCCAAATAAACTCAAAATAAGTTGGGGGCCACCCCTTATGGATATGCATAGTATAAAATAGGAAAATAAAACGTGTGTAAACTACTTATAAAGCGCATTACAATTCGAATAAAATAGTGGCTTGATGACGTCAGAAACTTTAAAAATGCTCCATCACTGAATTGCGTAAAAAAACATCCTTATTAACTCCAAAAATGATAATCCTATTAACTAACAGTTTACTGCGTCGGGTTAAGCGTCTCATTTCCAATCAAATTATATCTTTGAAGTGAAATTTGGATGAAATACAGAGTCATGAAAAATCGAGGAGTGTGGAAATAGGATTACAAATATCTCGGCAACTCATAATTCGATCGACTTCATGCTTTATGCAAAATTTATGTTTTTTATTGTATTTTATATTAATTCCTTAAAGTAAACAATTTCGAAAATTTTTATATACCTTTTATCAGAACGAATATTTCGAGAGTCCGAAAAATATAGTTCCGGATAATCGAGGTTACTGAAATTCAATAGGCTTCTTCGCATTATTACATACTAAGTACATGCCCAATTTCAAGTCTCTATCTCAATTTGTTCATGAGATAGAGCGTTTACAGGCACACAGACAGACGGACGGCAATTTTTGTTTTTTTTTCTAAAAATATGTTTTTCGGAATCTCTAGTGTCTGAAACGTGTAAATCCGTCAAATTTTTTTTTTCGATTTTTAAAACGATTACAAGACTTACCCTATACTAGGTATGATGGGTAAGTAAAATAAATATTCTCACATATTTCTCTTTATGCATTCATATATAAGTGCTAACTTTTGAAAAATTCTATTTTCACTACAATTTATCGCTTTATTTTTTACTCCATGTTATAGCAGAATTACGGATTTATGATTGCTTCCCCATATCATTTACATATCATTATTTTTCTTTTTAATCCTTTCAGGGGCAAGCAATTTTGTTCCTGTAACGTCGAATTCACACCGGTATTTACGAAAGAATTTAGTTCAAAATAAGGAAAGCAATTTTTCAACATCTACCCGTCAAAGTTAAAAAAGTAAAATTTTATTAAAAGTTTCTGGTTCGAATCAGATTAAAATTAGGTGGTATATAATATATACCACCGCCCCTCAAAGGGTTAAAGACATACTTTTTAAAAATTAAAAAAAAAATAAAGAATAGTTTTAAAATTTAGTGGGGACAATCGAATAAATGGTGCGCCACTGTTCCATCACTGTTAATTTCCGAGTGCAAAAATATCAATAAAAATTTAACACTGAACATAGCGAGAATTTTTCCCAAGTTGTTTAAAAATATTTCATACCAGAAGTTTTATTTAGAACTATTAACTTTTGGATTGAGTTTATTTGTGAGTGATTTATATTTTATTTATTTTGTAAATAATTTTCTGGTTCGAATCAAAATATTTTCACTTGGTACCGGTCAAATGACCGCTTGTTGGTATATTTAGATTTACAGTTAAGACAAAAGTTTTGTATTAATATTCATAGTTTATTTCTCACCCCCTTTAAGATTTATATGGATGGCTGTACAGTCTTTTCATTATTTGGTGATTAATTTATTTTCTAATGATTTTGGCGGTAATTATATTAGTAATGTTGTGACGAAGAACAGATTGTTTTGTTTCATAATTTCATGCTTATTTAGGGTAGGATATGAAATTCAAAGTAAATATCTAAAAAAGAGCTTTACATATATGAATTAAAATTTTATTTTTATTAAATAAATTATTCTTATCATTTAAATCAAGAACGGATGATACGTAAAATACACGACCATTTCTAGTTCCATGAGAATACTTCGAAAATAATGACAAATGTACTATGCACATTCCCGGCTAACAATTGAAATTAAAATGAGATGCCTCCTGCTCCTGAATATTTTTATTGTTATTTAATTTATGTTTTTATTAGGTGACGAATGTAACTAGTATTTGGAAATAATTACATACAATTTCATTGTAATGAAGGATACAAGAAGGATTGTAGCAGCAATTCAAACATAATAATAACAATAATAATTTCTTTGATAATAAAATTTAATTTACATGTAAATTCATTTTCAGAGAGAAAAATATGGTATTGAATGCATAATATATTTATCACATTCACAAAATAAGTAAATATGTCAACAGAAGAAATTAAGTTTAATATGTGACGGATACGATAGGTAAATACAACTACATTTCCGTTAATTAAAAAATAAAATAAAATGTATATACATATATAAAATTACAAATCATCAATTTTTATGAAATATATATTTTTCATGTGTTCTAATATGTAAAATCTCTAAAATATATATATTTTAAAAATTCTGCAAATATTAAATACTAATTAATAATTCTTCGAACTACCTGTTATTTCAGACATTATTTTAATCTTTAAACATATAGACAGGCACTGTATATTCTTAAAAAACATCTAAAAACACATAAAACCAGTTCACACGTTAAAAGTTTCATAAAAGTAGAATATTTTCGCCTGTTGGCCGAGGTATCTAGATACAAAAACTTGGAACGGCGTAGCTCACGCCAAAATTGATACCAGATGGCGCCAGATGCTGTTAGGAAAGGACAGAAGGGGAGTTTCAGAAAAATCGGACCGACAGAGCCGAAATACAAAACATCAGAATTGAAGATGCCTGGGCCAACAGGCGAAAATATTCCACTTTTATGAAACTTTTAACGTGTAGACTGGTTTTATGTGTCTTTAATTGTGTTTTTAAGAATGCACAGTGCCTGTCTATATGTTTAAAGATTAAAATAATGTCTAAAATAACAGGTAGTTCGAAGAATTATTAATTAAAAAATGACATTAGAAAAGATCATAGATTGAAATGCAATTAAATGCTATTTGCCGAAAAATTAACGTTTTTGTCAAATGGCCCATATATGATATGTCAAATCCAGGAACATAGAAATAGATAAGGACTTTTAACGAAATAGCCTTTCGAAGAAGAAAACCGATCCTCGAAAAATGTTTCAAGTAGGTGACGCCTGTGTAGGACAGTTGCCCTATACGTCACCAGTTCGTCTGCTTCTTCAAATCGTCTGCTTGACATTGCAATACGAAACACTGCTAGTGACAGTTTCATTTGTTGTTTGTGGGTGGCGCTAACTTAGCAGGGATGTTCGCCGGCTGCGCAGAACCTTCCACGTAGCTGCCATTAAATTTGAAAGTCGGGACACTATATAACACTGTTTCGTTAGAAGTCCTTATCTGTTTTTATGCTCATGGTGAAATCACACGTACAGAAACACAATTCTGTTAGGAACGTACTGGCGCAATGCATTTTATACACGCGATCTGGGGCTAAGGCTAAAATGCGTCTGCTGGTATTATTTACATTTGAATATTAGCATAGCGCTGTATGAAGCAAGTGTTATTGATTGTTTATTTGTTAAAAATACCACGGATAAAATCCTTGTTCTAGCATTAGATACTTAATATATTGCAATATAAATTCAAAATGTCGATCTGTATCCGAACACAATCGTGAAATTTGTAAAATTTCGGTTTAACTGTATACACGACACCTGGGCCGAGGCTAAAGGTCGTCTGCTGGTGCAGGGTTGCCAGTTTAGCCTTTTTTTAAATTCAAAAATATCGAATTCATACTGGAAATTCTAAAACACGAAATTTTACTTCAAGCAATTACAAACTGCCTGTCATTAAATAAACAAACAAAAAAAATTATAAGAAATTTGTGGTATGAATGCAAAATTTCTGAATTAAAAAAAAGGCCAAACTGGCAACCCTGTTCTGGTGGTGTTTGCAGCTGCGCATACTGCTATTCCGGCGGATCAAAATATCGCCAGCTTCGGAATGTGACGTCACATGGATAAAGTTCATTTACGTATTTAGTTCAAAATACAGGGTGCTTCATTCCAAACCAAACCTGAATATTTTCATTAATAATTTTAACATTAATGGAGATATTTTAACGAATTTTGTCAACACGCATATCTTGCTTTGTAATAAATGTGACACTATTGCCATACGTATTGGAAGGGACTATCATCTGTATCCGCGCAACACTGAGCCAGATATGCCATATTTTGGAATAGTAGCTGATAGTATATACGGTGTGACTAACCGAATTCCTGCATACTTCCAGTGCTACTCGTGATGTCATCACATGTAACAGAAAAAAAGAAAATATGTTGAAAGTATCGTTTCAATGTCTTTATTATCATTAAAGTTGTGAACGAACACCCGGGTATATTTTTCGATTTATAATATAAAATTTGTCTTACATTATTTCGTACAAACACAAACGGCGTAAAAATAAATTTTCTAACATATTTCAGCTTATAGTCTCATGTTCAAATACTACTTTTTTATTCTATTTCCGACACAATTTATCGCTTTCATTTTTCTTTTCATGTCAGAATTGGGTCCATTATTTAAAGGATTTATGACTGCTTTCCATTGCTTATGAGCGTATTATATTTATGATGTATTGCCTGTTGAACGAGATCATATTTTGTTGATGCTTCTTGTACTACGTTAGCTGAGATAGATAGAAAACCGAATCTTGTTCGCCAGATTTGCTTTAGGTAGTTTTAATATATCATTAAATTAGTATTTTTTGTTATTCAAATGTATATGTATAAAAACATTAAACTATACAAAATCAAAATCAAATATTTTAATTTTCTAAAAGGTGCTAAAAATAGTTATATATAGGTTTTAAAAGCTTAAAACCATCGTAGATACAACAAGTTGGAAATTGTACATCAAACGTCACAAATGAGATGCGTTTTCGTACTATAATTAGTTTTATAAATATTCAGATCTTGGTTCAATAGCTGTTGCACTCTTATGCAAAATGCATGAATACCAAATTTATTTTATGTGCAGATTTTCATATTATATATTATTAATTTTATTTTATGAAAATAAGTTTCAATACATTTTTACAAACAATTAGTTAAAATTCTGTTACATTAAAACATGTCAAACATTAAAACTTCTATGCACCAATCTATATTTTGACTGTTTTTCCATTTAATATCTATTTCTCCGGAAACATCTATGCAAAAAACTGTCGGTAGATTATACGATTGCTATAGTATAATTAAACAATTTTAGTATACAAAATCGGTTTTTAAATTCAGCAATACGGAAATAATAGGACTCCATCTTCAATAGGATGCAATTACTATGTTAACCTAGAATAATTACCTATCAGGGGATAGCATTTAGTTAATTACGTATGATAGGATTTAACAGAATGATGACGACTTTTATTAATATCTTTAAAGTTTTGATGCAATTTTCATAAAATTTGAAATGACTCGACAAAATTCTGCAACGATTATAGACCGGGAGGCGGCAGCACAGACAATCACCTCATCGAGTTCACGACTGAAATTCCAGGATTAGTTGAAACTCGATTCGCATATTAAAACTCAATCGGTCTGCCAAGTCATATCTGGGTGGAAAACACCCGAAAACCCGATTTTAGCGGGTGGCTCGTAGGCTTACCATTGTGTGTTTCTGCTCTCATTCCTCCATGTTTTCATACCTTTGGGTGCAGGAAAGCACAATGGTAAACCTACGAGTCAACCGCTAAAGTCGGGTTTTAAGGTGTTTTCCACCAAGATATGACTTGGCAGACCGATTGCGTTTTAATATGCGAATAGAGTTTTAACTAATTCTGGAATTTCAGTGATGAACTCGATGAGGTGATTGTCTGTGCTGCCGCCACCCGGTCTATTATATACACTGCTGGTCATCCAAAATGCTACACAGTGAAGGAATCATCCAAAAAGCGTGAAATTTGTACCATGCGTACACCTCGACAGGATATGTAAACGATTACAGTTTCAGCGTACGCGCACATCATGGGCGACTGCAGCACCGCTTGCAAACTGTTCATAAAAGGAGGAAAGATAGCCATTTTGAAGAATGTGAATTATTCTCTCGTGCGAATTTTTGTGTGTGTAGCTTCAGTATGCTTCGTAGAAAAACACGAGCACCATTCGAGCACGTTTCCGAGTTCGACCGCAGCAGAATCGTTGCATACAGAGATTGCGGGCTATCCTCCAGAGAAATCGGCCATCGTGTCGGACATAGCCAAGCAACATTCATGCAAATATGTAATTGGTGCATGCTAGGCATACTGAAGCTACACACACAAAAATTCGCACGAGAGAATAATTCGCATTCTTCAAAACGGCTATCATTGAAGAATGTGAGGAAACGATTGACCGACAGGAGCGATTGCAACCGCCTCGTCGCATACGCCACAGGAAAAGAGGCATATTGTGCGCATTGCGCTGATGTTGCACGTTACCACATCCGGCAACCATATCACAACTATTGCAGTAAACACAACAAACGGTGTCCACACGAACAATTTGACGTCGATTGTAGTACAGTGGAATGTCCGCTAGGCGTAGAATTGCCTCGCTAACCTCTGACTTTAAACCACAGGCGTTTGCGCTTGGAATGGTGTACTAAACTGCAGAGATGGACATACGAATGGCATTATATTGTGTTTTCGGATGAATCACGCTTCTACCTACAGTACCACGAAGGTTGGTTTAGAGTTTGGAGACACCGTGGAGAGAGGCTGTTCAACTGTTATGACATGCATCGTCATTCTGGTCTTGCACCCCGGCGTTATGGTGTGGGGTGGTATTGGATTCCACACCCGCAATTATCTAGTACGCTTTAACGGTACACTTACCAGCTACCGCTACATCTCTGAGATTTCGAAGCCTGTTCTTCTTCTTTACCTTCAAGGCTTGCATGCGGCCACGTTAATGCGTGACCACATGTTGCACAAAATGTTCAAGCTTTCTTCTAAGCCCACCTTACTGTATTCTTACCCTGGACTGCCCGTTATCCAGATCTATCGCCCATCGAACATGTCTGGTGAGCGATTGGAAAACGCCTAGTCCGGCATATCGTACTGTAGGGTACACTAGATGAACTTTGGCTACGTGTGGAGGCAGCATTGACTGGTATTCCCCAACAACACATCCAAAGCCTCTTTCACTCAATGCCGCGGCGTGTAGCAGCAAGTTATTGACATACGTGAAGGCAATGCTTATTACCGATTTTGTCGTCTTTCCCACCTCAAAGAAGGCTGCATTTCAAATCATTTAACATTGATACTATGCGCAATCACTGAAATAAATTTGGGTTTGATATCTCTTGTCCTACTTGGTGTTGTATATTTTGGATGGCCAGCAGTGTATATTAAATTTCAAACCATTCGGATGTCTAGATTTTCAGCTGTTATATGCGGACAGAAGACGACTATAGGCGCTATGTATTGATATAATCTAAAAACGATGTTAAAATTGACTACTGGGGCGCTTTCGACTGTTGCTACAATCATCATCGAGGGAGGAGGAAATATTTAAGGTGTCATTGTTCTTGAATTAAAGGTTGGGCTTAGAGTTGGAGACGAGTCTATTTATTAGAAGGGAGCGGGGCTTGTACAGCATCTTTTTTGTAAATTATCATACAATCATTTATTTTGATTTTATATTGTTTAATGTTTCAAGGTGAATACGACGTTTTGAAAATGCAGCTTAATCTATATTTATTTTATTTTTTGTATAAGTATAATAGGTAAAAAATATAAACACCCTATACATATTAATCGCCAAATTGTGGCAAATATAAACGGAAATAGCCCTTCTAATGGGAATTTTGTTTTTTTAACACTTTCCAAAATAGTTGAAAAGTGTTTATGAATTCGGTTTTTCTGTCTGTCGCCTGTCCGTACACTAACTCGCGTAAATAGACGCGGATTGCCTTGAAATTGATACATGGATTTTTACTATGGAATGTTTGGTATTGAAAATGAAGTGTGTAGCATATATGGTTATTTTACAGGGACACTCAAAAGAATTCTGTTATATTACGTTCTTTGAAGAAAAATTGTTTGCAGCGTATTTTAATGATGTTTCACTATTTTAAACATGTTCAAATTGATACAGATAATTGAGATGCACTACGAGAGGCTTACTATAGAATATGGTGTGCACAGAGTGTATCGTTCATATACAGGGACACTCAAAAGAATTTGGTTACAGTACTGTCTATGAACAATAATTACTGGTAGCTCGTTTTCAGTTGTGGTGCGCGTTTTTAAATGTAACTAATTTTTTGGATATTAATTGGTGAATATAAATTCTATAGATTATGTAGTACAAGGCTGCTCAAAAAATCTCATGTACATTTCCGGTTATTGAAGGAAATTGCTGCATGTTTAATTGTGCTATGTATTTCCTTACTGAAGTCAATTTCAACATACTGTGTAGTATACATACAAGTCTATAGATCATATACAGGGCTGCACAAAAGAATTAGGATAGTTTGTCTTTGTGTTCTTTTTTCAGTAAAGAAAATTTGCACATATGTCAACACACAATATTTTTGATTTCTTTTATATACGACGATATACTGTGTCATTTCAGACCATACCTTCAACTCGATGAGAAACTTGTCGGAGTGAAATTTTTTGTGACGAAACAAGTCGCATGATCTAGCGATAGAGCGTTTTTAGAAAGATGTCGCTCATTTCATCCTTTTAAAATTCGAATGTTTTTAGCAATCGTTCGTAGCGAGCATTTGTATCTTAAAAGTAACCACCACGCCAAATGTTGAGCATCTAGTCCCTCCAGTACCACAAAAATTATAATTTAGAACGTATTTTTCTCCTGCAACCTTCTTTCAGTACCACAAAAATTGCAATTTTAGAATGCTTTTCGCCCCTGCACCTCCTTGACGGTAGTGGCACCGACATAAAATGTAGCCTATGTTGGAGCAGGGACTGTCAACATCAATTTGCCTCCATTACTTTTGAAATCGGTTCGGTAGTTCCAGAGATTACCCCCTACGAACAAACAAACGTTACCTTTTTGTAATATTAGTATAGATGAAATAACATAGGTTGTAACTCTAAAAGATGACTTTATCAGGAATCTTCAATTTTGAAAACTTCTTCATTAAGTCGCCGTTGAAACCCATGTAGAAGGATTCGTACGGTTCTTACTTTTGAGTTACACTATTTACAAATTGTAATATTAGAATTATTTAATCGCAGAAGGCACCGTAGAAAAAAGTCAGGAAGCTATAACAAGAGGTTTTGGGAGTATTTCGGAAGAAGAATTCGTAAAATATTTTGAACATTGGAAAAAGAGCACTGAATTCACCGTATTAAAGTCCAAGGGACTTATTTCGAAAAATATTACAAGTGTTTGAATGTGCCTAGAATACTAATTTTAAAAATTCTTCACTATGTCGCCCTTGGAACCCACGTAGCAGGATTCGTACGGTTGTTACTTTTGAGTCACACTATTTACGAATTGTAATATTAGAATTATTTACTCGCAGAAGGCACCGTAGAAAAACTCAGAAAGCTGCAACAAGAGATTTTGGGAGTATTTCGGAAGGAAAATTCGTACAATATTTTGAACAGTGAAAACAAAACACTGAATCCCCTGTAAATAAAGTCCAAGGGATTTATTTCGTAAGATATTACAGGCGTTTGGGCGGGCTGCAAATAACTTTTATTTAAAAAATATATATATTATCTCTTGTTTTGAAACGGACCCTGTATATATAATTTTATAAAAACCTTTCCAATATTATCTTACCATACGAAGGATTAAGAAAACGAAAAATATAACTGCAGTGTTTTTATTTCTATAAAAATGTTTTTCACAATAAAAGAAAATGCTTTTAAATTTCCGAAAGTTTGAATAAGATGCAACAGGTGAACAGCTGCAAATGTTATATGGGTGTAGTTCATGCAATCGATATTAGGAGGAAGGAAAAACATACAAAGAAAATTACTTCCAAATCCTGTGTTTGCATTTAGGATTAAGGATAATAAATACATCCAGTGAAAGTGCGTGAATCACCGAGAAAATTAACTGAATGGCATAAGTACTACGCTTATATATAAAAGTTATGTGTTCTAGAAAAAGTGTTTTAATAAACGTAATTTCTTTTAGAAATTTTCTCTATCATTTTCAAATCCTGACGATGTTACTTTTTCTAGAATTTCAATGAATGAGTTTGCTTTAGAGGGTGACTTTTAATTAATCTACAAATTTTAGCTGAAATACCCCTTGAGTCGTTGCAGATACAAGCATTTTTTTATTGAAAAGAACGTGGGAAAGGAATTTAACGGGTAAGGGTTTCAAAGTGAGAACCTTCAGAAGTGATACAATTGTGCACTTTAGTCCCAAAGTTGACAGTAACAAAATCGAGCGTCTGGCGGCTTCTTCTTGTAAACCAAATCTTTCATATGATCGCAAAGATAGAAATCAGGTGGATTCATATCTGGTGAATAAAGTGGCCAATGTAATGCACTAGGATTACGATTTGGGTATTGATAGGCGATAACTTAGGTTCCAAATTCACTGTTAATGGTGTCACCATATTTTCAGCACATAAATACCAATTTTTAACAATAAAAATACGATCTATCTTCAGTTAAATATGACGCTTTGGGAGACGCAAGTAGAAGCAGCGTTTGAAATTTGTTTAATTTAGTTTGGCAGTGCATTGATGCAGTTGCTGGAACGAGGCATATTACAAAATAGCGATTCGGTACTTCGAGTCAGAGAGAATACCCGTTACTCAGCAACGAATACGTACGGTTTGCAACAGCTCTAATACTCGCCCATCCCCATCCAGACTCCTCAGTTTTTAAAAATAGGCTAATTTTATCCTTTTTTCAAAGGAAAAACTGATTATACGGAAGATTGAATGGTATCACGACCGGTGGAGGTCTTCTGTAACCAGTTGTTCATTTCTGTAACCAGTTGTTCATTTCTGTAACCAGTTGTTCATTTTCCTTTGATTAGGAGATTTTTTCGTTCTTAAGACCACATCCCACTGCCGTCACCGCGACTGGCGGCTTTTTTCGTGATTGACTAAGATTTCATTTGAAAATCAGCTTGCATAAAATTGTTAAATAAAAAGTATCGCAGCCTCCCGGACTTTTATAACGTGTAGAACATATTTCTCGTAGACGCTATAAGAAAACAGTTTTAAATATGACGTTTTATATATACAGGGTGGTCCAAAATTAGACCGACAAATTAAGAGGGAGAATAGCAGGCATAAAGAGGATGAAAACGTATCATAGAAACATAGGGTCGCAAACCACGTTGAGAGGGTGAAAATCGCGAAAAACGCATGCAGGTTTCGACGTCATTCTGGAACAACAAAAGTACAATATTAACATCAGAAAGATTTATTTGATTAATTATAACAAGAGTTGTTCGAAGTGGCAGCTGCTGACCTAATTGCGCAATCTAACACGACGTAAGAACTATTCCTGGACGCGCTCGAAGATGCCAGGTATGCTTTTGACGTCTCCCGCAGCGAAGACAATACGCGATATGAGATCCTCCGTTGTGTCCACAGGCGTCGCATAAACGAGTGATTTAAGGTGACCCTATAGGTAAAAGTCACATAGATTGAGATCCGGCGAACATGCAGGCTACACAACGTGTCCCGCGCGTCCATTCCATCTTCTTGGGTATGTAACATCGATGTGATTACGAACCTGGAGGGGAAAATGTGCAGGAGCACCATCATGCATGAACCACATGTCTCGCTGCACGGCAGCCGGCACACTTTGCAGCAATTCAGAGAGGACGTGTTGCAGAAAAACAAGGTACGTTGCTCCATTCACACGTTCGGGCAGCAAGTACAGCTCCAAGAGATGATCACCGAGGATTCTTGTCCACACGTTGACACTAAACCTCTGTTGAGATTTCCATGGTACACTGGTATGCGGATTATCCACCGCCCATATGTGTGCATTATGTGTGTTCACAATGCTTTTTCGCATAAAGCTGGACTCGTCAATAGAAAAAAAAGAGTGGCATGAAATTAAAGATTAGAATGTGTAATCATATCAAGCATCGAGCGCATGAACTGTTCACGACGGGGATAGTCATCTTCAGTCGTCTTCAGTTAGATGTTGTACCTTCCGGATGTGGAAAGGGTACATCTTTGCAGTATGTAAAACATTCCAGATCGCCGTGTGCGGAACATCGAGTTCAGCTGCAACTGCTCTTGTACTTGTTGCCGAGGAATCTGCAAATCGCTGCGGCACGGTTTCTTCCATTTGAAGAGTACGTAGAGTGCGCGGTCTCCCGGCATCAGGCCGTGCTGTGTGGAAGGTCCCCGTCTTCCTTAGTAGTCGATCGATCATGGCGAAGGTAGTATGGTGTGGACAACGCCCCGTCGGTTGGTACAACTGCTGCGCTAAACGCCCATTGCCTTCTGCAAGACCGTACATCAAATGCATATCAGCGTATTCCTGGTTCATGTAGTCAGCCATTACGATACTCATTGAAACGGACAACTAAATGCTACACGTGCTTACTACCTCAATAGCATTAATTTACGTCGTCCGTATTGGAAAAGTTATTTATTACTAGTTAAGTTAAACACATTTGCATATATCTGCTAAGAGTGGAAAAAAAAACCCATGGAGTCAAGGACAATTACTTCATGGCCTGCAGTACGTGGATTCTGCACAGTGGATTCGGTGATCGACTGACATCTACCTTTTGTCTCCTCTGGATTCAGAGCCTGCATGCGTTTTTCGCGATTTGCACCCTATCGACGTGGTTTGCGACCCCATGTTCTATAGTAAGTTTTCATCCTCTTGATGCTTTCTATCATCCCTCTTAACTTGTTGGTCGAATTTCGGAGCACCCTGTATATCGTTTTAAATATGACGTAATTTTTATCATTAAATGCCTTTCCCACGTAATAATTTAGTTATTTTAAAGTTTTCTTTCTTTTTTAATAGTCACGTGTAAATATATTTTTCAATAAAAAAGGTTTGGAAATATTATTTGGACATTTTAAAATTTGGTAAGAGTAGATAATAATGGCTATTTCAAATTGTGAATTTAATATTTATTCCAATAATGATTTTGAATAAAAAATTGGAAAAAAATTCAAAGCTTACACAAATCAAAAAATTATTGTGTTCTGCACAGCACAATCTAGTCAAGCAGTACGCCTGCAAGAAATGGTGAAATTGCTATGCATAGATTTTGATGGTATAAAACTTATATAACTGAACTATCTTGACCAATTTCAACATTAAATAGTACTTGAAATAATTCTTTGATTTAAAAACTACCTGCTTCAACGTATTTCTCTACAAAACTACCAGTTTACATGCTTTTATATGCAATAATTTTTGCTGCATAAGCTGTAAAATTGAAAAGGTCACAATGGATTTATTTACGGTAGCAGCAACGTTTGTTACTTTTTTTAGAATAGAGAGATACAAATTAAATGTAAAGAATTTTCTTATGTTTTTTTTTTTTAAATCACACATGAAAAGATAGGATTAAAGTTTAACTTGAATATATTTTAAGTTCACATTTTTCTAACAGAGGTGCCACGTTCTCAATAATCTTCCGTAATATGTGGGTTAATTTTACCCAGGTTTAACACGTTTCCCACAAGAAATGTTTTTAAGAAATTAAATTAAATAAATTCTACGTTGAAACCTGAAATGAAATAAATAAAGATTCATGTAATAATTTTTCTGGTTTGAAGCGTTGTTAAACTGGGTCAGATTAAATAACATATTACGGAAGATTAATGGGAACTTGACCTCTGTTCTAATTGTTACGAAATTTTTAAAAACAGTGTATTTTCTAATCATATGCTGCGTTAAACACATAAAATTAATTTAACTGATTAATTAAATTTTTATTTTTGAAATAAATAAGGTTAAAATTTAATTCGACTCTAAAAAAGTTTTCTATTCATCACAATTAATTATAAGAAAAGAGAAAATTATGAAATGTTTTAATCAGCTTCTGTCCAACCATGAGACTCTGTTTATATCTAAGATAATCCAATCTGCAAACACATTTCGTTAAAACAATTAAATTTACCGAAATTTAATTTGATTAACTTTCAAATATGTAAGTGAAAAAAGAAAGAAACTCCAATAAAAAACAAACAACTACAGAATATATCTGGTTTGTTTTGGAAAATGTCTTTAAATAACTCTTAAAATAATGTAAAATGAAATATGTCAGAATTACAAAAGAGACTCAAAGTAAATGAGATATAAGATAAACATAAAAAGGGAATATTTTAAATTGGATTTTCGAATTATAATTGAATTAGAACTTTGTCATTTATATTTATGGCTTTATCGCTATACTTAAATCGATATTTTCTTTTAATACGCATGTAGTTGCTTGAAGCAGACTTCATGCACATTTATGTGAAAACATATTAGTCTATATTGATTCCTTATTTGTTCGTGTTTAAGTTATTTATGAAGTTAACTTTTACCAGAACTATTATAAAGTATATATATATATATCTACGCAGATTTTTTTTAAAAAGATAACTGAAAAGATATATATTTTTTAATATTGTGTTAATTAATGTAGAATGGTTATTTTAAATAAATAATTTGTCAAAAATATCCATTCAAAATTAAGAGAAACGAAAAATAAATAAAAGCACATGCAAATCAAAAGCTTCTGATATTTCCCCATTCGGAACCAGGTCCGAAATTGAAAGTTCCCTCAGAAAAAGAAAACAAAACTGGAACCAAAATTGAAAAAAATACGAAAGTAGAAGGGCTAAATATCTATCTCAGATATCCAATGCAAAAAATAAATAAATAAATAAAATTTAAGCGAGACATTTGAAAAGAACGCTTCCATCGCTTGCGAGCTAAATCTAGAAAATATTTTATTCAAAAATTCCCAATTCTCACCAGAAAGTTTTAATAAGAATTTTTAATTTAAATAATAATAGACATTTCCTGAAAATTCACAAAAAAATTACTATTTTAAATTTTTTGGTGTAAATTTGGAATTTCTGTATAAAAATTCCTCCAAATTTGGCACCAATGCTTGCGAGTGTTTTCGTGTGACAAATGTAGGCTCTTAACACATTCGCATCGGGCAATTTTCCCTTAAACTTTCCTATAAAAAGGGGTATTTTAAAGATATTAACACATTCGTGATAACTTCCCCCTTTTCTGAAAGTCTTTCGTAAATTGTTTCCTAGATTGTTTCTCAAGTTTATGCATCAGTAAATATCTTTCAGGGTTAAGATGCTACAAAAAACCCGTATAATTTTCGCCGATAGTTATTTTGCACGCAACTAGGGGGCTCTGCCCCCTGCTCGCTACGCTCACAAACCCCCGTTCTGATTTCACAGCCTCTTAAAACCTTGTAATGTATCCTGTTTTAAAAATATGATGATGATGATATCACGAACGGCGACTTTCTTCTGTAATCAGGTTATAATGCTTTTTCATTTAATTCATCTTTTTTATTTTTAATATTCATGTGTAAACACAATTTTTATGACGTAATTTTCTTTATTTCCTGCTTTCAACACGTGATCATTTAATTATTACTTTAAACTTTCATTATTGTTTTTAATAGTCTCGCGCAAATACATTTTTTATTTGAGATAAAACATAATCCTTTGCGTTTATTTAGAAATTGGCAACAATATAAAAAAATGACTTTTTCAATAAAAGATTTTTTACTCGATTTTTAAGGATTTTTTTAATTTTTACTGTCCGACCGTGATAATTTTTTGAATTTCTGAAAGCTTGTTATATTTCGCGTCTGGTGGTATTATTTTCGAATCCGTAGGATGGCTAGAAAAAAAGTAATAGCTCCTCAAAAAAGTCCCTAGTAAAAAAGCGATGAGACTAACCCGGAATATCTACGCAGAATTTCATTGGTCTAAGTCGTTTTTGGCTCAGTTCCAGATTACTTTTTTTTTAATATAGAAGGATAATATAGAGAGTAAATGAGAAAAGGGCCTTTTTCTGTGCATCCGAGCTTGAGCTTTAGTTTCACATACAAGTATTAGCGAATCTATACATTGGAACATGACTGCCCACTTGGCGCCTGCCGAATACCAGTAATTTCTTATAGAAATCTTCGTCTTATTTTATCTCCGATATTCTGAGATTAAATAAGGCGAATAATTCCGTAAGAAAGTACTGATATAAAGCAGGCACTATGCTGGACAGCCTGCATTAGAAGATAGTTCAGCACCTAGTTTTTCTCAGTCGAGAGAAAGTGCCATCAACATGCACCAGTTTTTCGTTTGCTTTTTTTTAACACTTTCCAACCTAGTTGAAAAGTGTTTATGACTTCGGTTTGTCTGGCCGTCTGCCGTCTGTCCGTGCTCTAACTCCCGTAAATATGCTCGGATTGCCCTGCAATTTTTATATGTTATAATCGTTATCTATAGCATGTTCCCTATTTCAACGGAAGTGTGTAGCACTCATAGTTTTTTTACAGGGACACTCAAAAGAATTCCGTTACATTGCGGTCTATGGGGAAAAATCATTTGCGGTTTACTTAAATAATGTTTCACTATTTTAAACGCATTGTAATTTATATATATCACTAAGGTGCATTAGAAGAAGCTTAATATGGAATAGGGTGTGCATAGCACTTATACTTACTTTACAGGGACAGTCAAAAGAATTCCGTTACATTACGTCTATGGAGAAAAATCGTCTGCGATTTATTTAAATAATGTTTCACTATTTTAAACGCATTGAAATTTATATAAGGTTCATTACAAGAGACTTACTACAGAATATTGTGTGTATAGCAGTCATCGTTCATTTACAGGGACACACAAAAGAATTCTCTACTGTATGTTAACAATAATTCCTGGAAGTGCGTTTTAAGTTACTGAATGCGATTTTAATTTTAAATCGCTTTTTGTATATTACGTGGTGTGTATAAATTCTGTAGATCCTATACAGGGAAGCACAAAAGTTCGGGAACACATTTCCGTATTATTTAACTCCAGACGGAGAATTTTAACCTGTGTTACGTGTTTCCTAACTGAACTAAAATTTAGCATCCTATGTAGTATATATACAAATCTATAGATCCTATACAGGGCTGAATAAAAGTATTCGAATTACTTAGATGTTATCTTTTAGCTTATTAAAGAGTATGATTCGTAAAATTATTTTGGAAGCGTTGGAAAGTGTTACATAATCTATGCTTGACGCATGATTTTTCGTTCTTGTTTCTTATTCTTTTTGTTATCCAAGATTTATTAATGTTTCTTTGAGTATAAAGAAAGTAAATAATTAAAAAAAGGGTGAAGAAACTACTGTTTTTTTATTTTCAATTAGTGTATAAAAGGGAAATAAGAAATACACTTTTTAAAGGCTTTAAGTGTCTAAAAACTATTGTTGGTGAAAAAAAATAAACACCTGTAATCCGTAATGATAGATCTTTCGATACATAAAATTCAAGTCTCTAATATAAAACACCATAAAGAAATATAAGAATAGTGATTTTATTAGGAGTGAGATATAGCCAAATTAAAATTTTCTGATCACTTTCTCAAGAAGACTTTTAATAAATTCACAAATTTCAACAATAAAATAACAAATTTTACTGGAATCTATTACAAGGTATCTTATAACGTATTGATAGTTTTAAAATTCTAATTGCAAGCAAATTATGACGTTGTTGAAGATATTCTTGCAGGATGTTAATATCGTCGCTACCATGTCAAACTATCGAATATGAAAAAAATCATTTTTCATTACTTTGAAGAATACGACGATTGTCACCGCTAATTTTTAATAGAATTCTTCGCATAGGCGAAAAATACTAATAGAGTTTCTGTGAAGAACAGGGTTGCCAGTTTGCCCTTCTTTTTTATTCAGAAATGCCAAATTCATACCGGAAATTTTGTGAAAAAAAAGTTTACTTTAAGTAGTCACGAAATGCTTGTCGTTTAATAAAGAAAAAAATCAATTTCATGGTATGGATTTGAAATTTCTGATTGAAAAAGGAGCAGTGTTGAATCCAGACACTTTTCTCCGGGAGGGATTTCTGTCGCTCCGGGGGGGACATTTTAGAGTTCCGGGGGGGAAATTGCACTTTTTAACCATTAAAAGCATAAAATTTCAAATCTTCCGGGGGGGACATTTCAATGCTCCGGGGGGGACATTCCCCCCCGGGCCACCCCCTGGATTCAACACTGAAAAGGAGGCCAAACTGAGGCCCCTTCTGAAAAATGTTATTTATATTTAGTGGTAACAATCGGCCCATTTTTAAAAGTAATGAAATATGCGTTTTTTCACATTCGATAGTTTGACATGGTAGCGACGATATGTGAATTCGATAAATTTTTTAACCCCCTTTGCGACGAGCGGCACGTATCATGTACACGTGGTATCGTACAGGTTGGGCAAAATTCGTGAAGTTGGACACTAGTTTTGCTGCACAGAAAATTTCACCTTATTTAATATTCCTATCCTGAATTTGTCGAATCGACCCGTTTCTATAATTTATTTCATTCGATTCGAAACAGAAATTTTTTCATAGAGAAAGTTAAATAAAAGCCACAGAAGCAGCGACACAGTTTATCGTTTCGAGGGGATTCCCAGTTGAAAACAACTCCACTCCCTGTATATGACTAATAGTATAACGCATCATGAGAGAATCATGTGAAAAAAGTTTAAATTAAGTTAATAAAAATATCAAAAGAAAGTTTAAAATTAAGTTAAATAAAGCATCAGAAATGCGATACTGAACAGGCTAGTGCATACTAGGATATTGATAGCTTTTAGCATAACTTTAAATCATTTAGTTATATTTTTTTTTTGTAAAGAAAATCCACAGAAAAATAAGTTAAATAAATATGTTAACCCTTAATTGCATAGTGATGTAAATTTCCATCATTTTTTATTTAAATTTTAATAAATAAATCAACTTCTCGCTACCACTATATTTATATAGAAATATTAATCCAGTAAATTTCCCGTGAACTATGTTGCTGAACAAAGTTAAAAATCTATCTTAAAATTTCTGTTGTCTAATATTTAATATATGTATAAAAAAAACACAATTGTAAAAGAAAAACTCATGCAATTAAGGGTTTAAAAAAAATTCTGGTGTGAAATGTTTTCAATCAATGTTGAGTAAAATTTCAACAGGGTAGAAAGGTTAATCAGAGGATTTTAGCGATAAAATAATACCAAAAATTTAAATTTCTTTACTAAAAAAGTGGTGCTAAGAAATATATATAAAATAGAATAGAAGAAGTTTCATTGACACCTGTCGCAAAGCTGTTAACACACTTCCTTGTTTTATTTCCCATTATCACCGGTATATGGTGCAGCACTGTCGCAAATTGTAGTAATGCTTAAAATAATTTTGCAGTTTCAAAACGCAAGCCATTTTTTTTTTCTTTTCAAAAGCAAATCAGAATGAAAAGGATAAAAAACGGAATTAACTTTTATTCACCTTTATACGTTAGTTTGAGCGTTCTAACAGTTTGAGAGAGCACAGCGCCATCAATTGATAATCAATAATATTTAGAACTAAGAAAATGTAGCATAGTACAGAAATCCCCGACAATACACCAAGGTTGTCAGTTTGGCCTCCTTCCGTATCCAGATATTCCGAATTCATACCGGAAATTCCGAAAGGAGAATTTATATTTTATGTTATAACGAAAAGTCTGCCATTAACTAAAGCAAAAAGTACTATTCGAAATTTCTGGAATAAATTCGTAATTTCTAAATAAAAAACTAGGCCAAACATGCAACCCCTCTTTAAACATTCTCCTCCGAGAACAACTTCAGTAGCTGCCATTTTAGGTAGATTTCGTAAGAAAACTACCTATTACACTCTTCCCTATGTTGGAATTTTTGAAAAAAAAAAATGCAGATCTACGCCGATTATGACTCCCACAAGCCAAAACCACCCCAATTCAGAACTTTATATATCTATCTATCTATATCACTTTATTATGGACACGATAACTTCCATAATTCTGAACAAATGTCTTCCAAACTTATACATAAAATCAAGGGGCATAAAATCTCGGACAAGTTCGTTAATGGGCTAAATCGAACCAGGGAGGGGAGGGATGGGGGACTTTTTGGGAAAAGAGAAAAAACACATAACTTCTTAATTATGATACATGTCGAATCTGTTTAAATTTATTATTATTTCTAGGAAAACGGTCAAAAATTTATGTATGACAGATTTTTGATATCATCAAAAATGGCTGCAAGGGGGGGTGGGGGTATAGGAGTTTAAGAAGAAAAAAATCCTAACTTCGTCAATTCAAAAGACATCAAATTCGCTTAAATTTATTTAAAATCCTCTTAATATTATTTACAAGTTTTATATTTAAAGTTTTTTATAGGACAAACCTTTACAGCAAAATAAACAAATAAATAAATAAAAACAATAAAATCCCTGCCGGCTCCGCCTACAGACACAGGTAGACTTCGAAGTGGGCTCAACTACCACATCATGGCATAAAGGCTATTTCTTCTGCAATTCTCAATAAACAGACGCCCCACGGTCTGCGTCTTCGAAATCTACCTGTGCCTGTAGGCCGAGCCGTCAGGGATTTTTTTTAATTGTTATTTAATTTTGAAAATCTTCACTCCATAATAAAATACCTTGTACTTTTACATAGTCGTGATAAATCTAGATTAATATTCGAGTAAAATATAACAAATTATTTGTCTTCCTCCGATAATAACGATCTTCGATCTATTCCTTTTATGTCATTTTTTTCAGCCGCGCATTATTTGTGTTTAGTTTAATTAATTCTAAAAGTTCATTCACATTTACTCATTAACGCTTTCCGCTTACGGTTCCAGAATGAACGCTGCACATTCTTACGCTATTTGTGAAAATAATTCTTGCGTATTGAAAAATATTTTCACCATGAAATAACTGCGAATATACATCTGTGCCGTAACAAATCATTATTAAAATATAAAGTTCCAGAATGTGTAAATTTATTTTGTTTATTTAGATACTAGTTATCTTGGCAAGTTGAACGGAGACTTCATGAAATAAAATCCCAAAAGAGAAAAGAATTTCCTTTAGGGAAACCAGAAATATTTGAAATTACGAAATTTGACCGAAGTTTGATCATGTATATTAGGAACCCTGTAATAAATTAATTTATTAAGTAATACTCGTATGGACAAGTTCAATTGTATCGCATTCACACAGTGGTAGTTAAGTTCCTTAGCGTAACCTTTATGAACCGGGTAACCCGGAATTAGTTTTCACCCTTTCATTTTAACCCTTTCAGTGGCAAAGAACTTCTATTCGTAGAATGCTGAAATGATTAAATTACACCAGGATACACAAACAAATTTATTTGAAAATAAGTAAACATTTTTCTTCAGTTATTTGAACACCCAATCTGAGAGCCAGCTTGTGGGTTTCCGGGTACATCCTTCGCCGGAAAGCTCCTCTTTTGCTACCAAGGGAAACCACAGCCGCAAGAACGGCCCGGAACACGTTCGATAAAATCGATAACAGACCAAATCAATCAACCGAATTAATCAGTTAACCAATCCCAAAACACAATCCTTTTTAATAAAAAGTTACGCGTTGCTGACGACTGGCTTTTTTGCTAATCTTTGCCACAGATTAATCTCGGAAAATGAAATATTTACTGAAAAAAGTTGCTGAAAAAATGAATAGCTCGAAAAGTATTTGTCAGAAAATTGTTAGACAAACTGCGTTAGAAAGGTAAAAAATTGTATTTTTCTTGATATAAATTGCAAATCTAATGATTATGCCGTTTTTCAAATATTGAATTTCAAAAATTACCAAACTTTACAATGGAGTACCATAGTGCTCTTCACGCGTAAAAAGATAATGATAACGGCAATGTGTCCCGATGTGTATACTGGCTATAGCACGAGTCACAAATCATAGTAGACTTATTATTATGTTAAAATATATAAGTGAATTATGATGTCACGAGTGCGTGATTTTCATTTAATTCTCGACAAATAGCATATTTTAGTCCTACTCAGTGAAGCATATCAATTTCATTATATTTGAAGTATTCCAACGGAAATGATTTTTCCCCATAGACACCATAATGTAACCCAATTATTCATTTTCTTTAAAGCTGACCTATTCCATAATAGAGTCTACAGAGAATTGGCCTAATTTGGAACGATGTTTTTTGGATACCTTTTGGTACTTTTCCGTTACACCAACATCATGCCAAAGAATTTTTTCCGGAAAATAATCTATTCTATTTGGTCTGATACAGTTCTATAGCTGAATAAATATTAATAGATACCAACTTCAAGGGAAAACTTCAATGTTATTAACTTCTTGTTTGATACTAAAATACTTAATTTTCAGTTTTTCTCCTTAGATATTTTAGATTTTCTTATTATATTAAATGAGAAAATTATGTTATAACAAAAATGGAAGTATCTTGTTATAGGAAGCTTCATTGCAATTTTAAAGCCGCGTTTTAATTTGATTTTAAGAAATTTAAGGAATTTTATATTTAATTCCATTCAAATGAGCTTATTTACAGCATTTGCAAAGCAGATTATGCTTATATTAATACCGGTACATGATTTGTATAAAACAGTATGGAGAATAAAATATGAAGAAATCGTTGGCGATTTTAGGCAAATAATGCAAAGCGGATACGGTACTTTTATTTTATTTTTTATTTTTTTTATTTTTTTATTTTTTTTTTAGACACAATGTCTAAGAACAATTATACAGAAAAGAAATCTGAACACGATTATTGGCTGATTTTTCAATGCCAAAATGCCTGTCTTTAAAACAAAAAGTGTTTTTAAATATGAGGTATTAGCTAAAACTCAGATACCCATTGTTCTTAAATAATCATTAAATGTATTCAAAAATCATTTCAAAATTTAACTAATGACAAGTTTTTACTGGAATTCCCAATTAAAAACCTCTTGCAAAATTTCAGTTCAATATTAATTAGATTTAAGATGTTCATTTTGTATACTTTCCCTTATAACGATCTTTGCTCGTCTCATTTTTAGTTATTTTCTTAACAACAAAATATTTATAAATAGCCTAATTATAAAAATTAATTCACATTCTATTATTAATTTGTTTGGCTCACGATTCCAAAATTAATTGAACTCGGCATATTATTACGCCATTTGTGAAAATTAAATTTATTATCTTGCATGCTCAAAAATATTTCCACCAAGAAATAAATTTCAAAATATTTCTCCGCCGTAACATATCATTGTTAAAATTTAAAATTCCAGCATATGGAAACATTTTTTATTTATTTTGTTTTTAGCTAAGGGGATGAAATAAAATCTAAATAAAGAAAATAATTCCCTTGAAGATAAACACTCATTAGCAAAGAATTTTTTCAGGAAAATAATCTATTCTATTTGGTCTGATACATTTCTATGGCTGAATAAATATTAACCCTACGGTGCATAGTGTAGCCAATTGGCAACACTTTCTATTTAACTTTTAATAAAATGTATCAAGTTCTTTGCAACCACTATATTTATACAGAAATATTAGTACTATAAAAATTACATAAATATGCTACTAAATAAAGTTTAAAATCTATCTTAAAATTTCTGGTGTCGAATTCTTAATATAAGTATAAAAAAACACAATTCTAAAAGAAAAATTCATGCACTGTAGGGTTAATACCAGGGCTGGGTTTTTGACGGCAGAAAGTGGTTTCTGCCGTGCCAGCGGCAGAAAGTGGTTATAACCGGTTTTAACCGGCAGAAACAGGCAACAACTGGCATAAACACATTTCGTGACATAATCCGAGACTTTTTTAGTTGTATTAAATTCCTTAAGTACATTTTATTCAGGATAAATAACAAATAAAACACTCTGGATAGTTTTAATTTAAAATAAATAAATTTATATTAGAAAAAATGAGTAATGTAACAGATAAAATTTTTGTTATAATATGGTTGTGTAATTTTATATATAAACAATTATTAGAGTAATTAAAACCTCAGTTTAAAATTCAAAATAGAAAACTATATCCAATATTTATTTTAAATTAAACACTGAAAAGAAAAGAAAAATAATCAATACTTACTCAAAATATTTTCTGTAATTTAACATAATAATTTAATAATAATGGTAAAAAATCTTTCTCATCCAAATGTTATACAGATCCAAATCAAAAAATTAGAATAATTAATTCCATTTGTATTTGGAATTACATTTAGCTTTATTTCACTGTAGTACAATTGAAAAAGAACAGCGGTGGATGTTTTAATACATTTTCATGTTATTAAAGAAAATTAAAACTGTAAAATATTAAATTTTGAGTGAATATTTTATTTTTGTAAAATTATTTTCATTATTCAAAATATTAGAATACTAAAATAAGTGGTTCAAAAAATTAGAATACTTATGAATTTTCCTGATTGGTTCAGAAGGTTACATAAAATAAGCATTTTTAGCACAATAGATATTGCACCAAACAAACACAGTTGAGCTTCTTTCCAGCATAAAGTCGGCATGGTCATGTCTGGACAGAAAACATTGGTGAACCACTTGCCACTGGGTGAACCACTTGCTTGGCAAAGCGAGTTCGTGCTGTTATAAAATGTAAAGGTGATGCTACAAAATATTAAAGAATAACTATTTTTCCTTTTTTTTTTAAACACATATTATTTACAATGCATTATTCTAATATTTTGAACCAGGTAAATGGTTATTCTAATATTTTGATTTTTTCCAAGTGTGAATAATTTTTAATTTTTGTATTATTTCCTTTACTTTTAATGCTAAAAAATTTTACAAACTATGTAGATTCTTATAATACTAAGTTTTATCCTGTATTACTTTTTAAGCGATACATAAAAAACCTTTTTTCACAATCCTTTTTTTTCTATTATTCTAATTTTTTAACTTGGAGCTGTAGTTATATGTGGATTTTGTAATTCCGTGGATTTAAAAACATTTCATTAAAAATACAGTATTCAAAGGAACAAATCTGACTTTTTTTTTAAAATTTAAGATTGTTAGTTGAAAATGTTCCAACCATATATATATATAACCATATTCCATATAGTAGATAATCTTTATTGCATTATATTATTTATTTAAAAATTCTCTGAACAGTGATTTGTTAAAATATCATAGAATTTTTTTTTAAACTTTTAAATAGAAATTTAACTGTAAATAATAATATTATAATATTAATAGTTAAACTTGTACAGCATCAGATTACCATTATGAAAATTTCTGTTTTTCAAGTAAAAGAAAATTAGTATTATATAAACAAAGTATATTTATATGATCATTTTGAAGCTTTTTGCTACTTTGAATAACCTTCATAACTTTAGTTTTAATTTTTAATTTAATTGTTTACATATCAAATACATGTGTGAATTATGAATCATTACAGTTAAAGTTCTTCTTATTATTATTTCTTAGTTTCTGCCAGTTTTTGCCACTTACTGGCAGAAACTAGTTTTCACAACTTACTTAGCTTACTTAGCTTACTTAGCTTAGTGGCAACTTTAGTTAGCCACTTACTGCCATGCCGGTTTTAACCGGTTATAACCACTGGTTTTAACCACCCCGGCAGAAACTTACCAGCCCTGGTTAATACACTATATTGCCAAAGGTGACCGGTCACTTGCGATTTTAGACATTTTGTTAACTTTCTAGAAAAATACATAAGGAATTAACCTGAAACTGCAGGTGTGTAAACAGCTGTGTATAGCTTATATATTTCCGCGAAGATTTTTTCACGAAACCCCATAGGGGGCTGTCAACAAATTGAAAAAGAACGAATATCTTTTGGATAACCCTGTAAAAACTAATGTAGCAAAAGCATTCAAACTCGAGATTATTAATAAGTTGCTTATTGTAATATACTGTGTTCATTTTTATGAGGATAGCATGTATACTCGTAGAGAAGTTAAGGTTTTATAAAAACAGTCCCAAATTTCGCCTAGTTTTTTGCTTATAATTTGCAGAGTTCTTAATATAAAAAAAGTTATTTTCAGAAAATATGAAAAACAACATTGTATATAATACTCTGCAATCAGAATTAAAAAATAATAAAAAATGGATGAAAAAGGAGCAGGTTTACTAAAAAAATGTTTCACTGCGCAAGCCCGAATGCAATCAAAATATAATATGCATAATGTATTAGCTAAGTATATAGAGCAACTTTTGTGAAAGTCTCAAAATTATAGCTTGAAAATTATCGTCGATAGAATAAGCTCGAAATCCGTTGTACCTAAAAAGAAGCAAAAAGATGAGGGGTTGTATCAAATATCTGTTGATGAGTGCCAAGATAGCGTACACAATATTGCACGTACTACTACTATATTTGGATACAACCCCTCATATTTTTGCTTCCTTTTGGGAACAATGGATTTCGAGCTTATTCTATCGACGATAATTTTCAGAATTTTCAAGGTATGATTTTGAGACTTTCACAAAAGTTGCTCTATATACTTAGCTAATACATTATGCATATTATATTTTGATTGCATTCGCGCATGCGCAGTGAAACATTCTTTAGTAAACCTGCTCATTTTTCATCCAATTTTTATTATTTTTAAATTCTGATTGAAGAGTATTGTGTACAATGTTGTTTGTCATATTTTCTGAAAAGAAATTTTGTTATATTAAGAACTCTGCAAATTATAAGCAAAAAACTAGGCGAAATTTGGGACTGTTTTTATAAAAACAGTTAATTTCTCTACGAGTACACATACTATCCTCATAAAAATGAACACAGTATATTACAATAAGCCTCTTATTAATAATCTCGAGTTTGAACGCTTTTGCTACATTAGTTTTTACAGGGTTATCCAAAAGATATTCGTTATTTTTCAATTTGTTGACAGCCCCCTATGGGCTTTCGTGAAAAAATCTTCGCGGAAATATATAACCTATACTATACCGTTTACACACCTGCTGTTTCAGGTTAATTCCTCATGTATTTTTCTAGATAGTTAACAAAACGTCTAAAATCGCAAGTGACCGGTCATCTTCGGCAATATAGTGTAGATACCGACTTCAAGGCACAACTATAATGTTATTAACTTCTTCTTTGATATTAAAAAGCTTAATTTTCTGTATTTCTCCGTAGATATCTTAGATTTTCTTGTTATATTAAATGAGAAAATTATGTTATAACAAAAATGGAAGTATCTTGTTATAGAAAGCTTCATTGAAATTTTAAAGCCGCGTTTTAATTTCATTTTAATAAATTTAAGGAATTTTATATTTATTACCATTCAAATGTAGCTTATTTACAGCATTTGCAAAGCAGATTATGCTTATATTATTACCAATACATGATTTGTATGAACAGTATGGGGAATAAAATATGAAGAAATCTGTGGCGTTTTTAACAACATAATGAAAAGCGAATACGGTATTTTTTTTAGAGAATGCCTAAGGACAATTTTAAAGAAAAGAAATCTGAACACGATTACTGGTGGATTTTTCAATGACAAACTGCATACCTTTAAAACAGAAAAAGTTTCTAAGTATGAGGTATTAGCTAAAACTCAGATACTCATTGTTCTTAAATAATCATTAAATGTATTCAAAAATCATTTAAAAATTTAACTAGTGACAAGTTTTTGCGAAAGAGCGTCTAAGTATGAGGTATTAGCTAAAACTCAGACATTCAATGTTCTTAAATAATCATTAAATGTATTCAAAAATACTTTCAAAATTTAACTAATGACAAGTTTTTACTGAAATTCCCAATTAAAAACCTCTTGCAAAATTTCAGTTCAATATTAATTATATTTAAGATGTTCATTTTGTATATTTTCCATTATAACGATCTTTGCTCGTCTCATTTTTACTTATTTTCTTAACAACAAAATATTTATAAATAGCTTAATTATAAAAATTCATTCACATTTTATATTATTAATTTGTTTTGCTCACGATTCCAAAATTAATTGAACACCGCATATTGCTACTCCATTTGTGAAAATTAAATTTATCATCTTGCGTATTCAAAAATATTTCCATCAAAAAATAAATTCGTAAATATTTCTATGCCATAACAAATCATTGTTAAAAATTTTAAATTCCAGTGTAACGTAAGGATCTTTTGTTTATTTCGATTTTAGCTTTGTAAACTAAGGCGAGACATTCTGAAATAAAATCTCAATAGAGGAAATGTAATTTCCTTTAAGACAAAACACTCATTAGATAAGAATTTCTTGCGAAAAATAATCTATTCTATTTGGTTTGCTATAGTACTATAACAGAACAAATATTAATATATAATAACTTCAAGGTAAAATTTCAGTATGATTAATTTCTTTTTTGATATTCAGAAATTTTCATTAATGTATCTGTAAATTATTGAAATAGAAAGAATGTGAATTATCATTTTACTAAACAGCAAACAACCAACAGAGTGAAAAAATGTCCAGACCGGAGTTCGATCCCAGATCCTTGGCTATAGCGCACCAAGTGCTTTACCAATTAAGCTATCCGGACGTCATTCTGTCTAGCATTATGTCACTCTTATATGGCTAGGCTACAACCTTGCAGCACAAGATGGAAGGTCAATCATGAGTACAACTCCTAGTGGCATACATGAGACAAACCAAACCCTAAATCGGTGAATATTTATATACTAATTAATTTTTCGGCAGAGCTGAAATTACGCTGTAAATTACTGAAATAGAAAGGATGTGAATTATCACTTTACTAAACAGCGTGCAACCAACAGAATGAAAATATGTATAGACCGGGGTTCGATCCCGGATCCTTGGGTATAGCACATCAAGTGCTTTACCAATTAAGCTATCCGGACGACATCCTGAAAAATTAATTAGTATATAAATATTCACCGATTCTGGGTTTGATTTGTCTCATGTATGCTCCCAGGAGTTGTGCTCATGATTGACGTTCCATCTTGTGCTGCAAGGTTGTAGCCTAGCCATATAAGAGTGACATAATGCTAGACAGAATGTCGTCCAGATGGCTTAATTGGTAAATGCGCTATACCAAGGGATCCGGAATCGAACCCCTGTCTGGACATTTTTTCACTCTGTTGGTTGTGCGCTGTTTAGTAAAGTGATAATTCACATCCCTTGTATTGGAAAAAATTATGTTATAAGCAGAATGGAAGTAATCTTGATACAAAAATCTTCATTGGTATTTTTTATTGCATATTTGATTATTATAGTCATAAACTGCTCGCATTTTAATGTGATAGAATTTTCAGGAATTTTCTGTATACCATGCAAATATATTGGCTGCAGCTTACTTACAACATTTGCAACAAAGATTATGTTCATATATGTTCATATATGAACATATATGGACGATTATATAAACGATATGATTATGTTCATATATGTTCATATCAATACATGCTTTGAACAAAATAATGTGGAAATAACATTTGAAGAAAACAGTGGCATTTTTAGGAGAATAATGCAAAGCGTATATGGCGGCGTTCTAGACAATGTCCAATTACACTTATACAGAGAAAATAAAAATAAACTCTAGCAGATTTTTTAATCTCAAAATCCCTGCCTTCTAAATTTTAAAAATTCTTAAGTATGACAGTTCTCAAGTATGAAAGAGTTTTTAAGCATGAGGTATTAACCAAAACTCAGATAATCATTGTTCTTAAATAGTCATTATATGCATTCAAAAATCTAAACATTTCATTAATCACATGTGTTTACTGAAATTCCGCTATAAAAATTTCTATTTATTATTCATTAGATTTAAGATAACATTTTGTGTATTTTCCATTGTAATTTTATTTTTGCCCGTCTTCATTTTACTTTATTTTATGAACCACAAAATATTTGTAAGTAGCTTAATTATTTCTCTAAAATTTAATTCACATTCTATATCTAAATCTTTTCGCTTGCTGTTCCAAAATTCACAGAACACCGCATATTCTTACACCATTTGTGAAATTAAATTGATTATCTTACCCAATGAAAAATATTTTCGGCATGGATTAAATGCGAAATATTTCTATGCCATAACAAATAATAGTCTTTATTTAATATATTCAAATAATTTCTTTATTTCGATTATTACAAATTGAATAGAGTAAGCGGTAAGGAAATCTCGATAAAAGAAAGAAATTCCATTAAGATAAGCACTCATTAGCTGAAAATGTCCTATGGAATATAATCTATTTTATTGGTTGATCTATTACATTGTGATTGCTAGATAAATATTAAGAGAAAATAATTTCAAGACGAAAATATAATGCTATTATTATATCTTCTTTTCTATAGCAAGATTTTCTCTTTATTCTAGGAAATTTACGCCTCTAGAGATTTAGGGGATTTGAATACTAGGTTCTTCATAAAGTTATAGTCGGCATATTGAAACACAGAAATTCTTTAATTAATTAATGCAAATATTACTTTATATAAAAATCTGGTATCGAAATCTCCTGAGGCATACGAACACTATCTATCTATATTATAAAGGACAAACGTGTCCATGCGTAACGCTGACGTCATTTTGCGAATGGCAACAGTTGACAATGGAATTTCGGTTTTGCAATTTTTGCTACTCCATTTTTTTTAAATTTCTAAACATTGCATATTTTTAATTTTTACACCATTAAATAGGAAAAAAAATGGACTTTCAAATGCAATTTGTTTGAAAACTGTATTGCAATTTACTCATTTATTATACCCTTTAAATTAAATTTCAAGCATGATTTTTTAAAAATCTATCTTTCTCGCTTCCAGACGATTACAAAGTATTAATCCGTTTGCACTTTAAACAATATAAAAAGTTCAGCATTTGCTTCCAGCTAATGATCCATAACGAAATTAAAACTTTATTATGCAATCCATAAAATAGTATAAATAAAACACAAATTTAACAAACATCCAATAGAAAAAAAAGCTCTTAAAACTGCTGAAATTATGAGAATACAAGAGAGGAAAATTCTGCTATAAGGCCGAATATAGATTGCCACACACGGCTTTTATTTAAAAAATAAATAAACTAGCTGTAACTCAGAATAAAAACGCAATGACAACAAACAATTTTAAAATATCTAAATAACAAATAAAATTCCCCCTGTTAAAGTGTTGAGTTGTTCAATAACCATTCGATTTAGAAAAATATTTTTCTACCACTGAGCAATTTTTTTTAATGAAATTTAATTCATGTTGCTATGGCAGCAGACGATAAAACGATATCTTTGGAATAAGGGAATAAATAGAAGAAAAAATTTTGTTGATGTTTGTGATAAAATGTTTTTCTTTATTTTTTAAAAATGTATATACATAATTCACTTTTATATTTTAACAGAATAATAAGTTTACTATAATTCGTTACTCATGCTATGGCCAGTATACACGATACACGTCGAGCCACAATGCCTTTATCATTATCTTTTTACGCGTAAAAGTTTCGATACGGTACTCCATTGTGAAGTTTTGTAATTTTTGAAATCTAATATTTTAAAAACGACACATCCATTAGATTTGAAATTTATATCAAGAAAAATACAATTTTTTACCATTCTAACGCAGTTTGTAAAACAATTTTGTGAAAAATACTTTTTGAGTTATTAATTTTTTAAGTAACTTCAAATGTTTCATTTTCCGAGATTAATCTGTGGCAACGATGGATTGCTGTGACTTTGCATAAACATGAAAAATGATAGAGATTGAAAGAATAAGCCTCCCTGTGTGTGGCTAAAAAAAGAAATGCTGTAGATAACGAAATGTTTATAGCGATTTCTTCGGCTATGAACTTCTATCACGAGATAAATGGGAATTTATCGCTTTTAATAAATTTCAAAATTTTATTTTAATATATAATTGACATATTTCTTCTGAATCTAAAAAAATTATTAAATGTAAAAAATCGATTTTTAGAGTTTTCAATAATAAAAAAACAAATAGTTTTCATCTGTATTCTCTAACCCGGGAAGCCCGGGTTGGATGCACTAGTTATATTAAAGAAGAAAGTTGCGTTACATTTGGAAATAAAGTATCTGATTAGTAGGAAATTTTACTGCAAATTTAATTGAATTAGTGATTATTGCACTAATAAAGTAGCGACAATTGAGATTTTATTTTATTTTTAAAAAGTTAGTGCTACTGGTTACACATATAAAATTTTCGTCGAAAACTGAATTAAATTGTTTGAGAGTATTTGGCTCAAACTAAGTTAATATTAATTTAGATATTTATACAGAAAGAAAAATGAACACGAATACTGGCAGATTTTTGAATGCCGAAAATGCATGCTTCTTAAATATGAAAAGCATTATAAAGTATGACAGTTCTCAGGTATGAAAGAGTTTTTAAGTATGAGGTAGTAACTAAAACTCAAATATTCATTGTTCTTAAATATTCTTTAAATATATTCAAAAAACATTTCAATATTTAACTAAAGACATGTTTTTGCAATTCCCAAGTAACAAAATTCTTTTTACTATGCATTAGATTTAATAATAACATTTTGTATATTTTCCATTGTAAAGATCTTCGTTCGTCTTCTTTTGACTTTATTTTCTTAACCACAAAATATTTGTGAGTAGCTTACTTATTTCTAAAAGTTAATTCACATTCTATATCTAATTCTTACCACTTACGGTTCCAAAATTAACTGAGCACTGCTTATTCTTACGCCATTTGCGAAATTAAAGTGATTAACATACCCAATGGAAAATATTTTCAGCATGAATTGAAGGCGAAATATTTCTATGCCGTAACAAATAAAACTCTTTATTTAATAAATTCGTATAATTCTTTATTTATAGTCTTGTAAATTGAATAGAATAAGTGTTAAAGAAATCTCAATAAAGAAAAGAAATTCCATTAAGAAATCCAAGTACTCATTAGCTAAAAATTTCCAATGGATTATAATCTATTTTATTGGTTTCTCGCACTGCTACATTGCTTTTCTTTGATAAATATTAATAAAAGGTAACTTCAAGGCGAAAATATAATGCTATTATTAAGCCTTGCGCGGCAGCGCAAGGCTTATTTATTTCCAGTGTGACATCCTAATGTTAATTTAACACAGGAAATCCCATTGAACGAGTTAATTTACTAGAGTTTTTCCCACTTTTTGTACGCGCTTCCACAAATTTTCTTCAAAACACCTAATTCTGTAAAAAAATAAATCCTCCAATCAAAAAACTCTAAATGTAGTAAACGTGGAGTCTTTAAATTAAAGTCCAAATACTGATTAAAGTGATAAAAACATAACACGGAATATTTAAAATAATTAGCTAAAATTTGGCACGCGATGATCGATAGATTGAAGAAGCAATAAAAATAAAAACAAATAATAATTTTTCACGTTTCCCAGTTTTGGCCAATTTAAGCACCTGCTAGCCTTGGACATGCGATCTCGTGGTATATGTTTACTATTTCAAAAATATACGAGAATATTGTATTTATCTTTAAGATCCGAAGATGTCACCAATAGTTGTGAACGATCTACATTAAAAAGGTATTTTAAATATTCCGTGTTATGTTTTTATCACTTTAAGCAGTATTTGGACTTTAATTTAGATGTTACTGTCTTTATCAAAATTGGATGAATGTTCGATATTTACTTATCTAGTGATACTGTGATGTTACGAAATGCGTTTTTAAATTTCTCTCTTAATCGATGATTACTAAAATTCAACATGGTGAAAAAATGCAAATTTTCTGGTTGCAAGAGTGATGCACGATACTTTTACAAAGACTATATGCTGGGAGTTTTGTTTTTCCCTTTTCCTAAACCACAGAAAAACTTGAGTAAATGTAACGAATGGCTTTCTGCTTGTGGTATAACAGAAACGATGACTAGAGACTGGTATGTTTGCTCTCGGCATTTCATTGATTTAAATGGCCCAACTGAAGAGTATCCTAACCCTATACAAAGAGTATCTCTGTCTGAACCGTTAAGTGATACATCAAATAAATATTCACGATATTATCGAGGAAATCGTGAAATTATCAAAAATAAAAGAGCCGCATACTATAAAAAATGTAAAAGCCAGATACAGAAGCGTAATACTTCATATTGTTTGCGAAATAAATCAAAGGCTAATAAATATAAGCTAAAATACTGGAAAAAAAATACTCAAATCATAATAGGATTCTCACCTCTAAGAAAATTAATCCTTCAAGATATCGACAGCTTGCTTTAGTGAAAAATCTGCTAGAGAGTTATAAATCAAACATAGCTCAGCAAAGCAGAAGAACAAATATTCAATTTCTAAAAACTCAAATAAAAGCTCAATTACTTGCGCGTAAAGCTATTCATACTAAAAATGTTTTGTATGCAAAGAGTTCATCGGCTTCAGAAAATTTTTCAAACAAATTTCAATAGATGTTATCAAAATCAACTCAAAATATCACTGCAGAAAATTTATGTGAAATAATTGGTGGCGAAAGAATTCACAACTCCAATGCAGAACCCTATTTTTGGGAAATAGCATATCACCCATTAGTTCACATACATTTAGATCATAATTATAGTAGTCATTCCAATTCTAAAATAGAACATATTCCTTTAGGTGATTTACATTTCGAGAAAAACATTGATGGTCATCATCCCAAAACTCTAATGTAGAAATGTGGACCTCTCTGTAACATTTGAGAGAATTCAGTTCGAAGGTTATTGCATATTCTTCATATATTTGCTTCTTCTCAGGGCAGTTCTACAAAGGAATTATTTTCAAACATAGATTGTTGTGAGTATAAATCGTATTACATAAAAGAAGATCAAATGTGTGCTGTTAATGAAATTATTGTTATGAAATTATTGTAACAAATGAAAACGAGATCAATAAATGGACTGTTTGTGACGATAAGAAAATAACAGATCGTACACGTTTTGTAAAAAATCTTGCAGATGTTTACATTTTGCTTCTACAGAAATGTTAAATTAAGAAATTGTCAATATAAGGTAAAATATTTATTCAGCTACAAAAAGAAATATTTTGCTGAAAATTTCATCCTCCATAACTACACATTTTATAACAAAATCAGAATACAGTTGTTTCATATATGCTCATTATTATTTTTTTGCTTCTTATGTGATAAAACAACATAAGATGTTATTAATAGCTTTCACACACGCTTACTAGTGTCTCTTTCCAAAGTGGTTGCAAATGTATTTTACACTATGGCATAAAATTATTTGCAAAAATGAACATGATTCGTTTTATTATTATCATTATAAAGATGAGAAACAATCCGTTAAAGTCCGTTATATACATTTTTTTGTTAAAAATTACTTTTATTATTTTAATTGTTTACAGAATAATCAGTGTTTGAACTGTATATTTCATATTACCAATACTGATTTTGATACGTGCAGTCTTTTACATACTTGCCTCGTTTGAATCTTGTCTGCTTCATATTAAATTGTTATTAAAAAACTTGAGATATTAAAAAAAAGGAACCTGCAAAGCAAATTAAAAAAATAAATTTATTTCCATTTTGTTAAGCCCGAGAAGGGACAGATATTAAAATTATTTTATTTAGTCAATGCTACAATAATGTTGCATTTTTATATTAAATCTTGCTCAGTCTATTTAATCTTAAAAAATTAAATTTAAATTTGAAAAATGATATTAAAGCAACTTTAAAACATTTCATTTAGAAATCTAAATAAATCTTCAACTTTTTTTCAGTTTTACATGCATTATACAAAATTTGTATTGTAGCAAATTCTAACAGACAAGAAACATGAGAAGTTCAAATAATTTTAAAAAGTTGAAGATTTATTTAGATTTCTAAATGAAATGTTTTAAAGTTGCTTTAATATCATGTTTCAAATTTAAATTTAATTTTTTAAGATTAAATAGACTGAGCAAGATTTAATATAAAAATGCAACATTATTGTAGCATTGACTAAATAAAATAATTTTAATATCTGTCCCTTCTCGGGCTTAACAAAATGGAAATAAATTTATTTTTTTAATTTGCTTTGCAGGTTCCTTTTTTTTAATTATATATTCTTGTCTTCAGGAAGATTTCATTTTTATTGTCTGAGTGCAACGAAGACTCATACACAGCGCAGTATTACTTTGTCCCATATATAGCTACGATGGATATTAAAACCTTTCGTCAAGCATAACTCAAAAAATATTTAACGGATTTCGTTCAAATTTTTACAGCAGGTACCTATAAAGGTGACAACGACGTCTATTTATTACCAAGAATAAATGTTAAACCGTTTGGAAATTATATTAAAAAAATAGATAAAAAAGCACAATTAAAGTACATACGTCACGAAATTTTGTGGTACGTCATTTTCACCGGCGGGAGATTTTCGTAGACAATCGGAATTGAAAAGTTCATGGAGTACATGGAGCAAAAAAAATATGCACGCACTAATATTCAGCGAAATCGAAAATAAATCTGGATTTTTTTCTGTTTAAAAGAAAAACCCCGCAATAACTTAGTAGACTTGGTATTAGAGATTTGGCGCAAATCTCAGCAATAGCAGCTTTTTTTATTTCTCATGTGTAAATAAAAAAAAAAAAAAAATTCTTTGGTGTTTAAATAAAAGATTTCGATTCATGGCATTCTTTTTTTTTCTCTTTTTAGCATTTTAAATGGGATTAATGAAAGGCATGTATTTTAAATTAAATGAGTGAAAGGTTTATATTTAAATGAATTCAATATGAAAATGTTATAGGAACAATATTTGGCTATTTATCAACTGCGCCAGGATAACATAAAAGTACCAATATATCAAACGGTATGTAGTATGTGAAATGAAACAATTATAATCACCCATCGTACAAGAAAAAAAACTAATATTCTGCATTCAGAGGGAAAAATCCATCTCCTGTGCCGTAAGATTTGGCGAGTTCTTTTTTGGTGATAAGTTTTTCGATGAGATTGTTGGGATCTGAAGGATTTGGCTTACTTTTTCTAAATCTTATTTTTTTGCAGATGTAGTATTATGTAAATATATTTTTTTGCAGATATTTTTCTATTTTGTATATTTTCTATTTGGCATTTGGAAAAGAGATTTTTACCTTTTTATCTGTGCCTTCGGAAATATTAAAAAATAAAAAAAGATTTACATGTATCAAGCGTTTAATTTTTATACGGACCACTTCTCCATTTTTAGATTTGGTACTTTTCGGTTAGCCGGGCGCCAGTGAAATTTATATATCTATGTATACATATATATACATATATCTATACATACACACATTTATATATGCATGTATGTATATATACATATATATATACACATACATATATGTGTGTATGTATACATATATATGTATACATAGATATATACATTTCACTGGCGCCCGGCTAACCGAAAAGTACCTTAGATTTTAAATGCTATTTATTATTTACTAGCCGTTTATTAATTTTTTACAATTTACCACCCTGACAATAACAATTATTTATCACAAAAATGCCTCTTAGGTTTGTTATACAAGTTTGTTTATGTGTTTTCATTACTTATTAAAATATCGAATATGGCGATAAAATTTCATTTTAGCATCGTGCTTAAATTTTTAAGATGGCGCAAAAACATGCTTTAATAAACGTATGTTTGTAAATATTTCAAAAACATGTTTTACCGCTCTCTTGAAAAATTTTGTAAGATGCTATAACTAGCTTTTGGCACCATTTAAAAAATTTTTCGCCAACCGACAAAGGATACGAAACTTTTTCCCATTCAGATATACATGCAAGGCTGGTCTCAAACAAGAGTAAAGCTAGCAACAATATTGTTTTAACTCTATAAGAGTTACAATAATGATATTAAATACTCCGATTGGCTTTGGGCCCAATTACGAAAGTTTCTCCTACAAAAAAACTGTAGAAGAAGTCTTTTACATTTGTTTCAAATGAAGCTCGGTCTACAATGTATTAGTTAATAATACAAACAACACTAATGGCATGGAGGCAAAAGTTTTAATTTAAATGTATATATTTGAAACCCTCCCCCACCCCCAACCCCCCAACCCCCCCAAAAAAAGAAAAGAAAAGAAAAGAAAGTTACAGTAATGAATTTAAAATGGCGTTAAGCCACGCTTTCTGACATTAGCAATTGGCTGCAAACGCGATAACGAAACTTTCACTTAACTTAATAACAAGTAGCTAATATAGCTCTCCGGGTACTTTGCAGTTTTACAGACCTTGTGGTTTTTTTTAAAAAGCTTGAGACAATTCAGGTTTAAGAAGTTGAGATGTACTATTAAATGATATAAACAACTATGAACACAAAACTGATGAATTATTATTCAGGTTTATGTATGTATTTAAAAAAAATGCATCTGATTACATTTATTAGATAAATTACTTCTGTTTGCATTTAATAACTGATAAACGGCTTCTGTATATTAAATGAACTGTTTAAATATTGGGAAGAGGTGGCGAGAGGTAGAAAGACGAGTAAACAAACGGGTAGACAGACGGGTAGAGAGATGGGTAGAGAGACGAGTAGCGACATAGGTAGACTGACGGGTTGCGAAACGAATAGACAGACGGCTAGAGAGAAAGGTAAAAAGAGGGTTGACAGAGGGGTAGAGAGATGGGTCTCGAGACGGGTAGCGACACCGATAGACTGGAATGTAGCGAGAAAGGTTGTGAGACGCGTAGCGTGGTAGATAAAGAGACGAGTAGAGAGATGAGTACAGCGACAAGTTAACTGACGGGTAATGAGATTGATAGCGAGACTGGTGAAGAGTAGGGTACAAAAACAGACGGATAGTGAGACGGGTATACAGACGAGTAGAGAGACAGTAGATGGGTACGGAGATGGGTAAGAAGATGGGTAGAGAGGCGTATAGCCAGACGGGTAGAGAGACAGATAGACAAATGGGTAGCGAAGTGGATAGAGACACGGCTAGACATACAAGTAGTTAGACGGATAGACAGACGGTTAGAGAAATAGATTGGCGGGTAGCGAGATCGGTAGAGGAATATAGAGACAGGTAGAGAGATAGACAATCAGTTAGAGAGACGGGCAGAAAAACGGATAGGGAAACAGACAGATTGTGGAGAGACAGACAGACAGGCAAAAGAAAAGTCTGCGGATTGGCGCAGTAAAGGCGCAGGGGGCAGAGCCTCCTAGAGAATAATCAAGAAGTATCTGTTAAGCTTAACTTTGTAATATATATAATTTTCAATTTTGCCGATATGGAGATTTAATGTAAAAGTTATTTTACAGAAGTCATCGAAAGATTTTTTGTATACTTTAATAGTAATTTAGACTATAGTTTTGCAATCTGGTTTGTAGCAAAACATGCTATCAATGTGGTTTAAAGTGTAAGAGTTTCTATAAACAGTTATACAAATAATAGATATATAATCAAGGAAGAAAAATTTTAAATTCACACACAAAAAAGGTGCAACAATGAAATTAAATTTGCGCTAAGCCACGCTTGATAGAATAATCTATTGGCTGCAAATCCAATTACGTAACTTTAAAAAGCTTGGCGTTTTAAAAGATCCGGCGTTTTTTTTTTTTTCAAGTTTTGCGCAATACGCGCTTAAGAAAATGAGATTCTTTGCCACATGTTAAAAAAAAATATGACAACACATCTGATGAACGGTACTTCTTTTCTATTTTTTTAACAGTGTATATGAATTTATATATGATATTTTGTAATTCTATCATTTAATTTGCTCTTTTTCTTTATATTGTAATTGTTAACCCTATGTTCTCAGCAATATCACTCAGACTAATCCCTTTGAGGGAAGTCCTAGTTTAAGGCTGTTATGCCTCGGGAGATCCAGGGGTTTTGAATTAGATTTTTCGTAAAGTAATAGTCGGCATATTGAAACACAGAATTACCTCATTAACCCCTTGAGGGGCACCCGTATATAATATATACCACTTTTTAATGCATAACTTTGCTACCAGTATTATTAAATAAAAATATTTATTATTGTTTTTTGCAGATTGAAAGGTAATAATTCATTATTTAAATTTACTGGTGCCAAAACATCGCAAAATTTAGCATTTTTAGACCACGTGCTTGCTCTACAAAAGGTCAAATAATGCAAATATTACTTTACGAATAATCTGGTACTGAAATCTCCTGAGGCGTAAGAACATTGTTATATTAAAAAAGAAAATTGTGTTACATTTCAAATAAAGTATCTTAATAGTAGTGTATTTATTTGCAAATTAAATTGAATTAAGGATTATTGTGATAATGAAGCAGCTACAATCGTGATTTTATATGATTTTAACAAAAGTGTTCGCTACTGGTCACATATATAAATTTTTCGTCTAAAACTTAATTATATTGTTTGAGATTGTTTGGTTAAAACAAAGTTAATATTAATTTAGATATTTATACAGAAAAAAAAATGAACACGAATACTGGCAAATTTTACAATGACAAAAATTAAGTTCTTAAGTATGATAGTTCTCAAGTATGAAACAGATTTTATTTATGAGGAAATTAACTAAAACTCAAATATTCATTTTTCTTAAATTGTGATTAAATGCATTCCAAAATCCTTTCAATATTTAACCAATGACACGTTTTTACAATTCCCAAGTAAAAAACTCTGGTAAAATTTCTGTTTACTATTCATTGGATTTACACAGGTGCCAAGCTCTCATTAATATTCCGTAATATGTGGGTTAATTTGACCCAGGTTTAATACGTTTTGCACCAGAAATTTTGTTAAGAAATGAAATTAAAAATAAATTCCACGTAGAAACCTGAAATTGTATAAATAAAGATTCATTCAATAATTTTTCTGGTTTCAAGCTTTGTTAAACTGTGTCAGATTAAACCACATATTACGGAGGATTAGTGGGAACTTGGTACCTCTGGATTTAAAGTAACATTTTGTATATTTTCCATTGTAATGGGCTTCGTCCGTCTTGTTTTTACTTTATTTTATTAACCACAGAATACTTGTAAGTAGCTTAATTATTTCTAAAAGTTCATGCATATTCTGTCTATAATTGTTTTCGCTTACGGTCAAAAATTAACTGAGCACCGCATATTCTTACGCATTTTGTTAAAATTAAATTGATTATCTTACCGGTGAAAAGATTTTCAGCTTGAAATAAATGCGCAAATTCTCTCTGCCGTAATAAATAATGTATCTTTATTTAATAAATTCAATTAATTAATTTATTTAAATTCTTGTAAAGTGAATAAAATCAGCGGTAATGAAATCTCGATAAAGATAAGAAATTCCATTAATATACGTACTCATTAGTTAAAAATGTCCTATGGAATGTAATCTATTTTATTGGCTGCTCTGCTACATTGTATTTTCTGGATAAACAGTTATAGAAAACAACTTCAAGGCAAAAATATAATGCTATTATTATATCTTCTTATCTTCTAATAAAAATTTTCTTAGGCGTCAGCTACCACCTTTTTTTAATATTAATATTTGTTTTCGGCATCAACTTACGTTTACTCACTACAGCCGTAAATTAAAAATCACGTTACTGTTAAAGGTATGGGGTTACGTTTAGAGGGGGGGGGGGATTTCATCTGTTAATTAAATGTCGTTAAATGTCGGTAATTCGTTAAATTTGATGGGGGGGGGGGAGGCGCCTTCCACTGCCTGAGTGCGTATTCTTTTCTCGGGTTCTATGGTCCCGATTTCAACGGGAATTGGTTAATTCAAATGAGCTTATGATTCAGCTACTTTCAGCTTTATGAAAGTTTATCTTCAATTACCACCATTTTCGAATATTAACGGCGCATTCTTTTCTCAAGTTCTATGGGCAAGATTTCAACAGGTGTTGATTCATTCAACTTTGTTTTCTATTGTCTTAAAGATTTTAGTTCCTCCGCTAAAGGCCGCCTTCTTATTTCCAATTTATGGGCCCGATTACTACAAGGTTTGGCTCATTCAACTTGGTTTTTGATTGTGTCTGGCACATCCGGAACACTCCTAGTATACGCATCATTAGGCAGCAGGGACACAGGTCACAGATTCATTCGGAAATTGGTTTGTTGGAAACATTCTAGATGCTGCTGAATTCATTGGCGCCCCGGAAACTAACTTCATTTGAAGCACTCTACGCTGCCGAAGGTAGTGGGGCCCCCAAGGTCAAACTGGGCGGGGTGACCTACCTTTCGGTTTAAGCTCAACTAGCCCCGCCCAGTAGGTTTGTTTACCTAATTATACTGAGCATTACTAAATTATACGTTGTGATATTGAGCAATAATTATACAATGTAATTCTGAAATACAAGTTCTCAAAATACAAGATTACAAAAATATAAATTACTCAGCTAGTATTTAATGAAATTTTTTATGTTACATGCGAAACGAGGTATATTAATATTAGTGAGTTTTATTGCAATTAATCATTAGTGATTATTGAAGCAATGAACCACTAGTAATATTTATCCAGCAAAAGCAATTCAGCAGCGCAGCCAATAAAATAGATTATATTTCACAAGAAATTATTAGTTAATAAGTACTTCTCTTAATAGAAATTATTTTCTTTAATAAATCTTCGAACTACCTGTTATTTTAGACATTATTTTAATTATTAACACATATAGACAGGCACTGTAGCTTCTCAAAAACATATTTAAAAACATATAAAACCAGTCCACATGCTAAAAGTTTTCGTAAAAGTAAAGTATTTTCGCCTGTTTGCTCAGGCATCTTCAATACTGATGTATCGTATTTTCTGCTCCGTCAGTCCGACCCTTTCGAAACTCTCCCTCTATCTCCTCCTAACAGCATCTGGCGCCATCTGGTGTCAATCTTGGCGTGAGTTACGTCGTTGCAAGTTTTTGTATCTGATGTGTATATCTCTATCGCCTCTCTCTGCAATGCATAGTTTAGATTATTGTAATTAGCTAACTTCTTAACATTATTAAAGTCTATTTTAATTGGGAATGTACTGTTTAATCGGGCTATTGCAGTGCTTGATTTTCCTAAATTTATATCTCTTCTGTGTTCTTTAATTCTCTCCTGGATTTTCCTTTTTGTCATGCCTATATATGAGTTATCTTTTCCTTCGTTATCTTTGAAATGAATTTTTGTATATCCCTGATGTCTGTTGATAATTTATCTTCTCCGTATCTGATCTGATTAATTTGAAAATGGACGCATCTGGAGTGATAGGAGTATTTATTCCAAGTTTTTTTTAATTCTCTTTTTAATTTTAGGGAAACGCCTTTTATAAACGGAATTGAGTTCGTAAATTTTATTTCTTTTTGAGCTGGTTGTATTCTATTATATCTTGATGCCGCTTTTTCGATTAACTTCTGTATAGTTTTTGTGGCATATTCTTGATTTTCCAAGTTTAGTTATTTCATTTTGCGCTAAGTTTCTTATCCGGCTTGTATTGTCTTCGGAAATGTACGTTAAAGCCTGTTCAATCTTCGGGATTGCATCTTTTGGGTTTGTATCAGGCACATACTTTGGTCCCAATTTTAAACACTTATCTTCTTTTTCAGTTACATGGTAAGACGAGATATTTACATACGGTATTTCCGGTGTACTGTCTTTATACTCATTCTTGCACTTAGATTTTTGTAGCCAGAAATTTAGTTTTTTATCTAATTTCTTTTCGTGTTTCTGTTTTTCAGTCGTTCTGATTTTGTTCAGTCGAGTTACAATTTGTTTCATTTCGTCTGCTGTCATTTTTTCTGACAGAATCCCTAAAAGAAAAAATGACAGCAGACGAAATGAAACAAATTAAAGAAAAAATGACAGCAGACGAAATGAAACAAATTATACTCGACTGAACAAAATCAGAACGACTGAAAAACAGAAACACGAAAAGAAATTAGATAAAAAACTAAATTTCTGGCTACAAAAATCTAAGTGCAAGAATGAGTATAAAGACAGTACACCGGAAATACCGTATGTAAATATCTCGTCTTACCATGTAACTGAAAAAGGAGATAAGTGTTTAAAATTGGGACCAAAGTATGTGCCTGATACAAAGATAAACCTAAAAGATGCAATCCCGAAGATTGAACAGGCTTTAACGTATATTTCCGAAGACAATGCAAGCCGGATAAGAAACTTAGCGCAAAACGAAATAACTAAACTTGGAAAATCAAGAAACACAGTGGATGAAAATATAAAAATTATCTCTGAATTAAAACAAAAACATAACATTTCTACAAACAGACAAAACAGGAAAAATTGCTTTAATGGATAAAACTGAATATATAAAAATGATGGAAGAGACAATACAAAATATGGGGGTGGAAAAGATTAATAAAGATCCAAATAATAAGATAAATAGGAAATACGAAACATTGTTAAGAGATGGAAAATGGCCGGAGGGAAGGATACCAAAAAAGAAAAATTTTACCCCTAACACACCTATAATATTTGGGAAATTAAAAGATCATAAAAATCCGATGAAAATGAGACCTATAGTTAACAAACGCTCAAGCCCAACATATGACCTAGAAACACACTTGAAAAACTATTATAGAAAACTACTTCCGCCATAAAACGTATCAATAATCTCAACAAATGAATTTATACAGCAAATAACAGAATTTAAACCGAATCCAGATGACTACATGATTAGCTTAGACGTAACAAGCCTCTACCCATCCATAGATACAGAAGAAATGGCTAATATTATAAATACGAAAATAAACACAGAATATACAGATTGTGATATCAGGAATACATTACAAAGCGCAACGAACTTAGTACTACGAGAAAACTATTTTAAATTTAATAACCAGATATATAAACAACTTAAAGGTGTACCGATGGGATCTCCAATATCAAATATAATAGCGGAATGGAAAATGCGATTACTTGAAGAAACCATTATAAATGAATTAAAAAATCTAATCAAAATATGGGTAAGATACGTAGATGATATATTTATAATAACTACGAAAAATACAAACCTCCCCCCCTTGCTGGAAAAACTTAACTCATACGATCAAAATATTCAGTTTACTATAGAAACAGAAAACTATAACGCACTAGCATTCCTGGACGTACAACCTATTCGATCAGCAGATAAACTACAGACAACAGTATTTAGAAAACCAAATGCAAATGTTCACATAATCTCAAAATATTCCAGAACCCCCTTCCCATACAAGATAGCTGCAATAAATACATACATTCATAGAGCCTTTAAAGTATGTTCAACAGAAGATCTCTTTGACGCAGAAATAAATAAAATTAAAACAATAGCTAAGGATGCAGGATATGCCACAAAAATTATACAGAAGTTAATCGAAAAAGCAGCATCAAGATATAATAGAATACAACCAGCTCAAAAAGAAATAAAATTTACGAACTCAATTCCGTTTATAAAAGGCGTTTCCCTAAAATTAAAAAAAGATTTAAAAAAACTTGGAATAAATACTCCTATCACTCCAGATGCGTCCATTTTCAAATTAATCAGATCAGATACGGAGAAGATAAATTATCAACAGACATCAGGGATATACAAAAATTCATTTCAAAGATAACGAAGGAAAAGATAACTCATATATAGGCATGACAAAAAGGAAAATCCAGGAGAGAATTAAAGAACACAGAAGAGATATAAATTTAGGAAAATCAAGCACTGCAATAGCCCGATTAAACAATACATTCCCAATTAAAATAGACTTTAATAATGTTAAGAAGTTAGCTAATTACAATAATCTAAACTATGCATTGCAGAGAGAGGCGATAGAGATATACACATCAGATACAAAAACTTGCAACGACGTAACTCACGCCAAGATTGACACCAGATGGCGCCAAATGCTGTTAGGAGGAGATAGAGGGAGAGTTTCGAAAGGGTCGGACTGACGGAGTAGAAAATACGATACATCAGTATTGAAGATGCCTGAGCAAACAGGCGAAAATATTTTACTTTTACGAAAACTTTTAGCATGTGGACTGGCTTTATATGTTTTTAAATATGTTTTTGAGAAGGTACAGTGCCTGTCTATATGTGTTAATAATTAAAATAATGTCTAAAATAACAGGTAGTTCGAAGATTTATTAATTAAAAATGACATTAGAGAAGATCATGGATTGAAATATTATTTTCTTTATTTAAATTTTATTTCACGATGTCTGCGTTCAATTTTCTAAATTAGAATCTGAATAAAGAAAACATTTTTGTGCATTCTGGAATTTTAAATGTTAAAAATAGTTTGTTATGCATGGAAATATTTGTAGCATTGTGGCTAGCTACTCTCTTATGAAGGTACTCAAGTGTCAAAAGGATTGTTCAGTTTTGTATTTGAACCTGAACGCGTTGTCCTGATAAATATAATGCTATCATTATATCGTCTTGTCTTCAGGAAGATTTTCTTTTTACACAGAGTTAATAAACCTTGTTAGATTCAGGGGATTTGAATACCAGATTTTTCGTAAATATGGTATTCCAACCTCCTGAGGCATATGATCCCAGCTATATTAAATAAATTTATTTTAATATTGGTAAGTTTAAGTGCAATTGAATCGAATTGAAGTAATGAACTGCTAGCAATATATATCCAGAAAAAACAATACAGCAGAGCAGCCAATAAAATAGATTATATTACTAAAAATAATTCTTAGTTAATGTGTACTTATCTTAGTGAGAATTCTTTTTTTTTATTTAAATTTTATTTCACAGTGCCTGCGTTAAATTTTCTAAATTAAAATCTGAATAAAGAAAACATTTTTGTGCATTCTGGAACTTTAAATTTTAACAATGGTTTGTTACGCATGGAAATATTTGTACCATTATGGCTGAACCTGAACGTGTTGTCCTGATTCCAACATTTCTGCGTGAACAAGCCATCTATTCTTCAAAAAGTGTGGGTGAATCTGATTGTCACATTTATTTTATGCAATAATATGTTAATTAGGTTTTATGTAGTCGACTGGCTGGTATAAATACGGCGGTAGTAAAGAGTATAGTCGGAATTTGTCAGATCTCGTCCCTTGAGGAACATTAATACAAGTTTGAGCTTTCAAACAGTCGTCCACGTGTCGTTAGCAGTGACGTTCCAGTGACAAGTTTTTACTGAAATACCCATTTAACCCGTCAGCACACGCGCCCCTTTCCATTACGTTACTACACGCGCGGGATAAATTTTACCCCAGTTGGTTTTCTTGTGTCAATTTCCCGACGGCTTGATTATAAACAAAAATTTATATTTTGAAATAAACTGGAAATCAATAAAGAACATAATTTAACTTAAAATAAGACGTTCTTGCTTGAAAAAAAGTATAAAGCTCAGAATGATAACGAACGAGTTTCTCACATTTTAAGTAATGATTCTGAGCTGGGGTAGATTTTATCCCAGCGCGTGTGCTGACGGGTTAAAAAACTCTTGTAAAATTTCTGTTTACTATTCATTAGATTTAAAATAATATTTTGTATATTACTGACCCATCATACGTAGTATAGGTTAAATCTTGTAATCGTTTTGGAAATCGAAAATTTTTTTTGACGGATTTACACTCTTCAGCTGATAAGTTTCCTGTTTTGTCTTTTAAATAGGAAAAATTCTAAATATGAGAGTTCTCAAGTATGAAAGAGTTCTTAAGTATAAGGTATTAGCAAAACCGCAGTTACTCATTCTCGTAAATGGTCATTAAAGGCATTCAAATATCATTTAAATATTTAACTAACTGCAAGTTTTTACTGAAATTTCGAATTAAAAAACTCTAGTAAAATTTCTTTTTACGATTCATTAGATTTAAAATAACATTTCCTACATTATCGATTGTAAAGGTCTTGTCCCGTATTCTTTTTACTTTATTTTCCTAACCACAAAAAACTTGTAAGTAGCTTAGTTATTTCTAAAAGTTAATTCACAGTCTATCTCTAATTCTTTTCGCTTACAGTTCCAAATTAACCAAACATTGCATATTTTTACGTCATTTGTGAAATTAAATTGATTATCTTACTCAATGAAAAATATTTTCAGCATGAATTAAATGCGAAATACTTTATGCCGTAAAAAATAATACTTTTTATTTAATAAAATCATATAATTCTTTATTTATATTCTTGCAAATTGAATAGAGTCAGCGGTAATGAAATCTCGATAAAGAAAAGAAATTCCATTAAGATAAGCATTCATTATCTAAAAATGTCCTATGGAATATAATCTATTTTGTTGGCTGTTCTGCTACATTCCGTTTTCTGGATAAATATGAATAGAAAATAACTTCATTGCGAAAATAAAATGCTATTATTATATCTCCTTTTCTTCAGGAAGATTTTATTTTTAAACAGAGTTAATAAACCTTGGGACATTGAAGGGATTTGAATACCACATTTTTCGTAAATATGGTATTCCAATCTCCTGATCCTTGCTATATGAAATAAATTTATTTTGATATTGGTAAGTTTAAGTGCAATTGAATCGTCATTAGCGATTATGAAGTACTAGTAATGAAGTACTAGCAATATTTACCCAGCAAAAACAATGTAGCAGAGCAGTCAATAAAATAGATTATATTCCTAAAAAAATTCTTAGCTAATGTGTACTTATCTTAATAAGAATTCTTTTCTTGATTTAAATTTTATTTCACGATGTCTGTGTTCAATTTTCTAAATTAGAATCTGAATAAAGAAAACATTTTTGTGCATTCTGGAATTTTAAATGTTATGAAAATTTACCATGTTATGCATGGAAATATTTGTAGAATTGTGGCTAGCTACTCTCTTATGAAGGTACTCAAGTGTCAAAAGGTTTGTTCAGTTTTGTATTTGAACCTGAACGCGTTGTCCTGATTCTAACATTTGTGCGTGCACAAGCCACCTATCTTGTCATTTCTTTTATTTTCGCAAAGTGTCGTTGAATCTGATTGTCACAATTATTTTATGCAATAATACCTTAATTAGGTTTTTATGTGGTCGACTGGCTGGTATAAATACGGTGGTAGTAGTGAGTGTAGTCGGAATTTGTAGGATCTCGTGCCTTTTGGAACAGTAATACAAGTTTGAGCTTTCAAACAGTCGTCCACGTCTCGTTAGTAGTGACGTTCCAGTTTGAAATTAAACTCTTCAACTGATATGCTTCATGTTATGCCTTTTAAATAGAAAAAAGTTTTGAGTATGAGAGTTCTCAAGTATGAAAGTGTTCTGAAGAATGAGGTAATAGCTAAAACTCAGATACTCATTCTTCTTAAATATCCATAAAAGACATTAAAAAAACTTTTCAATATTCAAGTTTTTACTTAAATTCCTATTTAAAAAACTCTTATAAAATTTCTGTTTACTATTCATTAGAGTTAAAATAACATTTTGTATGTTTTATATTGTAGTGGCCTTTCTCCGTCTTCTTTTTAGCTCACAGGCTATCAAAGCCTGAGAGCTTATGTGCCCGCCTGTTCTGTATGTATGTATGTGCGTACATATGTATGTACGTAACGCGATAACTCTTGATAGAACTAACCGTTTTACTTTAAATTTTGTTTATAGATTCCTTCTGATAAGGCGCTTCCCTGATTAGTTTTGGAGGTTCATTGGTTAAGCATAAAGGGGGAAAACGGGGGGTAACCCCCATAATTTAGATAAATAGGTTTTTCATGCAGAATTATCCCATTTTCTTCAAATTTTGTATATAGGTTCATTTTGATAATGTGCTTCTGTCAATAGTTTTGGGGGTTCATTGGTTAAGTATAAAGGGGGAAAGGAGGAGGATACCCCCCCCTAATTTAGATAAATGAGTTTTTCATGCAGAATTATCCGATTTTCTTCAAATTTTGTATATAGGTTCAATGTGATAATGCACTTCTCTGAATAGTTTTGGGGGTTCATTGGTTAAGTATAAAGGGGGAAAGGGGGGTTAATCCCCCCTTAATTTAGATAAATGGGTTTTTCATGCAGAATTATCCGATTTTCTTCAAATTTTGTATATATATTCATTGTAATTAGAGAATTCCCTGATTAGTTTAAGGAGTTCATTAGTTAACTATGAGGGGGGTAACGGGGGGATGACCCCCCCTTAATATATTGTTGATTTCTTTATTTTTCGAGGGGCTTATTTCAAATTCTTTGAAATAAGAGTGCAATGTACAATAAGTGTGAATAGCCTGTGAGCTCAATGCCCTCAGTTTAACTGGACAGTTTTCTTTTTATTAGTTTATTTTCTTAACAACAGAATACTTGTAAGTAGCTTAATTATTTCTAAAAGTTAACTGACATTCAATCTCTAATTTTTTTCGCTTACGGTTCTAAAATTAACTGAAACCACATATTTTTACGCTATTTTTCAAGTTAAATTGATTATCTAACCCAATGAAAAATATTTTGAGCGAGAATTAAATTCGAACTATTTTTATGCCACAACAAATGGCATTGAAATGGACGGTTATTTGTGTATTCTTTATTCGATATATTCAAATAATTTCTTTATTTCGATTCTTGCAAATTGAATAGAGTCAACGGTAATGAAATCTCGATAAAAGAAAAAAATTCCATTAAGATAAGCACTCATTAGCTAAAAATGTCCTATGGAATATAATCTATTTTATTAGTTGCTCTGCTACATTGTATTTGCTGGATAAACAATTAAAGAAAATAACTTCAAGGCGAAAATATAATGCCATTATTATATCTTCTTCTTTTCAGAAATATTTTCTCTTCATACAGGGTTATCATGCCTCAGAAGATTTATGGGATTTGAATACCAGATTTTTCGTAATGTAATAGTCGGCATTTTGAAACACATAATTTCTTCATTAAATAATGCAAATATTACGAAAAATCTAGTTTTGAAATCTCCCGAGGCTTAAGAACACTGTTATATTAAGGAAGAAAATTGTGTTACATTTGAAATAAAGTATGTTATTAATAGTTAATTTGAAATCTCCCGAGTCTTACGAACACTGTTATATTAAAGAAGAAAATTATGTTACATTTGAAATAAAGTATCTTATTATTAGTTAATTTGAAATCTCCCAAGTCTTACGAACACTGTTATATTAAAGAAGAAAATTATGTTACATTTGAAATAAAGTATCTAATTAATAGTTAATTTGAAATCTCCCGAGTATTACGAACACTGTTATATTAAAGAAGAAAATTATGTTACATTTGAAATAAAGTATCTTATTAGTTAATTTGAAATCTCCCGAGTCTTACGAACACTGTTATATTAAAGAAGACAATTATGTTACACTTGAAATAAAGTATCTTATTAATAGTTAATTTGAAATCTCCCGAGTCTTACGAACACTGTTATATTAAGGAAGACAATTATGTTACATTTGAAATAAAGTATCTTATTAATAGTTAATTTGAAATCTCCCGAGTCTTACGAAGACTGTTATATTAAGGAAGAAAATTATGTTACATTTGAAACAAAGTATCTTATTAATAGTTAATTTGAAATCTCCCGAGTCTTACGAACACTGTTATATTAAGGAAGAAAATTATGTTACATTTGAAACAAAGTATCTTATTAATAGTTAATTTGAAATTCCCCGAAACTTACGAACACTGTTATATTAAGGAAGAATATTATGTTACATTTGAAATAAAGTATCTTATTAATAGTTAATTTAAAATCTCCCGAGTCTTACGAACATTGTTATATTAAGGAAGAAAATTATGTTACATTTGAAATAAAGTATCTTATTAATAGTTAATTTGAAATCTTCTGAGTCTTACGAACACTGTTATATTAAAGAAGAAAATTATGTTACATTTGAAATAAAGTATCTTATTAATGCTTAATTTGAAATCTCCCGAGTCTTACGAACACTGTTACATTAAAGAAAAAATTGTGTTACATTTGAAATAAAGTATCTTATTAATAGTTAATTTGAAATCTCCCGAGTCTTACGAACACTGTTATATTAAAGAAGAAAATTATGTTACATTTGAAATAAAGTATCTTATTAATAGTTAATTTGAAATCTCCCGAGTCTTACGAACACTGTTATATTAAGGAAGAAAATTATGTTACATTTGAAATAAAGTATCTTACTATTAGTTAATTTGAAATCTCCCGAGTCTTACGAACACTGTTATATTAAAGAAGAAAATTATGTTACATTTGAAATAAAGTATCTTATTAATAGTTAATTTGAAATCTCCCGAGTCTTACGAACACTATTATATTAAAGAAGAAAATTATGTTACATTTGAAATAAAGTATCTTATTAATAGTTAATTTGAAATCTCCCGAGTCTTACGAACACTGTTATATTAAAGAAGACAATTATGTTACATTTGAAATAAAGTATCTTATTAATAGTTAATTTGAAATCTCCCGAGTCTTACGAACACTGTTATATCAAGGAAGACAATTATGTTACATTTGAAATAAAGTATCTTATTAATAGTCAATTTGAAATCTCCCGAGTCTTACGAACACTGTTATATTAAGGAAGAAAATTATGTTACATTTGAAACAAAGTATCTTATTAATAGTTAATTTGAAATCTCCCGAGTCTCACGAACACTGTTATATTAAGGAAGAAAATTATGTTACATTTGAAACAAAGTATCTTATTAATAGTTAATTTGAAATCTCCCGAGTCTTACGAACACTGTAATATTAAGGAAGAAAATTATGTTACATTTGAAACAAAGTATCTTATTAATAGTTAATTTGAAATCCCCCGAAACTTACGAACACTGTTATATTAAGGAAGAAAATTATGTTACATTTGAAATAAAGTATCTTATTAATAGTTAATTTGAAATCTCCCGAGTCTTACGAACACTGTTATATTAAAGAAGAAAATTATGTTACATTTGGAATAAAGTATCTTATTAATAGTTAATTTGACTGCAAATATAATTGAATTAGTGATTGTTGCAATAATGAAAAAGTCCTTCCGGCCTGTACCGGGAGGAAAAGGTAGCTTTCCTATATCTTCGTTTTAAAATTTTAGCTAATGTTACACGAAAACAGCAAGTTAAAATGCAAAGAAAACGTTTACAAAGGATTCGTTAATACTGAATCTGAATAAGAAATTAGACAAATTATTGAGCAATAGCCAAATTGGCTTCATTTATGAAGACTTATTTTGGTCGCCAAATTTGGCGATATTTCGCCAAATGTCGCCAAATTTGGCGAGAATTTGGCGCTAACGGATATGAATATATAGTTTTATGCGTATGATTGGGAAATGATTACAACAATGAAAATTTTTGTAATGTGCTGTCTTGTTTCAAAATGTCAGCCACCCTAGAATTTCAAACTGCTCTATCTCAGCCATTTTTTAAGATAGAGGTAAACCAAAAAATGCTCTGGAATTCTCGTATCAAGGCCTAACACTTAATTAAAAAATAAATTTAAATTTTTAACTTTTTTGTATATTTATTTTAGTTTTAAATTTTTAAATGGCCACCATCTTGAAACAAAATGGCGGACCAAGCTGGCCAACGAACTCGGTCGAGACATTGGTGAGCTTAATACACACAATTAGTTTAATCAAAATTGATTTATAAATACGAGCGTTATCGTATGACATAAGTCAGATATATATATAAATCAACATTTGAACGGAGGGTGGTTTTGGGGTCTGGGGGTCATGATCGGTGAAAATATATCGAAATTTTCCGGAACTGCTTTCCTCCGAACGGCTGCAATAGGTAGCTTTATACTTTTTTGTATTGAAAGCTACCTAAAAGCTACAATCGTGATTTTATCTGATTTTAACAAAAGTTTGTGCTACTGTTTACACGCATAGAATTTTCGTCTAAAACTTAATTATATTGTTTGAGATTGTTTGGCTCAAACTAAGTTAATATTAATTTAGATATATATACAGAAACAAAAATGAACCCGAATATTGGCAGATTTTTCAATGTCAAAAATTCATTCTTTTTAAATATAAAAAGTACTACTAAGTATGACAGTTTTGAAGTATGAAAGAGTTTTTAAGTATGAGGTAGTAACTAAAACCCAGATGTTCATTGTTCTTAGATAGTCCTTAAATGCTTTCAAAAATCATTTCAATAATTTACCAGTCATATGTTTTTAGAATTTCCAAGTAAAAGACTCTGCTAATTTTTTTTTTTTTCATTGAAAAATGATCTTTTACCGTCTTGTTTTTACTTTATTTTCTTAACCACAAAATATTTGTAAGTAGCTTAATTATTTCTAAAAGTTAAAATCACATTCTATATCTAATTCTATTCACTTACGGTTCCAAAATTAACTGAGATCCTCATATTCTTACGCCTTTTCTGAACATTAAATTGATTATTTTACCGGTGAGAAATATTTTCAGCTTGAAATAAATGCGCAGTATTTCTGTGCGCAACAAATAATGTGTCTTTATTTAATAAATTCAAATAATTTCTTTATTTAGATTCTTGTAAATTGAATAGAGTCAGCCGTAATGAAATTCTCAACAAAGAAAAAAAAATTCCATTAAGATAAGTACTTATTAGTTAAAATTATCCTATAGAATATAATCTATTTTATTGGCTGCTCTGCTACATTGTATTTGCTGGATAAATATTAATAGAAAATAACTTCAAGGCGAAAATGTTATTATTATTATATCTTCTTGTTTTCAAAAAGATTTTATCTTTATACAGGGTTTTTACGCCTCGGGAGATTCAAGGGAATGAAATACTAGATTTTCCGTATTAAATGTAATTAAAAGTTATGATCGCCATATTGAAACACGGGATTTCTTCATTAAATAAAGCAAGTATTACTTTACGAAAAATCTGCTATTGAAATCTCCTGAGCCATACGCATCCTTTTATATTAAAGAAGAAAATTGTGTTACATGTGAAATAAAGTAGATAATATTAGCAGGTTTGTTTCAAATTCAATTGAATTAGTGACTGTTGAAGTAATGAACTAATCTCAAATCTACAATCGTGATTGTATCTGATTTTAATAAAAAGTTTCTACTATTTGCTAAATTTTCGTCTGAAACTTAATTACATTGTTTGAGATTATGTGGCTCAAACTACATATGTTAATATTAATACCGTTGGTATTTTGTCTAAAATAATGTAGAATTGAAATGTGAAAAAAAAACTTTAGCTATTTTATGTTTATAAATTAAAGCGAGTATAAAATTTTAGACAATGCGCAAGGACTCTTAAAAAATGAATGCCAATAGTGATAATTTTTTTAGCACCGAGAGCGCATGTCTTTAAACTAATAAAAAAATCAGACAGAAAAACTAAAGTTCATAAGCGTGAGGGTTAAGTCAAACTCAAATACTCATTGTTCTGAAAAACTATATTTTTTTTGCATGATAACGCGCGGTTTTTTCCCCCAAATATTTGTTTCTCAAGCAACAATTAACGCATTTTTCTCATGGTTTCAAAATTAATTTGTCACTGACAATTCTTACTGTTATTGAAAATTAGATTGCTAAGTTTCCGTAATCTAATATATTTCACTTCGTCGGTTTCGGGCTCTGAAACATCAAAGAGCCCTAACTCATCTCTATAGCAAACTGTGTTTCCCCATAGATCATAATGCCTGCTTTGTCTACCTAAGTGATGCATAACAATTATTGTATATTTGAATTATGCAGGGATGAGATTTCTCCGAATTTTTGCCTACCACACCCAGAAAAAGGAATTGAATAAAACAACAAAACATGTTTTGTTGAGTACATTTTGGTTGTTTTAGCAAAATTTTTAGTTGAAGTAAAAAAATTGGTTTTGTTGCTTGGACAAAAAAATATTGTTAACACTCTCACAAAATTTTAGCAAAATTTCATCAATTTTACCTGAATTAACAAAATCTGTTTTTTTAATTTTACAATAATTTTGTAATTCAAGCAAAACTTTGTTGTTTTTGCAAAATATAAATTGTTGTGTAGTAGCCATAACTCTCGCACGTAACTCGATTTATTTGACTTATATAGCTATATAATTAAAGGATTAACATAATTTTTGGATATTTAAAAAAAAAATTATTGGGACGGACGAAGGTAGTTTTAAAAATCCCCCTGTCTCATTTATTACTTTCTTCTATCTTTACAAGAAGAAAGTATTGAAATCATGAAAATTTTCGACTTCCGGTTTCCGACGGTTTTTAGAAGGTACTGAACACGATTTGACTGTTTTTAGAAATGACTGTTTGTGACTCTGTCTGTCTGTATGTGACAAAAATTTTATGGACGCTCTATCTCAAGAACTAATGCACGTAATTTAATAAAACTTTATATTCAGTTACTTCCTGATATAAATTGCTGCTGATTAGTGTTTGGTTAAAATCGTCCGATAGGTGGCGCTGCTATGTTGCATTTTTCGCGATTTCTGCAATAGCTCTATCTCATTTTCAGCAGTGAATTGCGCCTGTAATCTTTAAATAATAACCAGTGAATTTTTATCCTGCTTTTTTTAGGCGTAATTCACTTCTGAAAATGAATTAAAAATTAACTATGTGTTGCCGTATGCTGGGCTTTGTATAGTCCTCATGTTTGCCGCAGAAATTCGCGTTCTCCTGATGATATTTCCATCTTGTGCTGCGGTTTCAGCCGTTCCAACATATATAAGAGTGAGACATAGCTCAGATATCGTTCATTGTATCTCAGTGGTAGAGCCTCAAAGCGCTGTTCTAAGGACCCGGGATAAACTACCGGCTTGGGCAATTTTCACTCTCTCGGTTTGCGCTTGAAAAAAAAGCAGGATAAAAATTTACTTGTTATTATTCAAGGTTTATAGGCGTAATTCACTGCTGAAAATGAATTAAAAAATAGTTAAAATTGCATATTTAGATTGGTTCATTAAACAAAACAAGTTCGTAATATAACATATTTTAGTATTTAAACAAACAAAATATATTTTGTTGAAAAAGGAAAATATATTGTTAAAATAACACATAGCATATATCTATGTAACAAAAATAATTGTGTTAATTGAAGTAAAATTGAACCATTTTACTTGAAGATTTTCTCTAAGATTATACTGGTGTACAAAAAGTCGGAAAAATCTCATCCTTGATTATGGTAAAATCATTGAAATGCATCGTAAACGTTTTCCCCTTACAGATCATAATGTAACAGAATTATTTTGTGCGCTTTGTAAATGAACCGCATGTGCTACACACTTCATTTTCAATATCGATCATTCTATTGTAAATGTCAAAAACATAAAAAATTACATAGAAATCCGAGTGTATTTACGAGAGTTAGAGCACGGACAGACAGACAAACCAAATTCATAATCACTTTTTAACTATGTTGGAAAGTGTTAAAAATCGCAAAGTAATATACAACGTAGTTAAAACAAAACATAAGTGAAGTTCCATTAGCAAAAGTTTTTTACGCTATTATTTTTTATTTTTCCTACAAATTTTAAGTAAAGAAATTCGATCAATATTGGAATCTGGGCAGTTCTCCATCATTTACCGTTATTTAAAATTAATCCTAAAACAGATCAAGCAATGAATAATTTTATTATTTTTTAATTTTTTCTAATCTAAAAGTAACTTTAAAGCTTATCTTAAGAAGCATTTTCACATACTACCATGGCAGGTTATATTCGTAACCCAAAATATTAGAAGTGTTGTCACACCATACAACACCATAAAAAGAATTTTAATTAAAACCGTTAGCTAAGAATTTCTTTCGGTCTGTAATTGATTTTATTTGAACTGATTCATTAGTATTCCTGCATAAATATAATAATAGATAATAACTTCAAAGCGGGAATGTAACGTTATTATTCATTTTCTGAATTTCAGCCAAACTTTCTCTTTATAGAAGATGAGAAAATGATGCTATATGGGAAATGAAATTATCTTGATATTTGTCAGTTTAACTTCAAATTTAATTATACTAGTTATTATATCTCGGAAATAATTATGATGCTTAAGAGAGTTATTCATCTTTTAAAAGAATCTATTTCATATATTGCGAAAATAAAATAAAGGAATTGCCCGAATACGAAAATTCATTACTGTCTAAAGAATAATTTATAAGCATTGTTGTTATCGTACGAAAAAGAAAGAAATGTTAAATAACTTAGAAATTCGTAGGATTCACAGACATACTAGAAAAATTCTTTAAATTAGGGGTTATCAACATTTTAAACATTTTCAAACAGTGTTGAATTCAGGGGGGTGGCCCGGCGGGGACATTCCCCTCCCGCAGCTCTGAAATGTTCCCTCCCAGAAGATTTGAGATTTTATGCTTTTATTGGTTAAAAAGTGCAACTTCCCCCCGGAACTCTGCAATGTCCACCCCTCCGGAGCCACAGAAATCCATCCCGGAGAAAAGTGGCTGAAATCAACACTGTTTTCAAACCTAGTTGAAAAGTGTTTATGACTTCGGTTTGTCTGTACGTCTGCCGTCTGCCGTCCGTCCGTGTTCTAAGTCTAGTAAGTATAATCGGATTGCTTTGAAATTTTTGTATGTTATTGACGTTTACTATAGTATGATTCCTATTGAAAATGAAGTGTGTAGTATTTATAGTTTACTTACAGGGACAGTCTTAAAGTATTCCGTTACATTACAGCCGACGGGAAAAAGTCGTTTCAAGTACATTTTGATGATGTTACGTTATTTGAAACATGATGAAATTGATATACAATTATGAAGCGCACTAAAACATCCTTTTTGTTTGTCCCCGTTTTATGGTGTACAAATCATTTATTATTCATTTACAGGGTCACACAAAAGAAAACTCTTACACAATGTTCTACGGGGAAAAATCGTTTGCAGTGTAATTTAAATAATTTTACGCCATTTGAAACATGATGAAATTGATATATAATTATGAAGCGCACTAAAACATGATTTTTATAAAATATGGTGTATGAATCATTTATTATGCATTTACAGTGTCACACAAAAGAAAACTCTTACACAATGTTCTACGGGGAAAAATCGTTTGCAGTGTAATTTAAATAATGTTTCACTATTTCAATTATAATGAAATTTATATATATTACTGAGGTGCAGTACAAATTGATCATCGAAGAATATGGTATGCATTGCGTTTCTCGTCCATTTACAGAGACACACAAAATAATTCGGTTAAAGTCTTAGTGCTATAATTACAGTGAATTTGTGATAAGTTCGTTTTCGACTTTGGTTTGCGTTTTTAAGCTAAACTAAAATTTTTCATAGTACATGGTATGTATAAATTCTGTTTATCATATACAGGGCAACACATTGAATTGCTTAATGGTATTTTTAATTGTGTTATGCATTTTCTTGCTGAACTATATTTAGTAGACTACCAGATGTTTGTGGAATTTAAATAAATTCATATACAGGGGTACGTAAAGAACAAGTTACATTGTCGTTTATGGTTGGTAATTGCTGGAAGTGAGTTTTAAGTTGCCTTATGCGTTTTTCACCTGAATTAAATTTTAACTTAATATATGGTGTGTCTTTCTATAATATACAGGGCTGTACAAAATATTTCGGGTGCATTGGCGAAAATTGCTAAATGTGAATTTTCTAACTAAACTAAATTTTAGCATGCTATAGTGTATATCCAGAAAAAAAATGATAAAAAAAAAATCATTTGATTTTGGTGATTTTCAAAAACAACAGCGGAGTCAAGAAACACATGTGACGCAGGAGACCAATAAAATTGCCCAGCCAGACTGGACGAGTTTAAGTACGAAGAAGAAAAAGGGGGTGGGGGCGAAGAGAATGAATTAAATGGAAGGTAGCCAGACATTTGAAAAATTTGGTGTACTGGACATATCATTAACTAAGTTGCCTGAATTCTACCATACATGACAAGCTTATCAAAAATCAAGGTCGTAAATAGATGAGCATTTCTGAATTATTAGACGCTATGAAAAATTAAAACTGTGATTGTCAGACCAACAATGATTATCAATCGTAGAGCGTTTAGTTTCACAATTTTTAACATAGTTTTTATGTTCCCCCAAACGGACCTTAAGGGGTCGCTGGGTTTGACCTATGTACATTCTATCACACTCGCCAGATATCTTATAAATTCCCCAATGTGAAAATCTGTCAGTTGGATGTTTGAGATATGTAAATTTGATTTTGTTAAATGGTGTATAATTTACTTTAAAATCGAATCTTTTCATCTTTTCATCTTTAAGCATCCTTAATTAAAATCTTGATCACTTTTCGAACATAGAATACTAACCATAAAAATTCAGTTTTAAGATTTATCTTTATTACATCGTAAGCGAGCAACATATTGTACGTCACACCGAATATATTTAATGATTAAACTTCCAGGCTAAATCTATAAACCTTTAACGAAACAATCTATAAAATTACATTGATCTCGTTTTAAATCTCTAACTTTCTTTAACTCGTTGTCTAAGTGCAACGAAGACTCATACACAGCGCAGTATTACTTTGCCCCATATATAGCTATGATGGATATTAAAACCTTTCGTCAAGCATAACTCAAAAAATATTTAACGGATTTCGTTCAAATTTTTACAGCAGGTACCTATAAAGGTGACAACGACGTCTATTTATTACCAAGAATAAATGTCAAACCGTTTGGAAATTATATTTAAAAAATAGATAAAAAAGCACAATTAAAGTACATACGTCACTAAAATTTAGTACATACGTCATTTTCACCGGCGGAGATTTTCGTAAATAATAAGATTTTAAAAGTTCATGGAGTAACATGGAGCAAAAAAATATGCACGCACAATACAATACAATATCAGTACAATAAAACATATTTCCATTTATTAAAAATGGAAAATTAATCTGGATTTTTTTCTGTTTGAAAGAAAAAAATTCGCAATAACTTTGTATTAGAGATTTGGCGCAAATCTCAACATTGGCAGTTTTTTATTTCGCGTGTGTAAATGGGAATCAATTCTATGATGTTTAAATAAAAGATTTTGATTTGCGACATTATTTCTTTTTATTTTCTTCTTAGTATTTTAAATGGAATTAGTGAAAGGCATGTATTTTAAATTAAATGAGTGGAAGACATGAATTTTTAATGTATGTATTTCAAATGAAATGAGTGAAAGGTTTATAGTTAAATGGGTACTTACGTATTATCCGTGGCAGGAGATTGATCGCCAAAAATGGCTGCCAAGTACCAATCTTGTTTATTGTTGCCAATCATGTTTTCAAACACAGTAATTTAACATTATCAAATAACATAGTTAAAAATGGTAATTAATATAAAATAAATAAAATGTAATATATGTTTATTAAATTTTTAACATTGTTAAAAATAGTAAATAACATTATTATAGTAAAATTAATAAATGGTAAATAGCATAGTAAATAAGAAAGAATAATATTATAGACTAGCCGCCACTGGCGACCAGTTTGGTCTCCCTTAAATGTATGTTAAACATTGCAACACGTTACATTTATTCATAATTTAATTTTCCCTTAATCCTTCGCCAAATCGGAAGATTCTAATAGACAAATCATGAACTTTTGCGATCATGGTAGCATTTCGCATATTTTTTGGGCACAAATGTCACATACGCACGTTGGCGCGATTCCCCCCCCCTCCCCCGCCAATTTGGCGAAAACTTTGTTATGGAAATTGTTGTTTATTTACTTTTATTTTTTATTTTAATTCTATAAATTATTTTTGATATGTATATCAATATTTATTTACAACAAACTATCATTTATTTATTTTTATTCTTTTTTTCTAATTATGAGTATTTTTGTTAGCCGGGAGCAGATGATAATTCGCCAAATATCGTTCCCATCACCGTCATTCATACTACAATTAATTTAATTTTAAATTATAAACCTGTCACTCATTTCATTTAAAATACTTAACTTTAATCTAAAATGCTTATATTACATAAATTTAAAATACTTCACACTTTTCATTTAAAAGAGAAAATAAATAAATAAATAAGAAATAATATCATAAATCAAAACATTTGATTTCAAAATCAAAGTATCATTTCTAATTTGTACACGCGATAAATAAAAGCTGTATTAGCGATTTTAAAAATGCTAAAAATCTGATTCATTAAATATTATTACATGAGTTCAATTTACGTCAAGAAAAGGTCCGAAAGTTGAGTTGTATAGCACATAATTATGGTAAACTTTGATTGTCTCACTGGTGCGAATTATTTTTTTGACGCGAGGCAGCGGTCCAAAAATTCATTCGCGGAGAACTTGCTTTGCGAATGATTACCTCCATGATTTAATATTTTAAATGTTCACGACGAATCAATCTTTTTTTTGTTTACTTTTATGAATAGAGAATTTGAACTGCGAATCTTTCGACTGAAGTTATTGCAGAATATATACATAATTGAACGCAAGTCATCTCTCAAATATTAATTTATTTTGAACGATCTTTCTTAAAATGTAATTTTTATGCAGTTTATTCGAAAAAATAATTTTGAATAAAAATGGCCGCTTGGCATATGAAAAAGCGATGCGGCATCCCGGAACTGTTGAGGACAGTCACATGACTTGCAGTTTTATTATAGAGATTATTCACAGGCATGTACCATGTAGCAAGAAAAAAATATATAAGGGTTAATATAATTAGTAATATTGGCTCCATTGGCGCAGTTGGCTTAAAACTGGCACGGATAATACGCAAGTACCGTTAAATGAAATTAATGAAATATAAAGATGTTATGAGAACAATATTTGGCGAGTTATCAACTGCGCCAAGTTAACATAAAAGTACCAATACATAAGTGAAATGACAGATGTCATATACGCACCATGTTGGCGCGATTCCCCCCCCCCCCCCACACCAATTTGGCGAAAACTTTGTTTTTGAATTTTAGTCACAAATATCAGGCAATAATAGCACGTGATTTTTTATTTCAATATAAAATAAAATAACGTAATAAACGTAACTTCTACTATTTTAAAAAAAGAAATAAAAAGAAATAAATAATAGTTTGATATCGATAAATATTGACATACATATAAAAATAATCTATAGAATTAAAATAAAAAATAAAAGTAAATAAACACAACAAACAGTTTTTGCCAAATTGGCAGGGAGAAAATCGCGCCAACGTGGTGAGTATATGACATCTTCGCCGGGAGTTTTACCCTTTTATCTGTTCTTTTGGAAATATCAAAAAATTAAAAAATACTTATATCAGGTGTATTATGTTTTGCATTTTTATACGGACCACTTCTCCATTTTAAGATTTTAAAAGTTATTTATAATTCCCACAAGTTATTTTCGGTAATCTGTTAGTTCGCTTATTAACTGTTTACAATTTGCCCCCCCCCCCCTGACAACAACAATTATATATCACAAAAATGTCTCTTAGTTTGGTTATATATGTTTGTTATGTATTTTCATTAAAATATCGAAAATGGCAATAAAATTTTATTTTAGCATCGTACTTATATTTTTAAGATGACGCAAAAACATGCTTTAATAAATGTATATTTGTAAATACTTGAAAAACATATTTTTCCTCTCTCTAGGAAATTTTGGTAAGATGCTAAAACTGCCTTTTAGCACCATTTTTAATTTTTTTCGCCAATCGTGCCAACCAGCACATGATACAGAACTTTTCCCCTAGAGGTCTGCACGGGCCGAAATTTCCAGGCCCGGTCCCGGCCCGACCCATACAAAAAATAATTTTGCCCGGCCCGGCCCGATACAAAAATTAAAACTTCGGCCCGAGCCCGGCCCGGCCAGAACAAAAAAATATTGGCCCGGTCCGGCCCGATTTAAAAGTTAAAAGTTCGGCCCGAGCCCGGCCCGGCCCGAGTGAATTTCTACAAAACATAATTTTTACGTCGATTTGGTTAAAAATTTGCCTCGTAGGAGGAGATCTAACCAAAAATTCCTATCTTAGCCTTTTTTTTTCATGTTCATTTTTATAGAGGTGCCGCAAGCTGGAATATTTATTTTTTTAATAAATCTCTATTTGTTGTATGTATGAGTTTAAGTTATCATCAATATTGTTAATCCATATTCCATTTATTGAAGTGTTAAAAATCAGAAAAATGATATACAGTAAAATCTTCTAAGATGGAACTACATAGGGAAGAAAAAAAATGACTTATAGACAATTTGCCTTCTTAGCAGGTGTAAATGTATTATATATTCTTTTCTTACATATTAGTATATTCATTTTTAATGGATCAACACATTTTTCAATTTAAGACAGGATTCCATCATAAGCAGTTTCTTTTTCACACGTTTTACTATATTTTAATTTAGCCATATTTTAATAAGTGTATAAATCTACTATTCTTTTAAAAGAATAAATTTTAATGTTTAATTATAAAATAATGGCGATTTAAAAATGTATGCATGTTTTGCAAAGATTTTTATGCCAGATCTTATTTTACTGACCTTCGAACGGACCAGGCACGCCGAGACAATGATTTTCATACGGGTCAAAACCAGGACTAAAAATTTTGAGGCGTGAAGAGTAGGAAGAATGAAACCAGTCCCGGCTCTGTACGTAAAAAATAATTTAAGGCACGGCCTTAAATTATTTTTCCTTCAGGAAAAAGTAAGGCCCGGCCCGGCCCGTAAAGAGTAATCACTAGGCCCGGCATGGCCCGAGCTTTCAGAAAAAAATATGGCCCGGGCCCGGCCCGGCCCGAGTGCCGTGAAGAAAAATAGGCCCGAGCCCGGCCCGCGGGCCGGGCTGAGTACGGGCTTCGGGCCTTGGCCCGGCCCGTGCAGATATTCAGATACACACACAAGGTTGGTCTCAAACAAAGCTAGCAACAATATTGTTTTAACTCTATAAGAGTTACAAACAATAATGATATTAAATTCTCCGATTAGCTTTGGGCCCGTTTACGGAAGTTTCTCCTAGAAAAAAAAACTGTGGAAGAAGTCTTTTACATTTGTTTCGAATGAAGCTCGGTCATAATAATACAAACAACACTAATATTAACATGGGGGTAATACTTTGAATTTAAGGGTAAATATTTGGAACCCTCCCCCCCCCCCCCACCCGCCCTCAAAAAAAAAAGTAAAAGGAAGTTACAGAAATGAATTTAAAATGGCGTTAAGCCACGCTTTCTGACATAAGCAATTGCTGCGAACTCGATTACGAAACTTTCACTTAACTTAATAACATGTATATTGTAGCCCTTAGGGTACTTTTCCTTCCCAGTTATACGGACCTTGGGGCTTTTTTAAAAAGCTTAACGCAGTTCGGTTTTAATAAGTTCAGATTTACTGCCAAATGACATAAACTACAATGAAAATAAACCTGATGAATTATTATGCTGGTATATGTATGTATTTAAAAAAATTGCATCTGATTACACTTATTAGATAAATTACTTCTGTTTGCATTTAATAACAGATGAACAGCTTCTGTATACTAAATTGTTTAAATATTGGGAAGGTGGCGAGATGTACAGAGACGTGTAAACGAACGGGTAGAGAGACGGGTAGAGACGGATAGCGACATAGATAAGCTAACGGGTAGCGAAACGAATAGACAGACGGGTACTGAGACAAAAGAGGGTTGACAGAGGGGTAGCGAGATAGGTAGGGAGATGGGTACAGACACGAGTAGCCAGGCCGGTAGACAGACATGTAGAGGGAAAGGTTGCGAGACGGGTAGCGTGGTGAATAGAGAGACGAGTACAGAGACGAGTACAGCGACGAGTTGACAGACGGGTAGAGAGAGGGGGTATGTAGACAGACAGACGTGTCGAGAGACGGATAGTGAAACGGGAAGCGAGACAGTTAGAGAGACGGATAGACAGATGGGTAGCGAGACGCTTAAAGATGCGGTGGAAAAACACATGGATAGTGAGACGGGTATACAGACGAGTAGAGAGGCAGTCGACAGATGGGTACGGAGAGAAATACAGTATAGACACACGGCTAGACATAAAAGTAGTTAGACAGCGATGGTTAGAGAAACAGATAAATGGGTAGAGAGACCAGTAGGGAAATATACGACATGTAGCGAGACGTGTAGAGAGACAGTCAATCGGGTATGGAGATGGGTAGAAGAACGGATAGGGAAACAAACAGATTGTAGAGAGAGACAGACAGACAGGCAGAAGAAAAGTCTGAGGTTTGAAGCAGTAAAAGCGCATGTGGTAGAGTTTCCTAGAAAATAATCAAGAAGTATTATCTTTGAAATATATGTATTTTTTTTCAATTTGATTTTTACAGAAGTCATCGAAAGATTTTTTATATTACTTTAGTAGGAATTTAGGCTACAGTTTCGTAATCAGGTTTGTAGTAAAGCTTGTTATCAATGTGGTTTGAAGTGTATGAGTTTCTATAAATAGTTATACAAATAAACAAGGAGGAAAATTTTTAAATTCAAATGTAAAAATTTGTCACAAAGAAAATGTTTCAACAATGAAATTAAATTTGCGTTAAACTATACGCTTGCTAAAATACGCTCTCGGCTGCAAATCTGATTACGTGACTTTAAAAAGCTTGGCGTTTAAAAAAAAATCCGACTTGTTTTTGTTGTTGTTGTTGTTTGTTTGTTTGTTTGTTTTTCAAATTTTTGAGCTATTCCAACTTAAGAAAATGAGATTATTTGCCAAATTATATATATATATATATATATATATATATATGAAAACATAACAGTATATATAAATTTATATATGATATTTTGTAATTCTATCATTTAATTTGCTCTTTTTCACACATTGTATCTTCTTTATATCGTAATTGTTAACCCTATGTTCTGAGAAATATCACTCAGACTAATCCCTTTGAGGGAAGTCCTAGTAAAAACATTTTCTCTAAGTCTTTATAATAGCGCAAAGTCAGAAGACTATTATTTTGAATTTGATAGCAAGTAACAAAGGGCTGAATTTATTAGATCCATGATTTTCGGTCAATTCTCATGGAACAAAGATAGAAAAGAGTTAGTTTATTTTTAGATTTGAGGCATCGATTGGAAAGCAAAAGCTGGAAAATGTCAGTTGAAAGTTTGATTTCATACACAAATATATGATTACATAAAATATGAAGGGAAAAATTGAGTTTGAAAGGTGAATTTCAAAGGACAACTTAGTTCTATCCCACTAAATTACCATGAAACAGAGAATAAACATGCATTCTCGTCTTATGTAAAATCAAGAAGATATTTTTATTTTGTTAACCCCTCCGCGTATGTATCGATTTTAACAATTTCCAGTCTTGAAAAACGGGATTTTTTTTTTTTAAAATTTCTATCTATATTTACTACTATTCACATCTTGATCAGCAGTTTTAATATAATAGAATAAGTTTTAACAGTTTTTGTCTTTTTGAAATGCATATGATACAGCTCACGCGTTATTAGCGGGTATAATTTATGATAGCCACATCCGAGATTATTTTATTATTATTCTGTCTACCACTATTTTCAAAGAAATTTTCATTATGGCACATTTGTAGTAGAAATCTACTACACAGATTACTCTTTGTAAATAGTGGTAGAAAAAAATAATAACTAGTGGGAAGTGTCAATCCCAAAACTTTCTTCTATATCACACAGGATTCGCATACACTAAAAACGAATCAGCACCAATTTATATCAATGTCTAACTGAAACTAAAGTGTTATTAAATTTCGTGCATTATTTCTTGAGATTGGACTATCGCTAAAATCGTGTAAATCCTAAAAAAGTTTAGTTTTTTTTTTTTTTTTTTTTTTTTTTGGGGGGGGGGGGGGGGTGAAATTTATTTGGATTTATTAAAGGAAGGGTAAAGTGTTTTGAAAGGAATATTAAACGAAATCCTTTGTGCAATCTTCGATCACACTTACCCATTTGTTTTTGTTTTTTTCCCTCCAAAAAAGTACTAATTGTAAAATAAAAACATCTACAGTACTATATATATATATTTATATACATATTGAAAAACAAATCTCCAAAAAATGTCTACCTAGCAGTAAATAGTAGAACCCCCCACCCCCTTTAAAGTTTGTAAAATTTTAAAGTTCATGAAAACTCTAAACTATTCCAAAACCTATGCGAATGCTGTTTAAATAATCGCGGAATCGTAAACAATGAACAAAACCACCAAACAACAATGGAAATCTGTTTTTCAAAAGAAGTTTCCTCATATAGCGCTTAAACAGTCCTTATTGTAATAGACGGTAATGCAAATGCTCCTATTCATAAATTTTGTTCTCCGACATCTATAAATGAAAATACATATGACGATATATCCCGAATGGCTCCAATTGTGTGAACAGCTGGTCAGCAAGGAAATATTATAGCATATAATGATATTGACGTCGATCCTAGCCGTAAATTTGAGATTCGGCAGATTTTATGGCTGAGGTCGGATTTTTACCTGCTTTTGTAAAGATAAGTAAAGCCCTTTTATATCACTACTGAATTTTCAATGTTTTAAATAGAATAATTAGTTAGAATAGTTATATCGCCCTTCTGAATTTTCAATGTTTTAAATAGTTAAGAATAGTTATATCGCCCATTCTTGTTATTTCCTAATTAACCCATTTTCGACCAAAGCGACCAAACGCACCATTTCAATAAATATATTTTTATTAACACTGTGACGTATATTTTTCACTAATTTTATTTTTCTGTTATTTTTAAGGGTTCTGTAGACAGCTATAAAATATTAGTAATTGAATTGAAGTAATCACTTTCTGAGAATTTTTCAAAATATGCTGGTTTATTACTTGAAACGGTTATTGACAAATTCGACTTTTTGAAAATGTATAATTATTCCAATTGAGATTAATCATATGTTTTTATAATGGAGTAAAGTTGCAAGTTCTGTAAATAAAATAAAAATAAAACAAATGCCATAAGAAAACTTAATTTTTTTTATTTAAATTTAATGGTAAATTATTAAAAGGTAAATTAATAATGGTAACGTCAAATTAAATAAAATATTATTTTTCATGCACGAAACATTTTTGGTGTCTTAATGAATGTAATTTAAGCAAATTTCAATGCAAATAATACCACATTTTATAAAATTTCTAAGTTTGGCCTAAAATGGGTTAAAACAAATTCCTCTTTATCCGCATATTTAAGTTACATTTTAATATACTTTATATATTGCCACTTACACTAAATATATTTCTCTATCATTAACGGTATAATAATAATAATAATAATAATAATAATAATAATCTATATATAAAAAACGCTAACGTACATGGCGGCGAAAAAGTGGTTATTTCACTTTTGCCGATGACAACAAATAATTGATCCTATATATTATTTCTGTAGTCGACATCCCTTTTTCTGAGCAAATACAAAACGCAGAACGATTAATGAGATATCCTATGAAAGGCTTCTGACATAGTACACTTATTATTTATTTGAAACATGTTTTTGGATTAAAAATTGCATTTAATTAAAAATTAAATCAGTATTGTTTTATTAAATGAAATGAAAGGTTTTCTTCAAATCAGTGTTGCCACAAAAAATTAAATGCGGCATTTTATCGTGTTCAGCATTGATTATTAAAAAAAAAAAATAGTACAATAAAGATAAAGTGAGACACTGTTAATGCACGGGTATATTTTATATTCATGATTAAAAAAGCAAAATTCAAATTCAAATGCTAAATTTATTTTTCTCTATCCGTGCTTTTTATTTTTATTTTTTATTTATTTCTTTTTTTTATTTTTCGAAATAAGTGATGTCATCCTCTAATGCATTTAAAATACGATTAATAGTTTTTATTTTTTATTTTTTGCTTTGCTATCTTCGATCAGTTTTTAGTGTAACTTTGATAGAATAAATGAGATAATAATTTATGGTTTTGTGCTATCTGTAAATAATTTTAATTGGCTTATTAAATATTTTAAGTTAATCTGTATATACCTGTTCTTTTTTAGGTGCGTTCGTAATTATATAAATACGTAGCACCTATAGTCGTCGTTTGGTCCGTCCGTCTGTCTGTCTGACTGTCTGTCCGTCCGTCTGTCTGTCTGTCCGCATATAACAACGCAAAAACTACCCAACCAAATGGTTTGCAATTTAAAATATATTATCTTTGCAGAATTTTGTCGAGACATTTCAAATTTTATTAAAATCGAATCAAAACTTTAGGAGATATTAATAAAAATATTTATTAAGAAATTTGAATTTTTTTTTTTTAATCGGTGCTTTTTTGTTATAGGAGCTTCCGAAGTTTAATCGTCAAGCGACCGAGATACTTATTTTATGACAGAAATTAATCTGCAGACGATATAATTCATTTCGCAGAATTAAAAATTATCAAGATCTGAATATTTATATAACTAGCTGATACATATATATCTGAATATTTATATAACTAGTTAAGATATTTGTATGAACAGTATCGTAAAATATATACTTAACTAGCTGTTTAACCCGTTCTACGCACGGGATATCATGAATTTAATTCTAAAACGTGCGTACGAACGCACCTCGTTTGTAACGTTTGACGTACAATTTCCAACTTGTTTTTCGTTGTTGTTGCTATACGCACCTCTTTTACTCTCAGCATACAAAGTTTGATTATGATATATATTAAAATAAATAAATAAATAAAATATAGGAATTTTTTCCCCCTTCTAGTCATTTTAGAACATTTCTTTGACAGAAATACTTTCCAAAGTATCCAGAATACCGTAACAAAACTAAATAAAAACAGCAATTTCAATGAAAGAGACATTATGTATGGAACAGGAAGGAACGATTCAATAATAGACTATTTTATATAATTAAATATAAAAAGAAGTTACGGGCCGATTTTAAACATTTTTGCACCAAAAATTTTGTTTTAAAACGAGGAAAAGAAAGAGCTAGGTTTCTTGTTCCTTGTACGCCTAGAAGGGCTCAACTCACTCCGTCGCTCAACTTTTTCAGTCAGTAGTTGACCGCAAGTTTAGCATTCTGGAACGTTCGGCAGGAATCTTGTGGTCACGAGACTCTTATAGTATTACCTCACGGTTGTCCCAACGTCCCAGATTCGAAAAAAACTTGGAAAAATTCTCGATCCGTAAAAGCAAAAGGGTTGGTGTTTTACTGGATTTTCAGTAGAAAAGGCAAAATACGATGCCTGTAAATTTGACTATCTCGTTTACGGTGAAAAGATTTGTCCCAATTGTTACGATTTAAACGCCACTTCCAAAGGTATTGTTATTTTAAAAGAAGGCAACACTTTTCGGCAATTAAAAGTCGGTATTGTTTTGTTTTTTTCCCCTTTAAATAACAAATATTGTATATAAACAGGGAATTTTTTAATCTATTTTTAACTCATTTCCTAATAGAAGATAATTATAAAACTAATGTTCAAAGGTAAATTTTCAATGATATGTATATCAGTATAGATTATATGATAATGTACATCAGTGTATGTATATCAGTATATCAGTATGTATATCAGTGTGATGTATATCAGTATAGATTATATGATAATGTACATCAGTGTATGTATATCAGTATGTATATCAATGTGATGTATATCAGTATAAATTATATGATATGTATTCAGTATAAATTATATGTATTCAGGTATATATTCAGTTTACTGCATGAGAAATAACGTAGATAAGAAACGAGGTCATAGATTAATTCTCTCTTTACGGTACTTTTATGAATGCCCAAAAATTGTCGCGAAACACGAAAAAACTCTACATGTCGCATAATGTTTTTTTTTTTTTTTTTTTTTTTTTTTGCAGCACGAATTCCGAATAAAATTTATAGCTTTTTTCTTTTGCTTGTAATCATTTATAAAAAAAAAGTACATGTAACATTCGTGTATTTAAAATATCTCCTCGGGAAATTGACATATAAAATCATGGCCGTTACGATCGAAGTTATTTTTCGAGTCCATTTGTGCTGAGTTAATCTGCCAGTAGAATGCCATTGAGAAATATACACTGCTGTCCAAAAATTAAGAGACAGTGACCGAACGCTTTCGCGTTTTACACGGTATGTCGAATAGCTACAGAAATTCTTGACGAATTATCCTTGTTCTTCGAGAATGTAAAGAACATGTTTGACTTCAAGAACAGTAGAAACCATATATTGCAATTAAAAAAAAATATAATATATTGAACATTTCATGATGTATGGGCATTTGTATGAAATAATTTACAACTGGGCATGCACGAACTATACGAAAGATTTTTTTTTTCATGATCTGGTAGTCAATTTCGTAGAGTAACGCATATATAAAGACCAGTCCAAAATTGTGAAAACTCTGTAATATATCAGCAATACAGTGATAAATTAGGAAAAAAGTCTAATTGGATGATAAGGGTTCCCCCACCCCCACCAATTTGTCAATTAACTCACTGTATTGCTGATATATTTCTGAGTTTTCCCGATTTTTGACTGGTCTTTTTATGCATTACTCTATAGAATTGACTACCAGATCATGAAAAAAAATAATTTTTGGAATAGTTCGCGCATGCGCAGTTAAAAATTATCTCATACAAATGCCCATATCTCATCCAATATTCAGTATATTCATTTTTTTAGTTGCAGTACACTGTTTCTACTGTTCGTGAAGTCAAACATGTGCTTTATTTCCTCGAAGTGCAAAAAACAATTCGTCAAGAATTTTGGTAGAAACCATGCAAAAAAAAAAAAAAAAAAAAAAAAAAAAAAAAAAAAAAGAGCCATCGGATTAATGCGGACAATTTTTTCACACACTGATCGACCAGAATTGAAACTGCTTCTGTACACTATTTTTTTAACAAGTTGGAGATGATATGAGCGAAATGTGCATGCCATTTTTTTTATTATTATTACATATGCCACGTTTACAATTCCGAATTTTATTTTCTATACCAGACAGAGCTGCAAAATTCACCCTTGAGATTTCGCTTTGCGAAGGATTACCTGCATGGTTTAATATTTTTATGACTCATAATGAACGAATCTCATGTGTTTATTGACTCGAATGGATTGAGAAATTCGGCTGTTAACCTAATTTCCACTGAAGTTATCTCGGAAAGCTATACATTTTTTAATGTAACTCATTTCTCAAGCAAACAATTTATTTGAACGATCTTTATAAAAATGTAACTTTTGTACAATTTTATTCGAAAAAATAATTTTAAATAAAAATGGCCTCTTTGCCTATGGAAAAAGAAGTGGTTTTCCCTGTATTGTTTTCCTCAGTCACATGACTTGCGCTTTTATTATGTAGATTACGTACGATAGTATTTAATAGGATAAAGAAAACTTATATTAATATCTTTTTAAATTTTCATTCTATTTTCATGAAATTTGAAAGGACTCGACAAAATTCTGCAGCGATTCTATACATTAAATTCCAAATCATTCCGTTGGGTAGTTTTTGCGCGGTTATATGTGGACAGACGGACGGACGGATGGACCAGACGACGACTATAGGTGTTACGTATTTATATAATTACGAACGCACCTAAAAAGCAACTTTGATGCAAATTGATATATCAAGAAATGGGTCAGAGACTGTGAAGAGGAAAAAGAAAACATTCTACCACCCATATCGCGAAAGTTTCAAAATTTGCCGATATTACCCATCAAAATGCGATATTAACTGATCCAATTTTAGAGTGTGTCGCCAAAACTGGAAAAGGATGGGGGTAAAAAAAGTCCAAGTAACGCAAAGAAATCTAGCGAATTACTTTATTTTAATGAATATTAAATTAAGTAAGTCCATCTGTTCCTTTGCATATATTTTTTTTTTGTCGTGAGTTATTCATTCTTTTGTATTAACAAATTGTCAATAACATGCTGAGTATCGAATGAACTTTTTGAGATGCCAACAAATTCATCCGTGTTGTTGTAGATTGAATCTTTCGACAAAATCTAAAAGCAACGAAATAGTGAATACTTTTCAAAAGTAGTTTGTAGTCGCTACTTTTTAAAACAAGTATTTGTAGTTAACTACATTTTTGATAAAGTAGTTGTAGTTCGCTTCTTAAAAAAAAGTAATTTTTCCGACCCTTGACTAATTCATATTCAAATACGTATTTATTTTTTTCTGAAACATAGTTCTGCTCAAACGTTTTGTGAAAATTCCAACAATCAGACAGGCTAAAACCTATACATGAGCCGGAAGAATTATTCAAGGTTGAACCTGATACGCAGAAAGAAATTAGTCATCCCGACCCGAAAAAATAAATAGAAGCAACCCGACCCGCTGCAGGACTCTATTCAACGATCTCGAGGTGTCAGCTATTCCGAGGTATCAATATATTTGAATATTGAAGAATTTAAATTTATCCATTTTTCTATATAAAATATAAAATTGGTATTAGAGATACAATTGTACGTTACTTCTCATAATAGCATTAAAACATGATTTATTGTCCTTTCATTGCGGGTGCGGGTCCGGTTGCGGATTGAGGTATTGCGGGCTTGGGATGAAATATGTCGGGTTCGGGTCGGGTTGCGGGTTGCCAAAAATTATTTTTGCGGGTTCGAGTCGAGTTGCGGATCGAGGAAATTTTTTTGTCGGGTTCGGGTCGGGTTGCGGGTTGACTTCAAATAAAATTTGTGGGTTCGGGTCGGGTCGGCAGGACTCTAGTGTCGACCCATAGCGTCAAGAAGAATAATTCGCTAGGAAGAAATGCATATTAATTTTTTTGAAATAGAAACCACCAAATCAGATTACCATATCAGCATCTTTATACAAACAGAAAACCAACTGTCCGACCTTCACATCTGCAGGAGTTTAAGCATGCAGCTGTATCCAGAAATATAAGTACATTTTATTTTTCTTTATTTCTTCTGTTATCCTAAATGTGTGCATTAGGAAGGAAATAATGCCCCAGATGCAAAACTGATAATGATTTCATTTTTCATATGAAAACCGCAAGCTCATAAGGCTCTGAGAAGAATTTAGTACAGTTACATTAACAAAGGGTCAATTTTAGCTGCGATAAAGAGTATGAGAATTATCCAATTTTAAGTAGAAAGGAAAGAGATTTTCTTTTCACAGGAAGAGCGATAAGAATTAAAAAAAGTCCTTCCGACTTGTACCGGAAGGAAAAGGTAGCTTTCCTATATCTTCGTTTTAAAATTTTAGCTAATGTTACTCGAAAACAGCAAGCTAAAATGCAAAAAACCGTTTACAAAAGATTCGTTAATACTGAATTTGAATAAGAAATTCGCCAAATTATTGAGCTAATAGCCAAGTTAGCTTTATTTATGAAGACTTATTTTGGTCGCCAAATTTGGCGGTATTTTTCCAAATGTCGCCAAGTTTGGCGAGAATTTGGCGCTAACGGATATGAATATATAGTTTTATGCGTATGATTGGGAAAATGTTTACAACAATGAAAGATGATAATTTGCGAGAAATTGCGTTCACTAAAACTTAACTAGTCGGATGTGGCAATCCCAAAACTTTCTGCTACCTCAGTCATGTTAATACTTCAAAATTCGCTATCACATCGCCAATAAAATCAATATTTTTCGTCATTCTGTTGTACGTCAGCTGCCTGCGAATCATCGGGTTACCGGGATGCGATCCACTGATGTATACTAAACTACAAAAAGTCCTTCTGGCCTGAACCGACAGGAACAGATAGCCTCCCTATTCATTGGTTTTACGATTTCAGCTAATTTTACTGGAAAACACGAAGGTAAAATCGTGGAACCTAAATAAAAAAGATTCAGTCCCAGTTCTCGTCAACATTGAATTTGAATGAGAATATCGCCAAATTAGTCCTCTACAGCCAAGTTCGCTTCATTTATGGCAACTTATTTTGGTCGCCAAATTTGGCGATATTCCGCCAACTGTCGCCAAGTTTGGCGAGAATTTGATGTTGGCGAATATAAATATATAGTGATAAGCACATAATAGGATTAATGGTTACAACAATGAAAGAAAATTTGCCGAAAGCCTGTTAACTAAAACTCATAAATTAAATCCGTTTATGGATGAATTCTGCTGTTTTGTTTGAAAATGTCAGCCACCCTAAAATTTCAAACCGCTCTATCTCAGCCATTTTTTAAGATAGAAGCAAAACAAAAATTGCTCCGGATTCTCCGGATCAAGGCCGAACATTTAAAGAAAAAAAGTTTTAGGATTTCTAATTTTTTTTATTTGCACATCATTTTGAATTGTAAATCTTTAAATGGCTATCACAGCGCCCTCTTTCGTCGAAATATCCCCAAATTCTAATACAACCTGCTTGTCATAGCCAAAAATATAGAAAAAAAGATTGGTTCAATTTGAAGCATAACATCATACACTTTTAGATGGTACAATAGTGAAAATGGAACAAAAATATCGATTTCAGCGCCCCCTTTCGTCGAAATATCCCAAAATTCTGATAGAACCTGCTTGCCATAGCCAAAAACATAGAAAAAAAATTTGGTTCAATTTGAAGCATAACATCATTACACTTTTAGATGGTACAATAGCGAAAATGGAACAAAAATATCGATCACAGCGCCCCCTTTTGTCGAAATATCCCCAAATTCTGATAGAACCTGCTTTCCATAGCCAAAAACATAGAAAAAAAATTTGGTTCAATTTGAAGCATAACATCATACACTTTTAGATGGAACAATGAAGACACACAGACGGACAGACGGACAGACGGACGGACGGACAGACAGACATTTTGTAAAAACATGTTTTTCGGAATCTCTGACCTCTAAAACGTGTAAATCCGTCGAAAACCGGAAGTCGAAAAAAATCTCGATTACAATACTTTCTTCTATTATAGATAGAAGAAAGTAAAAATTTATCGTTGGTTTTTTGTAATGTGCTGTCCTGTTTCAAAATGGCAGCCACCCTAGAATTTCAAGCTGCTCTATCTCAGCCATTTTTTAAGATAGAAGTAAAACAAAAAATGCTCCGGAATCCTTGTATCAAGGCCTAACACGTAAGTAAAAAATAAATTTGAATTTTTAATTTTTTTTGTATATTTATTTTACTTTTAAATCTTTAAGTGGCCGCCATCTTGTTTCAAGATGGCGGACCAAGCTGGCCAACGAACTCGGTCAAGACATTGGTGAGCTTAATACACACAATTAGTTTCATCCAAATTGATTTATAAATACGAGTGTTATCTATATATATATATATCCATATATATATATATATCAACATTTGAACGGAGGGTGGTTTTGGGGTCTGGGGGTCATGATCGGTGAAAATATACCAAAATTTTTCGGAATTGCTTTCCTCCGAACGGCTGCAATAGGTAGCTTTCAACACAATAAGGTATAAAGCTACCTATTGCAGCCGTTCGGAGGAAAGCAGTTCCGGAAAATTTAGATATATTTTCACCGATCATGACCCCCAGACCCCAAAACCACCCTCCGTTCAAATGTTGATTTATATATATAGATATATCCATATATATATATATATATATCTGACCTATGTCATGCGATAACGCTCGTATTTATAAATCAATTTTGATGAAACTAATTCAAATTTATTTTTTAATTACCTGTTAGGCCTTGATACAAGGATTCCAGAGCATTTTTTGGTTTACCTCTATCTTAAAAAATGGCTGAGATAGAGCAGTTTGAAATTCTAGGGTGGCTGACATTTTGAAACAAAACAGCACATTAACGCAAATTACTCGCAAATTATTTTCTTTCACTGTTGTAATAATTTTCCCAATCATACGCATAAAACTATATATTCATATCCGTTAGCGTCAAAATGGGCGGCATTAGCGACCAAATTGGCAAAATTGGCGATATTTGGCGAAATATCGCCAAATTTGGCGACCAAAATAAGTCTTCATAAATGAAGCCAATTTGGCTATTGCTCAATAATTTGGCGAATTTCTTATTCAAATTCAGTATTAACGAATCTTTTGTAAACGTTTCTTTTCATTTTAACTTGCTGTTTTCGTGTAACATTAGCTAAAATTTTAAAACGAAGATATAGGAAAGCTACCTTTTCCTCCCGGTTCAGGCGGGAAGGACTTTTAGGTAGCTTTCAATACTAAAAAGTATAAAGCTACCTATTGCAGCCGTTCGGAGGAAAGCAGTTCCGGAAAATTTAGATATATTTTCACCGATCATGACCCCCAGACCCCAAAACCACCCTCCGTTCAAATGTTGATTTATATATATAGATATATCCATATATATATATATATATATCTGACCTATGTCATGCGATAACGCTCGTATTTATAAATCAATTTTGATGAAACTAATTCAAATTTATTTTTTAATTACCTGTTAGGCCTTGATACAAGGATTCCAGAGCATTTTTTGGTTTACCTCTATCTTAAAAAATGGCTGAGATAGAGCAGTTTGAAATTCTAGGGTGGCTGACATTTTGAAACAAAACAGCACATTAACGCAAATTACTCGCAAATTATTTTCTTTCACTGTTGTAATAATTTTCCCAATCATACGCATAAAACTATATATTCATATCCGTTAGCGTCAAAATAGGCGGCATTAGCGACCAAATTGGCAAAATTGGCGATATTTGGCGATATATCGCCAAATTTGGCGACCAAAATAAGTCTTCATAAATGAAGCCAATTTGGCTATTGCTCAATAATTTGGCGAATTTCTTATTCAAATTCAGTATTAACGAATCTTTTGTAAACGTTTCTTTTCATTTTAACTTGCTGTTTTCGTGTAACATTAGCTAAAATTTTAAAACGAAGATATAGGAAAGCTACCTTTTCCTCCCGGTTCAGGCGGGAATGACTTTTAGGTAGCTTTCAATACTAAAAAGTATAAAGCTACCTATTGCAGCCGTTCGGAGGAAAGCAGTTCCGGAAAATTTCGATATATTTTCACCGATCATGACCCCCAGACCTCAAAACCACCCTCCGCTCAAATGTTGATTTATATATATAGATATATCCATATATATATATATATATATATATATATATATATATATATATATATATCTGACCAATGTCATACGATAACGCTCGTATTTATAAATCGATTTTGATGAAAGTAATTGTGTGTATTAAGCTCACCAATGTCTCGACCGAGTTCGTTGGCCAGCTTGGTCCGCCATTTTGTTTCAAGATGGCGGCCATTTAAAAATTTAAAAGTAAAATAAATATACAAAAAAATTAAAAATTCAAATTTATTTTTTAATTACGTGTTAGGCCTTGATACAAGGATTCCAGAGCATTTTTTGGTTTACCTCTATCTTAAAAAATCGCTGAGATAGAGCAGTTTGAAATTCTAGGGTGGCTGACATTTTGAAACAAAACAGCACATTAACGCCATTGCTTGCAAATTATTTTCTTTCATTGTTGTAATAATTTTCCCAAGCATACTCATAAAACTATATATTCATATCCGTTAGCGGCAAAATTGGCGACATTGGCCACAAAATGGGCAACATTTGGCGAAATATCGCCAAATTTGGCGACCAAAATAAGTCTTCATAAATGAAGCCAATTTGGCTAATGCTCAATAATTTGGTGAATTTCTTATTCAAATTCAGTATTAACGAATCTTTTGTAAACGTTTCTTTGCATTTTAACTTGCTGTTTTCGTGTAACATTAGCTAAAATTTTAAAACGAAGATATAGGAAAGCTACCTTTTCCTCCCGGTACAAGCCGGAAGGACTTTTTTTGTATTGAAAGCTACCTAATATCCAAATGAGGAAAAACAATTAATTTATAAAAATTTAACTACAAATACATGAATCTCCATCATAAGTCTTGTGCTTACATTGAACCTAACAAACTATTTATTTACAGAATTTTTATGTATAAAAAAAAAAAAAAAACGTAGGTTGCTTATTTAAATTTTAAGAACTTTTAGGTAGCTTTCAATACAAAAAAGTCCTTCCAGCCTGTACCGGGAAGAAAAGGTAGCTTTCCTATATCTTCGTTTTAAAATTTTAGCTAATGTTACACGAAAACAGCAAGCTAAAATGCAAAGAAACGTTTACAAAAGATTCGTTAATACTGAATTTGAATAAGAAATTCGCCAAATTATTGAGCAATAGCCAAATTGGCTTCATTTATGAAGACTTATTTTGGTCGCCAAATTTGGCGATATTTCGCCAAGTGTCGCCCAATTTTGCCAATTTTGTCGCCAATGTCGCCAATTTTGGCGTTAACGGATATGAATATATAGTTTTATGCGTATGATTGGGAAAATTATTACAACAATGAAAGAAAATAATTTGCGAGTAATCGCGTTAATGTGCTGTTTTGTTTCAAAATGTCAGCCACCCTAGAATTTCAAACTGCTCTATCTCAGCCATTTTTTTAAGATAGAGGTAAACCAAAAAAAGCTCTGGAATCCTTGTATCAAGGCCTAACACGTAATTAAAAAATAAATTTGAATTTTTAAATTTTTTGTATATTTATTTTAGATTTTAAGTTATTTTACATCTTTAAATGGCCGCCATCTTGAAACAAGATGGCGGACCAAGCTGGCCAACGAACTCGGTCGAGACATTAGTGACCTTAGTACACACAATTAGTTTCATCAAAATCGATTCATAATTACGGGCGTTATCGTATGACATAAGTGAGATATATATATATATATATATATATATATATATGGATATATCTATATATATAAATCAACATTTGGACGGAGGGTGGTTTTGGGGTCTGGGGGTCATGATCGGTGAAAATATATCGAAATTTTCCGGAACTGCTTTCCTCCGAACGGCTGCAATAGGTAGCTTTATACTTTTTTGTATTGAAAGCTACCTAATACTTTTAGGTAGCTTTCAATACAAAAAAGTATAAAGCTACCTATTGCAGCCGTTCGGAGGAAAGCAGTTCCGGAAAATTTCGATATATTTTCACCGATCATGACCCCCAGACCCCAAAACCACCCTCCGTTCAAATGTTGATTTATATATATATATATATATATATATCTCCATATATATATATATATATATATATATCTCCATATATATATATATATATATATCTGACCTATGCCATGCGATAACGCCCGTATTTATAAATCGATTTTGATGAAACTAATTGTGTGTATTAAGGTCACTAATGTCTCGACCGAGTTCGTTGGCCAGCTTGGTCCGCCATTTTGTTTTAAGATGGCGGCCATTTAAAAATTTAAAACTAAAACAAATATACAAAAAATTTAAAAATTCAAATTTATTTTTTAATTACGTTTTAGGCCTTGATACAAGGATTCCAGAGCATTTTTTGGTTTACCTCTATCTTAAAAAATGGCTGAGATAGAGCAGTTTGAAATTCTAGGGTGGCTGACATTTTGAAACAAAACAGCACAGTAACGCGATTACTCGCAAATTATTTACTTTCATTGTTGTAATAATTTTCCCAATCATACGCATAAAACTATATATTCATATCCGTTAGCGCCAAATTCTCGCCAAAATTGGTTACATTTGGCGACCAAAATAAGTCTTCATAAATGAAGCCAATTTGGCTATTGCTCAATAATTTGGCGAATTTCTTATTCAAATTCAGTATTAACGAATCTTTGGTAAACGTTTCTTTGCATTTTAACTTGCTGTTTTCGTGTAACATTAGCTAAAATTTTAAAACGAAGATATAGGAAAGCTACCTTTTCCTCCCGGTACAGGCCGGAAGGACTTTTTTGTATTGAAAGCTTCCTAAATGTATAAAGCTACCTATTGCAGCCGTTCGGAGGAAAGCAGTTCCGGAAAATTTCGATATATTTTCACCGATCATGACCCCCAGACCCCAAAACCACCCTCCGTTCAAATGTTGATTTATATATATATATATATATATATATATATATATATCCATATATATATATATATATATATATATATATATATATATATCTGACCTATGTCATACGATAACGCGCGTATTTATAAATCAATTTTGATGAAACTAATTGTGTGTATTAAGCTCACAAATGTCTCGACCGAGTTCGTTGGCCAGCTTGGTCCGCCATTTTGTTTCAAGATGGCGGCCATTTAAAAATTTAAAACTAAAATAAATATACAAAAAAGTTAAAAATTCAAATTTATTTTTTAATTAAGTGTTAGGCCTTGATACGAGGATTCCAGATCATTTTTTGGTTTACCTCTATCTTAAAAAATGGCTGAGCAGTTTGAAATTCTAGGGTGGCTGACATTTTGAAACAAGACAGCACATTACAAAAATTTTCATTGTTGTAATAATTTTTCCAATCATACTCATAAAACTATATATTCATATCCTTTAGCGCCAAATTCTCGCCAAACGTGGCGACATTTTGCGAAATATCGCCAAATTTGGCGACCAAAATAAGTCTTCATAAATGAAGCCAATTTGGCTATTGCTCAATAATTTGGAGAATTTCTTATTCAAATTCAGTATTAACGAATCTTTTGTAAACGTTTTCTTTGCATTTTAGTTTGCTGTTTTCGTGTAACATTAGCTAAAATTTTTAAACGAAGATATAGGAAAGCTACCTTTTCCTCCCGCTACAGGCCGGAAGGACTTTTAGAAATATAAAGCAAATGAAAAAATATGTTTTCAACAAAAAAAATATGAAAATTTATTTTTACTTTAATAGAGCTTACCATACAATATATATGTTACAGTCAATATGATTAAGCCGGTCATTATTAATAATGACCGGATTAATCATATTGACCGTAACATATATATTGAAAAGTTCATTCTGTGCCAGTAAAATTTCCTCTAATGAAAATAGGCCCACGAATACCGCTTGTCATTTTTCGACAATTACGCGAGAAAAGCCGTGGGTTTTGTTAGTAAACAATAATTTTGTATTAATTAAGCTAATATTTAAAATATTATTAAATTCCTAATATTAGCTCACACTCTTTATATATATATCTATCTTGTTCAATTTTCAATCGTTAATAAAATATTTTCTATTCATCCACTCAAATTCAGATAAATGTTTTAAAACTTGTAGTGGATGACACTTTATGTTAATACAGTTTTTTCAAATATTAATTCATTCATTAAATTCAATTAATTAATTTTATTTTTAAAAGGGAGAAAAAAATTCCTCCCATTGTTTTCATAAATGAAATGAAAGATTTATCTCAAATGAGTGATGCCCCAAAAATAAAATACCGCAACGATGACTATAAAATAATGTTCTATAAAGATAACGTGGGACATTCATGCTACACGGGTTTATTTTATATATTTATGATTAAAAAGTAGGAATTGACTTAAAAAAGTTATACTTGTTTTTTATGTTTAATCAAGTGTTTTCGATTCTCTTATAATTAAATATATATATATATATATATATATATATATATTGTTGAACAATATTTATGATTTTTAAATTTGAAAAAATAGCAATTTAGATTAAAAAAAAAAGAAAAAGAAAAGAAAATATACAGAGTTTTACAAAAATAAAAGCTTCTATCTTTGCGAGAGTGCGTCAGAATTGGAAAATTTTTTTCGCATCAGATAAAGAACATCTACTTTTTCACAAATCTACAAATAAAAAAAAATCGATTTTTTAAACGAATTTCGGGATTTTGAAAGTCCTTTTTAACTTTCTCTTTTTACAAACAATGAACCAATATGGAAAATCCAGATATACATCGATTGACATTTATATCGAAACATTTGCATTTTTGGAATATATTTGAAAAGAAAATATGTACAACTAAATGTTGAAAGCTTATAATATCTATCAGCAAAATCCCCTATTTTATCGGATAAAGCTTCCCTTTTTTACACTTTCTAACATAGTTGACAAATGTTCATAACTTCAGTTTATCTGGCCATGTATCCGTGCTCTAACTCTTGTAAATATACTCAGATTGTCCTGCAATTTGTATATGTTATTTTTTTTACTATATACCGCTGTTGAAAATATTTGACGTTCATAGTGTGTTTACAGGTACAGTCAAAATTATTCCGTTAATAGGAAAAAAATAGTTTCAATTGCAATTTGATGGTGTTACGCCATTTCAAACATAATGAGATTGATAATGATTTATGAAATTCACTAAACCATGCTTTTTGCAGAATATAGTGTGCAAATCTTTTATTATTAATTTACAGGGTCAAACAAAAGAATTCTTTTACGTAATGGTATGAGGAAAAAAATCTTTTGCAGTTTATTTAATGATGTCACAGTATAGCAAACATAATGAATTTTATATGTATATTTAAGGTGCACTATAAATTGCTTACTTAAAAAGAAGGCGTACATTCCGTTTAGCGTTCATTTACAGGGACACACAAAATAATTCGATTACAGTACTTCTATGAGCGATAATTTCTAAAAGTGCGTTTTCAACTTTTATTTGGATATTTCAGGAATCACGGAAAATTTCCTGGAATTTACGGAATTCTTTTTCCGTTAAAATACGGTAATAGTACTGGCGTCTCGATTGCCAGTACAATTTCCGTTTTTTTTCATAATTTTTTTTATTTTTTTTTTTTTTTTTTTTTTTTTTACAGATTATGATCGGAAAGTAAAAACGTCGGTGTGAAAACGATTTAAAGACTTGCGAACTGGACATAACGCCAATTAAGGCTGTTCTCAAATCCAAAAGAGCTAACTTTTTTGACACTTTTCTGAATTTAATTTTGTTCAGAAACGCACCTGAAACGGGTAGGTGTTATTATTCGTAAAACTATGAAGTCGAAAGAATACTCACGTTTTCCATTTTTTTGGTGTAAGGGCAGAAGATCTTTTTGAACCGAATTCCTGACGAGAAAGGGTAAAAAACATGTCACTTAACAAGAATCGCTTATAACTCGATAAGTAATTTATTGATAAAAAAAAAATGGAAATCGCATTTCCATTCCAAATTGCTTCAATAGTCAGGTCTGCCCATTTTATGACTTTGCGTTTAAAAATGAGTCAGTAAATATGTCAGAAAGTTTCGCGTTGTTGAGCGGGAAATTTGCGAACTCACCTTAATCCTTTGCCTGTGACGCTGAAACTCAGTTCGGGCAAAGCAAATGCGCCAATTTTGGAATGGCCTATCTGAGTTCGGGCAAGAGAAAAATCCATGTTTCAATTCCGTGAAACACGAACTCAGTTCGGGCAACGCAAATCCGCCAATTTTAGAATCGCTTATCCGAGTTCGGGCAAGAGAAAAATCGATGTTTCAGTTCCGTGAAACACGAACTCAGTTCGGGCAACTCAAATACGCCAATTTTGAAATGGCCTATCTGAGTTCGGGCAAGAGAAAAATCGATGTTTCAGTTCCGTGAAACACGAACTCAGTTCGGGCAACGCAAATGTGTCAATTTTGGAATCGCTTATCCGAGTTCGGGCAAGAGAAAAATCGGTGTTTTCAATTACGTGAAACACGAACTCAGTTCGGGCAACTCAAATACGCCAATTTTGGAATGGCCTATCTGAGTTCGGGCAAGAGAAAAATCGATGTTTCAATTCCGTGAAACACGAACTCAGTTCGGGCAACGCAAATGCGCCAATTTGGGAATCGCTTATCCGAATTCGGGCAAGAGAAAAATCGGTGTTTTCAATTCCGTGAAACACGAACTCAGTTCGGGCAACTCAAATACGCCAATTTTGAAATGGCCTATCTGAGTTCGGGCAAGAGAAAAATCGATGTTTCAGTTCCGTGAAACACGAACTCAGTTCGGGCAACGCAAATGCGCCAATTTTGGAATGGCTTATCCGGGTTCGGGCAAGAGAAAAATCGGTGTTTTCAATTCAGTGAAACACGAACTCAGTTCGGGCAACTCAAATACGCCAATTTTGAAATGGCCTATCTGAGTTCGGGCAAGAGAAAAATCGATGTTTCAGTTCCGTGAAACACGAACTCAGTTTGGGCAACGCAAATGCGCCAATTTTGGAATCGTTTATCCGAGTTCGGGCAAGAGAAAAATCGGTGTTTTCAATTCCGTGAAACACGAACTCAGTTCGGGCAACTCAAATACGCCAATTTTGAAATGGCCTATCTGAGTTCGGGCAAGAGAAAAATCGATGTTTCAGTTCCGTGAAGCACGAACTCAGTTCGAGCAACGCAAATGCGCCAATTTTGGAATGGCTTATCTGAGTTCGGGCAAAGGAAAAATCGGTGTTTTCAATTCCGTGAAACACGAACTCAGTTCGGGCAACATAAATACGCCGATTTTTTAATTCCCAACCTGAGTTCGGGCAAGTGAAAAATCGGTGTTTCAATTCCGTGAAGCCCGAACCCAGTTCGTCCAATGCATAATATGTAATTTACCATTTTCCCAATAGATGGCGATTTTTTATCCGCGAAAAGTTCGGCAGTTTCGCGCCATTTGTCGGATTTTTGTAATTTTGCAGTTCTTTCCAAATTTCGTTCAAACCACATTATGTTTGACAGACAGGTATATAATTTTTTTTTTTTGCAAATTAAAAGTTTATTTGCATTGTTTTTAAAGAGATTTTTTTTTTCCATTTTTGGCACGTGTTTCGCAGAAGCAAAGGGTTAAAAAAGATTATTACTCGTTTATATGAGTAAATGCGTATCGCCCAAATCCGCAATGATTCCTCTTTATCATGTATCCATTTTTTCACCATATGCTCTGATAAACAAAATCAACTTCTGGCCTGCCAGATCGAAGAAATACTTTATATAATGCTCAGCTAGACGAGTTTATTCGAATACATAGTGTATTGAAATCATGTGTAAATGTGTATGTGTGTGTGAGTGAACACGATAACTCCCAAACGGTTGAGAGCTTACAGAACTAATAGGTTTTAAACCACTGTCGCAAAAAGTGTACAGATTATCGTACACATTCTTTTGAGTGTCTCTGTAAACTAACTGTAAATGGAATTTTTATTAGAAAACATTCTATAGTGTACTTCATTAACATATAAATACTACATGTCTTTACGACAGTTAGAGCACGGACAGACAGACAAACCGAGGTCATAAACAACATTTAGGTAGCTTTCATTACAAAAAGTATAAAGCTACCTATTGCAGGCGTTCGGAGGAAAGCAATGTCGCTATATTTCACCGATCATGACCCCCAGATCCCAAAACCACCCTCCGTTCAAATGTTGATTTATATATATGTCTGATCTCTGTCAAACGATAGCACTCGTATTTATAAACCGATTTGGATATATAACTAAGTGTGTGTATTAGGCTCACCCGTATCTGGACCGAGTTCGTTGGACAGCTTGGTTCGCCATCCTTTTTCAAAATGGCGGACACTAAAAGATTTAAAACTTAAACAAATATAGAAAAATTAGAAATTCAAATTTATTTTTTGTTTAAGTGTTAGGCCTTGATACAAGGATTCTGGAGCGTTTTTTGTTGTGCCCCTATCTTAAAAAATGTCTGAGATAGAGCAGATTGAAATTCTAGGGTGGCTCACATTTTGAAACAAAACAAGATTACAAAGTACAAAAAAATCGGGGATTAATTTTTGAGTTTTAATGAACGTATGATGATCTCTGCAAATATCTGGCATCTTTCATTGTTGTAATCATTTCATTTTCCGAATCAGACGCATAAAACTATATATTCATATCCAGTAGTGTCAAATTCTCGCAAATATCGCCACGTTTGGCGAATAAAAATAAGTTTCCAACTTGGCTACAGCTGCCTAATTTGGCGAATTTCTTAATTCAAATTCAGTATTAATGAATCTTCTGTTATCCACTTCTTTGCATTTTAGCTTGCTGTTTTCGAGCAACATTAGCTAAAATTTTAAAACGAGGATATAGGAAAGCTACCTTTTTCTCCCGGTATAGGCCGGTAGGATTTTTTTAACTTCATAAACAACTTTTTAACAAGTGTTAAAAATGCGTCCGGAAATAGCCAATTTGTGTTTGAGAACAGCCTTAAAATAGCCAATGATAGAAACGTCGTTGATAATTTTATGTATATTACTTTTAAATGCTAAAGGTGTAAAATTAACAACTATAATATAAATTAAAATAACTTTTATTAGTTGTTTTACATGTTTCGACTCTTCTGAGTCATTTTCAAAAACAAAATGAGAATATTCTAAAGCTGCGCGGGCTTTGAAGTTATTATTTACATGTACTTTTTAAAAAATGTTATTATTTTAATTTATATTATAGTTGTTAATTTTACACCTTTAGCATTTAAAAGTAATGTACTATTACATGGTGTTATATTTTATTATATTGATAATTTTATGTTTTCAGGGCGCAAATCTCGCCAATAGCATTTTTTTTCTCGCCAACAGCAGCTTTAATTTTTCAGGTGTGTAAATTAGGAACAATCCTTTGATGTTGAAATGAAATGTCTTGGTTTATGGTAATATTTCGTTTTTTTTTCTTATTAATTTATTTTGTATTTTATATTAAATGGGTAAAAGACGTTTATTTATAACGTTTGTATTTTAAGAGAAAGTTGTCTTATTTAAATAAAATGAGTGAAAGGTTTATATTGTAAATAAAATGAATTCAATACGAATGATGGCGATGGGAATAATACTTGGCGATTTATCACTTGCGCACGGCTAATATAGAAGTATACCACCTTTTCACTAACTGTATTAGCTAATAAATTCCAATATTTTCGCAGGTTTCTCAGAAAATACACCAATGTTCAGAAGCTTGAGGTATGGCAAGATTCTGGCATAGCTGCTGCTAAAGAGACAGCTACGCCAAATCAAGTCAATTTCTCATGCATTCTCTCTCGCATTTTGACTTCGCAACTGCTAAAGAAAAACATACAGGTCATCAATATTTTTAAGGAATCGAGAAATCCAGAAAAGGTATGTGTGTAAACTTTTCATCCACCCCCCCCCCCCCTTGCCCAAGTATTATTACAAAAATTTGAATTACAACAATTATATTTTTATAAACTAAAATGGGTACTTTTACTACAGCGCCTAGAATACATAGTATTCTTAGGCGCTGTACTTTTACTACCTCTTTGGCACCTTTTTTTAAAATGTTGGCGTAATTCGGGCTTCAGAGAGTGAGATTTGTTGCCAAATGATATAAACAACTAATGAAAACAAACCTGATGAAGCTTGTTTATATATGTATTTGTGTATATATAAACATTTTATTTATATATTATTATTATTATTATTGTTGTTGTTTTTATATGCAATTCACCCCTGTTTGTATATGCAAATCGATAACAGGCTTTTTTATATTAAATAAATTGTATAAATATTGAAAAAAATTGCTTGCGTACAGGAACTAGTAAATGGGTTGCCAGAAAATAGACATGAAAAATTTCTTTCTCTCGCCAAGCCTATTTTCACTAACTCGCCAAGGCCCTTGTTTTGGAAAAGTACCCTAAAATGAATACACTATTTGACCACGATATGGCTTGTGAATTATGAAACTGATTGATTCATTGATTATGCTTGGCAAAGAGAAATAGAAACTAATAGCGGCTTAGTTTTTCATCAAAAAAGGGACTTTTAACCACCTTTGTCATTTTAGCTACTTTCTTTAACTCCACAGAACTCTTCAAAGGAACATCCCAACTTATCGCAGTCGAATAGTAGAAGTTCTTAGAGATTTAAGCTAAACACCGAAATGTATTTAAAAAATACACCCAAAAAAACTTTTACTCCCATATTTTATTTGAAAAATATCAATTATGTATTCGAGAAAATTTTTGAATTTTTTTAAAGCGATATATTCGCATTATCCGCATGCCAGATGTTAACAGCCGAATATACCTACAATTTCGCATACTTACAGCAGCCTTAATGACACTTATTATTTCGGTGTTTAAGCGCATAAGTTCCATCACATAGCTGTTAAATTTGCATTCTATTTATGATATTTTATTTATTACTTACCCATCATACGTATAGAGTAAGTCTTGTAATCGTTTGAAAAATAGAAAAAAAAATTGACGGATTTATACGTTTCAGACATTGGAGATTCCGTAAAACATATTTTTAAAAGAAAAAAATTGCCGTCCGTCTCTGTGTCTGTAAACGCTCTATCTCCCGAACAAATTGAGATAGAGACTTGAAATTGGGTATGTACTTAGTATGTAATAATGAGAAGAAGCTTATTGAATTCCACTAACCTCGATTATCCAGAGTTATTTTTTTTCGGACTCTCGAAATATTCGTCCTGATAAAAGGTATATAAAATTTCTCGAAAGTTATTTTTTTAAGGGGGGAATATAAAAGACAATAAAAAAACATAAATTTTGCATAAAGAATGAAGCCGATCGGATAATGAGTTACCGAGATATTTGTCAATTTTTCATGACCCTGTATTTCATTCAAATTTCAAGTCAAAGATATATTTTAATTGGAAATGAGACGCTTAATCCGACGCAGTAAACTCCTAGTTAATAGGATTATCATTTTTGGAATTATAAGGAATGTTTCTTTTACGTAATTCAGTTATCGAGCATTTAAAGTTTAGGACGTCCTCAAGCCAGGATTTTATTCGAATTGCAATGCATTTTGTAAATAGTTTACGCATGTTTCATTTTAATATTTTACATTATGCATATCCATGATGGGTAAGTATTATGCTGGCCCCCAACGACTAGTTTATTAATGAAGTGTTAATTTCGTTGTGTAACATCAAGCGGAAACAAACGCTGAACTATTTTTAGTGTTTTAAGGCTGTTCTCAAATCCACAGAAACCAATTTCTGAGACATTTCTGAATTCTTTTTTGTTTGGAAACGCATGAAATTGTCAGGTGTTGTTATTCAGAAACTTCGTAATCGAAACACGTTTTCCATTTTTTTGGTCAAGGTAGACGATCTTTCAAAAAACACTGTCAAAGACGACGTTTTGAACCGAATTCACGATGCATCAGCACCTGAAAGAAGAAAAACGCTTTGTCACATGACATGTATTCATACAAAAAATGGAAAACTCATTTCGATTCCGAATCGCTTCAATACTCAGGTCTGCCAATTTTATGCATTTGCGTTAAAAAAATGAGTCAGAAATTGTGTCAGAAAATTTTGCGTTGTTCAGTAGATCATTTGAGAACCACCTTAAGAACAAAAAGGTTCATCTTCTTTGATTAAGCTGAACGAGATAGAGATTTCTGATAGTTATTTTTTTTTAATGTCGCTTAAAAATATGATTTGCAGCTCTGCCTGGTGTTAACGAAGTATTAGAGTAGTTTTTTACGAGATTCGTATGAATTCGAGGCTCCGATGTAACTAGGGGACCGCCAGCGGGCGCAAGCTAGCGAGATTTCTATATTTATTTACGTAAGCTTAATAAAATTTAAAATCTTCCGCAAATAACATTTTGGTCTTCTTGCTTTGTAATAAAATATCTTAAAGTTCATTGTCACATGTGTCCAACCTGTGGCATTTATGAATAAAGTGTGTTTTAAAAACAGAGATTCTGGGAAATCATTTACATCTTCTGCTAATCCAGCTTCGATTTTATTAGATCTGAGAGGGAATGCAGTTGTCAGTCCTTTCCTTTGAGTTTTTAAACGACAAAGATCTCTTTCATAACATTAATAAACACTTCTAAATAAATTATTAATATTGATTAAAATTTTGAAAATCGAAGAGCAGAAAATTTACTCTATAAGGCTAAAAGTTTGAAACCGAATTCCTTTCCACCATTTATAACCACCATCTAAAACTGTGAAATTATGAATAAAATTAAAATAACTAATTGACAAGAAAGCAGATCCCCCCAACAAACTCAACATTAATACCAAAAAAGCAGAAAATAAGCAACAGAAATGGAATAATGGAAATTTGTGGAATTTAGACAGAATCTTCAGGTCCTAATTGCCTAAATTGCCACAAATAATATGTATGGTTGGGTCATTCCATGGTAACTTACGTTACATTTAGAATAATTGACTTCAGTAATTTTAGTAATATAACACTAAAAAATATTCAAAATGTAATGTTTATATGATCTGTTAATTAAACCTATACAAAGCTAAATTTGGATAAAAGTCACTTAAATTTAGTACTATTTCTTGAACGCTAAAAATTATATTTACTGTGGTAATTTACGTTTCTGACAAAAAGAACATAAGTTACCATAATGAATATAATAGCTAGTGTTCAAAAAATAGCACTAAAGGTAGATAATTTTCATCCAAATTTCGCTTTGGATAGGTTTAATAAACAAATCATATCAATATTACATTTTCAATATTTTTTGGTGTTATATTATGAAAATTACAAAAGAAAAGTATTCTAAATGTAACGTAAGTTACCATGGAATGACCCGGTTTCATCTTCATATTAGCCATAAAATAGCTAAAGAATATGAAATTGGGACAACCATACTAGAATGTAGAGAAATACACAATGAAACGACAATTAATTTCAAAATAAAACCTGATTAAAAAGGATTGAGGGAAAAATTAATAAAAACTTGAAATTACCTCATTTGAAATTCAAAATCTAAACTTGAGTCATCATGTATTACAAATTACAAGAATTGGAGCTTTAAGCACATGTTGCCAAAAAAAAGTTATTTAAAAATTGATGGACCATGGATCATGGAACAACTTGTAATGCATAGCCAAGCACCACCCCAATATACAAAACCAGCATATATATATATATATATATATATATATATATATATAAATTTGTGAAATATTCAAAAATTGCTAGACAAATTTCGAATACACTTTATTGAAAAAAGGGACAAAAATCATTGTCATTCATAAGTATCAAGGCAGAAAAAAATACTTTTTCGACTAAATAATAAAATTAATCCATACACAAACCTATTCCATATGTATAATTTCTTTTAAAAATACCTACTCCGTTTATTAATTTACAAAACTAAACATTAAAAAAAGAAAAAAAAATGTGTTACATAACTTGATAAAATGGAATTTGAAAGTGTCGAAAACTGTCCATTGTACAGATGTTTCCCATCTTACAATACAAAGTATACCTATTGTATAGTTTTTCACTAAGATTAAACTTTTCCATAGAGAGTAAATTTTTTTTTCAAACTTATAATTACTTTTAAAAGTGGAGAGAATTTAAACACACTTTTGATAAAGCAATCCATGTAAATGATTCTCTCATATAACTAAACTGACAATTGCAACTCCTCTGAAAAAACATTTATATAAATGGGAAAGATAAATATTTTCCACAGAATAAATAAGCACGTATGTTTCATTGGACCAAATTAGAATTTATTTATACAATAATTATCATAGGTACACAATGCACAATAGGTACATATACGATGTGCATTACAAAATATCATATACTGGAAAAATTGATTTACTGTAAATATACAGAAAAAAATTAATACCTCAGCAAGAAGAATGTCCTCACATATATGACGCATATAAAGTATGTCATCAAAATGTAGAAATGCTGAAATAATTTACTATATACATAAAAAGAGAGTAGACAATGCTAGAAACACAAACAATCAACTCACGATGTGCATTACAAAATATAATATACAGGAAAAATTGATTTACTGTACACAGAAAATATTGAATACCTGAGCAAGAAGAATGTCCTCATATATGACGCATATAAAGTTTATCATCAAAATGTAGAAATGCTGAAATAATTTACTATATACATAAAAAGAGAGTAAACAATGCTAGAAACACAAACAATCAACTCAGGATGTGCATTACAAAATATAATATACAGGAAAAATTGATTTACAGTACACAGAAAATATTGAATACCTGAGCAAGAAGAATGTCCTCATATATGACGCATATAAAGTTTATCATCAAAATGTAGAAATGCTGAAATAATTCACTATATACATAAAAAGAGAGTAAACAATGCTGGAAACACAAGATCTGTAAATTTGATTTTGTTAAATGGTGCATAAATTACTTCAAAATCGAATATTTTCATTGTTTCAACTTTAAGCATCTTTAATTAAAAGCTTGATCAATTTTCGAACATAGAATACTAAGCATAAAAAAAAACAGTTTTAAGATTTATCTTTATTACATTGTAAGCGAGCAATCACACCAAATATATTTAATGATTAAACTTTCAGGCTAAATCTATAAACCTTTAACGAAACAATCTATAAAATTACATTGATCTCATTTTAAACATCTTTAACTTTCTTTAACTCGTAAAAAACTCGTACGTCTTTATAATAGCGCAAAGTCGGAAGACTGTCATTTTGAATTTGATAGCAAGTAACAAAGGCCTGCATTTATTAGATCCGTGATTTTCGTTCAAATCTCAAGGAATAAAGATAGAAAATAGTAAGTTTATTTTTAGATTTGAGGCATCGATTGGAAAGGAAAAGTCTTCTACATAGCTGGAAAATGACAGCTGAAAGTTTGATAGAAGTTTATTTCATACATAAATCGACTAGTAAATCTGCAGATAAGGAGGAGCCTCAACGTCAGCTCTGAAAGTCATTGTTTTTTAATTTCACTTTTCATAATATTTAGCATCTTGGAATCTGCAATTTAATATTTTTCTATTACATACATATTTATAGGAGGTTTCAGAATTTAGAAGCGTTAAATTAAACACGTCTTATGCAATCATATTCTGAAATTCTTATGAACTTTCTTATTCTTGTAATTTTTTAGATAAAAAATATACATTTCTTCGAAAATAATTTATTTTGCTAACTAGGGGGCCTACCCCCTGCGAGCTACGCTCGCCAACCCCCGCTCAGACTTCGAAGCCTCTAAAAACATGACAGCGTGCTTTGTTTTAAAAATATTGGTAAATCTATAATTGGGTTGCCATGCTTTTAAAGTTTTATTGGGGCATTTTTTTATTACCATGGCGTCATACATAGCTGTTGCGACAACTGACGACTGTTTTTGGGATTGATAAGTAAAATCAATTACAACTTGAAAACCAGCTTGTATAAAATGGTTAGGTTTAAATTGTGGCTACCTCTCGGACTTTTATAACAACGATCTGTATTCTATTCTTCCTTTGCGTTTAAGGATGAGAAAAATTCCATCTGCTTGTGAATAACATTAAGAACCACGGTATTGAAAAGTACTGTTATAGACATTTTTAGTAACAGGTTTTAATTTTCTCTCTATTTTAGTGCATCATCATGCATATTTTCATGTTATTTTAAATATGTAAATTATTTATTTTAATTAATATGTATATACGAATTTTCTAATAATTATTTATCATACAAAATTAATTAAATATTTTGTGCATGCATGCCCGCATTTATTCGGCATTAATTGATGACATATTTAAACAAATTTCTATCCGCGATAATTTTACACCTTATTATGTCGCTTGAATATTGTCCATAAGAAAATCGGGTACTTTTCCAGTATAGGATCCTTTGCTTTTAGGTTTGGCGTAATTTGAGCTTCGAAAAGGGATAGATTCGTTAATATACATAGATTTGTTGCCAAAAGTTATGAAAACAAACCCAATGAGCTTTTGGTGCTTTTCTATTATAGGGGTCTTGACGCTTTTTTAAAAAGCTTGGCGCAATTCGGGCATCAGAAAGTGAGATTTGGTGCCAAATGACATAAACAGCCATGGAAACAAATTCGACGATTTTTTTTGTTTATATGCGTATTTTAATTATACGTATATTATTATTGTTTTTCTATACAAATTACTTCTGATTATATATAAAATAGGATAAATGACATTTTACGCGAAACAAATTGTATAAATATTTTTTTGCTCCTTTCTTTTGCGTTTACATAAATGACGTCATTTGGACGAATTTATTCAAAATATTTTCAGTTTATAAATTAAATTAAATGCTGACAGACGATTGAATCCTGACGATACAAATGTGATTTTTTTTTTTCAAATTTTCCTGAAAAACATAATCTCATCAAAAAGTCACCTGTAAAAAATGCAGCCAAGTCTCGTAACTCATTTACCGTAAAAAGTACTGAGATCGTATAAAGCCAAGTTTAACTATCTTATTAACTCTGAAATTTTCATTCACAAATCACTCCTAGTCTCTACATCTTTAGTTAATTATTATTTTATGACTTGGCAATTACGCAGCACAGGAAAGTTATTACACCTTACTATGTCATGGGATGGGATGGGATAATTTAACTAAAGCAAATTATATACGGACAGGGAAGCTATTACACCTTAATATGTTATAGTATTATTTGATTAAGACTAACTATATACATCACATTCTCGTGCTACGTAATTGCCAAGTCACAAAATAATAATTAACTAAAGATGTAGAAACTAGGAGTGATTTGTGAATGAAAATTTCAGAGTTAATAAGATAGTTAAACTTGGCTTTATACGATCTCAGTACTTTTTACGGTAAATGAGTTACGAGACTTGGCTGCATTTTTTACAGGTGACTTTTTGATGAGATTTCACTTCTTTTTGTAAGTAATCCTCCTTTTCTTGATTTTGGGCTCTTTTTGAAGATCATCCACTGATTTTCGAAGAAGTTACCTTAAAGAAATTTCAGGTAACTAGGCAAGCACTAAGTTATGGGAGGGGGGAGTCAAAAGTACTCTCAATTGCTTCCAGGAAAGATGCTATCCATCTGAGATATTACTTGCAGCCTAGATACTTGATATTTAGCACAAAAGTACTGTTTAGGATAAAAAGAAAGCTAAACTTAAAATTTCCAGAAATTTTCAATAAATCAAACTATATTCGATTTTTTGAAGTTTTTGTTTTTGTCTTTTTTTTTTTTCGATTATTTAAATTTTTCCTTACTTTGTATCCTAAACCCTACCTTTCTGCCAAATGTCAAGCTGGTAGGACAACAAAATCGAATTATTTCCAAACCTTCGACTTTTTATAAATTTATTGATTTTTCGATTTTACTTCTAAGTTTCCTGATTGTAATGCCAATATAGTATTTCTTTGATCCGTCTTCTTAGGATCATTTAGGTTCAATTTAAAGATAAATCAAGGTAATCTTAGAGTCACCATGATTTTATTTAGAAAGGACTATCAAGCCATAACCAGCCAGTAATGTCGGGAGGAGAGAGGGAGCTGTGCAGATTTTTTTGGTGCTAACATCATTTAACAATCCATATTTCATATGCAAATTAAATAGAGTATAACCTGTGAAAGAAAACAAACATGTCTATAAAGAAACCGCTCATAACGCAGCCGGTCTATAGCGGAACTTTTCTATACCGAAATTCGTAAAAAAAAAGAAAAAAAAGCATAATCCGGGGAAAGAAACATAAAACAATTAGGGGCGGTGTACTAGCTAATAGGACAATTACCTTAAAACTCATGTTTCTAGAACTACAAAGTCGAATTGTTTTCAAATTTTCGATTTTTTACAGATATTTCGATATTTTAATTTTATTTTCGAATTTTACAAATTTTTAAAAGTTTCTTTTTTGAATCGTAAATACTACCTTTACACTACATTTTAAGTTTCTACGACTGCAAGATCGAATTATTTTCAACTTTTAAATTTTCAAATTTTCCAGATTTTTTAATTTTTTCTTTTTTTTTGTGTTCTTTATTCCATATTTCAAGTTTCTAGCGCTAGAAAATCGAATTATTTTCAAATTTTCGATCTTTTTCGATTTTTTAAAAATTTTATTTTCGAATTTATTGTGTTTTAATTTTTCATTTTTCTCTATAACACTACCTTTACGCTGAATTTTTAGTTTTTAAAGCTACACAAGATCAATTATTTTTCAATTTTTCGAATTTTCCAGATTTTTTTAATTTTACCCTTTTTTTTCTATCCTAAATATTACCTTTATTCCAAATTTCCAGTTTTTAGCTCTAAAAAATCGATTTTTTTTTTCAAATTTTCGTTTTTTTCGATTTTTTCGATTTTTTAATTTTATTTTCGCTTTTTGTTGTGTTTTTAATTTTTTTTTCTTTTTCTGAATCCCTTTACACAAATTTTCTGTTTCGAAGACTACGAGACCGAATTATTTTCAATTTCTCATTTTTTTTTTAATTTTGCGGATTTTTTTTTTCGAATTTTTCGTGTTTTTAAAATTTTCTTAAATAGCATCGTAAATCTTACCTTTATTCCAAATTTCAAGTTTCTAGCGCTATAAAATCGGATTATTTTCAAATTTTCCTTATTTTTCAATTTTTTCAATTTTATTTTCGAATTTTATTGTATTTTTCATTTTACCTTATTCCGAAACCTAAACACTATCTTTACGCCAAATTTTAAGTTTCTAAGGCTAAAAGATCAAATTATTTTCAATTTTTCAGACTTTTTCGAATTTTTGAATTTTCCGGATTTTTGTATTTTTTCTTATTTTGTATCCTAAATACTATCTTCATTCCGAATTCCAAGTTTCTAGCGCAACAAAATCGGTATATTTTCAAATTTTTGAATTTATTCGATTTTTTCATTTTATTTCCGACTTTTATTGTGTTTTTGATGTTTTTATTTTATTTTCTGAATTCTAAACACTACTTTTATACCAAATTTTAAGTTTCTAAGACTACAAGATCGTATTATTTTCAATTTTCAATTTTTTTCGAATTTGTTAAATTTTCGAATGCTTTTTTTTCGAATTTACTGGATTTTGTAATTTTTCATTTCTTTGTATCCTAAACACTACCTTTATTCCAAATGTCAAGTTTCTAGGCCTACGGGATCCACCTAATCTTTTTGATGACGCGTGAGTAGGTGAATAAGTGACAAAAAATTGAAACTTTCAGTTCATATATTGTTTGCACTAGAAAAGACAGAAATGTGAAATTTTAAATTTTGGTCTTATTTGCCACAAACTCTATATAAACAAAGTTTCAGGTTTTTGGGATACACCAGCTCAAAGATATGGGGAGGTCAAGAGTGGCCTGAGTTGCTTCCAGAAAAGGATGCTTAGGGATGTGCTCTCTCGACTTGGCGAAGCACTGCCGTGCCTCCAGATACAAAATTAAAAATTCAGGAAAATTCCAACAAATCAATCTAATTTCAATTTTTTTCGAATTTTTCGAATTTTTGAATGTTTTTTTTTCAAATTTTCTGGATTTGTTTAATTTTTTCTTTTTTTGTATCCTAAATACTACCTTTATTCAAAATTTCAAGTTTTTAGCGCTACAAAATCGAATTATTTCAAATTTTCGATGTTTTTCGATTTTTCCGATTTTTAAATTTTATTTTCGATTTTTATTGTGTTTTTAATTTTTCCTTATTCTGAATTCCAAACACTACCTTTACGCCGAATTTTAAGTTTCTAAGGTTAAAAGATCAATATTTTTCATTTTTTCAATTTTTTTCGAATTTTTCGAATTTTTGAATTTTTTTTTTCGATTTTTCTGGATTTTTTCAATTTCTTCTTTTTTTTGTATCCTAAATACTACCTTTATTCCAATTTTGAAGTTTCTAGCGCAACAAAATCGGATTGTCTTCAAATTTTCGATTTTTTTCAATTTTTTCGATTTTTTCAATTTTGCTTTCGATTTTTTTTTGGTGTTTTTGATGTTTTCTTTTTCTGGATGCTAAACACTACCTTCACACCAAATTTTAAGTTTCTAAGACTACAAGATCGTATTATTTTCGATTTTCAATTTTGATGGAATTCGTTGAATTTTCGAATGTTTTTCTTTCGAATTTTCCGGATTTTATAATTTTTCCTTTCTTTGTATCCTAATTACTACCCTTTTTCCATATGTCAACTTTCTAGGGCTACGGAATCTACCTAATCTTTTTGATGACGCGTGAATGAGTGAGTGAGTGAGTGACAAAAAATCGAATGTTTGAGTTCATATATCGTCTGAACTAGAAAAGACAGAAAGTTGTAATTTTAAATTTTGGTCTTATTTGCCACATTCTCTAGAAAAACGAAGTTCCAGACTTTTGGGAAACTTCAGCGCAGAGATATGGGGGGGTCAAAACTGCCCTGAGTTGCTTCCAGAAAAGTATGCTTACGGCTGTCCTCTCTCGACTTGGCGGAGGCACTGCCGTGGCTCCAGATCTTGCCAAGGCTGTGGTTTTCCTATTAGACTTAATGTTAGCTATATGCTCCATTTTTCTGCAACTAAATTTCCTCATGCCAATATAGTAATTCACTGATCCGTTTTCTTAGGATCGTTTATGTTCAATTTAGAGATAAATCAAGAGAATCTTAGAATCACCATGATTTTATTTAGAAAGGACTATCAAGCCAACCAGTAATGTCGGGAAGGAGAGAGAGATGTGAAATTTTTTGTGCGACCAACATCTTTTAACAACAAATATTTCATATATAAATTAAATAGAGTAAAGCCTGTGAAAGAAAATGAACCTGTCTATAAAAAAAAAAGGTCTATAACGTAGCCAGTCTATAGCGGAACTTTTCTATTACAAAATTCGTAAACAAAAGAAAAGAAAAGCATAATCCGGGGAAAATAACACAAAACAATAACGGAAGGTGTACTAGCTAATAGGACAATTATCTTAAAATCTATCTAAAACAAACTATCCCCATCCTGTGGGATTTGTTTTTCAATGTTTTACTTTATTTAATGCAAAACATAGATTGCATCCGACAACTCATAAAAAAGTCCTCCGGCCTGTACCGGCAGGAAAAGGTAGATTTCCTATATCTTCGTTTTAAAATTTTAGCTAATGTTACTCGAAAACAGCAAGTTAAAATGCAAAGAAACCGTTTACAAAAGATTCGTTTACACTGAATTTGAATAAGAAATTCGCCAAATTATTGAGCTATAGCCAAGTTGGCTTCATTTATGAAGACTTATTTTTGTCGCCAAATTTGGCGAGATTTCGCCAATTGTCGCCAAGTTTGGCGAGAATTTGGCGCTAATGGATATGAATATATAGTTTTATGCGTATAATTGGGAAAATGATTACAACAATGAAAGAAAATAATTTGCGAGAAATCGCGTTCACTAAAACTTATAAATTTATATTAAAATCATTAAAATTATAGACATTACAATACACTTTCATAAAACAATAAAAACATATTAAAATTGGACTTTTCGGATTTACATGGAAAATCCCTCTTCAACAACAACATTTCACTTAGCGTAAATCATAGTTCAAAAATATCAACAAATAGAAAATGCAACGTATCAAAATTTCGAAGTCAAAGTTACAGTTATAATAACACGGAGTATTCATTCGGGATTGCACCTGCTTGACCATTATTGACCATAAATTTATCGTTGTTTTTTTTGTAATGTGCTGTTTTGTTTCAAAATGTCAGCCACCCTAGAATTTCAAACTGCTCTATCTCAGCCAATTTTTAAGATAGAAGAAAAACAAAAAATGCTCTGGAATCCTTGTATCAAGTCCTAACACCTAATTAAAAAATAAACTTGATTTTTTAACTTTTTTGTATATTTATTTTAGTTTTAAAATTTTCCGTGGCCACCATCTTGAAACAAGATGGCGGACCAAGCTGGCCAACGAACTCGGTCGAGGCATTGGTGAGCTTAATACACACAATTAGTTTCATCCAAATTAATTTATAAATACGAGCGTTATCGTATCAAATTATTTTTATTTTTTCAATTTTTTTCGAATTTTTTTATTTTTTTTTCGAATTTTCTGGATTTTTTTAATTTTCCTTTTTCTGTATCCGAAATACTACCTTTATTCCTAATTTGAATTTTCTAGCGCAACAAAATCGGATTGTCTTCAAATTTTCGTTTTTTTTTCAATTTCTTCGATTTTTTCAATTTTGCTTTCGATTTTTTTGGTGTTTTTGATGTTTTCTCTTTCTGGATGTTAAACACTACCTTCACACCAAATCTTAAGTTTCCAAGACTACAAGATCGTATTATTTTCAATTTTCAATTTTGATGGAATTTGTTGAATTTTCGAATGTTTTTTTTCGAATTTTCTGGATTTTATAATTTTTCCTTTCTTTGTATCCTAAACACTACCTTTTTTCCAAATGTCAAGTTTCTGGGGCTACGGGATCTACCCAATCTTTTTGATGACGCGTGAACGAGTGAGTAAGAAGTGACAAAAAATCGAATGTTTGAGTTCATATATCGCCTGAACTAGAAAAGACAGAAAGTTGTAATTTTAAATTTTGGTCCTGTGGGCCAAATACTCTCTATAATTGAAGTTTAAAATTTTTGGGATACTCCAGCGCGGAGATATGGGGGGGTCAAAAGTGCCCTGAGTTGCTTCCAGAAAAATATGCTTACGGCTGTCCTCTCACGACTTGGCGGAGGCACTGCCGTGCCTCCAGATTTAATCACAATCTTGTCTTCATTATCGATTGAAATAAAAGATTAATTCAATTTCAATTTGAAAATGACGAATAAAAAGAAATCAATAATCCCTATCGGGATCCTTTTCAATTTTTTTCCTTTTTTTGTCACAAAAAAACTGAGTAATTAGTTGCCATCATTACAGAAATGTCATTAAAATTAGAAAAAAATTAATATCTCGAAAACTAATTCCAATTTCAAAATTCTATTACCAGTTTTGACATCCCCGGATTTTTATGGACAATTGGTATTAATTTCACCATCAAGCGTTTAGTATTTTATTAAAAATAGCCCTGAAACATAATCAGTCGTTTCATAAAATCGTTTCATAAATTCGTTTCATAAAATCGTTTCACAAATTTGTTTCATTAGGATTTTATATATATAGGGTAGATAAAATATTGCAGCGAAATAGTGCGTGTTACTTGAATTTTATTATTTTGATATTCTTTGAAATAGGGTTGCTAAGAAACTAATAAAATAAAGAGAAAAGAAAAAGAAATGCATTTTAAAGTTTGTAAAGATAGGAAAATGAATTGTTTTATATTTCCCGAACAGTTACAATTTTTTTCAATAATTTAAACAATTAATTTCTAAATTCTAATAGATGTATCGACAAATTTTCAAAGCTATTGGATATATTTAAGACCTCCATATCGAAAATTTAGCAAAAGTTTACGTTTAAGTCTATTATTCAAATATGCGATTTTCGTTTCAGGTAAAAATGAAATTTGAAAATCGTCTGCATTCCCATAGAAAAACATTATGACCTAAAAAGAAATGTTCTATATTTTTCGAACGAATTAACCAAATTTAACCAAAAACTATACAGCTAATTCCAGGTATCTCTGCAACATACCTACCAAAAATCAACCTAATCGGTCGTTTTTTAAGGTAGTTATCGCAGAACAGACAGACAGACAGACGGACAGACGGAAACCAAAAACTTTTCGCGTCTCCACAGTGAGCCTTCACTGACGTTTCGGCAATAACTACATAAAATATGAAGGGAAAATTTGAGTTTGAAATGTGAACTTCAAAGGGTAACTGGGTTAGTTCTGTCCTTCTAAATTACCATGAAACAGAGTATAAGCATGCATTCTCTTATGTAAAATCAAGGAAATATTTTATTTTGTTAACCCCTCCGCGTATGAATCGACAATTTCCAGCCTTGAAAAACGGAACTTTATTTCTCTATCTATATTTACTACTATTCACATCTTGATCAGCACTTTTAATATAATAAAATAATTTTTAACTGTTTTTGCCTTTTTGAAATGCATATGATACAGCTTACGCGTTATTAGCGGGTATAGTTTACGATAGCCACATCCGAGATTTTTTTTTTATTATTTTGTCTACCACTATTTTCAAACAATAATCTTTGTGGTACATTTGTAGTAGAAATCTACCACACAGATTACTCTTCGTAAATAGTGGTAGAGAAAATAATAACTAGTGGGACGTGTCTATCTCAAAACTTTCTTCTATATCACACAGGATTCGCATACACTATAAACGAATCAGCACCAATTTATATCAGGGACTAACTGAATCTAAAGTTTTATTAAATTTCGTGCATTAGTTCTTGAGATAGTGCGCCCACAAAATTTTTGTCACATACAGACAGAGTCACAGACAGACATTTTCTAAAAACAGTCAAATCGTGTTCAGGACCTTCTAAAACACATAAATCCGTCGAAAACCGGAGGTCGAACATTTTAATGAATCCAATACCTTCTTCTTGTAAATATAGAAGAAAGTAAAAATATAGTCAATATAAAAATTCTGTGGCAACACTTTGCCAGAGATATTCACGTGACCCGTAGTAGCAGACGAACTTGATAAGCCGCAGAAGTCGTGGGAACCCTACTCGGAGGGTAAAAAGAGGAAAGAAAATAGATGATGTTTGAAATTATGTTTCGAAACATAACAATACAAAAATTTAAAGAATTGTGACATTCTAGAAATATTTTATAAATCCTAAAATTTAAAAAGAACATCACCTTTTCATAAACATATACACTCATAAAAACTTCCTTTTACTTAAGTAAGGTGTCACAAAATACACTGGCCTCCAAAAGTTAAGTTACAACATGTTTTTCGAAGCTTATCAGACAAAAAATGGCAGTCAGATTAAACTTCATAGTTTATATGAATGAGAATAATAAACTTTCAAAAAACTTACGCAAAAATTACAGCTACCACTTTTATTTTATAGAAAAGAATAGGTATTTGTGAGTGAGAGTAAAATATGCAATTACGAAGCTTTCGTAATTTCGCGTGTAAGTTTTGTTGTTTTCGAGCTATTGTTGTCAGATTTGTTCCCAACAGCCAGTAGAGTCTAGAAATGTCTAGAAGTCGTTTGCCCGATTCATTAAGGTGGCGGGCGGTATGGAAATAGGGTTGTCACAGGCCGATACTGCTATACGGCTCAATGTGTTTCGCAGTGTAGTCCAACGACTCTGGGATCAGTATGAATCCGAAGATTCTGTGTCCAGAAGACATGTGCCAGGCCGGCCACGTGTTACAACACCTGCAGAAGACCGGTTTCTAGCTCTTTCGGCCCAAAGGAGAAGACGCACTACTGTGCTGCAAATCATTGCAGACTACTTTGCAGCAGCAGGGATTAGAATCTCCGCTACTATGGTGAGAAGCCGTCTTCACAATGCAGGTCTCTATGCAAGGCGACCAGTTGTGTGTGTCCGCGTCAACAGACGACAGAGAAGGGCCCGCTTATGTAGGGCAGGAGAACATGTTTCCTGGACCAGACAACAGTGGGCTTCTGTACTCTTCACAGACGAGTCCAGATTCACACTGGAGAGCGATTCAGGACGTCTTCTGATCTGGAGAGAACAATGCACTCAATACCATCAATCAAACACTGTCGAAACACACAGGTACAGAAACGGTGGAATCATGGTTTGGGCAGGGATCTCACTCGGAGGCCACACTGACCTGAATATGTTCCATGGAGGAATTGTGACTGGTGCGAGATATCGGGATGAGATCCTTGATTCATATGTGTGCCCATATGCCGGTGCTATTGGCAATGGTTTCATTCTAATGGATGATAATGCGAGACCACACCGAGCTGTGATTGTTGAAGATTATCTTGAGGATCACGGTTTGGAGAGAATGAAATGGCCAGCTCACTCTCCAGACTTGAATCCGATAGAACATCTTTGGGACTATCTTGGAAGACAGGTTGCGGCTTTATGTCCTCCTCCAAGGTCATTAAATGAGCTGGAACAAGGCTTACTCCAAGTCTGGTCAGTGTTACCTATTTCGGTGTCCGACAATTTAATTGAGAGCATGGAAAGTCGATGCCGCCAATGCATTTAAGTCCGGGGTGGACATATTCCGTATTAGAACCAGTTTTTTAATGTTTCTGTCACATTTTACTGTATAATACTGCGATTTCTCCAGGAATGGATTTTCCACCATGAGTGCTTTTTTGTTGTAATTTCATTTATACGTTTAACTTAAATAAATTTCTATGTCGCATTTAATAAATAACAGTTTAGCGAACATTTCCTCCAAATTTGTTGTTTCTATGTTCATTCATTTGCAAATCAGACGCAAAAAACCAGTTGTACCTTAACTTTTGGAGGCCAGTGTACATATATAAACAAATAAACCGAAACATGTCAGTGGTTTATTTCTTTATATATGTATTTTGTGGCACCTTACTTAAGCTAAAGAAAGTTTTATGAGTGTATATTGTGACATTCTATTCAAGATTGATTAGGATTCATAAATACTTTTTCATTTGAAAATAATATTTATATTAAATAGTTTTCAAAATTCTTGAAGTTGTGTACCTATGTTACAGAATGTTACCAATCTGCTATCTACAGGGTTTCCCAAAATATGGTACGCGTACAGTTCTGATATTTGAATCTTCAGGTACTGGTACAAAAAGATTATACTTAAAATTATATAGAACTGGAAACGGCACTACATTAAATTTAAAGACTCTCCTAACTGCCATGCTAGTATCAGTAACACGTGCTATTCAGCTACGAAGAATAAGGACTACTGTAGTTAAATCATAATTAAATAAAATGTATAAAAGATATGTGTATAACTTTTCTGGTTTTCATCTTATTTTTAAAAAAAATTATACAATTTGTTTGATTATATATTGAATGAGTCTTGCATTAAAATATAATCATGATGTTATTTCTTATTTCAGTAACATAAAAAAAAGATAATCGGGTGGTATGATAATACCATTTTAAATTATGAATTTCAATTTAGTGGTACATGAGTCTAAAAATTTGGGCACCGCTGGGGCTAAACTTCGGGATTTTAGGAATCTTCTTCGCGAATCTCCGAAAACCGATTTTACCGCAACTAAACAAACAAACAAAACCATTTAAATAGGCCAGTTCTAATTACACTCGAAATTGAAGATTGATTTGATTTTTAAGACAGAAAAAACACAGCTCAAATATTTGTATTTCAGTAACTGCGTTCTTTAAAAATCCACCTGTCACAAATTAAACGGAGGTCACGTTCTGTATTTATCTCTCGCATGAAACAGATGGTCTTAGCTACCGAAACGAGCTAATAAATCAACGAATCATTAACAAAGCACAGTTCAAACCTCACAAATTTCTTTAACCCTTTGACTACGCGTCGAAAGATACTATACGTTATAGTCGACTATGTTTTTTTTTTTTATTCTATTCGTACCAGTTTTTGAAAACTAATCTCTGCTGTACACTTTTACTAAGAAAATTTCACGAGAAATCTACCACAAAGAAATTCTTTTGTGAATTGTGGTACGACAGGATGTAAAAACAATGAAAAATTGACATATTGACGGACAGTAGGAGCAAGTGAAGTTCGAAAATTGCCACTATATGTTTTTGTAATTTTTATAATATTAGAAGTATAGTTTTACTCTTTCTGCTTAAATAAACATAATTTTGATTCATTCAGCACCTTTAATTAGGTTGCACTACTCCCTTCACAACCACGTCAGGGTGGCTAGTGGTCAGGGAAAAATACAGTCAAAAAAAGTTATAAACACCAGTATATTCTTATAGAAAAATTTATGTTGATTATTCGATCAAATAATCAATTTGAATATTTCTATAAGAATATACTGGTAATTATCATTTTTTTAATGTATTTTTCCTTGACCGCTAGCCATCCTGCACGTGCATACTGAAGCTGCAACTCGTATAACAGGTGGAAAACGAACTTCAACCTAAAAAATTGTTTCCAAAACTTGACACTGGGCTTCTACTTGTACGCCGGTAAATGCACATTTGGGCTGCTATAGCCGTAGTGTTTTAAAAATGACCGTCTCGTTTTGGGCGGCTATAGCCGTCATGCCACATAGTGAACTTCGCTTTGGCGGCTATAGCCGCAAGTGTCCGTCAACGTGTTAACAAGAAAATACAGAAAATACATTGTGTGTTATGTATAAAAATTCAGCTTTTAGAGATTAGCACTTTTTCACAAAAAAAGGAAATAATGCACAACGGTCTCAATAAATTTATTTATTCAAATCTGTCTATCTTCAAACAAATAATTTTTTTAATTACATTTGTTATTCTTTATAAATCTCTTAATACAGGGCTTGCAGCGTTACTAAATTTGTTTACTTTTGCTACCACTATTTTAAAACTAAAATTTTCGTGATAGATTCCTTTAACACCTACAATAGAAATACAGCAATAACTTTGCTGTTTTATATTGGCAATACCAAAGGTAGAAAACTTTAGGAACTCTGCGACATCTACATTGAATCTTAAAAACTTTTCTCTGAAGTCTTTATAACAGCTCAAAGCCGGGAAACTATTATTGTAATATGGTAGCATTAACCAATGCATTGCTCTAATTAGATTCTTGAATTTCATTCACAGCAAAGAGAGATAGAAAAGATCCTTTTTTCATTCTTTCTTTTCTCCTTTTTTTTTTTTTTTTTTTTTTTTTTTTAAGATTTGGGTTATTCATTGGAAAGGAAAAGCTTTAGCCAGAGCGGGAAAATGACAGTTGGAGTTTGATTGAAAAATATTTTAAAATCAAGTAGATGATTATATAAAATATGAAAGGAATATTAGTGTAAAATGATAACTTACTCACTCCTAGTTGAACAGATGTTATGGTCTGTTTAGCTTTCACGTGTATGGGTGTCATTTCGAAACTCTCTCAAGGGGGGGGGGGGCGGTCTCTGAGGGGAGCTTTTACTTGTTGTGCCCAGCTGAGAAGCAAATGATACAATTTTATCCTCACATATGTTTTTAGAATGAGCCAAAGTACTCATTAATGATAAATGTATCTCACTTTGAGAATGTTGGCATAGCAAGGATTTTACAAATATGATTGATTATTATTAATGCGTATCTGAGCATAAAATGTTTATTTAATGCTCATCTTTCTATTTTAATGAAATCTGACAAGTAATTTTAGTTTTTAGGAAATTTCAGACAACCACTTTTGAATCTGACTGTTATGACTCTGTTATCACTCTGAAATATCAAATTTAAGATTGAGGGGAGCAGGTTCCCCCAGGCCTTCCGCAAATGGTTTCCTTGCTTGTGTGAAAAAGATGAATTTATACTCCCAATATAGCCATCCATCTAACTAATGATCATTAATACTTTGTATAATTAACCCCATATTTTACAATCTTCTTTAAAATGAAATACATATGCTAAAATTTATTACAGTAAGCATAAAGGCTTAAAAACATTTTAATAAATAAAAGACTAGTTTTGTACACACAATAATGGTGTCATTCTCAAGACTTGTAATCATAAATGAACTATTTTCGCATACAATTTGAAATATTTACTTGATAAACAAGAATGTCGACGAATTAGGTATGACAAAAGCTGGTGCTTTAATAAAAAATTAATAAATCTATAAACGCGATTTATTTTATCTTATTTTTAAATTTATCATATAATAAACTTCTTATATAATTGTATAACCGTCTTTAAATTAAAAGAAAATTATTACATTTCTTAAATACCTTATTAAGTATAAAAATCCAGCTTGTAGACACTAGAATTCTTTAACCTTTTCATACTACAAGAAAATAATGTAAAGCGCTGTCAATAAGTTCATTTAAATCTGTAAATCTTCAAACAATCCATCTTCAAAATTACGCTTAGATTTCTTTGAAAATCTCCTTAATTCTCTCTATCTCTTAAAAAACATTTTCTTTAAGTCTTTATAATAGAACAAAGCCGGGAGACTGTTATTCGGATTTTGATAGTAACTAACAATGCATTTCTCTAATTAGATCCATGACTTTCGTTTTATTCCGAGAGAATAGGGACAGAAAAGCGTTAGTTTATTTTTAGGTTTGAGGCATCGATCGGAAAGGAAAAGCATTTCATCCTAGCGGTAAATGACATGTGGAAGTTTGATTGAAATTTATTTCAAAGTGAAATAGTTAATAATAAATTATGAGTAAAAAAAAATAAATTAAATAAGACAAGCTTATATTAGGACGTACTAAAAAAGAAAAAAGAATGCTGAAGGACAATTGATTGAAACAAATAACTTTTTTAAAAGAAATAACTTAAATTGCAAGTGATTTTTTTATCAGTTTGATTTTTTTTTTAAATAAAATGTATATACAATTTTAAATCTATCTTCCGAGCAAAAAAAGAAATCGATCAAAGCCCTCCTTGGAATGAACCCCACATCCATTTATACACTGCGCGTATTTGAAATACTATTTGTATATTTACTAACCGTACTATGGTTCAGTTGAAGAACATCGGCTTGTTTCTGAAGAAATCAATGACATTTACGTTATCACATACGCGATTACATTTACGTACCCTTATACCCGTTCAGATCGTTTAGTTAAGATATTTCAGACCACCGAACGCACTGAGGGAGTTTGTGGAATACTCTCAGTGAGTTCGAACTTTCTATTACCACGTTTAAATAAGATATTTAAGATATCTTAGACCGCCGAACTCACTGAGGGAATTCCACAAACTCACTCAGAGAGTTCGAACTTTCTATTGCTAGATACAGCCACTACCACTCAATTTGATTGGCTCTGGAGGCTAGCTTTAATTGATCAGCTGGTGAGGCTGGTTTCAACTTATGCGTATGCGCACTTTCTATGTTTCTTCAAAATACAGATACAGTGACGTTCTGTAAGTTACCTTAGACGAGTATTGCGGTGTAAATAGGTATTCAATTCCGGAGGGTACTACATCAAAAATGGCGATCAAATATATCTTAAATATCCGTTCGAACAGGATACAAGGCTCGGTGCAGCCACTACCACTCACTTTGAATGGCTGTGGGGGCTCGTTTTAATTGATTGGATGTGTAGGCTCGCTTTAACTTATTGGATGTGTAGGCTCGCTTTAACTTATGCCCATGCGCCCACTTTACATTTTTTACATATACGACCCAATTGTTTTCATTGTATTGTTTTACACCGTAAACGAGAACGAAAAATCATGCGTCAAGCATAGATTATGAATGCCTTCCAACACTCTCAAAATAATTTTACAAATCTTTACCGTTTTATAAAGTGAAAGATTCTTCTTTCAATGTACCGATATTGGTGATCAATCTATTTAAACGTGTTAAACCGTTTATAATTATATTTCTGAAAATTGAAATATGAACATTTGATTGAAAATGTAGCATTTAAGTCCTTGTTTATATATATACTAGCAGATTTGTCCAGCGTTGCCCGGTCCCGTCAAAAAATAATACGGAACGCCAAATCACTCTAAAAATCGCTGCACGAAACATTTCCTCTGGAAAAACTCTTTGTCTTTCGGAAATTAAATAGAGAGATTTACTAATTAAATAGAGAGAAGCGGAAGTAAATGTAACACCACCCCCTCAAATGTCTGGATCATTTGATTCAAAATGGGTCAGTTTTTGGTCAAAATTTAAAAAAAGTTACCGTCGGATTTTCACAAAATTTGCATTTTAGGAACCAGAAACATAAACTGTGGGTTTCGATTCAAATAATCCAATACTTTTCTTAATACTCGAGGATAAGTGAAAATGAAACTTTTTCATTTTCTGGGATTATCAAATCGGCAAATTCCTTTTGCGGTTGCAATCAAAATAGTTATTTTTGGCTCACGCGCAGGACAATCTTTTAGTTCCACCGCCAGGGAATGCATTTTGTTTTTACAAATTATCCCACACGTGTCCTCGTTGCCTACGATACCGTGTATAGCAGACGTGCTAGGTAAGCGCTGCAAAATCTTTTACTTCCAGTTTCTACCACCAGGTAGAGCATTCTGTTCTAAATAAACCAATTTTCGAATAAAACTCCGGCACTCGTTCCTGCTGCTTACGGCACTGTGTAGAAGGCGTGTCGTGCACGCGCGAAAAATCTGTTTCCACCGCCAGGGAGTACCAAATCTCTGTCTTATATAATTAGCTATATCTTAATTAGTTCATGTTAAGTTGAATGAACCGATTCCCGTTGAAATCGGACCCACAGAACCCGAGAAAATAAATCACCTGCTGGATACTAATATTCATAAATGGTGATAACCAAGGTCTGAGAAAATGATACCGAAGTTTATTTAGTAACTGGGAGACCTCGGAAGAATGTCAGAAAAGATTTTGTTTGAATCGGACCAAGATTAAATGCAAACTCTTTTGGTAACATTGTCCACCGCCAGGGGGTGCACTCTGTTCTAAACAAAGCTCTTTCCGAACGAAACTCCGGCACGTATCTTCGCTGCTTATGACAACGTATAGAAGGCGTTCTGTGATCGCGCAGAAAACCTTTTAGTTCCGCTTTCCACCGCCAGGGAGCGTCAAATGTATGTCTTAATTAGTTATCTATATATTAGTTCATGTTAAGTTGAATCAATAAATTGTCATTGAAATCGTGTCCTTTGTTTGAATCAGACAAATTTTAAATGCAAAATTGTTTAGTTCCACTTCCCACCGCTAGGGTTGCACTCAGTTCTAAATAAAGCTCTTTCCGATTAAAACCCCGGCACGTGTCCCTGCTGCTTATGACACCGTATAGCAGGCGTGCTACGCACGCGCTGCAAAATTTTTTAGTTCCATTTTCTACCGCCAGGTGGCACTAAATCTGTATCTTAATTAGTTATCTATACCTTAATTAGTTCGTGTTAAGTTTAATGAACTAATTCTCATTGAAATTGGGCCCATAGAACTCGAGAAAATACCCTTCCCTGGTCATTAATGTTCAGAAATAGTGGTAACTATGTGCTGAAAAAAATTATACCAAAGTTTATCTAGTATTTGGGGACCTGAGAAAAGGTTTCGTTTGTAGAACTAATAATTAAATAGTTCTGATTTTGGAGGTGAGGGGGGGGAGTTTCGATCAGAGCATTAACGCGATATTTAAACGACAACCGAACCTTCACCTCTAACCCCCCCCCCCCCCCCCCACACACACACACAGAATTTAACCAACAACGTTACAAAATTAAGAATTATCATTAACTTTCTAAACAGAAACAAATGACTTTTTTTTACATACAAAAACAGTAAATTGCCGTTGTTAATTTCTGAAATCAAATACATAAATAACGTATACATGAGAAAACTCTAAAAATCGCACAAAATAAATCGCGAAAATTCCCAACTCGCTGTTCAATTTGCAATCAGCTGACGATCTTATCATCTGCCAATCACAACTGCCCGGTTGACTTCCAGCTGTGCCTACAGTTCTATCAGCTACCAATCACAACTGCCCTCCAATGGTGTTTGAGTTGCAGTGGGCGATTTGTGACGGCATTTGAAACAAAAAATGCTGCAAAACATGAATTTTTTTTTTTTAAACCGCATAAAAAATGAAATTAAAAGAAAAAAATCTAATAAAAAATCGGGATAATTAATAATACGCCCTCCCCTTTTAAAATTATGATTTTTTATCTGTAAAGAATTATTAACTTTCTCCAAGCTTAAAAGAGTAAAAAAACAAAAAAAAAACCTCTTTCCGAACGAAACTCCGGCACGTGTCGCCGCTGCTTATGACAACGTATATAAGGCGTTCGGTGCTCGTGCAGAAAATCTTTTAGTTCCGCTTCCCACCGCCAGGGGGCGTCAAATCTATGTCTTAATTAGTTATCTATATTTTAATTAGTTCATGTTTAGTTGAATGAATAAATTGTTGTTGAAATCGTGACATTTGTTTGAATCAGACAAATTTTAAATGCAAAATTGTTTAGTTTGACTTCCCACCGCTAGGTTGCACTCAGTTCTAAATAAAACTCTTTCCAATCGAAACTCCGGCACGTGTCCCTGCTGCCTATGACATCATATAGCAGGCACGCGCTGCAAAATCTTTTAGTTCCAATTTCTACCGCCAGGTGGCGCTAAATCTGTATCTTAATTAGTTATCTATACCTTAAATAGTTCATTTTAAGTTGAATGAACTAATTCTCATTGAAATTGGACCCATAGAACCCGAGAAAATACCCTGCCCTGGTCATTAATGTTCAGAAATAGTGGTAACAAAATTAACTGAAAAAAATTATACGGAAGTTTATATAGTATCTGGGGACCTAAGAAAAGGTTTCGTTTGAATGGGACTAATAATTAAATAGCTCTGATTTTGGAGGCAAGGGCGGGGGAGGGAGTTTCGATCAGGGCATTAACGCGATATTTAAACTACAGCGGAACATTCAATTCCAACCCCTCCCCCCTTCCCATCCACACACACAGAATTTAACCAACGACGTTACAAAATTAGGAATTACCATTAACTTTCTAAACAGAAACAAAATGAAAATTTTTTACATACAAAAACAGTAAGTTACCGTTGTTAATTTTTGAAATCAAATACATAAATGACGTATACATGAGAAAACTCGCAAAAATTCACAAATCGCTGTTCGAATTGCAATCAGCTGACGATCTTTTCATCTGCCAATCACAACTGCCCTCCAATGGAGTTTGTCTTGTAGTAGGCGATTTGAGATTTCTTTGAAACAAAAAATGCTGCAAAACATGAAAAAAAAACCGTTAAAAAACGCATAAAAAATTAAATTAAAAGAAAAAAAAATCTTAATTAAAAAATCGGGATTAATTAAAGGGAAGGCCCTTTTAAAATTATGAATTTTTACCGGTAAAGAATTATCAACTTTCTCCGAGTTAAAAAGTATAAAAAGAAATGACAATTCTGAGCGTATCTGAGGCTGAAATGGAAGCAACCACCAAACCAATCAAGCATTCTGGGCAAAATTACTTGGAAGAATAAATTAATAATAGTGTCGAAAGAAAAAATTCACCAAAAAATCAAAAATCGCTGTACGAATTTCGCATAAACTTTATTGAAAAGAGTATAAAATTTACTGCATTCGGCTAACAGATAGGAACCGGATTCCGGTTACTAATGTGTGCAAATCGCAGCAGAATGTCAAAAACACTAAAAATCGCATTTTTAAAATCAGGATTTTTTATCTGTAAAGAATTGTCAACTTTCTCCAAGCAAAAAAGAGAAAAAAAAGGACGATTCTGAGCGTATCTGAGGCTGAAATAGCGCAACCACCAAACCAATCAAGTACTCTGGCAAAATTTCATAGTGTCAAAGGAAAAAAAATTCGCCAAAATTTCAAAAATCGCTGTACGGATTTCGCATAAACTTTATTGAAAAGAAGATAAAATTTACTATATTGGGCTAAGAGATTGGAACCGGATTCCCGTTACTAATATGGAAATATCGCAGCGAAACATGAAAAAACACTAAACATCGCATTAAAAATTTCTCTATATTAAAAAAAAGTAACCACCGCCGCCGCAGAAGCTGTCAATGGAGATTTTGTGCCTTGAAGTCTTTCTGGACTAATATCCAAAAAACTATTGCATATAAAAATATGGAAATTGGTAATTTTATGAAGAAATGTTCGATAAACACGCTGAAGTAGACAGTTTTTAAATCAAAGAATTATTTTAAGAGATATTTAATATTAAAGTTGGTCAAAATAGTTGTCTTAAATAAGTTTTATAGAAACAAAAACTATTCGCCAGGAATTTAACCATAATTTATAAGGATATAGTTGACAAGCTTGCGGTGTGCAGACTGAAATTATTTTTTTAATTTGAGTAATTTTTTGAGGTTATATTTCAATTTTTTATTCAAATTTGCATTATTTTGATGAAGATTTATTTCATATTTCATAAAATCCATTATTTGAATCGTTGCCAATTTGTAAAATAGCGCACATAATAATATTCCAATTCAATTAAGAAATGTATTTACACGTGACCATTAAAAACAGAAATAAAACTTTAAAATAACAATTAAATGATCACATGTTAAAAGCAGTAAATGTAGAAAATTACGTAATAAATAATATACTTGCACGTGAATATTAAAAAGAAAATAATTAAATTATTACACGTTTTAAAATCATTAAGTAGGGTGAGAGTAATTTATTTCGACAAAATATTTAACCTATTATTGCAAATTTTAAAACAGCGTAATTAATAATATTTCTTTTGAATTAAAAACTATATTTTTACGTTTAATAATTACGTTTAAATCCACGAAATAACTAATAAATTGGTAAAATATAATTAAAAATACAGATAAATGTTGAATTAAAGATCACTCGATGGCGTAACTAACACGCGTGACGCATCTGATGTCAATTGAATGCGGCGCCACACATATGCACTTTTGGCTTTAAATCCTATATTTTGGGGACAGTTCTTTTCTTTTATAGAAAGTAGTAGACGGGATAATGGAGAAGTACTCAATTTTCTATAGCATCGTTATAAAATTTCCCGATGCAGCGACATTGCTTACTTAACCCTTTTGCACAAGTTAATTTTGAAATGTTTAATTAATTTTATTTTATCAATTACGAAAACAGTTGTTAGCTGTTTCGACAGTAGTTGATTCGGCCTTAAAATCCTTCAGTCAAAGAAAAATGAATGGAAACCCGATTATAGCAGATCGCCACTGGTCGTTTGATTATAATTAAATCTCCAGTAATCGTTTTAGAGTTGATCAAATTACAGTGCTTTTAAAGTGTCAGAACGGGTATTGGCGAGCGTAGCTCGTAGGGGGCAGAGCCCCCTAGTTGAATTAAAAGAAATCTATTCAAAAATTCCAAAATCTGGCTTCGAAGTGCAAAACTACAAGTCCAAAATTTTGTAGCTCTGCGTTCAGCGGTCTCTTCAGAACACAACCGAGAAACACACAGACACTCACACGGATCTATATATATATATATATATATATATATATATACACACACACTCTCTCTCTCTCTCTCTCTATATATATATATATATATATATAGAGAGAGAGAGAGAGAGAGAGAGAGAGAGAGAGAGAGAGAATTTATTTTGGAGCAGAAAATATATTCAAAGACACGGTTAAATTCAAACTATTTGTACCACACACATTCAATATTAACAAACAATTTCTTTCTCTTTGATGTTAAAGGTATGTTTATACCATTATTCTATTTCCGTGCTTGACATTTCCACAATGCACTTTCGGAAACAAGGGAAAATTCAAAGAGTAAGCCAATATGGGCCACTATACTAAAATATTCCTTTTTTACATCTGACATTCAGGAATTTTAAAGAAGTCAATTCCTCAAATTTATCTGCTTCTAATACTTTTTTAAAAAATTTCGTTCTTTTCCAGAATTTTTTTTCTTTCTTTTTTTGTGTGTGTAAAGGCACAGTTTAAAATCGGATACTTAGGCGGTTAAGTACGTATATATTTCGTTCTTTTTCTTTTGCAATTCTTTTATAATCTGACGTGAACAAGTGATACATTTTTTAGAAAAGAAACTAAAAAGTACTTTGAAATACCCGTAAATCATTTTATTGCTTTTCGAAATATTTCCCTGTTTTAATAAAAAATGATATATTATTCCAATAAATAAAATTTTGGAATATTTTTAACTTTCAAGATTTTTATGATATATAAATAGTCTATTCTTACATTTTTTCCAGCTTGAAACTGATAAATGCACATTTTGTTTTTCAGAGATGATAAGAAGGGTAACAATAACAAATAACAAAACAATTGCTTTAATAGCAGTTGTTTAAGTGTCAGACCGATTTAATAAATAAAAAGGTTTTTTTTTTTTAATTTACTTCTCTTTATTTTATATTTATATTTTCTACTGTTTAGTATTTGTCGTTGTTGCAGTTTCATAGTCACTTTTCATATTTCAGCAATTGTTGTTTGGTGCAAAATTAACTCCGCTGTTTTCGTAAATACTAAAATGTTTTAACCATAAAGATTATTTGGTGATTTATCTATCACCTGAGGCCGGTTTACGTAAAAATGTCTTAAAACTCATACAGGAACTCCCCTGGTCGTGCTCATTAAAAGTTCTCCAGAACTTGGGTACGGTGATTGACGTACCTGATTGGCGTCTTCAGGCTCTTGGCGGCACAGCTCAGTTTTATATCAGGAGATCAGTGAAAAAATCAGTTACAAAATTCCGTCTTTACATACAAAAACAAGTTAAGTTAAATAAAAATGTGTAAAAGTATTGAATGTTGAATTAGAAGAATACAAATTGTCACATAATACATTAATACACTAGTGGGCAAAACTTAAGCAACCGACACAAAATGCTAATTTCTGAACATGTGAGTACTCAAAAGAAAATTCTATAAACATCAAGTGTAGAAAATAAGTACTACCTTAACAGAAAAGCCAGTCGATGTGAAGTCTTCTTGGCATAACAAGTGGTCACAATTGTCACAGCCACTACAAAGAACAGAAATTTGATATCTTTCATTCGTATCATTTTTACTCTCATTTGGTCACTCCACTGAACAGTCCCCATGACTGCTGCTTTTTGACGAGTCACCAAGTGACTTTACAATGGAGTCACCTTGTGACTCTCATGTAACTGTCATTTTGACACTCCATTGTAAAGTCATCATGATAACTGTTCTGTGACGAGTTCCCAATTGACAGAAAATGAAATCATCTGGTGACTTTTCACAAATGAGTGCAATAATGACTTCACAATAGAGTGTCGATCACCGGAAAGTCACCATGCGACTTCATTGTGGCATTATTTGACGACTCATCACAATGCAATGCTCATAATGACTTCAAAGTTCAGTCCTCAAATGACAGTGACGTGAGAATCACAAGGTGACTTCATTGTAATGTCACCTGGTGACTCATTACAAAGCAACAGTCAGAGTGACTTTTCAGTGATAGCAGTCATTTGAGAGTAATAATGAGACGAGTGAAAGATCCCATATTTTGATTCACCGTAACGATTGTGACACTTATAACCATATGTGACGTCAAGGGGACTTCACATCGACTGGCAGTGCTGTTAGGGTAGTACCTCTTTATTAAACTTGCTCTTCATAGAATTTCCTTTTGAGTACTCACGTGTTCTAAAATTAGCATTTTGTGTTTGTTGCTTAAGTTTTGCACACTAGTGTACATTACTATTGGTGTTCTGGGATTTGGAAATGACTATTCTTCTACTTTATCTGTGTCTATTACTAAAAAAAATAGTTTATTTCCCTTTAATATTTTTTTTTTCAAAAAGTTGTGGTTTAACGTCAGATACTTAAGCAGTTAAGTATTTCCTTTCTTCCTTTCCTTTGATAATCCCTTTATAGTCTGACATAAGCTAGAAAGATTTTAGAAAATAAAATGTAATATGCTTTTGAATGCAGAGAAACCATTTTATTGCTCTCTAAAATTTTCCACCGCTTTAACATAAAACGACTTCTTTGTTCGAAAAAAAACTTTTTATAGCAAATCTGGTTTTCAAATATTTTTATAATATAAATATTCTGTGTTATTCTGTGTCGAATAACTGATAAGCACAAAATTTATTTTTGACGAATTTCTACAAAGAAAACAAATAGGGTAAGGTGGTGCATGAGTGCGCACGTTAGCAATTTCATTAAATAACAATAAATGAAGAGATTTAACCCATTAAAAACTGACGTTGCGTTTTCTCAGCATTATGTTTCTTACATCTTACATCAGGTTTTAAGGTAACACCAGTTTGTTTTTAGGATAAATATTCGCTTTATTTGATGCAAGAAACGCATAATTTCCATCTCCACCGCCAATCGACGATTGGGACTTTTACGCTTTCTGATTATTTGTAAAATCAAACGCTTTTTAAGTCATTTCCAGTATTTTAGAGGATTATGAAGATATAAGAAGATATAATATAAGAAATTCATATATATTATTAGATTATATAGAAATATTTTATTAGATAGAGATTAGATTATATAGAAATTAATTAGATTATATTACTATAATATTTATTATATTACAGTTATAAATTAATTAGATTATATAGAAATTAATAGATATTATATAAGAAACCAAGTTCAACCAGTAATGACTTAAGAAGCGTTCGGTTTAACAACTAATCAGAAAGCATGATAATCGCAATCGTCTATCGGCGGTGGACAGGGAAATTATGCGCAAGAAACACCATGATAAAGTCACTCTTAGTTTGCTATAATATAAAAGTGGTATGAATCGCAATATTTGTATTTTATTGAGAAAAATAATTCGGTCCTTAATGGGTTAAGGCAATATGTTACATATATTTATACTCTTAGATTATTAAGCTAACAAAAAAAATTACATTAAACAACTTATAAAAAAAAACTTTGGGCATTATTTGAAGAAAGATTATCCTCTTGAATGCGAACTCTTGTACAACCAATGAAGGCAAAAGTGCGCAGTCCAGTGTGCGCGATTGCGCAATAAAAAGTTGTCTAAGGAAGCCCTTCTCTTAGACACGTCACATTTGAAGTAGTATCACGTATGTCGTTTTCACATTTGTGGGGACCACGACCAGTGTAGCCTGTGCACTTTTCGTGCCACCAATCTCTGAAAGAAATGCATTCGATCCAAATCTTCTACGATTGGTTCTCTATAAATATATGAGCAGCCTGGACATATGCACACTTTTTTCTTTGGTCATAGCTGCCAACTTTTACGCTTTTCCTTTATCACTAAAATGTAATAGAAATTTTTGCCTTATTGAATAACGTGATTTCGCAGATTTAGTAAGCCAAAATTTACTATAAAATTTTACTGGTAGATAAAAGCATAAAAGTTGGCAGCTATGTCTTTGGTGCAATCATTTGTAAAAATAGATAACAGATATGCTGGATAAGAGTGCGTGCGGACTCTTGCACTATCGTCATTTTTCGCGATTTCCGCGATAGCTATATCTCAAGAACTAATCCACGGAACTTCATCAAACTTCATATTCTGTTATTCCTTCACATAAATCGCCGCCGGTTAGGTTTTGGTGTAAATCGCCCAACAGGTGACGCTGCTATGCTGCATTTTTCAGGATTTCCGCAATAGCTGTATCTCAAGAACTGATTAAAGGATTTTCATCAAACTTCATATTCTGTTAGACGTTGACATGTGGAGACGCTAATTTGTCTCAGCCGAAAGCTGAAGTTGAAGCATAATACATTTCATTCAGCGGAGCAAAAGAGCGTTCTCCTGTTTCGCGAGAGTTTGATGTGGTTTCGCCAAGTACTGATACAGATTGAGAACTCTATGCGAAAAACCTTCAACACACTTGAGTTTGGACGGGGGGGGGGGGGGGGTTACGTTATTCGATTTCAAATAAATTTAACTACCACGTAGTAAAATATTTTTTGAGAGCACATTTACGTGGTGATGATAGCAGTTACAACCTCTTCCAGAACACTTAAAAATTGGCAAAATGCATACAAAACCCATTGTGCCCCAGGAGGCGCAAATATACTGGCCAATGGCTTACAAATATTGGTCAATATTTTGAATGTAGCTGAATATCGTTCTTCAAATTTACGACATCTACCGACATTCATTGAATAATTTAAAACTATATTGTTTAAAAGAAAGCGTTTAAAAGAGTTGTTTGCATTACTTATACGTTATAATACAGAAATGGTATTCTATATAATGATTAGTCGCATGTGCCAATCCCAAAACTTTCTTCTATCTCACACACGCTTCGCATATACAAAAAAGAATCAGCACCAATTTAAATCAAGATCTAATTGAATCTAAAGTTTTATTAAATTCCGTGCATTAGTTCTTGAGATACGACTATTGCTAAAATGTGTAAATTCTGCAAAATGTAGCATAGCAGCGTCACCTGTTGGGAGATTTAGACCAAAACCTAATCATCAACAACTTATGTTAACGTCTAATTGAATCTGAAGTTTGATGAAAATCCGTGCATTAGTTCTTGAGATATAATTATCGTGATAATAATGAAAAAAGTACCATAGCAGCGCCACCTGTTGGGCTATTCACACCAAAGCGAAAGTAAGTGTTCATCGTAAGCGCCCTAAATATGTTACTTTGCTGAATAATGAAGATTGAGTTTTCCTCTCTCTCCTTTTATTCAAAAATTAATCTTGTCTTTTGATTTAAATAAAAAAAATAAAAATAATAAAGCATCTATCCTTTATTTTTACTGTTTACACTTCTCATAACTTAAAATTAAACTCTTTGTATGGTCTCTGAAAAGAGTCTTTTTTTTTATACTTGAGATGGGTTTGACCCTCGGTAGGTTTCGTCTGTCACTCTTGGAACTAATGGAATTCTTTCTTTCATTCTTTTTCTCTCTTACATTATATATGTTACACTATTTTTATCTCCTTATACCTTTCTATTTTTACTTATTTAATTACTAACCCTTAAACTTCTCACGGCTCATTTTTGCCTCGCAAGTCAAACCAACTCTATCCTGGAAGTACAGTTGACTGCAACTAGGTATTCCAAAATGCTACCTACATTGTTCCATTGTTAAAACGGGTCATGCCGGAAAAGAAAAAGTGCTATGTGTCAAGAGAAGTTGTTTTCCAAAACATCTTATACATGTAAAGAACTAGTCGTTGGGGGCCACCGTAATACTTACCCATCATGGATATGCATAATGTAGAATATTAAAATAAAAATGTGTAAACTACTTATAAAATGCATTGCAATTCAAATAAAATCGTGGCCGGGGCTAACGCAGAGGGCTACCGTGGTTGAAAGTCACGTGACAGTCGCGGTCTCACTGAAAACGTACTTTGACGCGCAGCTGTCACAAAGGAATTCCATTACTTTTGTTTTCGTGTGTGTTTAAAAACCAATTGTTCCAACGTTCCAAACTTTATTAATAAATACAAGCGCAATTTTCATTGCGATTCTTTTCTTTTCTTTTAATTGTGTTAAGAGGTTTTATTAAGTAGTTTCATCAATTAATATAAAGGACGAGATACTTAGGATAATCTATCGAATGTAAGTATTAACCATTTTTTCGTTTTAATGTAATATGCATAACATTTAATTGTGCAATGTTATATACTTTTAATCGTTGTAAATATGATAATTTAGTTAGCAGAATGCCGGTAACTTTACTTATATGAAATAAAACAGCAGAGTAAAATCGTAAGATTATTATTGATTATATATTTTTTTCTAAGGGCAGCTTCGGTGGGAGGACATTACAATGTTTCGGGATAATTTTTCATATCTAGACCATTAATAAATCTAAAATATGAAATCATTGGTAGGGAATGTCACTCCTTGAATTCACCACTGCATTACTGATCTTGGCGATGTATTTTTTTTTTTTTTTAAATGAAAGACACCTATGCATTATACGATAATGTTTGTTTTGTATTGTTTAAATATAAGTAAAGCTAATTTATTTTAAATGAATATGTATTTACTTGCACTATTTATTCTTAAAGTTTTTCGCTTATTGATGTAAACAAGTCGAAATTTTTAATAAGCTCAGATTATTTTTAAAGATTTAATATTCAGAATACCACACGTGTAATATTATTACGGATTAATATTAAGAATACTATACATATGATACTTTGCATTTTGGTTCCTTTAAACAATTCATGATTTTTTAAATGTATATATGAATGAAATGTTATTTTAATTTATTTATTAACAAATTGAATACAATTCCACTAATAAATGTGTTAATCTTTTTTTAATTTAGTTTATAATAAAATAATAAATCAATAAATTGAGATTTTGACTGAAGCACAAAGAACAAATTGCCAGATATTATTTCAAACTTTTACATTTGTACCATAAATTTTCAATTATGTTGCGTATGAATTTCTAACAATCAAACTTTGTTTTACAAGGAAATCCGGCATGCTTAATTCTATATATGCTTATCATTTATGCCATAATTTCTGTTTAAAGTATTGCCATATTTTCCTATATTTGTCTTTGTGTATGTATCATTACTCAGGACTGATATAGTTCAAAAGTGTTTATGATTTCGGTTTGTCTGTCTGTCTGTCTGCCGTCTGACTGAACAAGAACTTTTGATGTAAAAAATTGCATGCACATACCTTTAAAATTAGTTCTGAATTATTAATATTATTAATATATGTCTACGTTAATATTTATTATTAACAGAATTTAAAAAGCTCTCTTATACAGTTTTTCATACCATTTAAATTCATATTGAATAATTGAAAATAGCGGCATTAATGTCATTTTTTAGATAAAAAATATGTTAACAACTGTGAAAAAATTCCATCCCAAAATAAATACATCTAAATAAAGCAATACGCCGGCAGAGAACATGTCAAGAGACTAATATAGATTTAAATCCTACAAACGAATTTTTTTTTTAAGTAATTCTCAAAGCTCCTTATAATTTTCTATAAACTTCAATACATAACTAAGTTTTTATAATAATGCTTCTCTAAATATTTTGGAGTGCTACACAACTAATATTATTACGATTACATTTTGTTTATGATCAGTTAGATTTATTGGTATTTGGTTGTAAAATAAATATGTTTTCTTCCCCAGAAAATGACCTTTTCCCAAATTCTATAGAAGGGAAGAACTCCCCCCTCCCATTTACCTTTCCAGCCTTCAAAAAAGTGAAAGCGCATCCCTTTCCTTTTCCTTTTGTTCACCACTCTCTCAAATAAAGCAGGTACAAGAATGGATTCTCCCTCCAGGAAGGGGGAATAAAAATGGAATGAACAGGAATTTAGATAGAGTATTTCCTAGGGGTAGGGTTGTCAGCAGTGAAGGTTAATAGGCGAGCTGTTCTTTCCCCAACCGCCTTGATTCTTCTTAATTCTGTTCCCAGCTTTATCCACTACTCAAAAAAGTTGAGGCTTGCGAAGTAAAGTCAAATTTGCACTGAAAAATTAAGACTTTTGCTTCTCGTTTTAATATATTATATGCTCAGAAATAAATATTGAGCATATTTCACATTTCACATATGTTTTTTAAATTCTTAAACTAAAATTTTGAAAATTTTATATATTATATAAAGTGTGTGTTCAAAGACCGTATATAATTTTCATGCAAAAATATTGATATTAGGGTATAAAAGTCCCCCCCCCCCACCTTTTTTCTCTCTCTTTTATTTTTCGACAATCGTATTTTTGTCTCAATAACTTAAATTGTTCTACAGCTTTGAAATTTTTATATGCTAAATAAATCATAGTATCTAGTATGTGTTATTTTTTTTTATATTTACAGTAACTTCTAGGGTACAGAGAGCTGGGTACAGTTGTATATACTTACATATATATATATATATATATATTTCACTTTTGACATTATAACTGTTTATAAATTATTTTATTTAATATACTTAAAATTATGATAGTATTTTGAACTTTTTATAAGATTTAATCACATTTCCTCTGGTAGGAAAAAATTATTGAAAAAATATTAATTTTTATATATTTTGTGTGTTAAAAATATTTTATTATTCTCTGAGATAAGTATTGAGCACATTTCATTTTGTTTTAAATATTTATTTTTCTACTAAATCTTTAATTTTTTTATATATTATATAAAATATATATCCCATGACCGTCTATAATTTTGGTGGAGAAATATTGATATTTATGGTATAAAATACCTGTTTGAAAATTAAAAAAAAAAAATAATCGACAATTTTTTTTTTCCAAAATCGTCAATTGTGCTTCAATTTTGAAATGTTAAATAAATTATATTTCCGTAGTTTGTGTTATATTTTGGTGTATTCACAATGATTTGTAGGATATAAAGGGTTCAATTATTTGTTTTTCAGTTTTAACAACTTTATACCTGGTTACAAATTATTTTAATTAGTACTTAAAATTATCCCAGTGTTTTGAAATACATGTAAGATTTGATAATCATGATTGTACTGCTTGGGGGCAGTAACGAATTTTATCAAATTAAAAAACAACTCGGGTATAATAGTAATCTAAAATATATTATGTCAATTGGTTTGCTTAGCTCAGCTGAGACCGGGAGCGTCACGTGACTACTCTAAATTGAAGAAGCGCGGTAGCCCGTCTTTCTCGTTAGCCCCGAATCGTGGCTTGATGACGTCACAAACTTTAAAGGCTCGATTACTGAATTGCTTGAAAGAGGTTTTTCCTTATAACTCCAAAAATAATAATCCTATTAACTAGCGGTTTATTGCATCTGATTAAGCGTCAAATTTCCAATTAAAATATCTCTTTGAAGTGAAATTTGGATGAAATACAGGGTCATGAAAAATCGAAGAGTGTGGAAAATAGGATTCGAAATATCTCGGCAACTAATTATCCGATCGACTTCATGCTTTATGTAAAATTGATGTTTTTTTATTGTCTTTTATATTCATTTCTTAAAATAAACAATTTCGAAATTTTTATATACCTTTTATCAGAACGAATATTTTGAGGGTCCGAATAAAATAGTTCCGGTTAATCGAGGTTAATGAAATTAAATAGGCTTCTTCCCATTATTACATACTAAGTACATACCAAATTGCAAGTCTCTATCTCAATTTTTTCGGGAGATAGAGCGTTTACAGACACACACACACACAGACACACAGACACACAGACGGACGGCAAAATTTTTTTTCTAAAAATATGTTTTTCGGAATCTCCAGTGTCTGAAACGTGTAAATCCGTCAAAAAAAAATTTTCGATTTTCAAAACGATTACAAGACTTACCCTATACTACGTATGATGGGTAAGTAATAAAACTCGCTCAAACCTTTTCCGCTGGCTCCGTTGCACACTCTTTGTGGAGCTTCCGGCTGTATGTCTGTGTGTTGTAAATTTCCTTGTGTGTGCTGTCTTGTCCCTGTATATATTGACGATAACTTATAAGCGGGCGCTTGACGCCAAGCACACAGGTCAGATGTATGTTAATAAAATGTCAAATGTCACTCAAACCATACAGCATTTGTTGATAAAAGCTTCTTATTTAGATGCCACGTTTTACTGTCATCGTACATAGTTGTCAACTTTCCGATTTTTTTCATGCCAATACTTTTAGGTCTATTTTCTATATTTGTATTATTTAATCGTACAATTTCTGCTATTTGATAAAACGAAAAATTTCGGGAGGTTGGCAACTATGATCGTATTTAAAAGTGAAATTTGTTAACATTGTTCCGATTTTCGATGGCGTTGGAAAGTGTTTCATATTCCATGCTTGATGCCTGATTTTCGTTTTATTTACGAAAAATGAATAAATGTTATAAAGATACGGTTTATAATATATGTATTTATATGTATAGAAAACTAACTGTCTAAATAGGAATATTTTGCACATATTTAAGACATTACAGATCATCTAAAATGCGAAAGGAATGCTGGGAAGCTGTGTTACAGAAATACAAATGACATAAATTCACCTCATCGAAAGTGAATGTGTTAATTAATTTATTTATTTACTTTAATTTTTAAGATTATTATTATTGTTTTGTAATTCCTACTTACAGTTACATTTGAGAATCTATTTTTCTTATACTTTACATTACTTTCAGAATTTTCAGACTTTTGAACAGAACTTGATTTTAAAGTTTATAAAAAGGAAGTTCTGAGATTAAATAAAGCAAAGATTACTATTAGGAAATAGTGTAACCAAAATAAATAAATAAAATAAAAGTAGATAAAATCCCTAAAAATGTGTTAAAATTTAAAAATTTTGAAAAAAAAAATTACATAATTTTTTTTCGGATAAAAAAAAAAAAAAAAAAAAAAAAAATGCAGAAGTAGACAAACTTTTGCAAAAGAAATAAAAATAAAATAAAATAATAATAATATTAATAATAAAACTATTGATTAATAAATAAATTTCTAATGACAATATTTTAAAATTATTATATTAACCGGGGATCTCTAATACTTTTTAGAATCACGTCGTCACTAGACCCTCATAAATTTGAAGACGTGCCAGATTTTTCTGTTTAACTTCTTAATTATAGTTTATTTTATTTTTTAATGAATTAAAAAGGTTTCTATAGTATGTTATTAAGCTATTTAAATTATGATCTACAGTTCTTTTCATGAATTATTAAAAAATAAATAAAAATTCAGCTTCCTGTAAGAGAAGAAAAGAAACTGCTTGCATTAAAAAGGAAAAAATAAAATTGATATTTATTATAATTTTTTTCTAGGTTACAAATGTTTTGAAAATTATGGTATTGGAAAAACTGCTTAAAAATTAAGAAAATTGCGAGCTAAATAAGTAAATAAATAAATACTTTGAAACTCAAGCTAAGGGGACGGAACTTTCTAATTTAGCTTTTGTACTTATGCAAAGTAGAGCATATCTAGAGTGGTAGCGGTCCGAGTTGATTATCTAATAACATGTGGCATTGAAAATATGAGAAATAATCATTAGCGCTAGGCATAAAAAATATCACTGGTCCTGTTCGCGAAAATAAAAGATACATTTCAGGCTTTTTTTCATGTACTTCTTTCTTTTAGATAATAATAATAATAATAATAATAATAATACATTAAAATTAAACGTTTTTTAATATTTTAATTATTGATTCTTGGACACATTCCTCTGCTTTGCATTGTATGCAACACATGGTTTTGTCCTCGACAAAAAATATTTTATTTTTAACAATCCAGTACAACATTTGACAGATGAAATAGAGAATTTTCGTTGCGAATGCTTTTTTCCGGAAAAGTAAACAGTTTGTTGTTGTTGTTGTTATTGTTGTTTTTCAGCAGTCAGTAATTGTCTGTAAAATCAACAGTCTTCTTTATACAATGATACATTAAAATTCAGATTAAAATAAGGTGGGAGTTGGAGCTTAGCTCCGCTCACTTAAAGTATGTATTTAGATGAAGAGAATTAACTATGTAATCATTAATAATTAATAAGCTACTGATCTAAACAATTAAGGAAGTAACAGAATGTATAAACTAGTATAACATTTAGCATCAAACTATTAAATGTTAAGATATACACAAGCTTAAGAAACATAATTTTTTTTTGGAATAAATTTATAAAATTACTAGTTTTTTCATAGCAACTTATTAAACCGAAGGTACAAACAGAAGAAATCAAATAAAATACTTAAATGTTGTCAAATAAATAAACTATCTAATTTTATGCAGTGTCGATTTATCCGAAAATAAAAATATGAAAATATCAGAATGATATTTTTCCTTTAAAATACAATCCAACCTCATTTTGACGACTCGCTCAAGCATATGTCCGAACCCTTTTGCTCGCGAGTATAAGCTCTTAGTCGAAGCAAATATTTTATTATTTTTCTCAAATAAGAAACAAACAAAAGCATCATATGACTTTCTTAAAATAAAGTTCTAGATTGAAGCAAACATGAATATGAGGTTCTATGATGAAATATTAATTTTGCCCATCTAGAGTTTTTAAGAAATTTGCGTATGTTGATTAATCTAGTCAATTTATGTTTAAATATATAATTCCCAGAAATATATCCCGAATCGTTAAAATTTTCATTCGGGAAAAATTTCTAAATAAATAAATAAATAAAAACTTCTCATGACAGAAATATTTTGTAGCAAATATATTTATGAAAATAAAATAGATTTTGGGAGATTGTTTCAATGATCTTGTTTTCTGTTAAGAAAAGTTGTTTCACATAACAACTTATAGAAGAAATACTAGATTTACAGCAATAAGACGAATGCAAATATTTTCTACTTCACTGGTTATTTCAAGTTGTTTGATTCACAGATGGTCTGATAAAACCTTTTCTGAGGCATTTGAAGCTATATAATTCATTATAAAAGTAATGTTTAACTTAACGTTATTGTCGTATGTGTTAACTTGTTATTTATTATATTATAACTAGTATATAACCCCGTCAAAAATGACAGATTGTTAATCTGCGTTTCTTTTTCATAAGATTTCATACAAACAAACAGCATGAAGATTTTATTATTGAAAGGTTTGTACTGTAAAAAAGTACATTTTAAAAATGACAAATGATTTCTACAATTACAAATGATGAGGATATATATATATATATTTTTTTTACTCAGTATTAAATTTCGGAAGTTAGTTCAACGATTGGACAAAACATTCAAATTAAATATTAACAAATAATCCATGTGCAAAAGTTTTTGTAAAAAAGTGTTATCAATGAGTTTCTAAGCAGATTGACTCACCACATAACTCATTGTTTGATTACATAAGCAAAATTAAATGCAAATTACACTGTACTATGTATTCCTTATATTTTAATTAAGTTTGATAAGAAAGAATCATTTTACAGCATATGACCCCTTATCCGGAATTCCAAAATCCGGAAAAACCCGAAATCAGCAAAAAAATTTCGAAAATTTTCTAAATTTGTAAATTTTTACTAAAATTTTAGAATTTTTGAAATTTTTCAAAAATTTTACCGATTTCTAATTTTTTTTTCAGTTCATTGTGTTTCAGTGTGTAATCACTAAAATATTGTTACTTCGGTAGCAGGTGAACACGCCCCGCCCCCCTTCTTCCCGAAATTAGAAACAAATCATTTTTCACTCAAATTTTAGTTTAAAATTAATTTATATCACGATTTGTTTGAAACAAAAAATAGTTATATATTTATTTCATCAAGGGTGATTCTGTTCCGAATTTTCCTAAAAATTTAAGGCATTCGGTTTCGAAAATTTTAGTCTTCAGTCCAAAGATTCGAACATAACAAAATCTCGAATTTTGAACGATAGTCGCCGAAAAAAACAATTATGTCTATCGTTCGAAGAAAAGGTAGACAATTTCTTCAAAGGATTGCGGAAACAACTTGAATTTTGTCAAAGGATTGAAAAAAAAACGCAAATATCGTCGCAGAATTGCGAAAAAACGTTAATTTTGTTAACAAATCGCAGAAAATACGCGATTTCCGACAAAGGCTTGCGAAGAAAACGCAAATTTCTTCCAAGGACTCCGAAAAAATGTAAAATTTCTTCAAGGGATCACAAAAAAAAAACACACACAAATTTGATTAAAGGATCGGGAAAAAAAAACCCGCGAATTTCGTCAAATAATGCGGAAAAACATGAATTTCTCCAAAGGATCGCGAAAAAAAAAAAAAAAAAAAACGCAAATTTCTTCAAAGCACTGCAAAAAAATTTCTAATTTCGTTAAGGGATCGCGAAAAAAGTGGAATTTCGTCAAAGGATCGAAGGAAAAAAAACACAAATTTTGTCAAAAGATCACAGAAAAAATGCGAATTCCGTCAAAGGATCGCGGAAAAAAAAAAAAAAAAAAAAAAAAAAAAAAAAAAAAAAAAACCTCTAATTTCGTCAAAGAATCTCAGAAAAAAAACCTCGAATTTTGTCAAAGGATCGTAAATAAAAGGTAAATTTCGTCAAAGAATCGCAGAAAAATGCAAATTTCTCCAAAGGATCGTAGAAGAAAAATGCAACTTTTGTCAAAGAATAGCAGAAAAAAATGCAAATTTTGTCACAGAATCACGAAAAAAAAAAAAAAAAAAAAAAAAAAAAAAAAAACATGAAATTTGTCAAATAATCGTGAACGGAGGACGCAAAATCCGGAAAATTCCAAAACTCGGAAAGCCTGTTTACTCCAGAGGATTTCGCATAATAGGTCCTGTACTGTATTTAAGATGTAAGCAAAATTTCAAAATACGCCAGTAGATGGCGCCAATGTACTGGATTGATCACTCAAATCCTCCGTACGAAAGAATTCACCGCTATTTCTGAAAAGAAAAGTGCTTCAGAAAAAAATGTATACAGAAATGTTGATATACGTGTTTTATATGAAATAGTTTTTGAAGGTTTTAAACAAAATTAAAATATTTAAAATTTCTAATATGCTTTTACAAATATTTCAACAGCAGAATCGGATGTAGCATAGCTTTTTTCATTAAGCCTAACATGGCGTTTAACTGTGGTCGATTCGCAGATCAGAGTGGTCGAGCCCGGAGCCGTTACAGACACTTTCTTGCCTTCGGATTTTATTATAAGTAAGATCTTTACAGTATTATTATTATTTAAATTTACAGTATCATAATCTTTACTGTTATTATTTTCAAATTTTTTTATTGTACTTTCATTAATAGATACAAAACCTTTTACAGTTTTTATAGTATTTGTACTCTTTGCTCCTTAGTAAGAAGTGAAGTTAGTTCATATTTTTCTCTCTGTCTCTCTCTCTCTTTATATATATATATATATATATATATATATATATATATATATATATATATATTGTATTAAAAGAGAATGTTGTATAAACAATTAGTGGTGTAAAAAGTAAAAACATTTTCGAGTTACTCCGAAGTGCCTTTTCACAAGAGGAAAGAAAATCATGTCACTTATCTTAAAATATATTTGTTCAAAAGGAAAATTGTCAGAGTGTTGTTTTCACTACTGATTGTGCATCTGAAATCGTTCACTAAAAATTTTAAAAATTGAACAAAAAAAAAATAATAATAATAAAGAAAAATCATGCGTTAAGCATAGATTATGAAGCATTTTCCAACACATTTTAAATACTGTAACAAAACTTCACCGCTTAATAAGTAAACTGTTTAGAAAACGCATAACATATTTAAATACGCAATTTCAGCAATCACTAGCCGTCTAACGCTCGTATTCACGAATAACTTCGACCACGAGTTAAGCCGAAAACCCGGGTCGAAAGCTAAAATGGTATTCATCGTCTACCTGACTGGACCGGTTTGAAGCCGAAATCTAACGCTGGGTTCAGTTACTGGCAGTTACTGGACCTGGCTTTACAGAGGGTTGAAGTTCAAGTTTTTCAACCGAGCATGCGTAGTTAACAAAAAACAAGACGAGAGAGCAAGTCTGGTCACATTTTACAATAATGGCGGCTTACGTACTGAATCAAGTGTCTGTGTATAAGATATAATAGAAGTTTAATGCTATTATAAAACAAAAGAACGATATGCAAAGGTATGTGATCTCATATATATGTATTAGCTTCAATTTTTTTTTTTATCTGGTTTGGTTATATTTATATGTAAATCCTCTATATTTTATGTTCAATTGTTTGTTTACATAAATAAGCATGGTCGCGAAGAATTTTATTTGCCATAAAAAATAATCAACATTACATTAATGGCAGATAAATTGCTATTAAAATAAAAACTGTCGCATTTAAGGTTATTTGTTTTTGCAATTTTGATCTTAAAAAGAATTTATGAATGTATTTTAATAGTTTAAGTAAAAAATACTTAGATTATGTTCAAGTATCCATCGACTCAATGTAGGTTTTCGATTTTGGGACTTGTAGAATATGGGTAAAAGTTAAATTTTGGGTCTTGTGTGAAAGATACACTATTATTATTTATGTACGATCTGTTATATAAATATAAGATTAGCTCTATAAATTAGATATTGTGGTTTTAAATTAAACAATCATCTGAGTTGTATTTATCTATTGAAAATTTTTAATAGGTTTATTCTTTGTTTAAATCACGAATATCTTTATATTAATTAAACAACTCTATCATTGATTAACACTATACTATTGTTATTTCTGTTTTTGAGTTTTACGTTATATTTCCCAATTTTTGAAAATTTTGAAATATTTATTTAATTACATTTAAGTTTCAACTGTGTTTTAATTTCAAAATTATATATAATTTAAAATATTACAATAGAAGTAAAGGGCTGAAATACATTGATAAAAAATTGTTCATTTTTAAAATAACACCAGAAATACCTTTGTTTTAAAATAATGCTTCTCTTCAAATAAACGTTTTGTCACTTCCAATTTTGTCTATCATGACAGAATTGATATGACCTAAACCATTGATTGTACGGTATATAAAAAGTTATAACAGCTGTACATAATAAACTTACAGAATCAAACTTATCCCCTCCCCCTTTTCCCATCATGTTTTCACATATACACATACTAAGGATCAATCCAGACAAAATTTGGGGCCCCTTCACAAAAATCCATGTCATAAAACAGGGCCCTTCATAAAATTGCTTTTAATAAAACAGGCCCTTCACAAAACTCCTTTTAATAAAACAGGACCCTTCACAAAATTCAATTCCACAAAAACATACTCTTCATTAATTATTTTTATTGTGTTAGCTTTTAAAATGTGTAATCTACTAACAAAACAAATTCACCAAAAAGTAAAACTTTAGCAGAAGGACTTAAAGAAGTTATTTTTAATAAATGCTTGGTTGAATTTGAATAACTGAATTTCCTCTTTTGTTACAAAATTTTTTTTTCGCAAAAATATAATACATTTCACAAAAATAACTTGTTTTACTTTTCACAAAAATGCCCCCCCCCCCCACACACACAAAAAAAAAGAAAAAAAAAACCTTGAATTTTTTACTTTAGCTGGTAAATCAAAAATACTAATTAGTTTGATATCTGAAACTTCATTTATGTAAAATTACTTAGGCTAATTTATTAAAAAATATTCAAAGGCAGTCAAGTGAATACCTTTGAATTTGTAAATCTGATAATGGAAAAATTCTTATACAAAAGGGCTGAGGAGGGTGAGGGGGCTTCTAAAAGCTAAAAAAAAAAAAAAAAAAAATCAACTTTTTGTAATATTTCACAGTTTTATGTACAGATAGTATACAGAATTCATTTATCATTATTTAGAAAAGACTTTACTCGATTCTGTGTTGAATGAAAATTTATATAGTAGCCTTAAAAGGTTTAAAATATTAGTGTTCATTAAAATAACATCTAATAAAATAGCAATATAGCCATGGTAGACAGTTTAAACTAAAAGCAAGTTTGGAGTTTATTATTTAGCGACTAGTTAAAATAAAATGTTTGTTAACCGATCGGAAGCGATAATTGAATGCGCCGTTGGAGCTCCTGAAAAACTTGGGTGCCTGGTGCCAGAGCACTGTTAGAAACACAAACACCACCTTTTAAGCACTCTTTGAAGCTGTGTTCCTTTGAAGCTCTGTTGATATTATTTTCACTCTTTTGTTGTTGTTTTTGTCAATTTGCATATTAATTACTATATAATTGTATTAGAAATAATCATTTTAATTAGATTGCTGAAAATAAAAACAATCAAACCAATACATCTGAATATCATTAATATATAAATTGATTCGACAAAATAAAAATAGTACTAGAGGCTACTTTCTGGAATTTTTTTCTTTTTCTCCATTTTAATATTTTCTTAATTAGAAATTATTTAATTAATTACTAATTATAGCTATTAATAATAGAAATCAACATAATTGCTGTTGAAATAAAATTTTCGTTTTGATCAAATCAAGTTTTTGTTTAGCTACTAAGACAAATTTTATTTGAAAAATAAACTTATAAAATTTACTTTAGCAATTAACACATTTCATATCCCTTTCTTAACTCACATATATGTTTAAAAGTAATAATAATAGTACATAAAATTTGAATAAATTGTTAAAAAAAATATTAAACTTTGTAAAAAATTAAAATAAGTTAATCTCCATATTTAGTAATTACAAGTTTTTATTTTGTGCATATATTTTGTAAAAAATAAAATAAGTACTACATTTCATTTCCTTTTTTTTCCGGCACTTTTCTTCCATAATATAAACAAACAAAGCTTCAACGCGAAACCGAAAACGTCATCTGATTTATTTAACCAATTAGCACGCTTTATTCAACCGGGGTCGAGTAACTCTGAGTTGGGTAACTTTTCGTCCGAAGTAGACGGTGAATACGAGTTTTCAACTCTCGGTTGAAAACCTCAACCTGGGGTTACTGGACCGTCGGTTCAACTCTCGGTCGAAGTTATTCGTGAATACGAGCGTAAGTGTTTTCAACGTAAAATGCTGAACATCAAAACCTGTCTCTAAAACGCTTAAAACGAAATATTCCAGCACACTTAGTGGTCACTAAGAATGAAGCAAAGGAGTATTCCCATCAATTTGCCATCAATGTCACCATCAATTTGCCACCATAAATTTTGAAATCGGTTCTGTAGTTCCAGAGATTCCATAGAAATTATAATTTAGAATGTTTTTAGAACGCTTTTCGCTTATTTCCCCCTTTTAAATTTCGATGTTTTTTTTTTTTTTGTTCCTAGAGAGCATTTACATCTTATAAGTAGCTACAATGCCAAATTTCAAATTTCGAGCTCTTTCAGTATAAAAAAGACGCAATTTTCGCAAGTTTTTCGCTTCTGCACCCCATTGGGGTTAGTGGCACCGACATAAAATATAGCCTATGTTGGAGTAGGGATTCTCACCATCAATTTGCCCCCATTACTTTTGAAATCGGTTCGGAAGTTCCAGATATTCAATAGAAATTGTAACTTAGAATGTTTTTAGAACGCTTTTCGCTTATTTCACCCTTTTAAACTTCGAATTTTTTTTTCAAATTTGTTCCTAGAGAGCATTTACATCGTATAAGTAGCTACAATGCCAAATTTCAAATTTCTGGCTCCTTCCGTATACAAAAAATCGCAATTTTAGAACGTTTTTCCCTCTTGCACCCTCCTGGGGTTAGTGGCACCGGAAAAAATATAGCCTATGTTGGAGCAGGGGTTGTCACCATCAATTTGCCACCATCACTTTTGAAATTGGTTCGGTAGTTCCAGAGATTACCCCTACAAACAAACAAACAAACAAACAAACAATCTTTACTCCTTTATAATATTAATATAGATTAAAAGAATACCGCCCAGTTAAACTGAGGGCATTGAGCTCACAGGCTATTCACACTAATTGTGTAATATACACTTATTTGAAAAAATCTGAAATTAGCCCATCGAAAAATAAAGAAATCAAGAATATATTAAGGGGGATCATCCCCCCATTCTCCCCTTATAATTAACCATAGAATCCCGAAAACTATTCAACGAAGCGCCTTATTACAATGAGCATATATAAAATTTGAAGCAAGTCGGATAATTCTGCATGAAAAACCCATTTATCTAAATTAAAAGGGGGTTTGCCCTCCCGTTAGCCCTCTTTATACTTAACCAATGAAACGTAACACTAATCAGGAAAGCACCTTATCACAACGAACCTATATACAAAATTTGAAGAAAGTCGGATAATTCTGGATAAAAAAACCCCATTTATCTAAATTAAAGGGGGAGCATTAGCCCCCCGTTACCCCCTCTATACTTAAGCAATGAACCCACAAAACTAATCAGGAAAGCGCCTTATCACAATGAACCTATAAACAAAATTTAAAGAAAGTCGGATAATTCTGTATGAAAAACCCATTTATCTAAATTAAAGAGGGATTAGCCCCCCTTTCCCCCTTTATACTTAACCAATGAACCCCCAAAACTAATCAGAGAAGCATCTTATCACAATGAACCTATATACAAAATTTGAAGAAAATCGGATAATTCTGCATGAAAATCCATTTATCGAAATTTAGGGGGGGGATATCCCCCCGTATCCCGCTTTATACATAACCAATAAAACCCCAAAACTAATCAGGGAAGAGCCTTATCAAAATGAACATATAAACAAAATTTTAAGCAAAACGGCTATTTCTATCAAAAGTTATCGCGTTACGTACACACATACGTACATACATACTGAACCGGCGGACGTTTAGCTCTCATGCTTTGATAGCCTTTGAGCTAAAAATTACAGTTCACATATTGTGTTATTAACTGCTTTGTGTATGTTGACCACTTTTCTAAATTTGCATTAATATTTAATTCGATATTTCAGATAACACTTAAATATTTGACACTTTGTACAGACATAACTTTCAAAAAATAGTTCTGAGGTCGGAAATATTACAGAATTTTTTTTTATATGTAAATAAAGAGGTCTTTGGACATGAAGTCTATCCACAATGCCTTTTTTAAAGATAGTTGTTTCTCAAAACAACTCTATAAAGGTAAAGACCCCACGTAAAAGTACAACAGCACCACATCGGGTGAAAGATATTGTTTAGATATCGGATTTCATTTTTATCGTATTTAAAAATGTAATTTCCTAAGGTCGGAAAGCGTTTCATAATGCATGCTTGATGCATGATCTTCCGTTCTTTTATTCTAAATTAATAAGTATTTTAAGGATGGTGGTTTCTAATAAGGAAGGTTTCTAATAGATGGGTTTATATATATTGTTGATAATACATCATGATAATAATCTCCGCAAATTGATTTTATCACAGTTCACTTAAAAACTCATCATTATAAATAGTGTTTATCCAATTTCAAAGAGGAAATGAAATACATGATTCAATATGAAGAGGTTTTTACAGACGCGTGAACTGAACAAGGAAGTAAGAGACTAAAATACGTATGAATGACGTAAATTGACTTTACGTCATTTCCATCCAATGAAAGGACTATAAAATGGCATCATTTGATAAGGACTAAAAACTGTTTTCTTTCTGCTATATAGAACTTCAATAGAAGCTTTTTCTCACGCAATGGAGAAGGAACATGTATACTCCGATCTCCCTTAAACTTATCAAATTTAATTAATGTTTAAAATTAAAATTATGTAACTATTAAATATAAAAATTGTAAATTAAATTCTTTAATCAGTATAATGAATGTTTTATTAATTTATAACTTAATCACATAGTAACTCTTCGAACAAGGATTTACATATTGTGTGTGCCAAATGTAATGGATACATCCATTTTCCTAATGGATTAACCAGTGATTCGGGCGGATCTACTACGCGGTAAAATGAGGATGATTGCTGAAAAAGGAGGTAAACAAAATCTTACCTATGTTTATCAAAGTAGACATTGATTATTTATATTACTTTAGAGTGCGCTAAATACTACTCACTATCTTCAATTTTTCTAACAAAGATTATGAGCCGGAAATATTCTAAAGGATATAAAGGATAAAAATAAAAATAAATATAGTGTCCTTGAATCCTCGAATGCTTAAAAAAAAATTAATTAATTTTAGATATATTCTAAAATAGAAAAAATGGCAACCTTCAAAGAAGGTAGTATAATTGAAAAATTAAATTCCAGTAACTATGCAAACTGGAAATTTAAGGTGGAGATGCTCTTGATAAGAGAAGAGCTCTTTGAAGTTGTCACAGACGACCCACCTAATCCAATTACAACGGAATGGTCTAAGAAAGATTCCATCCAGTACTTTAAGAAATATTATTTAGAAATGTTTAATTTATCGAGTAATTTAATCTTGCAACGAACAACCGTTTTTGATAAAATTTTGAGATGCCGCAGGTGTCTGGGTAATGAATCCACAAAGAAAGAAGTACTGAGAGATTTTTTGGGTGACTCAAATTAACAATTCTAATTAATCTACGAATTTAAAATTAACACCATTGGAATCCTCTCTATTTCCACATTACAAGGTTGTAAAAATTAAGATTATCCGATTCTTATAACCGAAGATATTTATAATTTTCCATTAATTTGATTGCAGAAAAAAAAATATTTTAACGTTTTTTGTTTTTGTTTTTTGTTTTTTTTCCTACGAGCAAGCATAGCAGACAAGATGTCCGTTATCACTAGAATAAAGAAAGATATAAAACAAGTAATAAAAATTTGGAATGTTGCTATTAGAGGCTGTATAAAATCTTGGATTTTTTTAATTGGAAAATTATACATCCTTTCTTAAAACAAACTAAGAATTAAAAAATAAAAAAATAAAAATAATCCACCAATAAGCTTTTATCTTATAAAAATTTTGATTTTTATGAAAAAGAAATAAAATCTTATTTGACAGTGAGATTGGTAATTAAAACAATATTTGCATCGGGGTTTTCTTGAAAAAATTATTCGTTATACTTGCGGGTATCAGAAAAAGGGGGGGGGGGCGCCTTTTTATTTAGAATCGCACTTATTCTACTTCATTGAGCGCCCCCTGGCGGAGGCTTTTTTATTAATTGAAAACTCTTATAAATAATAAAAAATGTATTGCTCTGATTTAGACAAAACAAATTCCATTTAACAAATGTAACATTTTTAGCCTTACCCGTAGCATTTTGTAAGCGTTACATATAAAGAATACCGGAAATTTCAAATAACGATTTTCGCAAAAATTAAATTTATGTTCCTAATAAAAGTACACAACCCGGATTCACTTGATACATACCAACAATCAAAGTAAATAATTTGATGTTGTGCAATACCCAAGCGCCCCCTCGCGAGCAATCCTACAAGTTAATTTCTCAAACTGTGCATTTTACAAATTTTAGTTCCAGCTTGTACCACCAGAATGTGCATTATTTTCTCGAGGTCTATGGGCTCGATCTCGATGGAATTGGTTCATCAAATCGCTTGATATAATGGGTACCTGGGTCGGATGTTCGTATGGAACAAATTTGCGTTCCCGTCGCATTAACATTTATTTACAAAACTATTTACACAAAAGAGAGAAAAATGAAAAGTCAGAATTCATCTGACTTTTTTTTGCTAACAGAAAATAGCTATAGTGTTTACAATTTACCTTCTTACAAACATTGAGTCAAATTTTAGCTTTGCAAAAAGATATTTATATCTACTTAAAAAATTACACAATTTGTGACTCATATTACAACTGTTAATCTTTCAAGTCTTCCTCAAAATGTTATGGCTCACTACCAGATGTCCCTAAAACATATTTGTATACTTAGTATAGGAATTTATCAGAAATTTATCATAAAATTACCTCCGTGCTAAAGTAGCATGATGGCTGCAGGTACCAATCGCTTCTCATCAAAGTGTTCGTTGTCACTATCATCATTCCAATGTGTGCTGATAGTTTATGTGCATATCACTATGATGCATCGCAACGCTTTTTCAAATAGATGAAGGGAAATTTTCAAGAACATAAAACATGGCAGCTAAGTTTTTTTTTTATAAAAAATGGTCTATCGACCTCTAGCTCAAGAGTAAAAATTTCTCCAATAACAACCTTCTATTTGCTTCAACGGAGAGAGAATAATCACCCCTTTATCATTTCTCTAAACTCTTTCGAAAACAAGTGGGCAGACCCCAGAAGAAGTGGGCAGTCCCATTGCTCGTAATGAATTTGCATAACAGTACGAATGTCCATCCTCATCAAATTTCGTTGCTTTTTCTGGATCACATCTGATTAAAACTTTTTCTGCTGCTACATTGGCATTAACCAATAGCATTGGATAAATATCCTTCGTTCTAGGAAAAGACTCTCCGAATCTTCGTGTGAGGTTTATTGATGTGTTTACGTGTCAGACCTAAAATAAAGTCAGAATTGATTGATGTGAATTCTCCCAAAAAGTTGTCATAAAGCCTAGAGCCATAAATATGACAAAATACGTTCTTTGTTTAGCTATCTTAACGCTAAATTCTGATAATATAATTTCTTTACATTCAGTACTGTAACCAAATTCTTTTGAGTGTCCCTGTAAAGGAATTATACATTCTATGCACACCATATTGTACAGTAAGCGCCTTGTAGGCACCTCAGTGTAATGTATCAATTTGAATATAATTAAAATAGTTTAACAACATTTACATACGCTGCAAACGATTTTTCCCAATAGATCGTAATGTAAAAGAATTCTTTTGAGCCTCCCTGTAAATGAACCATAAATGCTAAACACATAATTTTCAATACCAAACATGTCATAGTAAACCCTGGAAACATATATCAATTTCATGGCAACGGAGTATATTTACGCGAGTTAGAGATCGGACAGACGGTAGTCAGACAAACCGAATTCCTAAATAATTTTCAACTATGTTTGAAAGTGTTTAAAAGATGGAGAGGCCGTTTTAAGAGAGCTGCAATCACAATGTAATTAAATTTAAAAGCAAAAATTAACAGAAAAATAGGGAAATTGAAATACACATTCTAATCCCTTTAATGAGAAGTAGAAATGAGAACAAAAATCATTCTTATCAGTAGTAAAATGATTAATTCTGAACGCGCTATCAACTCAAGCTCACAAATTCCTATACAATGATACAATACTGATTACCAAAACGTGTGTCAAATATCCTTATAGTAAGCGGTGAATCGTAAAGCATAATCCAGCCCACAAGAAGTGGGTTGACTCTCAGTCATCACAACTTGTTATAAGACTCTATTACTTTTACTATTGCTTGATTTTTTTTGCGTTATCAGTAAGTTCCCCTCCTCCCCATTGCTTGCAGGTTACAGAGTGCCGATATGTATATACAGTAGAGATTCAATCCATTATTTTCAAGGGGTGCGTGAAAAAAAAAAGATGAATGCGGGTTAAAGTTAAACCACGAAAAAAAACAGTGGTTATGCATTACTAATACATGCAATGTATACAGCAGGGCTCGAAAAATTACATACCTGACATCAGTGTTGCTACTTTTTTTTATTTGATTTGCACCACTTTTTTGAAATGGTAAAATTTGCCTTAATTAATCTGCCATTAAATAAAGCTAATTTTACCATCCCAAAAAAGTGATGCCAATCAAATTAAAAAAAAAGTAGCAACACTGATGTCGGGCATGTGATTTTTCGAGCCCTGGTATACAATATACTAATATTTACTAATTTGTTACTTACCAAACTGTAAAAGAAATAAATCGAATTTGTAGGAAATTGATATTTATTTTTAAAAAATCAGTAATTTTATGTTGGGTTTTTCGTTCGTTTATTAAATTAAACAAAAAATTTTCAAGATGTACAACATTTTTCTGGTCATTTTCTATAATTTCATGTGCATAAAAGTTCGTACAGTTTCAAATGCCGTAACTGCATTAGACAAACTTGGCACTGGTGTAGGCTCAGCTTCATCGGCATTAACATTATTCTCTGCTTCTTCGCCATTATTTTTATTTCTTTCATCATCACATATTTCTTTTATGCTTGGGACACCACATCTTGATAAATGGAAATATAATTGCTAAATTTCACACCAGATACATCCTCTGTTACACGCAACCACTCTTCATCTGCATTATCGTCCCCATCATCATTATTTTATTTTTCTTCTGTTGTTTCATAAATTCATAAATTTTTCGCACAAAACCGCATTTCACGAAACAATTCTGGATGGCTAAATTGGTTACTTCATGCCTTGCTGATTGTACAAATTTAATAGCCTGCAAAAGGTCTATTTTTGGAATAGGTTTTTTTGCTTGTGTCATGAAACTTAAAGATCTTTTCACTAGTTTTCTCCTGTGAAATTGCTTAAAAGAGCTGATTATCCCGGCATCAAGAGGTTGTCCGACAAATGTACAATTAGCTGGGAAAAAACTTACTTTAATATTTTTCAAAGACGACGTTTCTGATGAATAAGCTCAACAATTGTCAATAATTAGAATGATTTTCCTTTTTTGAGCGCCAATTGATCTATCGAAGTCATGAAGATTCTTTTTAATATCATTTTTCATCTATGCTTTGGCATTCGAATGGTAGACTACTGGCGGGTTTCTTTACATTCATGAACCAACGAGGTCTAGCAGATTTACCAATAACGAGGAGTACGCGTTTATCAGAACCGTCCTTATTTATGCATAGTATTACTGTAAGTCTTTCTTTGGAATGTATACAACCACGACAACACTCTCTTTTGAACGCTAGCGTTTACTCTGGAAAGCATTTATAAAACAGGTCTGTTTCATCTGCATTACAGATGACACAACCCTTGTATCCTTCTAGTATCTTCGGAAGTTTTTTGAAACACATTTCTATGGCATCAGTATTTACTACTGCGGCACTTTCGCCACATAATTAATCCATGGCGAATTTTAAAACGTGAAATCCACTCATTTGGTGCAGAAAAAGTATCCATGCCATATGAGGCAGTTGTTTCAAATGTCTTATCTCGAAGAATATTCTCATCCACAGGAATATTTGAAGCACGACACTCTGCTCGTACCAAACGAAGAGACGTCTTTCCAACTCGGTGTAATATCTCCTAACTCGGTTGTCAAACTCTCTGTGTCTTAGACATTTCGCTAGTTTTTCTCTTGTTTGCAGAAGTTCCATACTTATGAGCCTGCTTTCTAATTTCTTTCTTTTTCGAAATCATCGAATACCGGGTTGACGGCGGTATACGTAGACGATTAGCGATGTTAATTTTTTCTTATAAGGATTCTTTTCCACCTTATCTGTGATGTGAAGCCTTTTCTTTAAATCTCCCGATTTGTTTTGCCATTCTAATAATTCTCAGAACGCATAAAATTTAGCGCAGAACACATTAAACTGAAATCTCTTGAAATAGAACACGTGCACTGCGCACAACAGATTAGCCAGGAATGTGAAAGAATGTGACAGCTGCCCGAAGTGAATGCATCCATCCTCCCCTTTACACAGAATACAATAACCCATTCTCCAAACAAGAACAACTGTTCCGCATTTAGTTATTTACACGTACAAACATGACACAATATCAGCGCTAATCCTTGTCCCCCCGCCCTTAAATCAGCACAAATGAGTTGTTTTAGGATAAAAGAAGTAATTCGAGTTTGTATGTAATATGGATACGTTTAACCTCCAATTTCATTTCGGTGAGGAGAAAATTCTTTTAAACGGTGAATGCGGGAAAACAACTTTTTGAAGAACGATCCATGCGGGTTTCGTTAACAGTATTTAAATATAATTTGTGCAATAGAAATAAATAAGGCAAGCAAGAATAAAATAAGCAAGAAATAAAGCAATCAATGCGGGAAAACGATCGATGCGGGAACGGTAGATCGTGGTTTCACTGTATATATCTATATCTATATCTATATATATAAATTTACCATAATTAAACTGATAGCACCTTCTGTAGAGCGATTTAATTTCGAGAATGGAGCTAAACTTGATAGGACGATTAATAAAACACGAGTGCCGAAGGATTCAGCGAATAAAGAGCACCGTTTATACTCTAGCGGCAACTGTCGGAACTATTCGTTCCCCGTTTTGTTTACTAATCCTACAAAAGTTCGATCCATTCTCGCCATTAGATCGCGTTACAAAACACGCTGAGTACAGTCACTTCAATCATGGCCTCATTGTATTACACATTGTACTCATTGTACTCATTGTATACAATTTTTATTCCCTTGATACTATTCCCCAAAAAAACTATGTATTATTTATTTATTTATTTATTTACGATATTTATGCTTATATGTGAATGCAAGATGAAGGTAGATTTTTTACAAGATTTTTGTATATGTATACATTCCATTATAAATTGTATTTCGTTTCATATTTTTTTTTAATGATTCAAGGAAAGATTTTAATACACCATAATTATGAATTACTTATGAATGACTTTATTTGATAACATAATTCATACATTGAGTTAAAAAATAATCAGACAGTTAGATTATGATCATAATTATGGTATCGATATCTCTATCATATCACTTCTTTACTTTTTTCATGATTCAAAGAGATTTAGATCGTCCATAATCATGAATCTCAGTGTATTTTCTGAGCTCATTGTGACATTTCCATAAAAATATTACAAAATATAGGGGATCCAACCCGGGCTTCCTAGGTTACATAACAAATATAGGTGAAATGCATTTTTTAAGGGAAAACCCTAATAGATTTTTACCCTTTTTTTTGGTATCAATTAAGAACAGCATTTAGCATTTTTATGTGAGAAAAAATCAATTATGTATTCAAATAAAGTTTTAAAATTTATTAACAGAAATACAGTGGCGTAATCAGGGTGAGTTGCCAGATGCTGTGGGTACAACTAATTTTATAAAATTTTCTTTCCCATGTTTACTAGCATAAAATTCTGTGATTGGAAAAGACGAAGAAAACTTTTGAAATTAGTGGTACCCACAGCATCTGGGCACCAACACTGGTTTCACTACAGCAATACTTTCATATCATCCGCATGCTAGGAGTTAATATCAAATGAAATGGCCAAAGCTACTTGAAGAAGCAATTTTGAGTCCGTTTATTTCAGTGTTTAAGCACGTAGTTCGATTACACATCTGTTAAATTTGCGTTTATTTATATTATTTTAATTATTTATTGATGAAAGTTTAATTTTGTAGCGGAATATTAGCTGGAAAAAAATACTGATCTCTCTGTATTGTTTTAACTGGAAATGGATTAATATTTCGTAATCGGGCTTATGCTATACAGATTTTCTTTTAAATATGCTTGATTTTTTTTATAAAAAGCATAAAAAAACAGTAAATTGAGATACATTTTCCAAATAAGTGCATTTGAAAGAACAGTTCTCATCCTGTTTTATGGTGTAAAATACTAAATTGTGCGATGTTTAGAATATTAAAAAAAAATGCGATAAAATTGATATTTGTTGGTAATGTGGTACCACCGTCAATATGACGCCTGTGTTATTCACGGACACCTTTCTGTTTTTATATGGATTTCATACATTAGTTACAAAATCATCAGTTCATCTGATCATGAATAGAGAATATGATGCAAATTAGTGCCTCAATGATTTCTTTTATTTTCTCGCGACTGAAAAATAATTTGAATCGTCCAATAATTATGAACTGTAGTGCGTCAACTCTATGAATAAACTGCAAATAATGAGTTGTAAAATCATAAAGCCATGGGTAAAAAGAATAATCAGATATGAAATATACCAGTGGATATTACCGTAATTTCCGGTGTATAAGCCGCGGGTAAATTAAGTCTTTTTCAAACCAGAATTATTTTTATAGCAATATATTCAAATATGTGCCAAGATGTAGCACATTACATTTCATTAAAAATAATTTCCGGTCCGAAACCGATTTATTTGAGCCGCGGCTTATACGCCGGAAATTACGGTAATTAGAAGGGCAACTTATTTTCGACCCAAAAAAGGGTGGTTAGTGATCAGGTAAAAATACAGTAAAAAAAAGTGATAAACATCAGCATAGTCTTATACTAAAATTCATGTTGATTATTTGATGGAATAATCAAAATGAATTAAAAAAAAAAAAAGAAAGAAAAAAAGATATGTTTTACAACTATTTCTATACAGGGAGTGAAGTTATTTTTTGACTGGGTATCCCATGAAGCAATATTCTGTTTCTGTGTTTCAAGATGACGTTAACACTCGTTCAGCAGACTATACAGTGCATGCCATTTATTAAAATATATATATATATTGATATAATTAAATGATTTTTTTTAAAATATTTTAATTACTGATCCTTAAAGGTTTCATTTCTCTGCATTGCATTCTATGTAACGTATGACTTGTACTCGCCAGAAAATGATCCCCTTTTCACAGTCAAGTATAACATTTCACTGTTAAAATAAGAAAAAGTTCGTCGGAAATGCAGTTTTCTAAAAAGTTGCAGTTATATATTGTTAGTCGTCACTGTTCTTCTGTAAAATCAACGGATTTGTTATACAATGATACATTGTACTCCAGATTAAAAAAAGGTTGGATGAGGGCTCCTTTAATATATGCAATACATAAGTCACCTTAGTAGGATATGCCATTTCAGAATATATGCCACTTCAGAGAATGTATCATCCTAATATAAATGAAGAGAGTTAACAATGGAATCAATAATATTTAATCTGTCACTGATCTAAATAATTATGGGAAGAATAGAAGGTATAAGTTAGTATGAAAATTAAAGTGCAACTGTTAAATGATTAAAAATATACAAATTCAAACAAATAATTTATTATTTTTTCTTAAAAGATAAAGAAACAATAGCATCATTTGAGTATAATATGTTTTCCGCAACTTAAAGTTCCAGATTTAGGCAAACAAGGTATAATCAGGTTCTAAAGTGAAAGATTACAGTTCTCATATAGTACAATTAAGAGCGATGTTTATGTTGACCACTTTAATAAATTTAGAATAATATTTAACTGTATATTTCGGATAAAACCATCTCTACCATACATAAATATCTAAAAACAGTGTTCATGCCGGAAATACTTCACAATAAATACTTACATATATTTAAACAATCTTTAATAAATTAAGAAGTTTCTGTAAAACCAGCATGTGTCAGGCGAAGTTGTTCCTCAAAACAACTTATAAATGTAAAGAATAAAACTTACTCAAACCACGGCCCAACTCGATCAGCTCTGTCTCTTCTGAACGGTATACGGCCCTAACAAACGCCAATTTTCGTTGGAATCTTTAAAGGGCCAGAAAAGTCGACAGATGGCGCTGATTGCCCACCTGATCCGTACGATTTAAAGAGCCATAATACATCATATTCTGCTTATTTTTGTCTGATTAACTGACAGAATTAAGTACAATTAACTAATCTAAGCATAAAATTTTATGTTTTGAAGAATAATGTATCGCTGTATACCCAGAACATTAAATTATTTACATTTAGCTAATATATATATATATATATATATCATTAACAGAAGAAAAACAACAGTTTTTCCATTCAAATACAGATAAATAAAGCATTTTATTCATCACACGAGTATAGATTATTTTTAAAATATATTTTTTAATGTGCAGCTGTGTACACAACTCATTGCTGATATGCAAATCTCTAAAATTTATTATAGATGAAGCAGAAATTTAAAAATAACGCTGATAATAGTGTTATATTGAATACACTTATATATTTTATATAGAGAGGAATGTGGGTACAAATACCGTCTAAAAGTGAACAAAAACCGAATACATTTCTATACACATTTACAGATTTATATACATGATTACATATTTATATTTCTGTGAAGATTTCAAGTGTAAAAAAATTAAAAATTATGTAAACTTTAAGAATTTTCTAGCTAAAGAATGTTGCTAGAATTTTGTATTTGCTTTATCAGTTATATTTTTGCCATATTTTTTAAAATCATGGGTTGCCATGATGCGGCAGTTGGAACCGCCCACTTAGAAACCTATTTATTTTTGCAGGCGGCGCCGGCAGGGATTTCTTTCTTTTTTTTTGCTGTAAGGGTTGTTCTATAAAAAACTTGTCAATATAAAAGTTGTAGATAATATTAAGAGGATTTATAATGAATTTAATCGGATTTGATATCTTGTGAATGGACGAAGTTATGCATTTTTTTCTTCTACCCCCCCCCCTTTCCGTCCCCTTGGGGCTATTTTTGATGATATCAAAAATGTGTCGTAGATAAATTTTCGGCCCTTTTCCTAGAAGTAATATTAACCTTAAACGGATTCGATACGTATCATAATTAAGAAATTATGGCTTTTTTCTGTTTTCACAAAAAGCCCCCCCCCCCCCCCCCTCCTGGTAACATTTTGCCCATTAACGAACTTGACCGCGATTTTATGCCCCTTAATTTTATGTATCACTTTGGAACAGATTTGTGCAGAATTATTGACGTTATCGTGTCCATAAAAAAGTGGCATAGATAGATAAAGTTTTGAACTGGGAGTGGTTTTGGGTTCTGGGAGTCATAATCGGCGTAGATGTGCAAAAATATTTCAAAAATTCCAACTTAGGGGAGAATGTAATAGGTAGTATTTCTTACGAAATCTACCTAAAAAGATCGAGGAGCGAACCTTGACTGAGGTGGGCAGTCAGCGCCAATTTCTTGCGGCGGCCACAGCCAGAACTATATTTTGATTCCAGCGCTCCTATTGTATTTGATACTTTTGTTAGAGCCTGTTAGATCCAGTGAAGCCTTGCTCAAACCTATTCGGCTGGCTCCGTTGCACACTTCTTGTGGAGCTTGCGGCTGCATGTCTGTGTGTTGCAAATTTCCTTGTGTGTGCTTTCTTGTCCCTGTATATATTGACGATGACTTATCAGCGGGCGCTTGACGCCAAGCACACAGGTCAGATGTATGTTAATAAAATGTCAAATGTCACTCATACCCTACAGCATTTGTTGATAATCGATTCTTATTTAGATGTCGTGTTTCATTGTCATGGTATATAATTGCCAAGTTCCCGATTTTTTTCATGCCAATACTTTTAGGTAAAAATATTTGTCTTACTTAATCGTACAATTTCTGCTATTTGATAAAACGAAAAATTTCGGGAGGTTGGCAACTATGATCGTATTTAAAAGTGAAATTCGTTACCATCGTTCCTATTTTCGATGGTGTTGGAAAGTGTTTCATATTCCATGCTTGATGCATGATTTTTCTCTTTTTTTAACTCTAAATGAATAAATATAACAGATTTACTATTTCTAATAGATGCATTTGTATGTATAAGAAACTAATTGTCTAAATAGGAATATTTTACACTTATTTAAGACATTACAGATCATCTAAAAAGCGAAAGGAAGGCTGGGAAGCTGTGTTACAGAAATACAAATGACATAAATTGACCTCAGCGATAGTGAATGTGTTAATTAATTAATTAATTTTCTTTAATTTTTAAGATTATTATTATTCTTTTGTAATTCCTACTTACAGTTATATTTGAGAATCTATTTTTCTTATATTTTAAATTACTTTCAGACTTTTGAACAGAACTTGATTTTAAAGTTTATAAAAAGGAAGTTCTGAGATTAAATAAAGCAAAGATTACTATTAGGAAATTGTGTAACCAAAATAAATAAAATACAAGCGGGAAAAATTCTACCTTACGACAGAATATAGATTGGCCACCCACGGCTGTTATCGTTGAGATTTTTTTCAGCCAAGTATAACTCGTCAAAAAAAAAAAAAAGTGTTTGTTAGCATAAGCCAGCTTCTCCACTTTAGAATTTAGTTAGCGCTCTAAGATTTTTTGTGAGGCTGGCGGAACATATTAGGCACGAACACACCAAGTTTTAAAAAGATTCGGTGACTAGAAGTATTTTTAATAAATATAATAGTAAAAAGATGTGGCTCCAATGGGCTGAGACGTGGCGAGGTAGTTGTTGTTTACAAATGTGCTAGCTTAATGACACCCTTTAAACTGTTTTTAATGGTTCAAGGCATTTTAGCACTTAATAGATAACCTAAAAAAGGTAATGAAAAGTTCTATGATAGCAGCTTTTATGATGGATACAGCTAAGAGAAGTTGTTTAACAAATGATGAGTTAGCATTAATTGACGGGATCTTGGAAAGCAGTGGGGGAAGGGAGGGGGAGCTATACAAAACACAAGTGCTCTACGAGACCCGATTTAAAATAAATCCTCATTTGCAATTGAGAGATGGGACTTTAAAAGGGATCCCCCTTTTCGCCCCTCTGACGGTACCCCCAAGAGAGATACGTAAAAACCGAGGGCGCCAAAAGAAGCGCGGGGGGGGGAATACCTTTAGGCGGTTTACAGCTAGTTTTGCTGAAATTTTGGAGCTGTCCGGCCCATAGGAACAGCGAAAAATGGGAAAAACTAAAATAAATATGAGAAATTGAAAAAAATAAATAAGAAAAGTGCTCCTGACAGGAGACGGAAGAGAAGGAGGGGGAGAGTAGAACCAGACAAAAGTGCTTGATGAGATCAAACTTTTGATATGGTACATGACGGGGTTTGAACACCTTGAATGTCTTCCCCGTGGGGGGGGGGGGTAACTCCGGTCCTATGGGAGATAAGGCCTCGGGACCCTCTTAGAAATGTCGGCCTCGACGATTTTAACTTCGTTGGATCCTTTAGCCTACGTCCTCTGTGGGGCTTAAAGGGGCTGAGAAAGATGGGAAAAACTAAAATTTAAAAAGAGTTGAAACAGAGAACTATGTTTCTTAAGGGAGGGGGGAGTGAGAGGCGGAGAGTAGGACCAGACCATAGTGCTTGACGAGATCTATCTATTGATATGTTACATGAAGGGGTTTACATGGGGTTTACATTTGGGGGGGAGCACCAAAAAAGTCTTACCTTTCCCAAAAAACCTTTCCCATGATTATGCCAAGGTTGCAGTTATGATTTCGCCAAGATCATCGCAAAGTTTATATAAACATCCTATATACGCATATATATATTCCAAACACTCCTATATGTGCCATATACGTCATTATACACATATTATTTATGTTTTATATGTCGTATATACATCATATACACATGTCAAATATATACATCATACATGGCTATAACTTGGACACATACGTACAGAAATGTTATATATATATATATATATATATATATATATATCATATATTATTATAATGTCATACATGCTTTATAATTTGGCGATAAATCTTGGTCGCTTGGCAGTTCATCCTTGGAAGCCGCTATAACACGAAAGTACCAAATTTACAATATATTAATGAAAACAGAAACAAAAATATTTCATGCTTGGTGGCTGCTATAACACGAAAGTACCAAATTTCTTTTTTATTTTTCATATCTGATAATTTGCATCTATCCTTTTTTGTAATACTAACATCTTTGTAACGATTTTATGCATTTCTATTGCCTATTCAAAGAAAAATCCTTCTAAAGTTACAGAATTTCGTTAAAAACGGTTAAAATAGTAAAATGTGAACATCGTTTGGTCCATTCTCGACCGAAAGCAACAACTGTTATCATTATCTTTTTACGCGTGAAGATTTCGTTATGGTACTTATTGTGAAGTTTGGTAATTTTTAAAATTCATTATTTGAAAAACGGCATAATCATTCGATTTAAAATTTATATCAAGAAAAAAACAATTTTTTTCCTTTCTAACGCAGTTTGTCTAATAATTTTGTGACAAATACTTTTTGAGCTATTAATTTTTTTCGTAACTTCAAATGTTTCATTTTCCGAGATTAACGTGTGGCAACGATGGATTGCTGTGACTTTTCATAAACATGAAAAATGATAGAGATTGAAAGAATAAGCCTCCCTGTGGGTGGCTAAAAAGTAGATAAAATTTCTAAAAATGTGTCAAAATAAAAAAAATTTTGGGGAAAAAAATATTACATACATTTTTCTCGGAAGAAAAAAAAAAAGCATAAATAAATACACTTCTGCAAAAGAAATAAAATAATAATAATAATAACAACAATAAAACTAATGCATAAATAAATAAATTTCTAATGACAATAACTTAAAATTATGATGTTAACCCGGGATCTCTGAGACTGTTTAGAATTACGTCGTCACTAGCGCCTCGTACATTTAAAGACGTAGCAGATTTTTCAGTATAACTTCTTATTTATAGTTCTCATTTATTTTTTAATGAATTAAAAAAGGTATGTTATTAAGCTATTTAAATTATTATCTACAATTATTTTCATAATTTATATTAAAAAAAAAGAAAAAAAAAGAAAATGAAACTCCTTGCATTAAAAAGAAAAAATGAAATTGATGTTTATTATAATTATTTTTCTAGGTTACAAAAGTTTTGGAAATGATGGTTATTGGAAAAATTGCAAAAAATTAAGAAAATTGCGTGCTAAATAAATAAATAAAAAAATTACTTCGAAACTCAAGCGAAGGGGACGGGACTTTCTAATTAAACTTTGGTACTAATACAAAGCAGAGCAAATCTGGACTGGTAGTGGACCGAGTTGATTTTATCTAATAATATGTGACATTTAAAATATGACATCAGAAATAATCATTTGCGTTAGGCAAAAAAATGTATCACCGGTCCTGTTTGCGAAAATAAAACAGGTATGTCAGGCTTATTTCAAGAATCTCTTTCTTTTAGAATTATATTAAAAAAAAGAATACAACATTAAAATTAAACGTTTTTTAATATTTTAATTATTGATCCTTGGATACACATTCCTCTGTTTTGCATAGTATGCGACACATGGTTTTGTCCTCCCCAAGAAATGTTTTCTTTTTAACAGTCCATACAACATTTGACAGTTGAAATAAGAGAAATTTCGTTACAAATGCTTTTTTTTTTACGAAAAATAAACAGTTTTGTTGTTGTTGTTGTCAGTAGTCAGTAATTTTCTGTGAAAATTGCAGTATTTTTTATACAATGATACATTAAAATTCAGATTACAATAAGGTTGGAGCAGAGCTTAGCTCCGCCTACTTCAAATATGTTTTTAGATGAAGGGAGTTAACTATGTAATCATTAATAATTAATAAGCCACTGATCTAAACAATTAAGGAAATTATAGAATGTATAAACTACTATAACATTTAGTATCAAACAATTAAATGTTAAGATATATACAAGCTTAAGAAAAATATTTTTTTTAGGAATATATTTATAAAATTACTAGTTTTTTCATAGCAACTTTTTAAACCGAAGGTAGAGACAGAAGAAATCAAATAAAATACTTAAATGTTGCCAAATAAATAAACTATCTATTTTTATGCAGTGTTGATTTATCCGAAATAAAAAAATATGAAAATATCAGAATGATATTTTTCTTTTAAAATATAATCCAACCTCATTTTGACGACTCGCTCAAGCATATGTCCGAACGCATTTGTTCGCCATTGTTCTCTGATTGATTGCTGTTGAATTGGTACGAATAAGGTACAGACTAGGGAGCAGATTGCATAGGAAAGCGTAGTTAGAGTACGGTAGTTGTGCATCAAAATAGCATCGTAAAAATTATAAGGGATTAGTGATCCCGAGTTAAAAAGAAAATATTAAAATGAACGTTAAGCAGTTCAGTTTTCATTCTAAGAAATGAATAAAATTAAACATATGGTTTCCAAAGAGTTTATAAATGCGTTTCTAAAATAGTAGAAAGATGCAAAACCTCACAAGTAAAGCAAATATGAGAGTATAAGCTCTTGGTCAAAACAAATATTGTATTATTTTGCTAAAATAAGAAACAAACAAAAGCATCGTATGACTTCCTTCAAATAAAGTTCCAGATTGAAGCAAACATGAGTATGATGTTCTATGATGAAATATTAACATTGCACATCGGAAGTTTTTAAGAAGTTTGTGTATGTTGATTTATACAGTCAATTTATTTTAATGTTTAAATTGATATGTCAGAGCATCCCGAATTCTTGAAATTTTCCTTCAGAAAAAAATATCTAAAAAGAAAAAATCTTATGCCGGGTATATTTTGCAGCAAACATATATATATATATATATATATATATATATATATATATATATATATATATATATATATATATATATATATATATATATATATATATATGAAAATAAAATAGATTTTGAAATTGAAATCGTTAACTAAAATGTTTTAAAACTTATGAAAAAAAAAAAAAAAGAGAGAGAATGAAAAAATTATGCGTCAGCGGCAAGCATAGATTATAAAATACTTTGTAGCACATTTTGAATATTGTAAAAAAAATTTCACCTCTTAATAAATGAACAATTTGGTAAACGCATACCATATTTAACAATTTGGAAATTGTACGTCAAACGTGGCAAATGAGGTGCGTTCGTACTGTAAACAGTTAATTTCAATATCAAACATGCCATAGTAAACCCTGGAAACATATATCAATTTCATGGCAACGGAGTATATTTACGCGAGTTAGAGATCGGACAGACGGTAGTCAGACAAACCGAATTCCTAAATAATTTTCAACTATGTTTGAAAGTGTTTAAAAGATGGAGAGGCCGTTTTAAGAGAGCTGCAATCACAATGTAATTAAATTTAAAAGCAAAAATTAACAGAAAAATAGGGAAATTGAAATACACATTCTAATCCCTTTAATGAGAAGTAGAAATGAGAACAAAAATCATTCTTATCAGTAGTAAAATGATTAATTCTGAACGCGCTATCAACTCAAGCTCACAAATTCCTATACAATGATACAATACTGATTACCAAAACGTGTGTCAAATATCCTTATAGTAAGCGGTGAATCGTAAAGCATAATCCAGCCCACAAGAAGTGGGTTGACTCTCAGTCATCACAACTTGTTATAAGACTCTATTACTTTTACTATTGCTTGATTTTTTTTGCGTTATCAGTAAGTTCCCCTCCTCCCCATTGCTTGCAGGTTACAGAGTGCCGATATGTATATACAGTAGAGATTCAATCCATTATTTTCAAGGGGTGCGTGAAAAAAAAAAAAGATGAATGCGGGTTAAAGTTAAACCACGAAAAAAAACAGTGGTTATGCATTACTAATACATGCAATGTATACAGCAGGGCTCGAAAAATTACATACCTGACATCAGTGTTGCTACTTTTTTTTATTTGATTTGCACCACTTTTTTGAAATGGTAAAATTTGCCTTAATTAATCTGCCATTAAATAAAGCTAATTTTACCATCCCAAAAAAGTGATGCCAATCAAATTAAAAAAAAAGTAGCAACACTGATGTCGGGCATGTGATTTTTCGAGCCCTGGTATACAATATACTAATATTTACTAATTTGTTACTTACCAAACTGTAAAAGAAATAAATCGAATTTGTAGGAAATTGATATTTATTTTTAAAAAATCAGTAATTTTATGTTGGGTTTTTCGTTCGTTTATTAAATTAAACAAAAAATTTTCAAGATGTACAACATTTTTCTGGTCATTTTCTATAATTTCATGTGCATAAAAGTTCGTACAGTTTCAAATGCCGTAACTGCATTAGACAAACTTGGCACTGGTGTAGGCTCAGCTTCATCGGCATTAACATTATTCTCTGCTTCTTCGCCATTATTTTTATTTCTTTCATCATCACATATTTCTTTTATGCTTGGGACACCACATCTTGATAAATGGAAATATAATTGCTAAATTTCACACCAGATACATCCTCTGTTACACGCAACCACTCTTCATCTGCATTATCGTCCCCATCATCATTATTTTATTTTTCTTCTGTTGTTTCATAAATTCATAAATTTTTCGCACAAAACCGCATTTCACGAAACAATTCTGGATGGCTAAATTGGTTACTTCATGCCTTGCTGATTGTACAAATTTAATAGCCTGCAAAAGGTCTATTTTTGGAATAGGTTTTTTTGCTTGTGTCATGAAACTTAAAGATCTTTTCACTAGTTTTCTCCTGTGAAATTGCTTAAAAGAGCTGATTATCCCGGCATCAAGAGGTTGTCCGACAAATGTACAATTAGCTGGGAAAAAACTTACTTTAATATTTTTCAAAGACGACGTTTCTGATGAATAAGCTCAACAATTGTCAATAATTAGAATGATTTTCCTTTTTTGAGCGCCAATTGATCTATCGAAGTCATGAAGATTCTTTTTAATATCATTTTTCATCTATGCTTTGGCATTCGAATGGTAGACTACTGGCGGGTTTCTTTACATTCATGAACCAACGAGGTCTAGCAGATTTACCAATAACGAGGAGTACGCGTTTATCAGAACCGTCCTTATTTATGCATAGTATTACTGTAAGTCTTTCTTTGGAATGTATACAACCACGACAACACTCTCTTTTGAACGCTAGCGTTTACTCTGGAAAGCATTTATAAAACAGGTCTGTTTCATCTGCATTACAGATGACACAACCCTTGTATCCTTCTAGTATCTTCGGAAGTTTTTTGAAACACATTTCTATGGCATCAGTATTTACTACTGCGGCACTTTCGCCACATAATTAATCCATGGCGAATTTTAAAACGTGAAATCCACTCATTTGGTGCAGAAAAAGTATCCATGCCATATGAGGCAGTTGTTTCAAATGTCTTATCTCGAAGAATATTCTCATCCACAGGAATATTTGAAGCACGACACTCTGCTCGTACCAAACGAAGAGACGTCTTTCCAACTCGGTGTAATATCTCCTAACTCGGTTGTCAAACTCTCTGTGTCTTAGACATTTCGCTAGTTTTTCTCTTGTTTGCAGAAGTTCCATACTTATGAGCCTGCTTTCTAATTTCTTTCTTTTTCGAAATCATCGAATACCGGGTTGACGGCGGTATACGTAGACGATTAGCGATGTTAATTTTTTCTTATAAGGATTCTTTTCCACCTTATCTGTGATGTGAAGCCTTTTCTTTAAATCTCCCGATTTGTTTTGCCATTCTAATAATTCTCAGAACGCATAAAATTTAGCGCAGAACACATTAAACTGAAATCTCTTGAAATAGAACACGTGCACTGCGCACAACAGATTAGCCAGGAATGTGAAAGAATGTGACAGCTGCCCGAAGTGAATGCATCCATCCTCCCCTTTACACAGAATACAATAACCCATTCTCCAAACAAGAACAACTGTTCCGCATTTAGTTATTTACACGTACAAACATGACACAATATCAGCGCTAAAAAGCGAAAGGAAGGCTGGGAAGCTGTGTTACAGAAATACAAATGACATAAATTGACCTCAGCGATAGTGAATGTGTTAATTAATTAATTAATTTTCTTTAATTTTTAAGATTATTATTATTCTTTTGTAATTCCTACTTACAGTTATATTTGAGAATCTATTTTTCTTATACTTTAAATTACTTTCAGACTTTTGAACAGAACTTGATTTTAAAGTTTATAAAAAGGAAGTTCTGAGATTAAATAAAGCAAAGATTACTATTAGGAAATTGTGTAACCAAAATAAATAAAATAAAAGTAGATAAAATTTCTAAAAATGTGTCAAAATAAAAAAAATTTTGGGGAAAAAAATATTACATACATTTTTCTCGGAAGAAAAAAAAAATGCATAAATAAATACACTTCTGCAAAAGAAATAAAATAATAATAATAATAACAACAATAAAACTAATGCATAAATAAATAAATTTCTAATGACAATAACTTAAAATTATGATGTTAACCCGGGATCTCTGAGACTGTTTAGAATTACGTCGTCACTAGCGCTTCGTACATTTAAAGACGTACCAGATTTTTCAGTATAACTTCTTATTTATAGTTCTCATTTATTTTTTAATGAATTAAAAAAGGTATGTTATTAAGCTATTTAAATTATTATCTACAATTATTTTCATAATTTATATTAAAAAAAAAGAAAAAAAAAAAGAAAATGAAACTCCTTGCATTAAAAAGAAAAAATGAAATTGATGTTTATTATAATTATTTTTCTAGGTTACAAAAGTTTTGGAAATGATGGTTATTGGAAAAATTGCAAAAAATTAAGAAAATTGCGTGCTAAATAAATAAATAAAAAAATTACTTCGAAACTCAAGCGAAGGGGACGGGACTTTCTAATTAAACTTTGGTACTAATACAAAGCAGAGCAAATCTGGACTGGTAGTGGACCGAGTTGATTTTATCTAATAATATGTGACATTTAAAATATGACATCAGAAATAATCATTTGCGTTAGGCAAAAAAAAGTATCACCGGTCCTGTTTGCGAAAATAAAACAGGTATTTCAGGCTTATTTCAAGAATCTCTTTCTTTTAGAATTATAAAAAAAAAAAAAAAAAAAAGAATACAACATTAAAATTAAACGTTTTTTAATATTTTAATTATTGATCCTTGGATACACATTCCTCTGTTTTGCATAGTATGCGACACATGGTTTTGTCCTCCCCAAGAAATGTTTTCTTTTTAACAGACCATACAACATTTGACAGTTGAAATAAGAGAGATTTCGTTACAAATGCTTTTTTTTTTTTTTACGAAAAATAAACAGTTTTGTTGTTGTTGTTGTCAGTAGTCAGTAATTTTCTGTGAAAATTGCAGTATTTTTTATACAATGATACATTAAAATTCAGATTACAATAAGGTTGGAGCAGAGCTTAGCTCCGCCCACTTCAAATATGTTTTTAGATGAAGGGAGTTAACTATGTAATCATTAATAATTAATAAGCCACTGATCTAAACAATTAAGGAAATTATAGAATGTATAAACTACTATAACATTTAGTATCAAACAATTAAATGTTAAGATACATACAAGCTTAAGAAAAATAATTTTTTTAGGAATATATTTATAAAAGTACTAGTTTTTTCATAGCAACTTATTAAACCGAAGGTAGAGACAGAAGAAATCAAATAAAATACTTAAATGTTGCCAAATAAATAAACTATCTATTTTTATGCAGTGTTGATTTATCCGAAATAAAAAAATATGAAAATATCAGAATGATATTTTTCTTTTAAAATATAATCCAACCTCATTTTGACGACTCGCTCAAGCATATGTCCGAACGCATTTGTTCGCCATTGTTCTCTGATTGATTGCTGTTGAATTGGTACGAATAAGGTACAGAATAGGGAGCAGATTGCATAGGAAAGCGTAGTTAGAGTACAGTAGTTGTGCATCAAAATAGCATCGTAAAAATTATAAGGGATTAGTGATCTCGAGTTAAAAAGAAAATATTAAAATGAACGTTAAGCAGTTCAGTTTTCATTCTAAGAAATGAATAAAATTAAACATATGGTTTCCAAAGAGTTTATAAATGCGTTTTTAAAATAGTAGAAAGATGCAAAACCTCACAAGTAAAGCAAATATGAGAGTATAAGCTCTTGGTCAAAACAATTATTGTATTATTTTGCTAAAATAAGAAACAAACAAAAGCATCGTATGACTTCCTTCAAATAAAGTTCCAGATTGAAGCAAACATGAGTATGATGTTCTATGATGAAATATTAACATTGCCCATCGGAAGTTTTTAAGAAGTTTGTGTATGTTGATTTATACAGTCAATTTATTTTAATGTTTAAATTGATATGTCAGAGCATCCCGAATTCTTGAAATTTTCCTTCAGAAAAAAATATCTAAAAAGAAAAAATCTTATGCCGGGTATATTTTGCAGCAAACATATATATATATATATATATATATATATATATGAAAATAAAATAGATTTTGAAATTGAAATCGTTAACTAAAATGTTTTAAAACTTATGAAAAAAAAAAAAAAAGAGAGAGAATGAAAAAATTATGCGTCAGCGGCAAGCATAGATTATAAAATACTTTCTAGCACATTTTGAATATTGTAAAAAAATTTCACCTCTTAATAAATGAACAATTTGGTAAACGCATACCATATTTAACAATTTGGAAATTGTACGTCAAACGTGACAAATGAGGTGCGTTCGTACTGTAGCTAGTTATATAAATATTCAGATCTTGATGATTTATTCTGTGAAATGAATTATATCTTCTGCAGATGATTTTCTCTAATAAAATAAGTATCTCGGTCCCTTGACGATTTAACCTCGGAAGTTCCTCTAAAAAGAAAGCACCGATTTAAAAAAAAATTCAAATTTCTTAATAAATATTTTTATTGTCTGAGTGCAAAGAAGACTCATACACAGCGCAGTTTTACTTTGCCCCATATATAGCTACGATGGATATTAAAACCTTTCGTCAAGCGTAACTCAAAAAATATTTAACGGATTTCGTTCAAATTTTTACAGCAGGTACCTATAAAGGTGACAACGTCGTCTATTTATTACCAAGAATAAGTGTCAAACCGTTTGGAAGTTATATTAAAAAAATAGATAAAAAAAGCACAATTAAAGTACATACGTCACTAAATTTTGTGCGTACGTCATTTTCACCGGCGGGAGATTTTCGTAGACAATCGGAATTGAAAAGTTCATGGAATACATGGAGCAAAAAAATATGCAAGCACTAATATTCAGCACAATAAAATATATTTCAATTTAATAAAAATGGAAAGTTAATCTGGAATTTTTTCTGTTTGAAAAGTATTAGAGATTAATAAGAGTAGTATTAGTATTAGAGATTTGGCTTAAATCACACCATTAGCAGCTTTTTTATTTCGCGTGTGTGTGTTAGGAACAATTCTTTGATGTTTAAATAAAAGGTTTCGATTTGTGGCATTATTTCTTATTTTCTTTTCCTTTTTAGTATTTTAAATGGAATTAGTGAAAGGCGTGTATTTTAAATTAAATGAGTGAAAGACGTGTATTTTTAATGTATGTATTTCAAATTAAATCAGTGAAAGATTTATATTTAAATGAAATGAATGCAATATGAAGATGTTATGAGAAAAATATTTGGCGATTCATCAACTGCGCCAAGTTAACATAAAAGTACCAATACATATGTGGGTACTTCTCTATTATCCCGTCGACCACTTTTCATAACAAAAAACTATCGCCAAATAAACGGGAGAACGTTGTCATTGAAATATCAAAATACATAAATAAATAAAATATAAGAATTTAAGGACACAATTGTTATTTTAATGAATGAAATAACTAATAAATCAGTAAAACATAATGAAAAATACACGCAAATGTCGCGTTAAAAACCACTTGATGACGTAACAAACACGTATAATGCTTCTGATATCAAGTAAATGGGACTGCATTTTTGGCGTTTAATCTAACAGTTTGGCGATAGTTTTTTGTTATGAAAAGTGGTCGACGGGATAATAGAGCAGTACCTCTATGTGAAATGAAACAAGGCACAGATGTCATATACGCACCACGTTGGCGCGATTTTTCCCTCCACCAGCTTGGGGAAAACTTTGTTTTTGAATATTAGTTACAAATAGTGTGTGACAAATAGTACACGTGATTTTTTATTTCAATATAAAAATAAAATAACGTAATAAATGAAACAGCTTCTATTATTTTAAAAAAGGAAATAAAAATAAATAAATAATAGTTTGATATAAATAAAGGCGCGGATGTCATATACGCACCACATTGGCGCGATTGCAACAAAATGGCAATTTTATGCCTCACATGGTAACCCGGTTATTTTGTTCAATTGTTGTTTATTAACTTTATTTTTTATTTTAATTCTATAAATTGTAACAATATAATAAAATATAACACCTTGTAATAGTATATTACTTTTAAATGCTAAAGGTGTAAAATTAACAACTATAATATAAATTAAAATAACTTTTATTAGTTGTTTTACATGTTTCGACTCTTCTGAGTCATTTTCAAAAACAAAATGAGAATATTCTAAAGAATATTCTATATATCTACAATATGTAACGATGCGGCATCTTTTAATTTACCGAAACTGTGGCTAGAATTACTCCATGCTCAAAGATATGAAAATAAACAATCAAGTAAAAAATAATAGATAACGTGCGTAATTTTTAAAAAGTACATGTAAATAATAACTTCAAAGCCCGTGCAGCTTTAGAATATTCTCATTTTGTTTTTGAAAATGACTCAGAAGAGTCGAAACATGTAAAACAACTAATAAAAGTTATTTTAATTTATATTATAGTTGTTAATTTTACACCTTTAGCATTTAAAAGTAATATTCTATAAATTGTTTTTATTATATATATCAATATTTATTTATATCAAACTATCATTTATTTATTTTTATTTCCCATTTTTGAATAATAGGAGCTATTTCATTTATTACGTTATTTTATTTTTATATTGAAATAAAAAATTACATGCTATTATTGTATGGTATTTGTAACTAATATTCAAAAACAAAGTTTTTGCCAAATTGGCGGGGGAAAAATCGCGCCAATCTGGTGCGTATATGACATTTGTGCCTAAATTAATATTGATATACATATAAAAATAATCTATAGAATTAAAATAAAAAATAAAAGTAAACAAACACAACAAACAGTTTTCGCCAAAGGGGCGGAGGAAAAATCGCGCCAACGTGGTGAGTATATGGCATCTGTGCCAGGATTTTTACCCTTTTATCTGTGCTTTCGGAAATGAAAAAAAATTAAAAAATTCTTATATCAGGTGTATAATGTTTTGCATTTTTATACGGACCACTTCTCCATTTTAAGATTTTAAATGCTATTTATATCAGATATTTCTTTCCTGAGATTCCCACAAATTATTTCCGGTAATTTTTTTAGTTCGCTTATTAATTGTTTACAATTTGCCCCCCTGGCAATAACAATTATTTATCACAAAAAATGGGTACTTCTCTATTATCCCGTCGACCACTTTTCATAACAAAAAACTACGCCAAACTGTAACGCTAAATAAACGGGAGAACGTTGCCATTGAAATATCAAAATAAATAAAATATAAGAATTTAAGGACACAATTGTTACTTTAATGAATGAAATAACTAATAAATCAGTAAAACATAATGAAAAATACACGCAAATGTCGAATTAAAAACCACTTGATGGCATAACAAATACGTATAATATTTCTGGCATCAAGTAAATGGGACTGTATTTTTGGCGTTTAATCTTAGTTTGGCGATAGTTTTTTGTTATGAAAAGTGGTCGACGGGATAATAGAGAAGTACCCAAAAATGGCTCAGTTTTGTTAAATTTGTTTGTTATGTATTTTCATTTCTTATTAAAATATCGAAAATGGCAATAAAATTTTATTTTAGCACCGTACTTAATTTTTTAAAATGACTCAAAAACATGGTTTAATAGACGTATATTTGTAAATATTTTAAAAAACATGTTTTTCCGCTCTCTAGAAAAATTTGTAAGATTCTACAACTGCCTTTGGCACCAACCAGTACATGATACGGAACTTTTCCCTATTCAGATACACAGAAGAGATTGGTCACAAACAAGAGTAATGCTAGCAACAATATTGTTTTAACTCTATAAGAGTTAGAAACAATAATGATATTAAATTCCCCGATTAGCTTAGGGCCCGATTACGGAACTTTCTCGTAGAAAAAAAAAACTGTAGAAGTCTTTTACATTTGTTTCGAATGAAGCTCGATCAACAAAGTATTAATTGATAATACAAACAACACTAATATTAACATGGGGGCAAAAGTTTGAATTTAAGTGTATATATTTGGAACCCTCCCCCTCCCCAACCACCCACCAAAAAAAGAAAAAGAAAGTTACAGAAATGAATTTAAAATGGCGTGAAGCCACCCTTTCTGACATAAGAAATTGGCTGCGAACCCGATTACGAAACTTTCACTTAACTTAATAACATGTATCTAATAGCCCTGAGGACAATTCCCCTTCCCAGTTATACGGACCTTGGGGCTTTTTTAAAAAGCTTGACGCAGTTCGGGTTGAAGAAGTTGAGATTTACTGTCAAATGACATAAACTACTATGAAAATAAAACTGGTGAATTATTATGCTGGTTTATGTATGTATTTAAAAAGATTGCATCTGATTACACTCTTTAGATAAATTACTCCTGTTTGCATTTAATAACAGATAAACAGCTTCCGTTTACTAAATTGTTTAAATATTGGGAAGAGTTGGCGAGAGATAGATAGACGTGTAAACAAACGGGTAGAGAGACGGATAGCGACAGAGATAACCTAACGGGTAGCGAAACGAATAGACAGACGGGTAGCGAGGCAGGTGCAAAAAAGGGTTGACAGAGGGGTAGTGAGATGGGTAGGGAGACGGGTAGCGTGGTGGATAGAGATACGAGTACAGAGACGACTTGACAGACGGGTAGAGAGAGGGGTATATAGACAGACAGACGTGTTGATAGACGAGTAGTGTAACGGGAAGCGAGACAGGTAGAGACACGATTAAAGAGTCGGGTAGAAAGACAGACGGATACTGAGACGGGTATACAGAAGAGTAGAGAGACAATAGACAGATGAGTTCGGAGAGAGACACAGCTAAAACATACGAGTAGTTAGACTGGTAGACACGTTTGTAGCAAAGCATGTTATCAATGTGGTTTGAACTATACGAGTTTCTATAAATAGTTATACAAATAAACAAAGGAATTTTTTTTAATTCAAATATTAAATATTTGATTTAATATTTCAATATTTAATATTTTATTTTTTAATATTTTATTTAGATATTTGTCACAAAGAAAATGTTGCAAAAATTAAATTAAATTTGCGTTAATCTACGCTTGCTAAAATACGCTATTGGCTGCAAATCTGATTATGTGACTTTAAAAATATCGTTTTAAAAGATCCGGCGGTTTTTTTTTTAAGTTTTGAGCAATTCCCGTTTAAGAAAATGAGATTATTTGCCAAATGTTTTAAAAAATGCATATGAAAACATAACAGTATATGAATTTATATATGATATTTTGTAATTATATCATTTAATTTGCTATTTTTCATATGTTGTATCTTTATCTATCTCTTGTCTATCATATGCTGTATATTCACTTAGATTCTTGTTGATATCGTCTTTATATCGTAATTGTTAACTTTATGTTCTCAGCAATATCACTCAGACTAATCCCTTTGAGGGAAGTCCTAGTTAAAGTATTGTTTCGATTTTCATAAAATTTCAAAAGTCTCGACAAAATTCTGCAAAGATAATATATCTTAAATTTCAAACTGTTTGGTTGGGTAGTTTTTGTGCTGCTATATGTGGACAGACGGACGCACGTAAGGACGAATCAGTCGACGACTATTGGTGCTAAGTATTTAAAATCTTACAGAATAATTCGCTTTATTAAATTGAAGAAATTGTACAATTACATAAAACAAATGTTTTTACATAAAAATACTGGTATGAAAAAAATCGGGAGGTTGGCAACTATGTGGCTGTTACAGTTTGGCGAATGTCAAAGAGTGTGGGGAAACAATTAAGTTGCCCCCAATTTGCTATCCAGATATTCTAAATGGCGTCCGTATCTTATGATGTGTATATATTTTTTAATTTCAAAGTACCCAGTCCTAAGTGAAGAAGTTTTTATGCGTAGTATTTATACATATAATGCTGAAATTCGTATTCTAATATGCTTATGTTTAAAAGAGTAGACACTAGAGCGCAGATGCTCTGTGCGGGATCGACTAGTAGTTAAAAATGTACGAATATGTTATATTTTACCGGTCTTCTAAAGGATACAAAAATAAGTGCACACAGAAAAGGAAAATATAATTCTTGAGTATCCGAAAGGAGATAAGTGTAACGACATCATACACTGATAATTCAATATTCATCATGTATATGTTACATGTTTGAAAATAACAAATCACTTTTAGATAGTGATCTATTTAAGATGCTAAGTAATAAAATATATTATTTACACATATATATTCGATATTGTTAAGATTTCCAGAAACTAAGAGGTAAAAATTCAGAGCTACCCATTGGAAGACATAGATGTGATTATCTATTATCTATCTATCTATCTATCTATCTATATATATATATATATATATATATATATATGCAACATAGCTTCCGATTTCTCGGTTTTTCGATTTTGTTAAGATTCCCTGAAACTATGAGGTAAAAATTCAGAGATACTCATCGGAAGACATGGATGTGATTATCTATCTGTCTATCTATATATGCAACATAGCTTCCGATTTCTCAGTTTTTTCTAAGGTAAATAAATATAACTTGAATTAAAAAAAAATAATAAAATGTTACTTTTTTCAATGTGTTCATTATTTAATTTAATTTAATTTCATAAAATAAGTGCTTTGAATAATAAAAATAGAAGATAGGAAGCTGTGATATATATTTGTCCGCTATTTGAAAGTGTCCTCTATGTAGAGATTAAAAACGTACAAATACGCGTGTGCTGGAAATTGAAAAAGCATACGTTAAATAGAGGTGTCTACTATTCGAGAGTGTCCTTTATGGAGGTTTTACTCTCTTTATATATATGCACACGAAAATCTCTATAATAGACATCTATATTTAGAGAACACATTTTCTATCCTCAACATATATATATGTCTGTTTTATCCTCTTAAAATCGCACACCTCGGAATAGCGGACAAATCCCGAGGTGACTGCTATTCAGAGGTTTTACTCCATGTGGTTTATATAATGGCAAAAAAGTGCACATTTTTATATTTGCTACCAAATTTATAAGAATTTTATTATTTATAAGAATTTAATTTCAGAATAAGAAGGTAAATCTAAAAAGGTAAATGCAAAAAGTTTTGCAATTAAAGTATAATTTGCTTACATATGGTATATAAGTATATATTCCACAAAATTCTTATGCTACTTATAGCTACTTCTACTATTTATAAGCACTGCAATATATTATTGGGTTGACTAGTAAATTCATTCCGTTTGGGAAAATTAATTCGTACCAGAAAATTCTATCATTTTGACGACTCGCTCAAGCATATGTCCGAACGCATTTGTTCGCCATTGTTCTCTGATTGATTGCTGTTGAATTGGTACGAATAAGGTACAGACTAGGGAGCAGATTGCTTAGGAAAGCGTAGTTAGAGTACGGTAGTTGTGCATCAAAATAGCATCGTAAAAATTATAAGGGATTAGTGATCCCGAGTTAAAAAGAAAATATTAAAATGAACGTTAAGCAGTTCAGTTTTCATTCTAAGAAATTAATAAAATTAAACATATGGTTTCCAAAGAGTTTATAAATGCGTTTCTAAAATAGTAGAAAGATGCAAAACCTCACAAGTAAAGCAAATATGAGAGTATAAGCTCTTAGTCAAAACAAATATTGTATTATTTTGCTAACATAAGAAACAAACAAAAGCATCGTATGACTTCCTTCAAATAAAGTTCCAGATTGAAGCAAACATGAGTATGAGGTTCTATGATGAAATATTAACATTGCCCATCGGAAGTTTTTAAGAAGTTTGTGTATGTTGATTTATACAGTCAATTTATTTTAATGTTTAAATTGATATGTCAGAGCATCCCGAATTCTTGAAATTTTACTTCAGAAAAAAGTATCTAAAAAGAAAAAATCTCATGCCGGGTATATTTTGCAGCAAACACACACATATATATATATGAAAATAAAATAGATTTTGAAATTGAAATCGTTAACTAAAATGTTTTAAAACTTATTAAAAAAAAAAAAAAAAAAAAAAAAAAAAAGAGAGAGAGAGAGAGAGAGAGAGAGATTGAAAAAAATTATGCGTCAGCGGCAAGCATAGATTATAAAATACTTTCTAGCACATTTTGAATATTGTAAAAAAAATTTCACCTCTTAATAAATGAACAATTTGGTAAACGCATACCATATTTAACAATTTGGAAATTGTACGTCAAACGTGACAAATGAGGTGCGTTCGTACTGTAGCTAGTTATATAAATATTCCGATCTTGATGATATATTCTGTGAAATGAATTATATCTTCTGCAGATGATTTTCTCTAACAAAATAAGTATCTCGGTCCCTTGACGATTTAACCTCGGAAGTTCCTCTAACAAGAAAGCACAGATTTTTAAAAAAAATTCAAATTTCTTAATAAATATTTTTATTAAAGTATTGTTTCGATTTTCATAAAATTTCAAATGTCTCGACAAAATTCTGCAAAGACAATATATCTTAAATTTCAAACAGTTGGGTAGTTTTTGCGCTGCTATATGCGGACAGACGGACGCATGGACGGACGAATCAGTCGACGACTATTGGTGCTACGTATTTATATAATTAGAACTCACCTGAAAACCAAAATTCAGCAAACACTACCGGTAGTCGAACAAATTATCCGAATTACTTTGTGCAGCCTTGTATATGATCTATAAATTAGTATGTACACTACATAGTATATTTAAATTTACTCCAGTCAAGAAATACGTAGTACAATTGAAAATTCCCTTTTAGCAATTTCTTTCAATGAACGGAGAGGTACGTGAGATCTTTTGAGCACCTTTATATATCATCTATAGAATTTATGTACACTAATTATTAGGAAAAAAATAGTAATATTTAAAAATGCTTACGACAACTGAAAATGAGCTACCAGCAATTAGTTTTCATAGACAGTACAGTTACCAAATTCTTTTGAGTATCCTTGTAAATGAATCTATACATTCGATTTACACTATATTGTACAGTAAGCGCATTGTATCCACCTCAGTGATATGTATCAGTTTGAATATATTTAAAATAGTATAACATCATTTACATACCTCGCAAACGATTTTTCCAAATAGATCGTAATGTAATGGAATTATTTTGAGTGTCCCTGTAAACGAAACATAAATGCTAAACACTTCATTTTCAATACCAAAAATATGCCCTAGTAAACTCTGAAAACTTATATCAAATTCATGGCAATCCGAGTATATTTACGCGAGTTAGAGCAGGGACAGACGGTAGTCAGACAAACCAAATTCATTATGATTCAAAAAGATTTTCATCGTCCATAATCCTGAATCTCAATGTGATACATGAGCTCATTTTGAAATTTCCGGAAAAATATTACAAACAGCAGGGGTTACAGAATATTGGTGAAAAGCCTTTTTTTTTTAATGGAAAACCCTAATAGATTTTTAACATTTAATGTAATTTATTAATTGACCATTAAAAACTGCAAAAAGCACTTTTACATGAAGTAATATCAATTATGTATTCAAATAAAGTTTTAAAATTTATTAACATTAATAAAGATAATTTTCGTATTAGCCATATGCCGGGAGTTAATAGCCGAAGAAATCACCAAAGCAATTTACAACAGCTTTTTTTATTCTGATTATTTCAGTATTTAACCCTCCTTTGCATGAGTTTTTCTTTTACAATTGTGTTTTTTTTATACATATATGAAATATTATACACCAGAAATTTTATGATAAATTTTTACCTTTCTGCAGCAACATAATTCACGGGAAATTTACTACATTAATATTTCTATATAAATATAGTGGTGGTGAAGAAGTTGATTTATTTATTAAAAGTTAAATAAAAAGTGATGGAAATTTACATCACTATGCAATTAAGGGTTAACCCCTTGAAAAGCAGTGGGATATAATATATCCCACTTAATTTTAATTCCCAATCGCCACAATGCCACCGGAATTTTGGAATCAAATATTGCTTTTATAATTTACATAAAGAAAATCTTTTACTTATTTGGAAATAAATTTGTTGTTAAATCCCGATGTGATTCAATGATGTCAGCATTTTAGCATAGAGTAAGGAGATTTAAACAGAGACCCAACTTCGCCTGAAAAGAGCGACTGCAGCGGATGACTTAAAAACTAAATCATCGCTTTGGCGAATTTTTATCTTCGTGATTTCCGTTTAATTGTAACCCTATTCTGCTTGACGACTTTTGCTGTCCTCATTTGCACACGTGCAAATTTTCGGCGTTCGCTATTTGATTTTTGAATCTTTATTAATATTTATTGTTAAAATTACTCTTTGAAGATCAAATAGGTCATTATAATTCTTCAAAATGTTACGATTTATTTTCATGTGTTATTTTTGTTCTTGTTTTTCAAGTTCTGTAATGTTTGAAATATTTTATATATATTCAGTGTTGACAGATTTTTGCCGAAACGTCATGTTAAGGCTCACTGTGGAGACGTGAAAATTTTTTAGTTTCCGTCTGTCTGTTTTTTGTAAAAAAGGTCCGATTAGGTTGATTTTTAGTAGGTATGTTGACGAGGTATCCGGAATTAGCTGTATAGTTTTTGGTTAAATTTGGTTCATTCGTTCGGAAAAGATAGAACATTTTTTTTAGGTCATAATGCTTTCCTATAGGGATGCAGACGATTTTTCAAATTTCATTTTTATCTGAAATGAAAATGGAACATTTGCATAATGGGTTTAGACGTAAAGTTATGAATGCTAAATTTTCGATATGGATTACAAATAGTTTTAAAATTTTGCCGATAAATTTAATAGAATTTAGAAATTAATTGCTTAAAATATTTGAAAATGTTTTTGCATCTGTTCGGGAAATATAAACATCTTTTCATATTTTTGCAATTTTTAAAAGCGTTTATTTTTACTTTCCATTTTAATTTATTCGTTGTTGATGGAATACCTGTTTATTTAAAAAATTAAAAGAATAAGCAATTCATCAGAATTTTATAATATCATTGTATAACACCGTGTTTAATTTAATGATTCTAATTTCTGGAACATTCGAAGAATTTTGTATGCTTATAAATATGCATGCAATTGAAAAAATAATAATTGCGGATTGTACGATGTTAAATGACATCAAAAATGAGATTTAAAAAACAAGCAGCAACAAGTCGCCGTTTTTTTTCCCTTTCCTCATTTGTCGCCAAGAAAGCGATATATAGCCGTTATAAGAAACCTCGCTTCTGTTATGGCCGTAGTTTGTGCGCCATCCGAAGCAATCGCCACTGTCTATGTGTAATCCCATGTTAAAGAAGTTACATTGCAGTGTATGAGAGTTGATTCTCTGTTTAAATCTCCTTACTCTGTGCATTTTAGAAACATAAGTACGTTGCCTCTGAAAGGGTTAACCCCTTGGGGACGAGCGACACTTATACGTGTCGCATAAGATGCTCAGAATCCACGATTATTCCAACCTTCCCGGTGCTGGTCCCACAAGGCAACTAAGAAGGAGATAAAAAAGGGGAAAATAGGGAAAAGTACTCAAGATACAGATGACATTCTGAAAGGCATCCATTTTGTTGCTTTGGGGTTAGGATGAGCTGCTCGATGAGCTGGGTTTTAGCCCCCCGTGGTGTCGGAAAGGACATAAATAGGCAGCTGAGATCTGTTTGTGATAAGGGATGGGGGGTGGGTTCGAATCAGGTGGTAATTGAACAAAGAGATTTTCTCCTTTATTCGTTATAAGAAAAACTTTTATAATTCGTAATGTTGCTATAAGAATTATAAAATTTTGTCGTGTGATACACAAGTAGGATCGTAAAGAGTTTTCCTGAGTATGAGTATTGTATTTTTTTAAGTATGTTAGAAATGCAATGCAGTTAGTTATTTCATAGACTCGTGAAAAGATGAATAATCAGGCCCGTACCGAAAGACCGCGGGACCCGGTAATAGTTCCAATGCGGGACCCCCACCATAAGCCTTATAAAATAAAACCTGCTTAGACGAAAACGTACAGGAAATTCCGTTTTAAATAGGTTTTTTTCGTATTAAAAGGTGTAAATGCATGTTTTTTTTTTCTCCGTTTACAGAAGAATACCGTTACAAACAGCCTTTACTGTATTAGATAATAAATATATTGGATGGTACTTTTTTGGAAAATCTATACAGTATTTTCTAACAATTATATTATTTTTTCTTTTACAGTATTTTACAGTAGTATTACAGTTATTGATGCATTGATAACACCTTTTCATATAAGGATTTTAAATAGAAATTTAAAATATGGAAAATATAATTAAATTTTAATGCAATTCATCAGTTCAGATGCCGATTGCCTGACGCTATTGCAACTTTTGTTATTGTGTTTTAAAATTTAGAAAATATTTGTTCTATAAAACATAAATAAATAAATGTCTGCATCTTGGCTATGTGCGTTCTGCTTATTTTTAATAAAAGTTGGATTTTGTTTCGAACGTAAAATGCCTCCTGAACACCTCCAGTCTCCTCCTAGCCAGTTCATAAAGACGTTCAAGCAACTTCTGACTTTTGAATTTTATTATTTATTAGTTATTTTAATTAAAATTTTTGTGTAAAATATACCAGTGTAGTTTTTCTGACATTTATTTAAAAACCAGTACCGAAGCCGGCCCCCCTAGGAGACCCGGGCCCTGGTAACTTGTACCGACTCTACCCCCCTCTGTACGGGTCTCTGAATAATATATACTTGAGAACACCTAATGAAAAGAAATTGATTAATTGTGATACATCGCACTACACGTTACATATGAAATAAACTATAAATATACTTGAAATATTTCAAAATTATACTTTTTGATGGTAATTAGTCTAAGACCAAAACGCTATATTCAGGTCAAAACCAACCGAGTCTCGTAATCACTCTTTTTGGACCGGACCAAGGCTTGGGCTTTACTTTTTTCTGCAGACTCGGACCGAGCCGGATCAGACTTCTTTATTTCCAGACAGAGCCGGACCTTGACGTTAACATTCTTAATAGAACTAAAGATCTGTACGAGAAGTCCGGCCTATTTTTTTAACCCGGTCCGTTATAAAAGTTAAAAACTCGGCCCGGCTCGTACAAAAATTATATTGGCCCGTTCCGGTATAAAAGTTACAAACTCTGCCCGGCTCGTACGAAAATTTTATCGGCCCGTCCCGGTATACAAATTAAAACCTCGACTCGAGCCCGATCCAGCCCTTACAAAAATTTTATTGGCCTGGCTCGGCCCGGTTTAAAAGCAAAAACATCGGCCCGGCCAGTACAAAAATTTCTTTTGCTCGGCCCAGTATAAAAGCTAAAAGATCAGTCCGGCCCGTGCAATTTTTTTTGTCCCGGTCAAGTATAAAAGCAAAAAGTTCGGCCCGAGACCGGCACGGCCCGTTCAAAATTTTTTTAGCCCGGGCCGACTGAATTTATACAAAACATGCCAATATTTCTGAAGGAATATTATTATAAAATTAAAATGATTCAAGAAGCACACATAGATTTTATTTTCACATCATGTTCAAAATGAATGGAATGTAAAATATCAACAACATTAATAACACAATTACATACTTAAACACGGATTAAAAAAATTTATTTGGACAATTGCATGAAAATGAAGGTTCAGTAATAGAAGAAAAATCAGCAAAGAAGGAATTTCCGTTATAAGCAGGTTTCATTCTTAGCACGTATATTGTCTGTGGTATATGTATTATGATCTTCTTGCACAGATCAAGACAGTTCTCCGTTTAAGACAGGTTTCATCATAGACAGGTTCATTTTGACACGTTTAATTGCAGTTTTTTTTGTGTGTGTGTCTAGAAATGTATGCACTATTCTTTAAAAGGAATTTTAATTGTAGAATAAAGGACATTTAAAAATTTATTCTTTTTTTTTAAATTGTTGTACCGGGTTTTATTTAACGGATTTTTGCACTGGTCTGAAAATTTCGGCGCTTGCATACGTCCACGAAGAATGAAGTCCAGGCCCAGATTGGCCCGGTAAAAATAAATCCGGTCCTACAAGAGTCTGCAGAATATAGTTAACCCGGGCCCGGCACGAACTTGCAGAAAAATATTAAGCCCGGCTCGGAAAGAGTGAAGACCAGGCCCGAATCTCGTGAATAAGAGTTGGTCCGAGCCCTGCCTGCGAGCCGGGTTTCAGACCAGGCCCGGGCGTCGAGGTATCAAGATGCCATGATATCAAGATCGAGACCTCCAAGATGCACCAGCTGAAGTAAAAACTTATCTATAATTATCTAAACTTATCTTTAAAAGTCTATAACATTTTTTTTCTCTCATATTGGATTCTGTATAAGAAGATTTTTCTTTATAGCATTTTTCAAGTTTGTAAGTCTCCAAGTCATGGAATATGGATTACTCATAACTCAAATATTTGCATACAAATAGAGATTCATAAAAAATAAATATAGTTTACTTGGCCACAGGCAGAAAAAATATCTCTGGAGGGCAGTATATTGGAACAGATGTACCTGCTCTCACCCGGAAAAAGGAATTGATTAAAACAACAAAACATGTTTTGTTGAGTACATTTTGGTTGTTTTAGCAAAATTTTTAGTTGAAGTAAAAAAAATGGTTTTGTCGCTTGGACAAAAAAATATTGTTAACACTCTTACAAAATGTTAACGAAATTTCATCAATTTTACTTAAATTAACAATTTTTTTTTAAATTTTACAATAATTTTGTAATTTCAGCAAAATTTTGTTGTGTTTTGCAAAATTTAAATTGTTGTGTAGTAGCCATAACTCTCTCACGTAACTAGATTTATTTGAGTTATATAATTAAAGGATTAACATAATTTTTGGATAATTAAAACTTTTTTTCATTGGGACGGACGAATGTAGTTTTAAAAATCCCCCTGTCCCATTTATTACTTTCTTCTATCTTTACAAGAAGAAAGTATTGGAATCATAAAAATTTTCGACTTCCGGTTTCCGACGGATTTTTAAGGTCCTGAACACGATTTGACTGTTTTTACAAAATGACTGTCAACGACTCTGTCTGTCTGTATGTGATAAAAATTTTGTGGGCGCTCTATCTCAAGAACTAATGCACGGAATTTAATAAAACTTTATATTCAGTTACTTCCTGATATAAGTTGTTGCTGATTAGTTTTTGGTGTAAATCGCGCAACAGATGGCGCTGCTATGTTGCATTTTTTGCGATTTCTGCAAAAGCTCCATCTCATTTTCAGCAGTGAATTGCAAAATTTACGCCTGTAATCTTTGAACGTAACTCGATTTATTTGACTATATAGCTATATAGTTAAAGAATTAACATAATTTTTGGATAATTAAAACTTTTTTTCATTGGGACGGACCAAGGTAGTTTTAAAAATCCCCTGTCCCATTTATTATTTTCTTCTATCTTTACAAGAAGAAAGTACTCTGGTACTGGAAGAAAGTACACTGGTAAAATATAACAGTGAATTTTTATCCTACTTTTGCAGACGTAATTTACTGCTGAAAATGAATTAAAAATTAACTATGTGTTGCTTGTATTGTCGTCTTATGTTTGCCGCAGAAATTTGCGTGCTCCTGATGACATTTCCATCTTGTGCTGCGGTTGCAGCCGTTCCGACATATATAAGAGTGAGAAATGCCGAGCTCAGATATCGTTCCTTGTAGCTCAGTGGTAGAGCCTCAGAGGGCTGTTCTGAGGACCCGGGATCGACTCCCGGCTTGGGTAATTTTCACTCTCTCCGTTTTCGCTTGGAAAAAAGCAGCATAAAAATTCACTTGTTATTATTCAAGGTTTACATGCGCAATTCACTGCTGAAAATGAATTAAAAAATAGTTAAATTTGCATATTTAGATTGGTTTGTTTAACAAAAGGTTTTGTAGTATAAACAAAACAAGTTCGTAATATAACATATTTTATTATTTAAACCAACAAAATATATTGTGTTGAAAAAAGAAAATAGATTGTTAAAATAACACATAGCATATATCATTATAATAAAAAGAATTTTGTTAATTCAAGTAAAATTGAACCATTTTACTTGAATTAACCAAACATTTTTTTGCTGACGATACAATTTTTTTTTTTTTGGAATTGCAAAAAAAAAATCAACAATATTTTTTTTGTTGTTTCAAACAAAATTTTCATTGACCCATATTTAAACGAAAAGTTTTGTTGGGTCAACCAAAGTTTTGTTGATTCAACAAAACATTTTCTGGGTGCTTCACAGCTCTGGGCGATTTTTTTTTTAAGAATATAAATATGAAAAATAGCTAAAATAAATATTTTTTGTCAGAACGCCTTGTACAAGAGAATTTTTAACCACATCATCGTAAAAAGTTCTTTTTCGTAGAAATTTACTCGGGCCAATTAAGTTTTTGTACGGGCCAGGCTTGGGTCGAAATTTAGCATTTACACCGGGCCAATAATTTTTTATACGGGATTGCCCAGGCTCGGGCCGAGCTTTTAGCTCTTATATCGAGTCAGACCAAAAACTTTTTGTACGGTTAGAGCCGGGCTCGCGCCGAATTTTTAACAAAGTTACCCAACCTGGGCCATAATTTTTTTCTGCGGGTCAGACTGGACCCAGACCTAGAAATTTCGGCCCGTGCAAACCTCTACATTTGGTTACGGACCTGTGCATACATTAGATAAAAAAATATAATATGACATTGCAATGAAAGCATTTTTGTGTATTGCAAGTTAATGCACAATAATTAAAATTAAAATCAATGTATTTTGTATTTTAAATGTATTTTAAAAATACACGTATTTTGTATTTTGAAAAAAGTATTTTGTACTTTAGGTTCTGAAACCAATGTATTTTGTATTTTGCATCGAAAATTGTTTTCCGATGTATTTTGCCCTTCTCTGAGTCTCATGCATTTACTATGCAATGTGAAATTGTTAAGCTCTGCAGAAACACACGTCGGAAAACTGTACACCCAGAGAAAAGTTTTGTTGAATCAACAAAAGTTTGGTTGACCCAACAAAATTCCGTTTAAATATGGGTCAATGGAAAATTTGCTTGAATCAATAAGAAAAATATTGTTGATTTTTTTTGCAAATCCAACAAAAAATTTTGTATCGTCAGCAAAAAAAATGTTCTGTTAATTCAAGTAAAAATGTTTCAATTTTACTTGAATTAACAAAATTATTTTGTTGAAAGTTTTCTCAAAATAAATATAATTATCTGTTACTTTAAGAGTTCTTTTCAGTTTCGGCAACGAAAACTTTTGTTTAAAGAACAATTGTTTTGTGTAATTTTAAGAATTTTCTTTGTTTTAACAACAAAAGGTTTCTGTTACATAAACAATTTCAATATTTACTTTAAAATTATTTTTCTATTAGAACCAATCTAAACTTAACTATTTGTTTAGGTAAATTTTAATTCATTTTCAGCAGTGAATTACGCCTGTAATCCTTGAACAATAACAAGTGAATTTTTATCCTGCTTTTTTTTTCAAGCGTAAACCTACAGATTGAACAATGCCCCAAGCTGGAAATCGAAACCGGGTTCTCAGAATAACGATGTCAGACTCTAACCACTGAGCCAAAAGGAACGATATCCAAACTTGAAATTTCTCACTCTTATATATGTTGTAAAGGCTGCAACCGCAGCACAAGATGGAAATGTCATCATGAGCACAGGGCCCGCTTAACACGTTGACGGACACTTGCGGCTATAGCCGTCAAGGCGAAGTTCACTATGTGGCATGACGGCAATAGCCGTCTAAAACGAAACGGTCGTTTTTAAACACTTACGGCTATAGCAGCACAAATGTACATTTACCGGCGTACAAGTAGAAGCCCAGTGTCATGTTTTGAAAAATTTTTTTTAGGTTGAAGTTCGTTTTCCACCTGTTATACGAGCTGCAACTTCAGTATGTACGTGCAGGGGGGCTAGTGGTCAAGGAAAAATACATTTAAAAAAATGATAATTACCAGTATATTCTTATAGAAAAATTCAAATTCATTATTTGATCGAATAATCAACATAAATTTTTCTATAAGAATATACTGGTGTTTATCACTTTTTTTTACTGTACTTTTCTTTGACCACTAGCCACCCTGACGTGGTTGTGAAGGAAGTAACCTAACTAAAGGTGCTGGATTAATCAAAATTAAGTTTATTTAAGCAGAAAGAGTAAAACTAAAAATTACAAAAATATATAGTGTCAATTTTCGAACTTCACTTGTTCCTACTGTCCGTCAATGTGTTAAGACATAAAAGTAGGGAAAGCCCGAGGTTACTCTACCAATTGCTTTGTTATTTACTAAATCCATTTTTGGTATGGATAAAAGGGTTAAATATGAACTGTAAGATGAGGGGTGAACCTAAGAACTCTAAGATGAGGTTAAATGGACAAGTTTATCATACTATAAGATGAATACGAAATTTATATATTAAGTTTGAATGACGCGAACATCTCAATGAGTATTACTAATTAAGCAAAACAAAGGAAAATTATCAAAATCTACGGAAAAAAGCCGATTTCTTAAGAATTTTTTTAACTATAAGATAAGGTTAGGTGTCTATTGTATAAAAACTAAAATATAAATTAAAATTTCCTCTTAAGTTGTAACGACATCTTACAATAGAAACACTCTTCTGAAATCAGCATTTGTTCTGAAAATTGATATTTTCATTTGCTTAATTATTAATACTCATTAAGGTGTTCGTCATTCAAAAACTAAAATGCAAGTTTAAATTTCATCTTATAGCTTTTTTATTCTCATCTCATAGTTCACAATTCTTAAGAAATCAGCTATCTTCTTGAAAATTGATATTTTCCCTTGTTTAATTATTAATATTTTTTAAGGTGTACGGCATTCAAAATTAATATATATGTTTAAATTTCTTCTTATAGTTTGATAATCACATCTTAGAGTATAAAATTCATTTAAAATCAACTTTTTTCCGTAAAATTTGTATTTTGCATTGTTTTGTTTAATTATTAAAACTCATTAAGTCGTTCATCATTCAAAATTAATATATTTGTTTAATCTTCATCTTATGGTTTGATATCCTCATCTTATAGTTGAAAAATCCTTAAAAAATAAGGTTTTTTCCCCTTAAAATGGGTATGATAGTTTTCATTGTTTCGTCTAATTAGTAATACTCATTAAGATGTTCGTCATTCAAAAATAATATATATGTCTAATCGTCAGCTTATGATTTGATATCCTCTTCTCATAGTTGAAAAAATCATTAAAAATCAGCTTTTTTCGGTAAAATTGATATTTTTCCATTGTTTCGCTTAATTAGTAATACTCGTTAAGGTGTTTTGTCCTTCAAATTAATATATATGTTTAATATTCATCTTATAGTATGATAATCTTGTCCATTTAACCTCATCTTAGAGTTCTTACGTTCACCCCTCAGCATACAGTTCATATTTAACCATTTTTCCGTTATGGGGCGCTCGAATCGGATTCGGAGGTGGGACGAGCGGAGGTTGGACGGCAGGCGGCATGGGAGGTGGCGGTGCTGCGTTCTGAAGGCGGGACGGTCCCTCGGTCCCGGTTCCTAAGCCCGAACTCTCGTTTTCCTACTACTAGTGTAGTTTCTCATTATTTATTTAGTTTTTTTCCGAGAAAATCGTGTTTATAAATAGAATTTTAGTTGGTTAGTAAATAACTAGTAAATAACATCAAAGACGTACTTTTACGAATTAAGGAAAGTAAGTATTTTCTTAAACGCAAATTATAGATAATTTTGTGAGTTTCTAAAAGGGAATATTTCGAGTATATCTTTGTTTGTTTGTTTAACAATATATATATATATATATATATATATATATATATATTGAACCACATACAACATTGTACTCTTTAACTCTTTCATTATTATTGGGAAATATTGTGTTATAATTCCACATTTCTTTTATTTTTTTTACCATACATATTTACAATAATTCAAATTTTGGATAGTTAGAACATTTTACGCTACTCCTTGGAGTTCAGATTAAAAAGAGTCTGGTTAACCCCTTGGGGACAAGCGACACGTATACTTGACGCATAAGATGCTCAGAATCCTCGATTATTCCCACCAGTTATTTTTTTATTGTAAGCTTTGCCTTGTGTAATCCTAGCATTTCTGCGATTCAATTAGCGAAAATTTCTGTTTTCAAAAACCGGTGGTAAAAGATTAAAAATTCTGTAAAGGACGCTCGTCGCGAAGGGGTTAACTGTAAATTACTTATTTTTTAATTTTCTAAATTTGTCATAAGAAAAAAATTTAATTTCCCTTTTTAAAATATCTACAGAAATTAATTTAAAATTTTCTTAATAATTCTACATTTTCTTGTAATGTTAAATTTTTAATAAGATAGTAAATTTTACAAGAAATGCTCATTTTAAAAAATAAATTATTTTATTTTAAAAGTTTTTAAAAGCGATTATATAATTTTGGTTACGTCTGTCTGTAAATGGAATTTTTGTTCTTATTTCCCTAAATATATTTATGCCTCTATTTGGTAACATTTAAATATATCTAACGGTTATATAGAAATAAATACGTGCATGAAAATATAGATACAATATGTATAGCTGCCAACATAGCTGCCAACATCCCTAATTCTTTCAAAGTAAAATAAACACGTTTTGAACTAGAAAATTTAAGTAATAAAAAAATAATAAGTGATTCGTGTTTGATTTCAATTATTGCGTAAAATTTCTGGTTCAAAATATGTTATTATTATTATTTATTTTAATATATCGGAAGGTAGAAGTATGTACAATACAACTTCTTTTTCACTTTCCCGGAATTCACGTTTTCTAGTAATTTATACTTATTCTTTACCACTCTTCAAAATGTCTGAACATTGCCCGATTACGACAGAGGCTAACTTCCACCAGCATTTTAATAAAAGATTTTCGCCTCATTTAAACGCGGAATTTTTAAAAATTCTAAATAAGTCGAAAATTCTCCTGAGAAAATATTGGTAGAAGTTTGCTCGTGATGCAGTGTAAAAGCGGACTTTAATGTATTTTCGCACAGATTGTATTTTCTTCGTTATCACCTTTGAAAAGTGTAAACGCGTGGTTCTACTGTATATGCTTACACAAACGATCACATAAACCATACGCAGACGAACACATTAATTATGCATAATACATGGTATGTATTTTCAAACTTCAATTTGAGTTATTCGGTTTTGAATATGCATTCGCATATGATACCTCTTCTGAGACTTTTTGTTGTTCTTTTTCCTATTGTTACAATTAAACGTTAGCAACACAAATCTTAATTTCGCGATTGATCAATAGCTTTAACAAAAAATCGTTTCGCACGTTTATTTATAGATTACAGTCAAAGAATATTCCAAATGTATTCCGAATAAATAGATGCTGAAATGCAAATTATGTATTCTAATTGACCATTTGTCATTTTTTAGTCAGAGTAATGAAGACTGAAATGCAAATAAAGTTCAAATGTATTTGACAAAATTCTACGTGTTCATGAAATTGGGTTTTGTAAGATGATTTTGATTTTGCTTATTTATATGACAATAGATCAGCAAACAAATAAGTACAAACTTAATGTTTTCTATCTAAAAGATCATAGACACAAAGTAAAATATTGAAGAAAAAGATCGTGTTTGTATGTAATATATATATATATATATATATGTTATATAAAAAATTTATTTCCTTCGCAAATCCTTCGCATTTATTTCGCATTAGTCCTTTAAATTAATCTAACTTCTGACATAGTCAGTATTTCCTTAATTCTTAATAATATTTATTCTTATATAATGTCCTTTTAAAAGTATTAACCCGTATATTAATAATTATCTTATTCCAAATCTTAATCTAAAATTTTAAGTTCATTCGTAACTTTTATCAGTTTCCCAATCTATAAAATTCCGAGAGACGCTTTCTCATTTCGAATGTTTTTAAAAAGCCATTTTTTTTTATTATTATTCTATGCTCGGTTTCGCGCGCTAGGTATATTTCACTTCAAAATTAATGCGTGGCTCGAGAGGAATTCTTTCGCGTTAGAGCTTCTCCTTCGCGCCTCATTCGCTGGGCTGGAACTCGCCTCTCACTCATTGTTTTGTGCGCACGTGACGTCGTATTTCTGTATCTCTACGCTCAGTGAACAAGACTTGCTTGCATGCTTTGGAGTGCAGATTTTTGACGTGTTTGGAAGTGTAAACAAATGGGTATCTGGTGTTGCAGTCTCGTAGAATTTTCATACAGCTCTTTAACATCTATTAAACGAGGTAGTGACAGTGAGCCATCGGTAAGCCTGAGAGCTATAAGTTTATACCTGTGGGAACTGTTACTGCATCGCTCTTATTCATAAATAAACGATTTGTCTGGAAATTGGCTGGTCTTTACTGGAGAAACTGTTCTGGTGTCTTTTCATTGCCTCTTCGCCATGATTATTGATATCGACTGCAACATTCTATATCTTTAACAAACTGCTATTTTCTCGTGGAATATTACATATCGTGGTATCTCATCTTCGTAAAAACGCCATATATGTATATATTTACAAAGACGCACAAAGTAATCGGCAGTACCGCAGCAACTCTATTTCTTGCTGGTGCAAAAAATGTTTTCTATCAATTACTCATGCAGCGATAGTGATAACTGATGATGTCCATGGAGCGCTTATTCGACTTAGCACCAGGTGTAGGAGTATCAATTTAACTTATGTTCTTACAATGATACTCCGGCAATGTAATTCGGTTACATTATATAATCTGTGGGTGATAATTCTTTGAAATATATTTTAACAACGTTATACCACATCAAACATAATGAAATTTATGTACATTATTGAGATGCTCCATAACATATTTACAATAGAAAATGATCTTAAACATCTCATAACGCTTATACATATTTTTTTAAAACACGTTATACCTTATGAATTGCGGTAGGCGATTGGTTAAAAGCCCTTTTAAGGTTGTTCTCCAACTGGCTGCTTTATGACACATTCCTCAATTCTTTTTTTTCTGAACGCGTAAATTTGACTTAGTGTATTTACTTTTCTGAAACAATGAAATCGAAAATCAATTTCAATTTTAAGATACTGGTAAAGGATATTTTAGAAAATGTCATGAAAGTTGTCCTTTCAAACCAAAATTCCGAACTGGATAAATGTCGTCATGAGACAACAATAGTTTATAACTCAAGATGTAATACATGTACCGAAAAATAAAAATGCTACTATACTTCAAATCAATTCAACAGTCACATCTGCCAATAGCATGATTTTACGCTTAAAAATGAGTACATAAGTGTGTCAGAAAAATTTGCATTCTAAACTTAGAAAAGCCGTTAGACTTAGAAAACTGTCTAATTTAGATATTCAACTATTTACAGCTTTATTAGAAAGAATCTTTCCTGATCTGGTAGTTGTTCTGTTTAAACTGCACAACAGTTTAGTGAATGAAAAAGCAGAAAAACTGACTTGTGTTCAAAATTTTCCAAAGAAAAAAAAAATCAATTTTAAAATTTAGTTGCATAAAAGCAAAAATGTCTCGATACTTGATACTGAATTGTTTGTGTTTTGATGAATGTAAAAAGCAAATTGTTTCTGTTTGCAATTAATTTATCTTCAATTTTGTTATGTAAATGTAAAAAGAAGGAAAAATACATTTAGAAAAATGTGTTATAAAGTTTTCATGTTAGGTACAATGTTTTAGTTTCCGATAATATGCTAAGTTGAAAATATCTATAATCAGCAATAATTTAATTATTTTTAAAATATGGGATATATATATAATATCAGATTGTTTTGAAAATATCATGATATTTACGAACCCTATGCATATGTGTATGCATAAACAAAGTAATTCAATGCAAAACTTTAAGAGAGATTTCCATTTACTGACAAAACACCGATAAATCATATATAATTGTCATTATCTGATATTGATTACTCACAAACTGTATTTAGATAGAATATAATTACAAAATGGTTATCCAATCAGTAGATGGAAAAGTGTGTAGTGTATATAAATGCATTTTGCATTCACTGTCGTTGCAGAATGACAATTGTGTATGATTTATCGCTGTTGCGCCAGTAAATAGAAAAGTGTCAGATGGAAGACATTCTGTGAGTGCTTGTACCAGTGTAACTCAGAAAATTGCCGGTTCCCAACGTAACTTTAAATCGAGGTGGGTTTTTTATTTATTTGAATTATTCTGCAAAAATTTTAAAGCGGTTTTGATTTTTTTTTTCTTTTTTAATGGTACTATCAAGTTGTTTGCCGTCAAGTTTGACGGGTTCCATCTAGTAATATTTTAAAGATATTTTTGTGTGGTGGGATAGAAAATTTTGGAAAATTTTGTTTTATTCAATGTTTCGAAAACAATTATGAGAACTTAAAAAAAAAAAAAAAAAAAAAAAAAGAGAGTCAATATTTTTTTTTTCTTTCTTTTTCAAGGGGAATTAATTGTACGTGTACAATAGAATGAAATGAAATTTTTGCGTGAAATATTATTTTGATGAGGTGATTAATTATAAAAATAAGTAAAAATGTTATTTAAGAATAAGGATGGAGCTTAAGGCGAGATTTTTTTTTCAGTAGGAATATTTTTAGAATTGTTTGAAACACTATCGGGATGTTTTATGAAATAAAATATAATTTTTTAGGGGGGGGGGGGTTACCACCTAGTGCAAAAGCGACAGTCAGATTTTACGTTTAAATGTTTAAGAAGGTGAAGAAATTTTTTTTATGAAAGATCTATTTTTCAGACGAAAAATTTCTTGCACTCCGTCGCGTTGGCATAATTTTAAACTTAAGGCTGTTCTGTTACCTAAAGAAGCTACTTTCTGGCGCAGTTTGGAATTAATTTTTGTTTGGAAACGGATTAAATTGTCAGGTCTTATTATTCAGAAACTGTGTCATCGAAATGAGTTTTCCATTTTTTGGTAAAGGCAGATCTTTCAGTAAATACTGTCAAAGTCGGTGATTTGAGACAAATTTCCGAAACAGCAGCACGAGAAAAAGGAAAAACGTGTCGTCACGACCACGAGAACAGAATAGCTAATAACTCGATAAGTAATATTTATTTATCAAAAAATCTAAAACTGATTTCGATTTAAAACCACTTCCATAGTCAGGTCTGCCAATTTTATGTCTTAGAGTTTAAAAAGGAGTCAAGAATATAGAATAGTGCCAAACAGTTTAGCGCTGTTGAACAAGTCATTTGAGAACCACCTTAAGGTTTTTCTCTAATTGACTAGCTCAACAACGCGAAACTTTCTGACACATTTTTTGACTCATTTTTAAACGCAAAGAAATAAAATTGACAGGCCTGACTATGGGTGTCTTCAAATATTCGTCAGAATTCTTTCATTATTACTACAATTATTAACTGAAACCAGTTTAAAATACACATTCTCTTTTTTTTTTTTCTTTTTTTTTAATTGTTAAATAAAAATAAAAATAAGTAAGTAAAATAGAAAGTTTCATTAGTAAAGTTTGTCTTGTCATTTACTATAATCCTTTTTCTTTTGTCGTTAATAATCAGGATGACACTGTATTTTGCAGAATATATACATGAATACTTTTGCAATCTGAGTGAGTGTGTTAGGTACATATGTGTTAGGTCAGCATATAAAAAACGATGCATCTCATAAACTTTAATCGCCAAACTGTCGCAGATAAAAACGGAAATAGTCCTTCAATGAGGAATTATGACTTCTTTCAATTGATGTGTTTTTTTCTGTCTTTTTTTTTATAATCTTAGCGGGCCATTTTCGTAAAGAAATTGTACCAAATTAAAAAATTTTCGGCACGGATATCCTATTTTGACAGTATATTTGAATTTTTCGATACATTTTACCTTCGAATACAAAATGGAAAGTTAATCCTGAATTTTGAAGGTTTAAAGTTCGAAATTAGTAAGGGTAAATTTCTTTTTAATCGTTGCAAAACCTTATTGCAATGCAGAAAATTTTAAAGCATAACTAAAAATCTGTTTGTTGGAACTATCTGTAATTTTGGATTCCCTTATTTGAAGTTTCTTGAAATCTATTCCTGTTGAAAAATTCACAGGTTACAATTTCTTTTTTTCTTTCCCCCTTTTTTTTTTTAATAATCCTTGAAAACATTATGAATTGTAATCTATGAATTTTTTAACAGAGCTCTAAAATCTAATCAATAGCTAACGAAAAACAAGCATCGCGCAAATTGATTTGGTGCATACAGAGGATGGTACAGCTTGCGTCCCGGAACTAGGAGCCAAACTTAGAATAAGATATTTATCCTTAGAACAATTATTGTATCAATAATTATCAAATATAGGTGTCTAAGATATCGACAGATTTATTAGTAGTATTAGTATTATAGTATTTTAATAAAAGTATTTTTGGATGTCTACTGCATAATGTAATTATTTTATCATTGAAATATATTTTTTTGAATTAAGTACTAGTTTTGTCTGCTAACAGGGGTCAATGCAGGGTTTTTTTTCTTGGGGCACATTTTGTGAAAAGTAAAGGTTATTAGAAATTTATTTTTTTGTGAAAAATAACATTTTGAAACAACAGTTTAAATTCAGTTACTCAAATTCGAACCAAGCATTTATTAACAAAAATTTTTTTTAAAATCTTTTTGACAAAGTTTTCCTCTTTGGTGAACTTGTTTGTTTACAAATTACACATTTTAAAACGTCACAAAATAATAAATAAATAATTAATAGTAAAAATTGTAAGTTTTTATGGAATAGAATTTCGTAAAAAGACCTATTTAAAAAAATGAATTTTGCGAAGGTGCCTGTTTTATTAAATAGATGTTTGTGATGGGTCCCTCAATAGCACCCAAATTTCACCTGGCAAAATCTGCCAATCAAAATAAAATATTTAAATGCATGTATATATTATATCTATATATACTCATAGATTTTTTTTTTTTTTTTTTTTTTTTTTTTTTTTTTAATATTTGCAAATTGTTTTGCATAGGATATATTTTGTAAATATTGAAGTGCTTCTTTAAGTAAAGCACTATATTAATTTTGATAATCAAATGCAGGCTTATAATAATACAGCAAATTTCATTTTTTTGTTTAATTATCTTTGAGCGAATAATAGTATAATTACACGAATTTAATCTTGTATGCTTAATTAATCTGTATTTAAGAATTTAAAATATACAAGCTTTAAAGAAATTATTTTTATTTTTATTAATTGCAGATATATTAGTTTTTAATTTAGGGAATGTTTTGGTTAATTAGTTAGAGTTACTCATGCATATTTATTATAGTTTGGTATTTATTATTCCTATGGTTTCATAAACTTTATGAACAACTGTATGTTATTTATATAGGGCTGTGCTTTTAACTGCAATAAAAAATAATTAATATACTAAATATGTACTATACTATATATGTTTCAGAATTCGTAAATTAATTTAAATCTATTTAAAAAGCACAGTATACTTTTAACAAGAAAATTGTACCAATTTTTTATGAAATCTTGCTAAGAAAATTAATTTTTAATCCTTATATATATATATATATATATATATATATATATTAAACATTTTAGAATGCAAAATTAGTTGTCTAACATCGTCTCGAAAATATTGGAAATCCCACCACTATAACGATAAAAATAATGTTTTTGCTGCCTTTCTTGAAACTTGGAGGATCTACAGGAGGACCCTTCTTGTCTGATAATTAGGTTGGCCGTAAATCTTGATCCCCTTTGACCCTGAGAGGAGGGTGGGTGGAAGGAGAGATAGCATGAATGGATCCATATAACAAAGATGGAGAGTCCTTCCGGGTTGGTCTTTTAATCATTCTTACGAAGAGAGGTATAATAGGGAAAAAGTTGCCTTATGGGCCCACCAGTTATTTTTTATTGTAAGCTTTGCCTAATTAAATCATAGCATTTCTGCAATTCTATTACTCAAAAAATTCTCTTTTGAAAAAACAAGTGGTAAAAGATTAAAAATTCTGTAAAGGAGGCTTGTCGCGAAGGGGTTAAGCACGTAGTTAAATTACACATCTGTTAAATTCGTGTTTTATTCATATTATTTTATTTATTTATTGATGAAGGTTTAATTTTGTTATGGAATATTAGCTGTAAATAAAATGCTAATCTTTCTATATTCTTTTAATTGCAAACGGATTAACATTTCGGGCTTATGCTATTTATAAATATTTAAAAATATATGCTTGAATATTTTGTAAAGACAAAGTTGATAAACAATTTACAAACAAATTGCATTGGAAAGAACATTTTTCTTCCAATTCGAAGGTGTAAAATTTGAAATTGTGCGATGCTTAGAAGTTAAAAATTTGCGGTAAAAGTGAAATTCATTGGTGAGGTGTTTCCAACGGCACTATGACGTCTGTGTTGTTATTCACGGAAATGTTTTTGCCCTTGTATCATACGTTATATAATATATATCATGTTACATCATGTTATATCATACGTTAGTTACAAAATCATCAGTCCATCGGATCATAAATAGAGAACGGATGCATATCGGTGCTTCGGGGATTTCAATTATTTTCACGCAACTTAAAAAGAATTTGAATCGTTGAATAATTATGAATTTTAGTGTGACAACTCTATGAATAAACTTCATACTATAATGATTTGTAGAATCATAAAAGCCATGAAAACAAAGATTAATTACATAATCAGTTATGAAAATTACCATTGAGACAGACTTATCTTCGACCTAATATCTCATTCACTTGAAACACACACGAAAACAGCATATTGTTTAATATTTAGTATTCCAGAATTTACGTTAATACTTGAGCATATGAGTAAATTAAATTTCGTTATTCAAGATTTTTGTTTACCTTTATATTCCAAAATATATTGATTATTGTCATACTTATTTCTAATACTTTCCAATTAGTTGAATATTGTTGAAGACTTCGTTTTGATTGACCGCTTGTCTATGTGTCTGTCTGCCTGGCGGTTTGTCCGTGCTTAACTGGCATAAATACACTTGGATTACCATGAGTTTGGTATATGTTGTGAAGCTAACATAAGATTTTGCTATTGAAAACGGAATGTGTATCATTTATAGTTTGTTCACAGGGTCACACAAAGGAAACGTTTTCGTTTATAGGCAAAATTCGTTTGCGGTATATTTTAATAAAGTTACGTTGTTCCAAACATACTGAAATTAATGTAAATTTTTAAGGTACAGTACAACACTCCTTCTGTAGATTATACAGTGCATGGTATTCATTATATATATATATATATATATATATATATATATATATATATATATATATATATATATATGTAGCATTTTGACGAGGTTGAGATATTACGATGAATACTCTTCGATGAAAAGATGGCAGTCCTTCAATGATATAGCAAGTTGCAGTCGAATTTAGCGAGTATGGCGAAGTAGTAAGGCAGTGAAATGAGATCACAGAATTTCTCCAGTAAATCCAGCCAATCTCCAGACAAATAATTTTATTAGAAGACGAACAACATATAAACGATTCCCAAAGGGTCTAAAACTTATAGCCCTCGGGCTAACGTTGCTTCACTTCATTGCATTAAGATGTTACTGGGCCAGTTGAATATTCTACGGTCATACAAATACCAGACACATACTTGTTTAGCTTCCGAAAACGTCAAAAATCTGCCGCTCCGACCGGCGCGGGCCAGTTTTGATCTCTCCGCGGAAACATACACAGAATTACGTCACGAGCGCTCAACCCAATGAGTGAGAAGCTAGCTCCAGCCCAACGAATGAGGCTAGAGGGCGAGGTTAAAACATTAAAGAATCCCCTTACTTGAGTGCGGACCAATTTAGAAGTTAAAATCCCAAGCGCGCGAAAAATTCAGAGCAATAATAATAATAATAATAATAAAAAGAAAATGGCTTTTAAAAAACATTCGAAATGAGAACGCGTCTCAGAATTTTATAGATTGGGGAACTGATAAAAGTTACGAATGATCTTAAATTTTAGATTAAGATTTGGAATAAAATAATTATTAGTATACGGATATTTACGTTTAAAAGGACTTTAAATAGGAATAGATATTATTAAGAATTAAGGAAATACTGACTATGACAGAAGTTAGATTAATTTTAAAATATTAATGCGAATAAAATGGAAGGATACGAAGGAAATAAATTTTTATATAACATATATATATATATTATTATTATTTTGATTACTGATCCTTAAAGGTTTCATTTCTCTACATTGCATTCTATGCAACACTTGCCTTTGTACTGGCCGGAAAATATTCCCTTTTTAACTGTCGAATATAACATTTCACGGTTAAAATGAGAGAATGTTTGTGAGAAATGCATTTTATCTTTAAATTTAGCTGTTATATATTGTTAACCGTCAGTATTTTTCTGTAAAGTAAGCGGATTTTTTATACAAGAGTATAAAATTATCCATCCGATTAGAAAAAGATTGGAGCATAAGCTTAGTTCCGCCGAGTCTAAAATATGCAATAAATAAACAACCTGAGTTGAATATGTATGTTTAGAATACATGTCAGATAATGTATCATCCTGAAGAGAATTAACTACGAAATCAATAATAATTAATAAGTCACTGATCTGAATAGTTATTGGAATAATAGAATGTATAAACTTGTATGAAAATTAGAATGCAACTATTAAATGCTTAAAAATTTACAAATCCAAATAAGTACGTAATTATATTGGTTAAAAGAAGAAACAAACAATAGCATCATTATTAACCAATGAATCCTGAAAACTATTCAGAGGAGCGCCTTATTACAATGAATATAGATACAAAATTTGAAGCAGATCAGATAATCTGCATGAAAAAACGATTTATCTAAATTAAAGGGGATTAGCCCCCCGTTAGCCCCTTTATACTTAACCAATGAACCCCCTCACTAATCAGGAAAGCACCTTATCACAATGAACCTAGATACAAAATTTGAAGAAAATCGGATAATTCCGTATGAAAATCTCATTTATCTAAATTAAGTGGAGATTAGCCCCCGTTTCTCCGTTTATACTAAACCAATGAACAACCAAAACTAATAAGAGAAGCATCTTATCGCAATGAACCTATATACAAAATTTGAAGAAAATCGGATAATTTTGCATGAAAACCCATTTATCGAGATTAGGAGGGAAATTATCCCCCCGTATCCCCTTTTATACACAACCAATAAACCACCAAAACTAATCAGGGTAGCGCCGTATCAAAATGAACCTATAAACAAAATTTGAAGCAAAAAGGCTATATCTATCAAGAGTTATCCCTTTACGTACATACGTACGTACATACAGAACCGGCGGGCACATTAACTCTTAGGCTTTGATAGCCTGTGAGCTAAAAATTACAGTTCACATATTGTGTTATTAACTGCTTTGTGTATGTTGATTACTTTAGTGAATTTGCATTAATATTTAATTTGATATTTCATATATTTTAGATAACACCTAAATATTTGACACTTTCTATCAGACATAAATTTCTAAAAATACTTCTCATGCCGGAAATATTATATAGAAAATATTTATATGAAAATAAAGAGGTTTTTACAACTGATTCTGTTTTCATATGTCAGCTTTCTCAAGAAAAGTTGTTTCCCAAAACAGCTTTTAAAGGTAAAGAAAGAAGCTCACACCACAGCGATATCATCGGATAAAAGCTTTTTCTTTAGGTATCGCGTTTCATTTTCATTGTATTTAAAAATGAAATTTCCTAAGAATGTTCCGATTGTGTCGCAAAGCGTTTCATAATGCATGCTTGATGCATGATCTTCTGTTCTTTAATTCTAAATGAATAAGTACTTTAAGGATGGTGTTTCTAATAGATGTGCTTATACATATAGGAAACTAATTGATGCATGAACTTCCGTTCTTTTATTCGAAATGAATAGGTATTTTAAGGATGGTGTTTCTAATAGATGTGTTTATATGCATAGGAAACTAATTGTCTAAATAGGAATGTTTTGCACATATTAATGTCATTCTAGAACATCTTAAATGAGAAAGGAACGCTCGGAAGCTGTGTCACAGAAACGCAAATGATAAGAATTCCAGTCAGTGATCTCGAATGTCTTAGTTAATAAATTAATTAAATATTCTTTTTAAAATTATTAACATTATTATTTGTTAAATCCTAGAGATAGTTATACTTTGACAAAATAGTTTACTTAAAATTACAATAATAATTTTCAGACCTTTAAACAGTGCTCGAATATTAAAGTGAATAAAAAGCAAGTTCTGAGATTAAATAAAGTAAAGATTACTCTTAGGAAATAGTGTAAACAACTAAAATAAATTAATACATAAATAAATAAAATAATAAAAATAGATAAAAAAAAAAAAAAACCTAAAAATATATTAAAATTTTGAATTTTGGAAAAAAAAAAGAATACATAAAATGTTTTTGGCAAAAAAATATAATTTAAAAATAAAGAAGAAAAAGAAATAGACACAATCCTGCAAATAAAGAAATAAATCTATATAATAAAACCGTAAGTCATGTGACTGTCATCAACAGTTCCGGGATGTCCGTTTCACTTTTTCATATGCCAGGCGGCCATTTTTATTCAAAATTATTTTTGCAAATAAAACTGCATAAAAATTACATTTTTAGAAAGATCGTTCAAAATAAATTAATATTTGAGAGATGACTTACGTTCAATTATGTATACATTCTGCAATAACTTCAGTTTAAATTAGGTTCGCAGTTAAAATTCTCTATATATGAAAGTAAACAAAGAAAAAAGATTCATTCGTTGTGAATGTTTAAAATATAAAACCATGAATTTTTGGATCGCTGCCTGGCGTAAAAAAAAATAATCCGCACCAGTGAGACAGTCAAAGTTTACCTTAATTCTGTTCCATACAACTCAACTTCCGGATCTTTTTTGACGTAAGTTGAACTCATGTAATAATATTTAATGGATCAAATTTCGAAAATAATTGTCAGCTTTTATTTTTTGCGCGTGCAAATTAGAAACGATATTTTAATTTGAAATCAAATGTTTTGATTTATGATAATTATTATTTTTCTATTTTCTATTTTAAATGAAAAATGTGAACGTCATGTATTTTAAATTGAAACAGCTGTCACGGACGCACCGGGGCTGGTGCGATTTCTGTTTTGCGCCAAATATGTTTAAGAATCTCCGCATTAGCGAACATATTGCAAGTGATAAGCAAACGGACATGAAGCATAAATTCTTAAGTGGGTTAAGCGGTTTTTGTCAAGAAAGATGAAATACATAACAACAAAAAATATGCTAAATGCTACCGCGATCGCAAAAGTTCTTGATTTATCTATTAGATTTTTCCAGTTATGCGAGGGATTAAGGAAAAAAATAAATTATGAATAAAAATAATTTGTTACGATGCTTAACATACATTTAAGGGCGACCAAACTGGTCGCCAGTGGCGGCTAGTAACATAATAATAAAGCTAACGCATAAATGAACAATGGCAATGACTTAAATTATGATATTAACCGGGGATCATTAATCCTTTAGAGTTTAACTTTTTAATTTTAGTTTATTTTATGCTTTAACAACAACAACAAAAATCTACAGTATGTTTTTAAACTATTTAAATTATTATTCACAATCGTTTTCATAAATTTAAAAAAAAAGAAAGAAAGAAGAGAAAGAAAGAATGAAAAGAAATTAGCTGCATGTCATGGGGAAATTTTGAACGGCTTGCATAAAAATAAATAAATAAGTAAAATTTATATATATTATATTTATTTTCCTAGGTTACGAAATATTTGCAAATTATGGTTTTGAAAAAATTGCTAAAAATTAAGAAAATGCATAAAACGTGTTAATTTTAACAAAATACTTCAAAACTCAAACTAAGGAGACGGAACTTTTTAAATAAGATTTGGTACTATGTAAAGAAGATTACATCTAGAGTGGTAGCGGTAGAAGTTGACTTTATCTTATGGAATATGACAGGAGAATGATTATATCCGTTAAGAAAAGAGTATCAGCGGTCCTGCTTGTGAAAATGAAAAAGTTATTTCAGGCACACATTTTTAGGCATTTCTTTCTTTTAGATTAAAAATAAAGAATGCAACATTAAAATTAAATGTTTTTTAATACTTAATTGCTGATCGATAAAGGAGGATACATTTCTTTGCTTTGCATTGCAACACATAGTTTTGTGCTCGCCAAAAAATATTTTCTTTTTAAAATACTTGTGCAAAATTTGACTGATGAAGTAAGAGAAATTTCGTTACAAATGCCCCCCCCCCCCTCCCCCCAAAAAATGTAAATAGTTTTTATTTATTTTATTTATTTATTTATTTATTTTTATTGTCAGTAGTTAATAATTTTTGGTAAAATCAAGTGTTTTTTTTATACAATGATACATTAAATTTCAGATTAAAAAAAGGGTGAGATCAGAGCTTAGTTCCGTCCACTAAAAATATCGATTTGCATGAGGAGAATTTAACTATGTAATCATTGACCTGTTAATCACCGCCGCCTGAATATTAGGCCTGCGCGCTGAAAAAAATGGCGGCTGCCGCAGGCGGAATCGTTTGTACAGTCCCTCGAACTTCAACACCAATAATATCTAAAAGTTATCTTTGACTTGTTTGATCTCCGAAAAACAAGGCGAAGAAAACTTTTAGAAATTATTGGTGTGGAATTTCGAGGGACCGTTCAAACGCTGAAAAAAAAAAACGGCCTGCGACAGCCGCCATTGTTGTCAGCGCTTAGGCCCAGTATTCAGGGGGCGGTGTGTTAATTATGTATAACGAAATATTTCGTCATACACGAACTACTACCGTCATATTTGGAACGCATTAATTACACCAGTAAAATTTTATAGAAATGTTCATCTTTTTAAAACACCCTATTCATGCACAAAATTTCTATTATTTTTTACTGGTGGAAGTGTGCCCTGTTGGTAATCAGGCATATCACTTGCACAAAAGTTTATTCCCCAGTTAACCCATTAACGCCGACTTATTTTACATTTCTTTTAATACTTTTATACCAGTTGACACCAGTTTTCCCATACTGTTATTTTAACTGATTGAATCTCTGATAGTTTCACATTAGATAATATGAATTTTTTGTACTAATATACTGGTGTTCATATTTAAATGTTTCGTATCACTTAAATGGTATCTTTTCGTACCAACCGGGATTAATGAGTTAATAAGTTAATAATTAACCCTTTAACGGATAAAGAATTTCAATTGCTAAAATGTTGAAATAAATGATTGACACCGGATATTATGAGCAAATTTGTATATTAAAAAAAAAAACGGGGAGATATTTTATATATACATAATAAATGGAAAACATTTCTATTAAAATTCTTCTGTCATTTTTGAATTTCGTAATTAAAATTTTGTGGTTTAGTAAGGAAACCAACGTCCGTTAAAGGGTTAATAAGCGACTAATCTAAAAAAAGAATAAAAATAACAGAATGTGTAAACTGCTATAAAATTTAACATCAACCAACTAAATGCTAAGATGTATACAAGCTTAAGAAACATAATTTGAATATTTTGTTTTAGGAATATATTTTGAAAATCGCTAGTTTATTCATAACAACTTATTAAACCGAAGGTAGAAACAGAAGAAGTCAAATAAAATACTTAAATGCTGTCAAATAAATAAACTATCTATTCTTATGCTGTGTTGATTTATTCGAACTACTAAAACATGATAATATCGGAATGATATTTTTTCTTTAAAATATAATCCTTCCTCATTTTGACAACTCGTTCAAGCATAGGTCCGAATACACTTGCTCGCCATTGTTCTCTGATATTTTGCTGTTGAATTGCTTTGAATGAGGTACAGGCTAGGGAGCAGATAGCTTAGGTACAGCGCCTAGAATACATAGCGTGGGGAACGGTTTTTATTTTTTAATTCAAAATTTTCGAATTCAAACCAGAAATTCTGAAACAAGAATTTTCACTTTAAGAAGTCACGAAATATCTGCTATTAACTAAGTAAAATAACATTACAGGGAATTTCTTGTATGAATGCGAAATTTCAGAATTTAAAAAAAGCTAAAAACTGGTAAATATTATAAAAGTGCTTAAAAACTGTAGCCGATAAACGTGCAACGATGCGGTACAATAATGGAACGATCGCAGCGACATCTGCTTTAAAAATAGAGTTACCTCTAGCAAAAGTAACCGTTTCACTGTTGACAGCAAGAACATAATTTCTGTTAATAAAATTTCCTTGTCAGTGTATATTTCAAATGTAACTGATTTTGAAGTTAGTTTTTTATCATATCAGGGAATTTATCTTTTCCACTCTTCTAGCAGAGTTTCATCCTTTGGTATGCTAATTAGGGATAGTTTCTAGTTTGATGTCTTGTATCGAGTGCTGCAACCAGGCACAAAAGAACGCGCATCACGTTTTTTGGCCATGATCAATATCATTCATATTTTCAAAGCTTATGAAAATCCCTGTCCAAGTCAAAGGTAATAGGGTATAATTTAATTATTTAAAATATTTATCACCAGCTGAAACGTTTTCTCAGTTCAATTTTTATAGAATGTTGGCAATGAAAAGTGCTAGCAGACAGTAGCGTAGCCAGAGAGGTGGATCCAAATGTTCTGTAAACCAAAAATATTATAAAGTTTTCGTCCCCTATAGCTGAAAATTCTCCGATTAGATAAGGCAAAAATATTTTTATAAATTTAGTGGTATCCAAACCATCTGGACCTCCACCCTGGCTACGTCACTCCTAGAAGATGTCGCTGAGATCGACTCGTTATCTTTCCAGCATCATTCTACATTTGTCGGATTCAATTTTTTTAGCACTATTTTGTAGTCGCTTTCCACACTTTGTATTCTAGGCGCTGTAGCTTAGGCATGCGTAGTTATCCTAAGAAATCAATAAAATAAAACAAATAATTTCCAAAAAGCTTATAATTGCATTTTTTTAAATATCAGAAAAATGCTTCAAAATATCACAGGTAAAACATATATGAGAGTATAAGCTCTTAGTCAAAAAGAAACAGTTTATTATTTTGTTTCCACAAAATAATGTTCCAGATCGAAGCAAACATGAGTATGTTGTTTCATAATGAAATAATAATATTGCCCATCTGGAGTTTTAAGAAATTTGCGTACGTTGATTAGTCTAGTCAATTTATATTAATGTTTAAATAGATATTTCGGAGAATACATCCCGAATCGTTAAAATTTTCAATCGGGAAAAAATATCTAAAAAAAAAAATCTTTTATAGCAAATATGTATATATATAAAAAAAAAAAAAAAAAAAAAAAAAAAAAATCCTGTTAAACAGGTTCCAGATAAGTGTACCTTTTAGTCATGAACAGTGGTTTCCCAAGACAACTGATAGACGAAATGTATGTAGTTCACCCCAAGGGTGGATATACAGTAAAGTGAAGACGCTCGCATATTAGAAGTTCGCGCAAAGTAGCTCCACTGTAGTTGCGATTAGACTGCAGTGGGCGCTCCGTGCTAAGAATTTGGTTCTGCTTTTATGGCCGGAAATGTAAACGTTGAAATTTTCCTTTCTTTCGGGGCAGTATGATAGTAACGGCAATCAGAAAAAAAAATCAATCTTGTCATTAAACAAACTCATGGAGTGATGAAAAAATTTAATTTTTAATGAAACTAATCAGATTATGTATTTATTTTAATCTTTGTTATTTCCTGTTTGATTCTTATAATTCATAATAGCGTGAGGAATACGAATATTTTAAAAGAGATTATTTTCTGAAATAGTAGATATAATATTTTAAATATAGAATTCAATGTATTCAAAAATTTGATTTAATTGAATATTTATTACATGAGATTAATATTTACAACAAGCAGTTTTTCACAAAAACATTCGTATTCTTAAATTATAAGAAGGGAACAGAAAATAGGATTAAATATTTAAAGAAAAACACTGATTTAAATTTGTTTAGTTTTCATTAAAACTTTAAATTTTTCATCACTCTGCGAGTTCGTTTAATTACAGCATTGAAATTTTCTGATTGACGTTACTGTCATACTGCGACAAAAAAACGAAAATGTTGTTAAATTAATTAGTTAAAAATGTATTCTGTACCCTGTTTATGAACCCATAGAAATAATTTTTTGTGATTTTGGTAGATTCCCTTTTTTTTTTTTTTTTATGTCTCTTAAAATGCTGCTGCTAGTCTGTTAAAATATGCTCCATTATTTAACGCAGCAAAAGCTGAAGCAAGTTGAATATTTCTGGATAATTTTATTTTCTTAGTTTTATTAGTCTTTTTAAGAAATATATAAACAAAAGTTTAGAGTTTATATAATTCCGGGACAAAATCAGAAAAATACAATTCGTAGCATTTTTAAAAAATATTTTTATATGATCTACATGTTACATATTTTCTTATTTTTAGTTTTTATTAAATTCATTAAATATATTTTCATTTTTACAGAATGACAATAGTTTTTCGGAATCATTTGCATACATTATATCTAATCTGATGCCCCAAAATTTCATTTTTATTTAAATCACCTAACTTTACATTTATGTCTTAATTTTTTTCCAAATCTTTCTTTTTAAAATTTAAATATACATTTTGATAATCTCTCATGTATAACATTAATTTATTTTAAAGTTCATAGAAATAAAATGCATGAAAAAAGTTTAATAATATTTTAAAATTCAAGCAACTTGAACAAAAAAAATTGAATAAATTTAAGATTGCACGTAAAAAATTATCTGCTACTAAATAGTATTATTAAATGAAAAAATATACAGCAACAAAGTATTATTAGGATACGTGAAAAAAATGACTTAAATAATTTGAAGTGGGTAAGTGTGATCCAAGTTCGCACAAAGGGTTTCGTTTAATATTCCTTTCAAAACACTTTATCCTTTCTTTAAAAAATCCAAATAAATTTTATTTTCTAAAAAAAAAAAAAAAAACTGTCTATTTTTCTCGGTTTTTCGAATATCTGAACCGGCCCGATAGCGGGTGAAGCCCACTATTATATTCTGTCATAATAATATCTGTCATGTGGCTAAATGCGATATTTAAAAAAAATTAATTTCAAAATTAAACATGTTGTACACCTTCAAAATGTTAAAATATGCGAATATTTCCATAATCGGGTTTTTATCATGATTCAATACGTTCCTCAAACTCATATATTTACTATTCTCTATTACTCATATTCATACTCGCTTTGTATTATAATGAAACATTTGAAAAATCCGTTAAACTTGCGATATGACGTCAGATTTTCTTTTTAATTCTCTAATGACGTGTAATTAATCTGATTTGTGTACATGCACAAATACTCATACTCCTTGTATTATTGAGAAATCTTTCTATTTTATTACCACTATGACGTCAATCTTTTTTATTTCATATTAATCTTTTTTTTCAATTGGTGAAACTTTTTATTTCCTTTTTATTTTTCACGTGGAAATCGTCTGATAGAAAATTAATTATTATAGATAGAATTTCATCATGGATTTTTAATTTTTGGCATCTGCTATAAGGGAAAATGTTCAAATTTAATAAGGAAAGGCTGTTAGAATTTTGGTTTTTTTATCTCTATTTATTAAAATAACACGAATTTTTCAAATTTTAATATTTTCAGCTCTTCGCAGCTGATATTCTGAGTTATACACAAAGTTTCAACTCTGTAAGTTACACAGTTTTCGAGAATGGCTCTGTGACAGACAGACAACGCAGCGGAAGCAATAGGGTTTCGTGAGATGAACGAAACCCTAAAAATAAATGAATTAGTAACTTTGAATAATTTAAATTTGAAATAGTATGTAAAACAAATTATTATTATTAAACAATCGAAATTTTTGACTATTTTTTAAGTATTTTAAAATTGCAGAGCATCGAATGGATAAGAATGTAAACAAATAATAACCAAATGTCATTCTGAAATCATTAGAATAAAAATACCTTTAAAGAATTCGCAATAATTAAAAAGAACTAAAAATATAAAAATATGCCACATATCATAAAAGTTTAAATAATAAAAAAATTAATGAAAGTTGCAGAAACATATTTTTCTAATTTCAACCAACTTTCTTTTCTACAACAAAAATACCTACGCAGATTAAATTTTATAAAGAGATTAAACTGGAACGAAATAAAATATATAGAAAAATAATGAACCTTATTAAGATTAAAGTGGATTTCATAAAACAAAATTAATGAGCATTTTCTGAAAACAGACTTACTGAAATATGACCACGTGCAGCACAGATATGTGCGAAGAAAACGCTAGAGTTAACAATTTCTTGGAACTCTTTTAAAAGTGTTGTGATGGGAGGATGCGCTCACAGTTTCACTGGTCGAGGCGATCGCAGCGCTCATAGTCATTTCGTTTAGATATACAATTTTCTAACTTTCAATGTCAAGGAAGTTTACGATAGTTCTTCCGTACAGGTGTCTGTGTTTTTCCGTGTATTTAGCTTTGGTTCATCCCATATGTTTAAGATTCTCCATCTAGAGGACCAGGCCATTAGATAAATGCAAATATTTTATATTTCACTCGTTATATCAAGTTGTCTCATTCACATATTAATACTCTATGGTCTGATTAGACTCCTGAGACAATTCGAAGCATATATAAATCATTAAACAAGAAAGAAATATCATACGTCAAGCATAGATTATGTAACATTTTCCAACGCTTCCAAAATCAATTTTACAAATCATTACCGTTTAATAAGCTGTAAGACAACATCTAAGTAAACAATTTGGAAAACGCATAAAATATTTAAAAACGTAATTTCAGGAATTTCCAACATATATTTCCAACATATACAATATTCGGAAAAATATCTGAATACCTTTATTCAGCCCTGTATTTGATCTATAGATTTGTATATATACTACATAGGATGCTAAATTTTAGTTTAGTTAGGAAAGGATCAGCACAGTTTAAAATTCTCCTTGTGGAGTTTCTATCAGTAAACGGAAATGTGTTCGCGAACTTTTGAGCTGCTCTGTATATGAAATACAGAATTTATACACACCAAGTAATATACAAAAAGTGAGTTAAATTTAAAATCGCGTTCAGCGACGTAAAACGCACTTCCAGGAATTATTGTTAACAGACAGTAGATAATTCTTTTGTGTGTGCCTGTAAATGAACGATGACTGCTATACTCACAATATTCTGTAGTAAGCCTCTTGTAATGCACCTTAGTGATATATATAAATTTCAATGCGTTTAGAATAGCGAAACATTATTTAAATAAACCGCAAACGATTTTTCTACATAGACGTAATGTAACGGAATTCTTTTGACTGTCCCTGTAAAGTAACTATAAGTGCTATGCACACCCTGTTCCATATTAAGCTTCTTGTAATGCACCTTAGTGATATATATCAATTACAATGTATTTGCCAATGTATTGCGCCAATGGGGTGCGTATATGTTTCTGTGCCAAATAATCTATAGAATTAAAATAAAAAAATAAAAATAAACAAACACAACAAACAGTTTTCGCCAAATTGGTGGGAGAATAAATCGCGCCAACGTGGTGAGTATATGACATCTGTGCCGGGATTTTTACCCTTTTATCTGTGCTTTCGGAAATATCGAAAAATTAAAAAATACTGATATGAGGCGTATAATGTTTTATATTTTTATACGGACCACTTCATCATTTTAAGATTGTAACTGCTATTTATATAAGATATTTCTTTCCTGAGATTCCCACAAGTTATTTTCGGTAATTTTTTAGTTCGCTTATTAATTGTTTACAATTTGCCCCCTGGCAATAACAATTATTTATCACAAAAATGTCTCTTAGTTTTGCTAAATATGTTTGTTATGTATTTTCATTACTTGTTAAAATATCGAAAATGGCAATAAAATTTTATTTTAGCATCGTACTTAATTTTTTTTTAAGATGGCGAAAAAACATGTTTTAATAAACGTACATTTGTAAATATTTGAAAATCATGTTTTTCCGCTCTCTAGAAAAATTTGGAAAGATGCTAAAACTGCCTTTTCGCACCATTTTTATGTTTTTCGCCAATCGCGCCAACAAGCACATGATACAGAACTTTTCCCCATTCAGATACACAGACAAGGTTGGTCTCAAACAAGAGTAATGCTAACAACAATATTGTTTTAACTCTATAAGAGTTACAAACAATATTGTTTGTAACTCTTCCAATTACACTACAATAATTACAAACGATTACAAACAATACAATAATAATGACAACAAACAATAATGACATTAAATTCTCGGATTAGCTTTGGGCCCGATTACGGATGTTTCACCTAGAAAAAAAACTGTAGAAGAAGCCTTTTACATTTATTTCGAATAAAGCTCGGTCAACTAAGTGTTAATTAATAATACGTACAAACATCACTAATATTAACATGGGGGCAAAAGTTTGAATTTAAGTGTAAATATTTTGACTCCTCCCCCCCCCCCAAAAAAAAAAGAAAAAAAGAAGGCTACCGAAATTAATTTAAAATGGCGTTAAGCCACGCTTTCTGACATAAGCAATTGGCTGCGAACCCGATTACGAAACTTTTACTTAACTTAATAACATGTTTCTAATAGCCCTCAGGGTACTTTCCCTTCCCAGTTATACAGACCTTGGGGTTTTTTTAAAAAGCCCCAAGGTCTGTATAACTGGCATGACGCAGTTCGGGTTTAAAAAGTTGAGATATACTGCCAAATGACATAAACTACTATGAAAATATATCTGATGAATTATTATGCTGGTTTATGTATGTATTTTTAAAAATTGCATCTGATTACACTTATTAGATAAATTACTTCTGTTTGCATTTAATAACAGATTAACAGCTTTTGTATACTAAATTGTTTAATTATTGGGAAGAGGTGGCGAGTGGTAGAAAGACGTGTAAACAAACGGGTAAGCAGACGGGTAGTGAGATGGATAGCGACATAGATAAGTTAACGGGTAGCGAAACGAATAGACAGAAGGATAGCGAGACAAGTAAAAAAGAGGGTTGACAGAGGGGTAGAGAGATGGGTAGGGAGACGGGTAGGGAGACGGGTAGCGTGTTGGATAGAGAGACGAGTACAAAGACGAGTTGACAGACGGGTAGAGAGAGGGGTATATAGATAGACAGATATGTCGAGAGACGGGTAGTGAAACAGGAAGCGAGATAGCTAGAGAGACGGATAGACAGATTGATAGGGAGACGGTTAAAGAGTCGGGGAGAAAGACAGGCGGATAGTGAGATGGGTATACAGACGAGTAGAGAGACAGTAGACAGATGGGTACGGAGAGAGACACAGTATAGACACACGGCTAGACACCACTAGTTAGACGGGTAGGCAAACGGTTAGAGAAACACATAGGTGGGTAGCGAGACCAGTAGAGAAATATACAGACATGTAGCGAGACGTGTAGAGCGACAGTCAATTGGGAAGAGAGATAGGTAGAAGAACGGATAGGGAAACAAGCAGATTGTAGAAAGAGACAGACAGGCAGGCAGAAGAAAAGTCTGGGGTTTGAAGCAGTAAAAGCACAGGGGGAGAGCCTCCTAGAAAATAATCAAGAAGTATTATCTTTCAAATATAAATATTTTTTTTTTCCAATTTCGCCGATATAGAGATTTAATGTAAAATTTATTTTTACAGAAGTCATCGAAAGAATTTTGTACACTTTAGTAGGAATTTAGGCTACAGTTTCGTAATCGGGTTTGTAGAAAAGCATGTTATCAATGTGGTTTAAATTGTACGAGTTTCTATAAATAGTTATACAAATAAACAAGGAGTAAATTTTTTTAATTCAAATGTAGATATTTGTCACAAAGGAAATGTTGCAACAATGAAATTAAATTTGCGTTAAACTACGCTTGCTAAAATACGCTCTTGGCTGCAAATCCGATTACGTTACTTTAAAAAGCTTGCCGTTTTAAGAGATCCAGCGTTTTTTTTTTTTAAATTTTGAGCAATTCTCGCTTAAAAAAATGAGATTCTTTGCCAAATGTTATAAAAAAAATATATATGAAGACATAACAGTATATATAAATTTATATATGATATTTTGTAATTCTATCATTTCATTTGCTCTTTTCCATATATTGTATCTTCTTTATATCGTAATTGTTAACCCTATGTTCTCAGCAATATCACTCAGACTAATCCCTTTGAGGGAAGTCCTAGTTAAGTCTTTACTTAACGAGTATAAAGACTTCTCTGGGACCAGTTGATTAGCCAACTTTAGTTTAATAAAGTAAAAAAATTAAATAAATGAACTATTTAAATTATAAGGTACAAAGAAAATTGCGCTGTGTGAATTTTAAGTAGAAACCTGTTTAAACCCTTTGGAGAAAAATCAATCCTTGTCCAATGCTGAGTCGCTAAGCTTAAACTAAAAGTAATTCACACATAATACTAAAGAAAAAGTATAGTCTTCTTATTTAAATTTCATTAACATTTATTTACAAAAATATTTACACAAAAGAAAGAAAAATGAAAAGTCAGAATTCATCTGACTTTTTTTTTTGATAACAGAAAGTAGCTATAGTGTTTACAATTTACCTTCTTACAACCGTTGAGTCAAATTTTAGCTTTGCAAAAAGATATTTATATCTACTTTAAAAATTACGCAATTGTATACTCATATTACAACTGTTAATCTTTCAAGTCTTCCTCAAAATGTTATGACTCACTACCAGTATGTTCCTAAAACATATTTGAATACTTAGTATGGGAATTCATCAGAAATTTATCATAAAATTACTTCCGTGCTAAAGTAGCATGATGACTGCAGGTACCAATCGCTTCTCATCACAGAGCTCGTTGTCACTATCATCATTCCGATGTGTGCTAATGGTTTATGCGCATCTCCCTATGACGCATCGCAACACTTTTTCAAATAGATGAAGGGAAATTAAGAACATAAAACATGGCAGCTAAGTTCTTTTAAATCAAAATGGTCTATCGACCTCTAGCCTAAGAGAAAAACTTTCTCTAATAACAACCTTCTATTTGCTTCAATGGAGAGAGAATAATAACTTCTTTTTCATTTTTCTAAACTCTCTCGAATACAAGTAGGCAGTCTCACAGCTGGTAATGAATCTGCACAACAGTACGAATGTCCACCCTCCTCGAATTTCGTTGGTTTTTCTGGATCACATCTGATTAAAAGTTGGCACATTGGCATAAACCAATAGAATTGGCTAAATTCTTTTTGTTCTGGTAAGAGATTCTCCGAATCTTCGTGTGAGGTTTATTGATGTGTTTACGTGACAGACCTAAAATAAAGTCACAATCGATTGATGTTAACTCGTCTAAAATGTTGCCATGAAGTCTAGAACCATAAATTTGACAAATGGCGTTCTTTGTTAAGCTATCTTCAGGGCCTGATTAACGCACAGGCTAACTAGGCCACGGCCTTGCGCCCACTGCTGATGTGGGCCCCCAAAATGAGTAAAATGATTTAGAAAGGTAAACAGAACAAAAATATTTTGTTTAACCTGTCAACTGTATCATAATATCTAATAATATACCTCGAAAAAAATTCCAGCTACTATTTTAATTTGAGGGGGCCCCGAAAAGTTGCTGGGCTTTGTGCCCCAGACGACCTCAATCGGGCTATGGCTGTCTTACACTAAATCCTGATAATATAATTTATTTACATTAAGTACTGTAACCAAATTATTTTGAGTGTCCCTGTAAAGGAACTATACATTCTATGCCCACCATATTGTACAGTAAGCGCCTTGTAGGCACCTCAGTCTAATGTATCAATTTGAATACATTTAAAATAGTATAACATCATTTACATACGCCGCAAACGATTTTTCCCAATACTATATCTTAATGTAACGGAATTCTTTTGAGTGTCCCTGTAAATGAACCATAAATGCTAAACACTTAATTTCAATATCAAACATGCCATAGTAAACTTTGGAAACATATATCAATTTCATAGCAACGGAGTAAATTTACGCGAGTTAGAGATCGGAAAGACGGTAGTCAGACAAACTGAATTCCTAAACACTTTGCAACTATGTTGGAAAGTGTTAAAAAGATGGAGAGGCCGTTTTAAGAGAGCTGCCATTACAATGTAATTAAATTTAAACGTAAAAAATAAAAAAAAATAGGGAAATATTCAAATCTATATATTTAAAACGCTAAGCGTTTTGTTTCGACAATCCGTGAGGACAAACTACTACATCAAATTACATCATTCTTTTTTTAAATGAAAGATATTTGGTCACAGATTTGTTATCGTACATTCGTTTGTTCGAAAATTTAATTAATTAGCCGTAATCTTAAATTAAAATTTTACTTCTGCTTATGACGTCATAAAGTCGGCAATCGGATTAACGCCCACTGTTGCGACGTACAGAATTTATTTTCTGAACTCAATGATTGCGAGCATAAAAAATAAATATTAAATATTAAAAGCACGTGACTTTTAGGCCGAATTTTTTAATTTGTAAGTTAAAATATAGTTAAAATGTTTAAGTATTTCGGTAAAAATATTTATCCGTGTGTTTTATAAGCAAATAAAAATTCATATTTACAGTGACGTCACGGAAGTATTGTCCATTGTGTTCATTTTATCATTAAGCATTATAACTTTGTTGATGCCATATTTTTCATTACAATTAAATGCAAAATATATTTTTATTTGTATGCATGGTGCTTAAGCATAAATGTACGTGTGAAAAGTTTGTACCGGTGAAAATGACGTTATGCTTAGCTTGAAATGCATTTTAACATTGATAAAACTAAAAAGAAAAATTTATATGATTGTGTCAACATGGCGTAATATTAACTGATATTTCAATTTTTAATTTTAAAGATTAGAACTGGAGCCTTTATTGGTTGCTTCATCTTGATTGCATACCTTGATTACATATTACCAATTACTTTTTTTAAATTATAGGATTAAGTTATAGGAATTATAGGATTTAAATTATTAAGATTACCTTTTTTAATAAAAAAATTCACAGAAGTAAAGAATTTCAGGAAAAAAAAACTTGAAGTAATGATTGTATTTTTAGCTAGAATAAACAATGTAAGGCTAATATTTTATAGGAATTATTTTGGTAGGTTTGTTATAAGTTCATTTAACAGTTCCTTATTAGCGGCAAAGTCTTATTTCTTTCACTGTGAATTTTTCTTTCGATGTCAAAAAATGGTAGTCTACTTTTGGACGCCAACCAAAACACAGTGGCAATATTTAGAAATGTATAACGGTTGTGACAACAAACGGCACTATCGCTTTAGCTTTCATCGCGCTTACATCACTTCTAAATACTAAAAATTTAATTTTTTTACTACATTTTACAATTTCAATTCTTACATCCTCAATTAGAAAAAAAAAAATTAGCTTTCGATTGAAATTTATTTGAAATCTGCCGCTTAATTTAACGACTTTTTAAATAATTTTCAAGCATGAAATATTTTTCAATTCTATCTCAACAATGACCATCCGTTTGTTTTAATAATGTAAAATAGCCCCTTGGAAAGTTGCAACAATTGAAAATAGGTATCCCTAACCTTCATGAAAAGTGAAAAAAAATAATAATAATAAAAACCTGATAAATCATAAGATCAGATTATCCATAAGATAGAGTATTTTGGCGCTAATATAAAATCTGTCAAAAGAAAAAAAAACTATTTTTATTTTAATGTGATGGAAAAGGAATAATCATCCTCATTATGTAAAGGGATAGAAGAAACCATACAAATAAATTACAATTGAAAACATTAAAATTCTCCCTTATCTGCATATTAATTTATTATTTTTTACAAAAATTCTTCATTTTTACATAAAAATTGATTAGCTTAAAACAATGGATGCGTTTTAGAAGATATGGATTTGAAACGAACAATGATTAAAGAGGACATTTTAAAACTTTTAATTTAAACATTTTAAAACTTTTTTAACGTCGAATTTCAACGGTACCTTTGGGCAGATGCAATACATATGCGCATAGGAGCTCATTCGATTGCATTATTAAAAGGAGGGGGTGCTTATACTATGTTCTTTTATTTACTGAATATGAGAGGAAAGTAGGAAATTTGTATGATACTTTATGATAGGACTATTTGTATAATACTTTATAGTTCCATGACCTGTTTTTTTTTTTTTTTTTTTTTTTTTTTTTGTCGTGGGGAATATGGTGGTAATGCCAAACTGATTTGCATTGCACATTTGTTTACCGAGTGTTCATTTGGAGTTTGCATCGAAAATAGCATTTCACTGGGGGGGGGGGGGGATTTTTTAAAATAAAATATTTGAAAGACTGTTTCTTACGAAGCCCTACTTAAATAATACAGAAGCTTATTTTACTGATATTGTTATAGTATTTTTTTCCGTCACGTTTTGACGGGTTCCATCTAGTACATATTTAATTCCTAAAATGAAAAGTAGAAATGAGAAAAAAATATCATTCTTATCTGTAATAAAATGATTAATTTTGGACGGGTTATCAATTCAAGCTCCCAAACTCCAATATAATGATACAATACTGATTACAAATACGTGTATCAAATATCCTTATAGCAAGCGGTGAATCGGAAAGCATAATCAAGCCCAGAACAAGTGGGTTGACTCCCAGTCATCACAACTTGCGATAAGGCTCTATTACTTTTACTATTATTTCATTTTTTTGCTTTATCAGTAAGATCCCCTCCCCCTCCTATTGCTTGTAGGTTAAAGAGTGCCGATATACAGTGGTGAAAAGTTTGGACATTTTTTGAAAGTTTCATGTTTTTCAAATTTGTGTGCTTGCAGAATATATTAATTTTCACTTAAATACAAACGTTTATATATCAAATTGAAGGTAATTTAAGGTAGAATTTAATAATAAAGACAATATTACAATATCTGTATTACAAAAAAGTTATGCTCATTTTAGTAGAACAAACAAACACAAATCGTTTTGAATAAGGACGTGTTTTGTAATAAAAGCGCACTAGTCAATCACAAACATTGTTCTGAGGAACAATCAAATGCTGTAACTAAAGTTTAGGATGGTAAAAGAGTTATTTTTGTGGAAATATTTTGCGGAATGATGCATACTAGTACAATTAAATAGAGTATTGCTGTTTTTGAATATTTAAAGTCCTTTTTTTTAAATTAAACTAATTTTAAACAATGTCATCAACAAGAAGAACTAATTGGACATCTACAAAAAGAAGACGAATTGTCATATTGAGAGAAAATGGCCTCTCTTATGCTGAAATTGCAAGACAAGTTGGTGGTTCAGTGACTTGTTCTGGTGTACGAAAGTTCTGTTTACGTTATGAAAAAACGAAATCAGTGGAAAATAATGCCAAATCAGGCCGAAAAAAATGCACAAGTGCTACTGCCGAGAGAAAAATTAAACGGCTATGCCTTCAAGATAGAAAAATTTCATCAGATGCCATTAGATGTGAAATGAATGCAGCGGGTATTGCAGTAAGTTCAAGAACAATAAGAAGAAGGTTATCAGGATTTGGACTACAAGCTGGAATTCCTAGGAAAAAACCATATTTAAATCAAAAGCATCACGAAAAACGAGTTAAGTGGGCAAAAGAACACATTAAATGGTCAGAAAATCAATGGAAGCAAGTAATCTGGTGCGATGAGAGTAACATATTGCTCTTTAATAGTGATGGTAGAAAATACGTGAGACGTAGAGTAGGAGAAGCACTTCATCCTTATTGCATTGAAGCAACTACAAAAAACCCAACTAATGTCATGATTTGGGCATGTATGTCTGCAGATGGTGTGGGCCGAATTCAAGTAATTGATGGCATCCTGAATGCCAAAAAATACATCGAAACTGTCCTGGAACCAAAATTGATACCTTCCATCAGGGATCTCTTCCCCAACAACGCACCATTTATTTTTCAGCAGGATTCAGCTCCATGCCACACAGCAAAAGTATGCAAAGCATGGTTTCAAAATAAAGCCATAGATTTATTACCATGGACAGGAAACATCCCTGATCTCAATCCAATGGAAAATTTGTGGCGACGTTTGAAAATTCTTGTACGAAAAAAAAAAAACGTCCATCCAATAGAAGACAACTTATTGAAGCTATAATTGATTCTTGCACCATGTGATTACGAAAGATGAACTCCAAACACTCGTTCACTCGATGAAAAGACGCTGTGAAGCTGTCTGAAAAAATAAGGGTTATCCTACTAAGTATTGATCGTGTAAGTATCACTTTAAAAAATGCAAATCTAAGATAAATCTTACTATTAGTTGCATAACTTTTTTTGTAATACAGATATTGTAATACTGTCTTTATTATTAAATTCTACATTAAATTACCTTCAACTTGATATATAAACGTTTGTATTTAAGTGAAAATTAATATAGTCTACAAGCACACAAAGTTGTAAAACATGAAACTTTCAAAAAATGTCCAAACTTTTGGCCACCACTGTATATATAATATATATAAGTTTACCATAATTAAACTGACAGCACCTTCTGTAGCGCGATTTAATTTTGAGAATGGAGCTGCCGAAGGATTCAGCGAGAAAGAGAGCACCACATATACCCAAGCGGTAACTATTGGAACTACTTTCTTCGCGGAAACCTCCGTTCCCCGTTTTGTTTAATGATCCTACAAAAGTTGGATCCATTCTCGCCATTAGATCGCGTTACAAAACACGCTGAGTACAGTCACTTCAATCATGGCCACATCGTTATAAAAATATACAATTTTCATTCCCTTGACGCGATGCCCAAACAAACTATGTATTATTTATTATTTATTTATTTATTTTTACTAAATTTATGCTTATATGTGAATGCATGATTAATTAGATTTTTTTATAAGAGTTTTGTATATGTATATATTCCGTCCTAAATTGTGTTTCGTTTCATGAAAATTTTTTTAATGATTCAAAGAAATATTTTAATTTATCATAATTATTAATTACTTATAAATAATTTTTTTGATAATATAATTCATACATTGAGTTACAAAATCAACAGACCGTTAGATTATGAAGAGAGGTCTGGTATCGATATCTCTATGATATCACTTCGTTACTTTTTTCATGATTCAAAAATATTTTGATCGACCATTATTCATGAATCTCAATGTGATTTGTGAGCTCATTGTGACATTTCCATACAAATATTACAAAAAATAGGGGATCCAACCCAGGCTTCCTGTGGGTTACAGAATATAGGTGAAAAGAATATTTTTTTAAGGGAAAACCCTAATAGATTTTTACCATATATTATAAATTTTTTAATTACACATTAAGAACAGCACACAGCACTTTTACATGAAAAAAAAATCAATTATGTATTCAAATAAAGTTTTAAAATTTATTAACTGCAATACTTTCGTATTATCCGCATGCCGCATGCCGACGAACTGGCCAAAGCTATTTATAGTAGCATTTTTTAGTCTGATTATTTCAGTGTTTAAGCACGTAGTTCTATTACACATCTGTTAAATTTGTGTTTTATTTATATTATTTTATTTATTTATTCCTGAAGATTTAATTTTGTTGTGGAATATTAGCTGGAAATAAATGCTGATCTTTCTGTATTGTTTTAATCGCAAACGGATTAATATTTTGTAATCGGGCTTATGCTATATAGATTTTTTTTAAATGTGCTTGAATATTTTATAAAAAGTATAGTAAGTCAGTAAATTGAGATAAATTTTTCAAATAAATTGCATTTGAAAGAACATTTTTCTTTCTGTTTAATGGTGTAAAATTTAAAATTGTGCGATGTTTAGAATAAAAAAAAAATGTGGTAAAATTGAAATTTATCGGTAATGTGTTGCCATCGTCAAATGCATGTGTTATTCTCGGACACCTTTCTGTTTCTATATGGATTTCATACATTAGTTACAAAATCATCAGTTCATCGGATCATGAATAGACCCGATACAATTTTGTGCGTCAATGATTTCAGTTATTTTCTCGAGACTGAAAAATGATTTTAATCGTACAATAATTATGAACTGTAGTGCGACAACTCTATGAATAAACTGCAAATAATGAGTTGTAAAATCATCAAGCCATGGGTAAAAAAAATAATCAGATATGAAATATGCCAGTGGATATTAATTAGAAGGGTAACATATCTTCGACCCAATATCTCTTTCATTTGAAACAGGGACCAAAAAAGCATATTGTTTAATATTTACTATCATATTACTTACGTTAATACTTGAGCACCTGAGTAAAATAATTTTCGTTATTCAAGATTTTTGTTTACGATTATAGTAAAAAATATATATTGATTATTTATTGTCACACTTACTTTTAATTCTTTCCAATTTAGCTCGAAAATGTTGAAGACTTAGTTTTTTTTTTTTTTTTTTTTTTTTTTTTTTGCGACCGCCTGTCTATGTGTCTGTCTGCCATGCTGTTTGTCCGTGCATAACTCGCATAAATATACTGGTTTTACCATGAGCTTGATATATGTTGTAAGGTTACCATAAGACATTCCCTACTGTAAATGGAATGTGTAGCATTAAATTCGTTTACAGGAACACACGACAGAAAACTTTTCGTTTATAGGGAAAATTCGTTTTCAGTGTATTTTAATAAAGTTACGCTATTCGAAACATACTAAAATTGATGTAAATACTTAAGGTGCAATACAACACTCGTTCAGCAGATTATACAGTGCATGACATTTATTAAAAAAAAAAAAAAAAAAAAACCATATTGATATAATTACACGCTTTCTTAAAATATATTTTAATTACTGATCCTTAAAGATTTCATATCTCTGCATTGCATTCTATGTAACATATCACTTGTACTTGCCAGAAAATGCTCCCTTTTTCAGTCAAGTAGAACATTTCACTGTTAAAATAAGAAAAAGTTCGTCAGACATGCATTTTTTTTAAAGTAGCAGTTATGTGTTGTTAGCTGTCACTGTTCTTCTGTAAAATCAACGGATTTGTTATACAATGATACATTATACTCCTAATTAAAGAAAATGTTGGATGAGAGCTCCTTTAAAATATGCTATACATAAGCCACCTTAGTAGAATATGCCATTTTAGAATATATGCCACTTCAGAGAATGTATCATCCGAATATAAATGAAGAGAGTTAACAATGGAATCAATAATATTTAATATGTCACTGATCTAAATAATTATGGGAAGAATAGAATGCATAAGTTGGAATGAAAATTTGAGTGCAACTGCTAAATGACTAAAAATGTACAAATTCAAACAAATACGTTATTATTTTTTCAAAACAAATACGTTATAATTCAAATACAACATTTGCTAAATGGTACATACATTAAAATCGTGAATTTTCAATCACAATTAAACATCAACGTTTCATTTCGCTTCTGCGAACGTCATCAGGATGTTACAAACAAGTCGAAAATGTCAAAATGAGCATACACGTCAGAGTTCTGGAGAAAACATGATCGGAGAGTGCGCAAACGTCATCAAGTTCCCATGGTAACCAAGTGGATCATACCACCGTAGTGAAAAGAGGGGTTGGAAGACAAAATGAGCAGATTGTATTAATGGATTATAACATATTATGCCAGATTTTATGAATGTTCGCAGAAGCGAAATGAAAAGTTGATGTTTATTTGTGATTGTAAATTCACGATTTTAATGTATGTACCAATTAGCAAATGTTGTATTTGAATTATAGAAATTATGGTGCAATTGTCCTGTTTTTAAACAAATACGTTATTATTTTAAAATTCTACATTTAAGCAAACAAGGTATAATTAGGTTGCATAGTGAAAGATTACAGTTCCCATATAGTGTTATTAAGAGCTTTGTTTATGTTGACCACTTTAATAAATTTAGAATAATATTTAACTGTATATATATATATTTCGAATAAAATCATTTCTACCATACATAAATATCTAAAAACACTGCTCATGCCGGAAATACTTCAAAATAAATATTTATATATATATAAACAAGCTTTACAAACGGAACACGTTTCAGAAAGTCTCCAATGTGTCAAGAAAAGTTGCTCCCCAAAACCACTTATAAATGCAAAGAATAAAACTCACTCAAACCTATACCGCTGGCTCTGTTGCACACCCTTTGTGGAGCTTCCGGCTGCATGTCTGTGTGTTGTAAATTTCCTTGTGTGTGCTATCTTGTCCCTGTATATATTGACGATGACTTTTATAAGCGGGCGCTTGACGCCAAGCACACAGATCAGATGCATGTTAATAAAATGTCAAATGTCACTCAAACCATACAGCATTTGTTGATAAAAGCTTATTTAGATGTCGTGTGTCATTGTCATCGTATATAGTTGCCAACTTTCCGATTTTTTTCATGCCAATACTTTTCGGTAAAAGTATTTGTCTTATTTAATCGTACAATTTCTGCTACTTGATAAAACGAAAAATTTCGGAAGGTTGGCAACTATGACCGTACTTAAAAGTGGAATTTGTTAACATTGTTCCGATTTTCGATGGTGTTGGAAAGTGTTTCATATTCCACGCTTGATGCATGATTTTTCGTTTTTTTACTCTAAATGAATAAATATAATAAGGATACGATTTATAATATACTATCTGTTACCCGTGACTTCGTTCACGTAACATTAAAAGAAGAATAAATGCATTAATCAAGCATAATATTTCACCCCCGATAATTAAAAACGTAAATAATTAACTAACTCTTTATCATATTTCATAGGAGAAAATAAGGTATTTCTTTGTTATAGGGCCTTGACATAACTCAGTTTTAAAAAAAGTACAATTTGTCAAAAAACAAATGTCAGTTTTACCTGATAAGCCATTTTACTTTTAACGACTTTGAAAAACGTTTTAACAGCCATCATTTAAAAATAATTCATTGGAAATAGTATATGCTTTGTCTTTAAATTCAATTCTTGTGAATATGGAGGAATAATTCTACACCTAAATGCAAGGAGCTTCAATTGCAAAGCTTTTTGCAACCCAAAATTACATGCAAACGTAACATTTACATGTGTTACGTTTGCATGTAACAGTTACATGCAAATGTAACACTTGCAATTGCAAAGCTTTTTGCAACCCAAAATTATATGTAAACATTACTTTTGCATGTAATTTTCAGTGCAAATTAACCTATATTAGGGTTAAAATTAAAATAATTTTGGGTGCAAATTACATGTAAATGTTACGTTTGCATGTAATTTGGGGTTGCGAAAAGCTTTGCAATTGCAAGTGTTACGTTTGCATGTAACAGCAAATTTGCTTCCTTGGTTTAATCTTTAGCTGAAACAACTCTTGATTTCTTGACAATATGCTGACAGACGATTTTTGTTTTGCAGAATAAATTAATTCATAAAGTTTGAATATGTGGAAATATGTTTTTAATTTTCGGAAATTCTACTGTAATCAAGTTTTTTTTCACCAACTATTCAAATTGAAAATAAATTCTTTCTTCAGTTTTAATGAGAAAATGGCGTAAAAATGTATTAATCCGTTTTATTTCTTCTTTTTTTTTTATCCACAAAAATGGAATAATTTAATTACCGTTTTTAGAGAAATTTCGTTAAAGTTTACAAAAAAAAAAAAAAAATAATAATAATAATAATATCTCGGGATTTAATTCAAAATTTTAAATTCTCAGAGTTTACATGACATTCTTAGATCAATGATGATGTTAAGTAAATCGCATTACATTAAGAGTAGTAGTTGCGAAATACAAACAGACAGTCAGATTTTAAAATAAAAGACTTGTGTTCAATTTTCTTTTCCTAATAATCTTACTGATGCTTGTATTATTAATCACAGAGTTCAGAGAATAAATAGATATGAAATGTTTATGTTTAGCGTGATGCTGAAAATGCAACACTACAGTTGGCCCAAACAACTGACTGCTTGCTTTGAAAACCTCTCCCCGTCCAATGAAGTCAGCCCTTGGGCCTAATAATTTGAGCGATAACCGGCTTTATATTGCAAGCCGATTTGACGATTCACTATTTTTTCACCGATTTGACAGCCTCTCTATTCTTTCACGGTACTCTGTAATTATTAATGTATGAAATTGATTCACGTTCCATTTGAAACATATTTGAAAAATCCCGTTTTATTTGAAATATGACGTCACTTTGATCCCAGAGAAATCTCTTTTCAATGATATAATTCTTGTTAATTTTCTTTTCCTGGCAATCATAACTGGAATTTTATCAAAAAACTCACATCTGTATGTAACTGATATTCAAGCTTATTATTAATCAGTATATATAAAAAAATATATTTCAGTTATTCATCTTACGTCTAACGTCCATTATGTATATACTTTTATTATACACTGATATCCATGCTCCTTGTAATATTACGAATATTTGAAAATACATGTTTTATTTATGACGTCATATTTGTTCAAGCCAAGGAGGATACTTTTCATAGTTGTATGGTCCAAGCGAAATATTTTCTTAATAATATAATTATTGTGCATTTTTCCTTCTAATTATAATGCAGTTTTTGACATAAAATATCTTCTCAACGTAATCAATATTCATACTTCATGTATAATGACAAATACTCCATATTTTTGTTTAAAATATCACGGAAATTTATCTTCTTTTGAATTATTTTTAATTTTCCTTTTTCACGTGAAAGTATTTCAATTGAAAATTAATTGTTGAGAAAAAAGTATTTTTCCGCGTTTTTATTTATTGGCAACGATTAAAGCCCTACCAACGATAAAGTAAAATGGTTAAATTTTATGAAAAAAATGTCCATTTATTCTCTATGAAAATAACGAAATTTTGAATTATTAAGAAAAATATTTGAATAAAATAAACAAAAACCAGTCTATGTTCATTTGAGGGTTATAATCAGCCTATATGCAAAGATACAGGATTATTAAATGTTCCATTTTGACGCTGGCTTCAGCCTAACATTTGCACACAATCAGATTTATAATATTACTAGCTGTTACCCGTGACTTCGTTCACGTAACATTAAAAAAAGAATAAATGCATTAACTTAGCAAAACATTTCCCTTGATAATTAACAACATATATAATTAACCAAAGCTTTATCACATTTTATAGGAGACCATACGGTATTTCTTTGCTATAGGGGCCTTGACATAACCCAGTCTTAAAAAAGGGAAATTTCATGCCAAATAATATATACAACCGCGAAAATGAAACTGCAACAAATGAAAAAAGGAGGACCAAGTAAAATCGTGAAAATCGAGGAATTCCTCTTCGCAAAACGAAAAACAACACTGGCAGAATTCCTCTATACAACAGTGCATTTTAGGTGGTATTTGGTGTACAATTTGTATATGTGTGCATTGCTAAATGGGCATTATTATATTGTTTATTTGCATAGACATGTTATATATTTCTTACTACATTATCCTGTTTATGTATATATTAAATTAAGAGCTTCACGCTAAGTGGTGTAAATAGTGAACAAACTGCTTGTGGATTTTATAAATTGATAGATATTTCACAAAGATATAACAATCTGATGCGATTCTAAAATGTAAATAAAGGTTGCTAGAAAATACTTTAAATTCTGCCCAATTTAACCTCGATATTTTCTCTATCGCGTCAAGAACACTATAAGCAAATAAATACCGACGACACAAATCTGATTATCTAAATTTACATATTTTTGTTAGTATATATAGGATTATTTTAATTTATTTCATGCGCTTGAAATTTTTTACGCTTTCTCTAGGGTTAGGTGTCGAATAAATGTACTTTCTTGTTATTTTATTTTGCCATTTCAATTTATTCTATTTTCCATTCATTCCATTTATGGATATTGATTTAATTTACATATTCGTGTCAAAGAATATTCTTTAAAGTTATTATCAGGATTAGGATATGATACGATTAGGGTTAGGATTAGGAATAAAAATTGAATGACAATGGCATGACCGATTCAGGTTTAAAGTATGAACCATCATGAAGCAATAAGAAAATTAGAAAATTATCGGCTAATAGTTTTTAATATGCTTTACAGTCATAGTTGGCATCAAAGGTGAGCGGGGAAATGATCATCTAAAATACCATTAGGTGTTTACCACGCAAAAAACAAATCTGGTTACAACAATGTATTTAATTTTGCGCCAAATTTCACTTGATAAAAAAAAAAAAAAAAAAAAAAAGCAAATTGACTATGGACTTAATTACAGACCCCTAACCTTGTTATTCTCGGAAATTTTCTACCTATATGTAAAAAAAATTCTACTATATAGAACGCGCTTTCACGTTTATAATGTTATGAATTGGCACGATCGGCTTGTTCAAGTTTACACAATTCGGCTGGAAGAAAAGATTCATTACTTTTTGATTTCGTCTTTGCTTATTACGCGAATTTGTTGGTAAAATCGATTTTCTTTTCGATAACATTGTTGTTTTTTAAGTTTAAAAGATATTGTAATTTTACTTAAACATTGCTTTAAAATCTATGCAATTTTTCTTATCCTACAAGACTTTACAAAAATCTATTATGAAACAACTTTAAAAAAAGCTATATTTAAAAACGACAACAAAGTTTCTCCTATTTTAAAACTAAAAGAAATGTAAAATTAAATTCCGGTTCGAAACGACGATTTACAAATGTGTTTCGATTGTGGGAAAATGATAGAGGAAAAATGCTGTTACTTCGACACAATCATGTTAAATCTTTAACTTTTATGAGAAAAGCAACTTTCTTTTAAAAATTATAGTTATTTTTATTAAGATTTTCTGATTTTCGATACGGATAATTTTGCGATGCATATCATTGACATTTGCCATCCAATATATATATATATATTTAACTTTTTAAAATTTAAATTAAAAATATGGTATCTTTATGTTAGCTGTGTGCCGACGATAAATCGCCAACCTATCCCATCATTCGTATTGAATTCATTAAAAATATAAATCTTTCACTCATTTCATTTAAAACATAGAACTTTAATTTACAACACATACATTTAAAATATATATATTACGTACATTTAAAATAATTCCTTTCATGTCAAAAAGAAAAAAAAAGAGAAATTAATCACAAATAATTTGATAATCCAAGATCATTTTATTTCAACATCAAAACAAATCTGTTTTATTTTTCTATATATGACATCATATTCGCTTGTTTTCCATACTTACTCGTATTTATGCACTTTGTATTATTATCAAAGATTTGAAAACGCACGTTTTATTTCTAATATGACATCATTTCATATTCTGTTTATTTCTTAAATAATTCATTTCCTTTTCATTTTTCACGTGGAAAATTTTCACTTGAAAATAAATTGTTGATTAAAAATTATTACTCAGGGGTTTTATTTTACATTGGCAACGATAAAATATTAGCAACGGTAAAATAAATTTAACCATTTTAAAAAAAGCTGCAAAACCGGGCCCTTTCGGCCAAACCAACCAACCATTGTAAAATATACGAAAAAATGTCCATTTATTCTGTATGAAAATAATGAAAATTTTAATTTTTAAGAAAAATATTGAAATAAAATAAACGAAAACCAGCCTATATTCATTTGAGGGTTATAATCAACTTATATGCAAAGATACAGGATAATTAAATGCTTCATTCTGACGCTGGCTTCAGCCTAACATTTGCACACAATCAGATTTATAATATTATTAGGATTAGGATTAGGATTATAATAATTAGGATGCATTTGTATGTATAAGAAACTAATTGTGTAAATAGGAATATTTTGCACATATTTAAGACATTTCAGATCGTCTAAAGTGCGAAAGGAAGGCTGGGAAGCTGTGTTACAGAAATACAAATGACATAAATTCACCTCAGCGAGAGTGAATGTGTTAATTTATTTATTTATTTACTTTAATTATTAAGATTCTTATTATTGTTTTGTAATTCCTACTTACAGTTACATTTGAGAATCTATTTTTCTTATACTTTAAATTACTTTCAGAATTTTGAACAGAGCTTGATTTTAAAGTTTATAAAAAGGAAGGTCTGAGATTAAATAAAGCAAAGATTACTATTAGGAAATTGTGTAACTAAAATAAATAAATAAAATAAAAGTAGATAAAATTTCTAAAAATGTGTTAAAATTAAAAAATATTGGGAAAAAAATATTACATACATTTTTCTCGGAAGGAAAAAAAATGCGGAAATAAATACACTTCTGCAAAAGAAAAAATAATAATAATAATAATAATAATAAAACTAATGCATAAATAAATAAATTTTTAATGAAAATGACTTAAAATTATGATATTAAACGAGGATCTCTAATACATTTTAGAATCACGTCGTCACTAGCGCCTCGTAAATTTAAAGACGTGCAAGATTTTTCAGTTTAACTTCTTAATTATAGTTTATTTTATTTTTTAATGAATTAAAAAGTTTTCTATAGTATGTTATTAAGCTATTTAAATTATGATCAACAATTCTTTTCATGAATTAGTTAAAAAAAAAAATTATAAAAAAATAAATAAAAATTCAGCTTTATGTAACAGAAGAAATGATACTGCTTGCATTAAAAAGGAAAAAATCAAATTGGTATTTATTATAATTATTTTTCTTGATTACGAAAGTTTTGGAAAAATTGCTAAAATTAAGAAAATTGCGAGCTAAATAAATGAATTAATAAATAGTTTGAAACTCAAGCTAAGAGGACGGGACTTTCTAATTTAGCTTTGGTACTTATGCAAAGTAGAGCACATTGAGAGTGGTAGCGGTCCGAGTTGATTTTATCTAATAATATGTGACATTGAAAATATGACATGAGAAATAATCATAAGCGTTAGGCATAAAAAATATCACTGGTCCTGTTTGCGAAAATAAAAGAGATATTTCAGGATTTTTTTCATACACCTCTTTCTTTTAGAAAAAAAAAAGGAAGAATACAACATTAAAATTAAACGTTTTTTAATATTTTAATTATTGATTCTTGGATACATTCCTCTGCTTTGTATTGTATGCAACACATGGTTTTGTCATCGACAAAAAATGTTTTCTTTTTAACAGTCCAGCACAACATTTAACAGTTGAAATAAGAGAAATTTCGTTATAAATGCTTTTTTCCCCGAAAAATAAAGAGGTTTTTTTTCTTTTCTTTTTTCTTTTTTTCTTTTTTTTTTTTTTTTTTTTGACTAATTTTCTGTAAAATCAGCAGTTTTTTTATACAATGATACATTAAATTTCAGATTAAAATAAGGTTGGTCCGCCCAATTCAAATATGTATTTGGATGAAGGGAGTTAACTATGTATTCATTGATAATTAATAAGCCACTGATCTAAACAATTAAGGAAGTTATAGAATGTATAAACTACTATAACATTTAGTATCAAACAATTAAATGTTAAGATATATACAAGCTTAAGAAATATATTTTTTTTAGGAATATATTTATAAAATTGCTAGTTTATTCATAACAACGTATTAAACCGAAGGTAGAAACAGAAGAAGTCAAGTAAAATACGTAAATGTTGTCAAATAAATAAACTATCTAATCTTATGCAGTGTTGATTTATCCGAACTAAAAAAATATGAAAATATCGGAATGATATTTTTCCTTTAAAATTTAATCCAACCTCATTTTGACGACTTGCTGAAGCATGTGTCCGAACGCATTTGTTCGCCATTGTTCTCTGATTGATTGCTGTTGAATTGCTACGAATGAGGTACAGACTAGGGAGCAGATTGCTTAGGAAAGCGTAGTTAGAGTACGGTAGTTGTGCATCAAAATAGCATCGTAAAAATTAAGAAGGATTAGTGATCCCGAGTTAAAAAGAAAATATCAAAAAGAATGATAAGCAGTTCAATTTTCATTCTAAGAAATGAATAAAATTAAACATATGGTTTCCAAAAAGTTTATAAATGCGTTTCTAAAATAGTAGAAAGATGAAAAACCTCACAGGTAGCGCAAATATGAGAGTATAAGCTCTTAGTCAAAACAAATATTGTATTATTTTGCTCAAATAAGAAACAAACAAAAGCATCCTATGACTTCCTCAAAATAAAGTTCCAGATTGAAGCAAACATGAGTATTAGGTTCTATGATGGAAATATTAACATTGCCCATCTGAAGTTTTTAAGAAGTTTGTGTATGTTGATTTATACAATCAATTTATTTTAATGTTTAAATTAATAGGTCAGAACATCCCGAATTCTTGAAATTTTCCTTCAGAAAAAATATCTAAAAAGAAAAAATCTCATGCCGGGTATATTTCGCAGCAAACACACATATATATATATATATATATATATATGAAAATAAAATAGTTTTTAAAATTGAAATCGTTAACTAAAGTGTTTTAAAACTTACAAAAAAAAAAAAAAATAAATAAATAAATAAAAAAAAGAGAATGAAAAAAATTATGCGTCAACGGCAAGCATAGATTATAAAATACTTTCTAGCACATTTTGAATATTGTAAAACAAATTCACCTCTTAATAAATGAACAATTTGGTAAATGCATACCATATTTAACAATTTGGAAATTGTACGTCAAACGTGACAAATTAGGTGCGTTCGTACTATAGCTAGTTATATAAATATTGAGATCTTGATGATTTTGAATTCTGTGAAATGAATTATATCGCCTGCAGATTATTTTCTGTAATAAAATGAGTATCTCGGTCGCTGGACGATTAAACCTCGGAAACCCCTCTAACAAGAAAGCACCGATTTTTTTTTAAAATTCAAATTTATTAATAAATATTTTTTTTTTCATAAAATTTGAAATGACTTGACAACATTCTGCAAAGATAATATATCTTAAATTTCTAACCGTTTGGTTGGGTAGTTTTTGCGCTGTTATATGCGGACAGACGGACGGAAGGATCAGTCGACGATTATTGGTGCTACATAATTATATTATTACGAACACACCTAAAAACCAAATTTCAGCAAACACTTCCGGTAGTCGAACAAATTATCCGAATTATTTTTTGCAGCCTTGTATATGATCTTTAAATTAGTATGTATACTACATAGTATATTTTAATTTACTCCAGTCAAGAAATACGTAGTACAATTGAAAATTCCCTTTCAGCAATTTCTGTCAATGAACGGAAAGGTACGTGAGATCTTTTGAGCACCTCTGTGTATGATCTATAGAGTTTATGTACACCAATTATTCGAAAAAAAAAATACTTACATTTAAAAACTCGTAACACAACTGAAAACGAGCTACCAGCAATTGTTGTTCATAGACAGTACTGTAATCAAATTCTTTGGAGTGTCCCTGTAAATGAACGATACATTCTATGCACACCATATTATACAGCAAGCGCATTGCATCCACCTCAGTGATATGTATCAATTTTAATATATTTAAAATAGTATAACATCATTTACATACGCCGCAAACGATTTTTCCAAATATATCGTAATGGAATGGAATTATTTTGAGTGTCCCTGTAAAAGAAGCATAAATGCTAAACACTTCACTATCAATACCAAAAATATGCCATAGTAAACCCTGAAAACATATATAATTTTCATGGCAATCCGAGTATATTTACGCGCGTTAGAGCATGGACAGACACTATTCAGACAAACTGAACTCATTATGATATAAAAAGATTTTCATCGTCCATAATCGTGAATATCAATGTGATTCATGAGCTCATTTTTATATTTCCGTAAAAATATTACAAATAGTAGGGGATACAATCCGGGTTTCCTTGGTTACAGAATATAGGTGAAAAGCATTATTTTTTTTCTCAGAAAATACAAAACGCAGAATGACGAAGGAGATAGAATATGAAAGGATTTTGAACAGCTTCTGACATAGCACACTTAACAACTCGTTAAAACATGTTTTTGAAAAAAAATTGTAGTTAATTAAAAATTAAATCGGCATTGTTTTCATAAATGACATTTATTAACATACATCTGACCTGTGTGCTTGGCGTAAAGCGCCCGCTTATAAGTCATCGTCAATATATACAGGGACGAGTTAGCACACATAAAGAAATTTACAACACGCAGAAATACAGCCGAGAGCTCCACAAAGAGTGTGCAACGGAGCTAGCGGGATTCGAACCCGCTCCCACCTACACTCGCAAGCGATTAGCGGTGTGATGCCTTGACCACTCAGCTACGGTGGGCCCTTCATAAATGAAATGAAAGGTTTTCTGAAATCAATGTTGCCACAAAAATAAAATACTGCATTATCAGATGACGTCATACTATAATTCAATTGAAATACGATTGTTAATTTATTTCTTGCGCGTACTTTTTGAAAAATGTCGATCTTTTAATTGGGATTTTATTTAATTTTTACGCGTGCGTCAGCTATTTTTATTTGTTTTCCTTTTTAATCTTGGCTGTGTATATGCGTACTGTATCGTAGCAGCAGTAGATTATGTAATTTAAGGATTATCTTCCTTTTAGATATACAGCTCATTAGGATTCAGAAAAATTGTAAGTATTTATTTTTTAACATTTCATTAAGCTATTAATACGCCAGTGAAGTCTGACGTCACTTAAATGGCTGCTGAACCCAAAAGTTTGAACATCCCATGTTTAAGTTCCCATAGGGTTGCAAAATATTGGTGTACAAAATATTGATTTATGTATTTAAGACATTTCCGGAACAGTTTTGAAAAATCTAAAGAAATACTTTCATATGAATTCCCTAAACGTCTGAATCAGTGTTTCAATTTTTTTTATAATTCCCTTTTTTTCAGTATAGGAGTCTTGGCAACCTAGAGAAATGACCTTGGCGAGAGAATAAAAAATTGGCAAAAACTTTTCTGGCAATCTATTCCTATTTTCTTATACACAAACAATCATCATATATATTACTTCTGTTTTCAACATCTTTTTTTTCAATGCACATACAAAACATACAACGACGAATGAGGTATTATTCGAAAAGTTTTTGAACAAATTTCTGAGATAGTACACTCATATATTGTTAAAACACGTTGTTTGATTTAAAAATAAATCAGTTAATTAAAAATTAGTGCTAAAACGTACCAGGATATAATCTCAAAGATTGCAGTGCGAAAGCTTCGCACGGGTCATTCTGGTATTTTATTAATTATCCATTAAGAACAGCAAAAAAGCACTTTTACATGAAGTAATATCAATTATGTATTCAAATAAAGTTTGCAAATTTATTAACATTAACAGCGATACTGTCATATTAGCCGCATGCGGGGAGTTAATATCTGAAGTAATTTCCAAAGGAACTTACAACAGGTTTCTTGATTCTGATTATTTCAGTGTTTAAGCACGTAGTTCGATTACACATCTGTTAAATTCGCGTTTTATTTATATTATTTTATTTATTTATTCATGATGGTTTAATTTTGTTTTGGAATATTAACTGGAATCAAACGCTAATCTTTCTGTATTGTTCTAATTGCAAACGGATTAACATTACGGGCTTATGCTATATAGATTTTTAAAAATATATGCTTGATTTTTTTTATAAAGGCATAGTTGAGAAACAATTTTCAAACAAATTGAATTTGAAATAACATATTTCTTCCTATTCGACGGTGTAAAATTTGAAATTGTGCGATGTTTAGAAGTTAAAAATTTGCGGTAAAATTGAAATTCATTGGTAAGGTGTTGCCAACGGCACTATGATGTCAGTGTTATTATTCACGGAAATGTTTTTGTTTTTGTATATGTATCATACGTTAATTACAAAATCACCAGTCCATCGGATCATGAATAGAGAACGGATGCATATCGGTGCCTCAGTGATTTCAATTATTTTCTCGCAACTTAAAAATAATTTTAATCGTCTAATAATTATGAATTTTATTGCGACAACTCTATGAATAAATTTCATATAATGATTTGTAAAATCATAAAAGTCATGGGAACAAAGATAATTACATAATCAGTTACGAAATATACCATTGAATGATGAATAGAAGGCCGACTTATCTTCGACCTAATAATATCTCACCACTTGAAGCAGACACCAAAGAAGCAAATTTTTAATATTTAGTTATTACAGTATTTACGCTAATACTTGAGCACTTGAGCACATGCAATTTAGATTTTTTTTTTTAAATATATTTGAATCTTTTTATAGATGCGTAGAAAGTCAATAAATAAAGAAACAATTTTCAAAAAAATGCATTTAAATAAAGCACATTTTTCTTCCTATACGACGGTGTAAAATTGGAAATTGTGCGATGTTTAGAAGTTAAAAATTGGAGGTTAAGTGAAATTCTTTGGTAGGTGTTGCCAACGGCATTATGATGTTATGGTTATTATTCACGGACATGTTTTTGTTTTTGTATAAATATCATACATTAGTTACAAAATCATCAGTTCATCGGATCATAAATAGAGAACGGATGCATATCGGTGCATCAAAGATTTGAGTTATTTTCTGGCAATTTAAAAATAATTTTATCGTCCAGTAATTAGGAATTTTAGTGAGACAACTCTATGAATAAACTTCATATAATGAGTTGTATAATCATAAAAGCCATGGGAACAATGATAATTACATAATCAGTTATGAAATATACAGAATTATATTTTATATTAATATAATATAAGAATTTTGTTTATGATTATATTCCAAAATATATTGACTATTATCCTCCGTATTTTTAATTCTTTCCGAGCAATTGAATTTTGTTGAAGACTTCGGTTTGTGTGACCGCCTGTCTATGTGTCTGTCTGTCTGGCGGTTTCTCTGTGCTTAACTGGCATAAATACACGTGGGTTACCATGAGCTTGGTATATGTTGTGAAGCTAACATAAGATTTTGCTATTGAAAATGGAATGTGTATCCTTTATAGTTTGTTCACAGGGTCACACAAAGGAAACGTTTTCGTTTATAGGGAAAATTCGTTTGCAGTGTATTTTAATAAAGTTACGTTGTTTCAAACTTACTGAAATTGATGTAAATTTAAGGTGCAGCACAACACTCGTTTGCAGATTATACATTGCATGGCATTCATTATAAATACATATATACAAAGATGTAATTAAACGTTTTTTATTATTTTGATTACTGATCCTTAAAGTTTTCATCTCTCTACATTACATTCTATGCAACATTTGAATTTGTACTCGCCGAAAAATATTCCCTTTTTACACACGTACTGTAGATTATACAGTGCATGGCATTCATTATAAATACATAAATATATATATTTATATAATTGAACGTTTTTTTTTTATTATTTTGATAACTGATCCTTAAAGGTTTCATTTCTCTACATTACACTCTATGCATTTGATTATTATTTTTTATTCTATACGTTTGAATTTGTACTCGCCGGAAAATGTTCCCTTTTTAACAGTCGAATATAACATTTCACGGTTAAAATAAGAGAATGTTAGTCAGAAATGCATTTTATCTTTAACTTAGCTGTTCTATATTGTTAGCCGTCAGTATTTTTTTGTAAAATCAGCGGATTTTTTATACAAGTGTATAAGATTATACATCCGATTAAAAAAAGGTTGGAGCATAAGCTTAGTTCCGTCCAGTTTAAAATATGCAACAGATAAACAACCTGAGTAGAATATGTATGTTTAGAATACATGTCACTTCAGATAATGTATCATCCTGAAGAGAATTAACTATGAAATCAATAATAATTAATAAGTCACTGATCTTAATAGTTACTGGAAGAATAGAATGTATAAACTAGTATGAAAATTAGAATGCAACTTTTTAATTCTTAAAAATTTACAAATCCAAACAAGTACTTTATTATAGTGCTTAAAAGAAGAAATAAACAATAGCATCATTTGAGTATAATATGTCTTCCGCAAAATAAAGTTCCAGATTTAGGCAAAAAATGTACAATCACGCTGTATAATAAATAAAAAGAAAACTTCCCAGTTAAACTGAGGGCATTGAGTTCACAGGCTATTCACACTAATTGTAAATTACACTCTTATTTCAAAAAATTTGAAATAAACCCCTCGAAAAACAAAGAAATCGACAGTCCCCCGTTCCTCCCTCATTATTAACCAATGAATCCTGAAAACTATTCAGAGAAGTGCCTTATTACAATGAACATATATACCAAATTTGAAGCAAATCGGATAATTCTGCATGAAAAACCCATTTATCTAAATTAAACAGGGCAAGTCCTCCCGTTAGCCTCCTTTATACTTAACCAATGAACCCACAAAACTAATCAGGAAAGCGTCTTATCACAATGAACCTATATACAAAATTTGAAGAAAATCGGATAATTCTGTATGAAAAACCCATTTATCTAAATTAAGGAGGGATTAGCCCCCCTTTCCCCCTTTATACTTAACCATTGAACAAACAAAACTAATCAGGGAAGCATGTTATCGTAATGAACCTATATACAAAATTTGAAGAAAATCGGATAATTCTGCATGAAAACAAATTTATCCAGATTAAAGGGGGGGGGGGGGGTATCCTCCCGTATCCCACTTTATACCTAACCAATGAAACCCCAAAACTAGTCAGGGAAGCGCCTTATCAAAATGAACTTATAAACAAAATTTGAAGCAAAAAAGGCTATTTCTATTAAGAGTTATCGCGTTACGTACATAGATTCGTACATACATAGAGAACCGGCGGGCACATTAGCTCTTAGGCTTTGATAGCCTGTGCGCTAAAAATTACAGTTCACATATTGTGTTATTAACTTCTTCGTGTATGTTGATTACTTTAGTAAATTTGCATTAATATTTTATTTGATATTTCTGATAACACCTAAACATTTGACACTTTCTATCAGACATGAATTTCAAAAAATAGTTTTTATGTCGGAAATATTATACTGAAAATATTTATATCTGAATAAAGAGGTTTTCAGAAACTGTCTATTTGGTCGAAATCTTCGTTTTCAAGAAAAGTTGTTTCCTAAAACAACTTCATCTCTTTAGAAGTAAAGAAAAGAAAAGAAGCTCAAACCACAGCGACAAGCTTTTTGTTTAGATATCGGGTTTCATTTTCATTGTATTTAAAAATGAAATTTCCTAAGAATGTTCCGATTTCCGATGGTGTCAGAAGGCGTTTCATAATCCATGCTTGATGTATGATCTTCCGTTCTTTTATTCTAAATTAATAAGTATTTTAAGGATGGTGTTTCTAATAGATGTGTTTATATGTATAGGAAACTAATTGTCTGGATAGGAATGTTTTGCACATATTTAAGACATTCTAGAGGAGCATCTAAAATGCGAAAGGAACACTCGGAAGCTGTGTTACAGAAACGTAAAGGATAAGAATTCCAGTCAGCGATCTCGAATGTCTTCATTAATTAATTAATTAAATTTTTAAAATTATTAATATTATTACTTGTTAAATCCTAGATATATTTATATTTTGACAAAATAGTTTACTTAAAATTAGAATAATAATTTTCAGACCTTTAAACAGTGCTCGTATATTAAAGTGAGTAAAAAGCAAGGTCTGAGATTAAATAAGGCAAAGATTACTATTAGGAAATAGTGTAAACAACTAAAATAAATTAATACATGAATAAATTAAGTAATAAAAATAGATAAAAACCCCTAAAAATACGTTAAAATTTTGAATTTTGGTAAAAAAAGAGAATACATAAATTTTTTTGGCAAAAAAAATATAATTTAAAAAATAAAGAAGGAAAAGAAATAGACACATTCCTGCATATAAAAAAGAAATAACATAATAATAAAGCTAATGCATAAATGAAGAATGGCAATGACTTAAATTATGATATTAACCGGGGATCATTAATTCTCTAGAATATATTTCTTAACTTTAATTTACTTTATGCATTAACAAATTTTAATTTTTTTTCTACAGTATGTTACTAAACTATTTAAATTATTATCCACAATCGTTTTCATGAATTATTTTAAAAAAAATTTAAAGAAAAGAAAGAAAGAATGAATGAATGAAATCAGCTGCATGTCATGGGGAAAATTTAAGCTGCTTGCATAAAAATAAATAAAAAGTAAAATTTATATATATTATATTTATTTTCCTAGCTTACGAAAGATTTGCAAATTATGGTTTTGATGAAAATGCTAAAAATTAAGAAAATGCACAAAACGTGCTAATTTTAAGAAAATACTTCAAAAGGCAAACTAAGGAGACAGAACTTTTAAAATAAGATTTGGTACTATGTAAAGAAGAGCACATCTAGAGTGGTAAAGGTAGAAGTTGGAATTATGTAATAAAATATGACATGAGAATGATTATATCCGTCAAGAAAGAGTATCACAGTTCCTGTTTGTGAAAATAAAAAAGATATTTCAGGCACTCCTAGAAGATGTCGCTGAGGTCGACTCGTTATCTTTCCAGCATCATTCTACATTTATCGGATTCAATTTTTTTAGTACTATTTTGTAGTCGCTTTCCACACTTTGTATTCTAGGCGCTGTGGCTTAGGCATGCGTAGTTATCCTAAGAAATCAATAAAATAAAACAAATGATTTCCAAAAAGCTTATAATTGCATTTTTTAAAATATCAGAAAAATGCTTCAAAATATCACAGGTAAAACATATATGAGAGTATAAGCTCTTAGTTAACCCTTTCAGGGGCAAAGTACTTTCAGTACTAAAATGTTGAAATAAATGACTGGCACCGGAATTTACAAAATAATTTATTTGTAAATAAGAAAAAGTGCTATACTTCACATACATATTAAATGGAAATGATTTTAGCAAAATTCTGGTGCAATTGGAATTAAAATTAAGTGGTTTCATAAACATACCACTGCCCCTGAAAGGGTTAAAAGAAACAGTTCATTATTTTGTTTCCAGAAAATAATGTTCCAGATCGAAGCAAACATGGAGTATGTGGTTTCATGATGAAATAATAATATTGCCCATCTGGAGTTTTAAGAAATTTGCGTACGTTGATTAGTCTAGTCAATTTATATTAATGTTTAAATAGATTTTTCGGAGAATACATCCCGAATCGTTAAAACTTTCAATCGGGAAAAATTATCTGAAAAAAAAAATCGTTATCCCACAAATATTTTATAGCAAATATGTATATGGAAAAAAAATAAAAATAAAATTAAAAATTCCTGTTAAACAGGTTTCAGATAAGTGTATCTTTTAGTCATGAAAAAAGGTTTCCCAAGACAACTGATAGACGAAATGTATTTAGCTCACCCCAAGGGTGGATATACAGTAAAGTGAAGACGCTCGCATATTAGAAGTTCGCGCAAAGTGCGCCACCGGAGTTGCAGTGGGATTAAACTGCAGTGGGCGATCCGTGCTAAGAATTAGGTTCTGCTTTTATGGCCGGAAATGTAAAAGTTGAAATTTTCGTTTATCTCGGCAGAATGACAGTAACGGCAATCAGAAAAAATTTCAATCTTATCATTAAACAAACTAATGGAGTTATGAAAAAATTTAATTTTTAATGAAACTAATCAGATTATGTATTTATTTTAATCTGTGTTATTTCCTGTTTCCTTCTTAAAATTTATAATAGCGTGAAGAATACGATTATTTTAAAAGAGATTATTTTCTGATACAGTAGATATAATATTATAAATATAGAATTCAATGTATTCAAAAATTTGATTTAATTGAATATTTATTATGTGAGATTAATATTTACAACAAACAGTTTTTTTACAAAAACATTCGTATTCTTAAATTATAAGAAGTGAACAGAAAATAGAATTATATATTAAAAGAAATACACTGATTGTGAAATCTGATTAGTTTTCATTAAAACTTTAAATTTTTCATCACTCTGCGAGTTCGTTTAATAACAGCATTGAAATTTTCTGATTGACGTTACTGTCATACTGCCACGAAATAAACGAAAATGTTGTTAAATTAATTAGTTAAAGGTGTATTCTGTACCCTGTTTATGAACCCATGGAAATAATTGTTTTTAATTTTAATGTATTCCTTTTTTTTAATGTCTCTTAAAATGCTGATGAGTCTGATAAAATATCCTCTATTGTTTAACCCACCAAAAGCTCAAGCAAGTTAAATATTTCTGCATAATTTTATTTTGTAAAGATTTATTTCTTTTTAAGAAATATATTGTTATGAATTTTGTATATATCTGTAAATATTCCATTTGTTTAAATTTATTTTATTTTATTATTGTGAAAATTGCAGTATTATTAATGTATTTCCTATTGAGCATCATGTAACTCAATGCTAAAGGAAAACAACCTTACACCCTCATCTTTATAATGGAAGTCTATGGTAAAATCGCCAAGGAATGGGTTTATCGCCAAGTTGGCGATGGTTTTGGCGACTTATTTTTGTCGCCAAATTTGGCGATATATCGCCAAATGTCGCCAAGTTGGCGACGGATTTGGCGACTTTTTGTGCAACCACCCCCCCCCCTTATAACTGTACATTGGGATCCTTTCTCGCTTTGGTTCTCTATCGAAAGTTAAAGCACTTTCTGGTAATTTCTAGCATCTGAAAGCTCTGGAATAATCTAGAAAGATCTCTGAAGCCTATATAAGGGACCTCCACCAGTCCAGTGAGTGAGTTGTCTGTCAACTGCGATTGAATTCATACGAGAGGCTTTGCATTGAGAACTGTGTTTCTCGGATCGATTTTGTCGTTGATAAGTCGTATTGAACGCATTGTTTCTGTGTGAAATTTTGCTGTGCTTTTATTGGATTTGAAGATTACTGAATATCTTGTAATTTTCAGAAGATATTTGTGATCGTATTGCACTGTTTATAGTGAATAAAGCCTTTTTAGTGTTCTTATATATTGGCATCAGTCCTTTCGAACAATATTTTTGTATGTTCTACATGTAACATATTTTCTTATTTTTAGTTTTTATTAAATTCATTAAATATATATTAATTTATACAGAATGACAATAGTTTTTCAGAATCATTTGCATTTTACATTATATCTAACCTGATGCTCCATATTTTCATTTTTATTTAAATCCACTAACTTTACATTTATGTCTTATTTTTTTTCCAAATCATTCTTTTTAAAATATAAATATACATTTTCATATTCACTCATGTATAAAATTAATTTTTTTTTTCAGTTCATAGAAATAAAATGCATTAAAAAAGTTTAATAATGCTTTAAAATTCAAGCAACTGGAAGAACAAAAATTTAATAAATTAAAGGTTGCACATATAAAATTATCTGCTATTGAATAGTATTATTAAATGATAAAATATACAGCAACAAAGTATTGTTAGGTTACGTGAAAAAAAGGGCTTAAATAATTTGAAAAATAAATGAATTAGTAACTTTGAATAAGTTAAATTTGAAATAGTATGTAAAACAAATTATTATTATTAAACAATCGACATTTTTGACAATTTTTTAAGTATTTTAAAAATGCAAAGCATCAAATGGATAAGAACGTAAACAAATAGTAACCAAATGTCATTCTGTAATAATTAGAATAAAAATACGTTTAAAGAATTCGCAATAATTAAAAAAAACTAAAAATATAAAAATATGGCACATATCATAAAAGTTTAAATAATAAAAATATTAATGAAAGTTGCAGAAACATATTTTTCTAATTTCAACCAACTTTCTTTTCTACAACGAAAATACCTACGCAGATTAAATTTTATAAAGAGATTAAACTAGAACGAAATAAAATATATAGAAAAATAATGAACTTAATTAAAATTAAAGTGGATTTCACAAAACAAAATTAATGAGCATTTTCTGAAAACAGACTTACTGAAATATGACCACGTGCAGCACAGATCAGTGCGAAGAAAACGCTAGAGTTAACATTTTCTTGGAACTCTTTAAAAAGTGGATGGGAGAATGCTTGCACAGTTTCACTGGTCGAGGCGATCGCAGCGCTCAAAGTTATTTCGTTTAGATCTACAATTTTCTAACTTTCAATGTCAAGTAAGTTTGCGATAGTTCTTCTGTACAGGTGTCTATGTTTTTCCGTGTATTTAACTTTGGTTCATCCCAGATGTTTCAGATTCTCCATCTAGTGGACCAAGCCATTAGATAAATGCAAATATTTTCTATTTCACTCGATATATCAAGCTGTCTCATTCACAGATTAATACTCTGTGGTCTGATTAGACGCCTGAGACAATTCGAAGCATATATGATTCATTAAAAAAGTAATGTTTAACTTAACGGTGTGCGTTAACTTTTTATTACTATATTATAATCTTTATGGTATTAATATTTTCTATATTATAATCATTACAGTATTATTATTTACTATATTATAATCTTTACTGAGTTATTATTTTCAGTTTATTTTTATTAAATTGGTCTTTAATTAGTAAATACAGTCATTAGTAATACAATATATATATATATATATATATATATATATATATATATATGTGTGTGTGTGTGTGTATATATTGTATTAAAAGAGAATAGTGTATAAACAATTAGCGGCGTAAAAAAGTAAACACAATTTCATGTTCCGAAATGCTTTTTTAAAAGAACAAATAAAGTCACGTCACTTATCTTAAAATATATTTTCTCTTCCACCACGTTAGATAATAGATGCCGAACTGTGTTAGATAGTTTGTTCAAATGGGAGATTGTCAGATTGTCGCTTTTACTATTCATTGTGAATCTGAAATCGTTAAAATCGTGTTTAAAAACTTAAAGAAAAAAAGAAAAAAAAAAGAAGAAGAAGAACGAAGGAAAATCATGTGCCAAGCATAGCTTATGAAACACTTTTCAACACATATTGAATACTGTAATTAAATTTCCCTGCTTAATAAGTGAACAATTTAGAAAACGCATAACATATTTAAAAACCCAATTTCAGATATTTTTACCAATAGTCAAGCAAAATATCCGAATTCTTTTTCCAAATTATTTTTCTTGTATATGATCCATAGTTTTGTATGAATACTACACAATTTACTTCAATGAAGAAATACATAGTAGAATTCAAAATACCTCTTCAGAAATCTCCGTCAATAAACGGACAGGTACGTGATATCTTTTGAGCAGCCCTGTATATGATCTATAGAATTTAAATGCACCAGTTATTATGGAAAAAATAATAGTTACCTTTAAAAAACCGTATCACAACTGAAAACGAGTTACGAACAATGATTGTTGATAGACAGTACTTTTGAAGAGAAATATGGACGGCTCAGTGACTAACATTAGTTGTTAGTATTATTCTCAATATCCAGTTAATTACTGCCCATTCCATCATAACCCCTTTGCATAGACAAGTTGATTTCAATTAAGTCTTTACTTAAGGAATATAAAGACTTCTCTGGGACCGGTTGATTAGCCAACTTTAGTTTAATAAAGTTTAAAAATTAAATAAATAAACTATTTAAATCATAAGGTACAAAGAAATTTGCTCTGTGAGAATTTTAAGTAGAAACCTGTTTAAACCCTTTGGATAAAAATCAATTCTTGTCCAATGCTGAGTCGCTAAGCTTAAACTAAAAGAAATTCACAGATAATGCTAAATAAAAATCATAGTCTTCTTATTTAAATTTCATTAACATTTATTTACAAAACTATTTACACAAAAGAAAAAAATTGAAAAGTCAGAATTCATCTGACTTTTTTTTGCTAACAGAAAATAGCTATAGTGTTTACAATTTATCTTCTTACAAACATTGAGTCAAATTTTAGCTTCGCAAAAAGATATTTATATCTACTTTAAAAATTACACAATATTTGACTCATATTACAACTGTTAATCTTTCAACTCTTCCTCAAAATGTTATGAATCACTACCAGATGTCCCTAAAACATATTTGTATACTTAGTATAAGAATTTATCAGAAATTTATCATAAAATTACCTCCGTGCTAAAGTAGCAGGATGGCTGCAGGTACCAATCGCTTCTCATCACAGTGTTCGTTATCACTATCATCATTCCGATGTGTGCTGATGGTTTATGCGCATCTCACTAGGAAGCATCGAAACACTTTTTCAAATAGATGAAGGGAAATTAAGAACATACAACATGGCAGCTAAGTTCTTTTAAAACAATATGGTCTATCGACCTCTAGCCCAAGAGAACAACTTTCTCTAATAACAACCTTCTATTTGCTTCAACGGAGAGAGAATAATCACCCCTTTTTCATTTTTCTTAACTCTTTCGAAAACAAGTGGGCAGACCCCAGAAGAAGTGGGCAGTCCCATAGCTGGTAATGAATTTGCATAACAGTACGAACGTCTATCCTCGTCAAATTTCGTTGTTTTCGGGATCACATCTGATTAAAACTTTATCTGCTGCTACATTGGCATAAACCAAAAGCATTGGCTAAATTCCTGTCGTTCTGGGAAAAGATTCTCCGAATCCCCGTGAGAGGTTTATTGATATGTTTACGTGTCAGACCTAAAACAAAGTCAGAAGTGATTGATGTTAACTCTTCTAAACTCTTGCCATGAAGTCTAGAGCGATAAATTTGACAAAGGGCGTTCTTGGTTTAGCTATCTTAACACTAAATCCTGATAACATAATTTATTTACACTAAGTATTGTAACCAAATTCTTTTGAGTGTCTCTGTAAAGGAACTATACATTCTATGCACACCATATTGTACAGTAAGCGCCTTGTAGGCACCTCAGTCTAATGTATCAATTTGAATACATTTAAAATTGTATAACATCATTTACATATGCCGCAAAAGATTTTTCCCAGTACAATATCTTAATGTAACGGAATTCTTTTGAGTGTCCCTGTAAATGAACCATAAATGCTAAACACTTAATTTTCAATATAAACGTGTCATAGTAAACCCTGGTAACATATATCAATTTCATGGCAATGGAGTATATTTACGTGACTAAGAGATTGGACAGACGGTATTCAGACAAACTCTATTCCTAAACACTTTTCAACTATGTTGGAAAGTGTTAAAAATATGGAGAGGCCGTTTTAAGAGAGCTGCCATCACAATGTAATTAAATTTAAACGTAATTTTTTTTTTTATAAAAATAGGGAAATTCAAATATATATTTAATTTCTAAAATGAAAAGTCGAAATGAGAAAAAAAATTCATTCTTATCTGTTATAAAATATTCTGGACGCGCTATCAATTCAAGCTCCCAAATTCCAATATAATGATACAATACTGATTACAAAAACGTGTGTCAAATATCCTTATAGCAAGCGGTGAATTGTAAAGCGTAATCCAGCCCAAAACAAGTGGGTAGACTCCCAGTCATCACAACTTGCGACATGGCTCTATTACTTTTACTATTGCTTCATTTTTTTGCTTTATCAGTAAGATCCCCCCTATTTCTTGCATGTTAAACAGTGCCGATATATAATATATATATATATATATATATTAATTATTTAATTTCGAGAATGGACCTAAACTTGATAGGACGATTAAATAAGACGCGTGCCGAAGGATTCAGCGAGAAAGAGAGCGCCACATATACCCAAGTGGTAACTATTGGAACTATTTTCTTCGCGGAAACCTCCGTTCTCCGTTTTGTTTAATGATCCTACAAAAGTTGGATCCATTTTCGCCATTAGATGGCCACATTGTTATAAAAATGTACAGTCGTGGAAAAAAAAACTGGACGCCCCCCACTAACTCTACAACAAATTATAGTAGAAGGAAGTGACTGGTACCAAACGATTGGAAATAAAGTCTACTTTTAAATGATGTATATAAAATTTTCTTAAGGGGCCATCTACATATTAAAACCAGCCTAAACTTTATTTTTTTCAATGGCAACACCCACTTTTGACATGATATTTTAAATCTTCGGTTCAAACTATGCCTAGATACAAAATTTGAAGTCATTTGGATGATAAGTTTTCGAGTTATAAACATTCAAAATTTAGAGCTTCTAATGTTAAATTACTTTTTCATATTTTTATTAATATCTCCTGAAATTATAATCCTAATGTGCTAACGTTTTGTTTGGTTATAAAACTCAAAAACCCAAACATAACTACGTTAATTTGTAATTTTTAAATTTTATAATATGAATTATGAATTATGAAATTAATATTCGAAAAAATTATGAATTGCAACCTACAATTTTTTTGATGGATTTATATTTATTATGTCCTGCTTTATGTGTATTCAAAATTTCAAATTTTTCTTCCAAGTTGTTTTCAAATTATGCTTAAAAAACGGCAAGATGCTGCTTTAAGAGGCGTCTATGATGTGCATTAAAGCATAGTTTGAACAGGGATGGGAGCGCTCCGACTCAAAATCCCGATTGACACCACTAAATTTTAATGGTATTTGTTACCTTATTCAAGGACAAAAATTCTGAAATTCGTTACGTTGGAGAATACTATTAAAATTTAGTGGTAAGAATCGAAATTCGGGTCGGAGCGCTCTCATCCCTGTTTGAGAAAATATTATACTCATAGGCTGGGATTAAAGTGACTTGATAAACTTAGAGATTAAGTCTGTCTTACAATATAAACAATGCGTAAACCGTATTTCATTGCTTCGCAATCTTACGTTAAATTGAAAGCTAGCTTAAACTGAAGCGTAAGTGAATGATCGCGGGAGCACTACAAACCTGACAACGACCTGTGATTGTAGTAAGATATAAGATAGCGAGGCACCAGAACCCCATCCTTTATTAGTAAATATATATATATATATATATATATATATATATATATATATATATATATATATATATATATATATATATATATATATATATTACTTTTTCAATGTTTGCTTTAAAATTTTTCATTAAAATTACGTAAAACGTATTTGCATGAGATGTATGTTTACGTCATTTATGGAAAATATTTTCGCTTTTATTTTTAAATTAATAAAGTTCATTTTTGAAAAATAACGACTGATTAGCTATGGAAATCTGTTTTTCATGCTTCGCAAACTATTAAAAGAGATACTGATATTGTTAACAGCCTCATTGAATCAATGCCACGCAGATTGGAAGAAGTTCTTGATAAAACTAATTGCTATACATTATATTAGCAAATTCCTCCCTCCCCTTTTTGTTATTTAATTACAAAATGCGGCTTATTAATAGGGCTGAGGATTTTGCCTTTTAATTTTTTGTGTACTAACCAGCCCACGATGTTCCTCTACTCTTTTGTTAAAGTTCTATGATTTTCCTATTTGAAGTAATCATATTTTTGTTATTTAGATAAATATCAGTACTTTAAAATTTTGGTTGCCAGTTGTTTCCATTGTTTAGGTTTTATTATGTGGGCCAGATTATCCTTGTAGATCATGTTTGCATTTGGAAAAAAGACAGAAAACATAGTAATTTAATAATGTTAGGTGAAAAATACAGTGTGATTACAGATCTTTCTCTTTGCTTTATACTTTTAATTTTAGAACATATTTAGAACGGATTTAGAACATATAAAATTATATACTTGTTCATATAAATATTCAAAAAAACTGTGAAGATTAAATTAACATAAAATTTCTGAGAGCAAAGGTAATTTCGTGGTGTATACACGTAATTATTCATTTCAATGTATTCCACAAAATAGTAGGACTCGTCAAATGTTTTCTGTTCTTTTTAAATAGATTCCGATGATGCATTTATGAGAAAAAAAATTATATAATTCTTGCATTAGGTATCTTCAAAATTTTGGTCAAAAACAATTTACATCATTTAAACCTTTAATATATAAACATTATAATCACTGAGATATTTATACTTATTAATTCAATTTACTCAAATCTTGTTAAATTGTTTGCAACATTACACTAAATGGTTGTTAGATAAAATATTACCGCGAAAGTATTAGTTTGTTACTTAAAAATGCTAATTTAAACTTTTATTAACTTTTGTATATCAATCAAAAATTGTAATCTTTACAAATATGTATAGATGTTCAGTTTTTATTCCATTAATAACGAACTTAAAATAATTAAACTTTTTCTTCTATAACCTTCGTATTTAGATCTATTCGATTAAACAGGCTAATTGAAAAAAAATTACAAGTTATTTTTATGGTTTTCTGATAGGCAAGATTATTTCCCAATAGCTAGCAGTGTGCAAAAAAATCTAATAATAATAATAATAATAATAATAATAATAATAATAATAATAACAATAATAATAAATGTCAAATGGCAAGTTTTCTTGCCAAGAGGCATTAATGAGTTAATTGTAAAATTTCCAATGAACTACCAGAATAGGTTTAATCATAGAATTATTAACCCAATTCCGAAGGAGAATAACGGATGTAAAGTTATTCAGATGTCTTTATAACATAGATTTAGTTTTGGTCTTCAAATAAATCGGAATATAAATCCTGTGAACATAACTGAAAACAAGACACTCCCCTCCCCTCGCTACTAAAAACAAGAACGAAAAATCATGCGTCAAGCATAGATTATGTAACACTTTCCAACGCTTCCAAAATAATTTTACGAATCATACTCTTTAATAAGCTAAAAGATAACATCTAAGTAATCCGAATACTTTTATTCAGCCCTCTATAGGATCTATAGATTTGTATATATACTACATAGGATGCTAAATTTAGTTCAGTTAGGAAACACGTAGCACAGTTTAAAATTCTCCGTCTGGAGTTAAATAATAGGGAAATGTGTTCCCGAACTTTTGTGCTTCCCTGTATAGGATCTACAGAATTTATACACACCACGTAATATACAAAAAGCGATTTAAAATTAAAATCGCGTTCAGTAACTTAAAACGCACTTCCAGGAATTATTGTTAACATACAGTAGAGTATTATTTTGTGTGTCCCTGTAAATGAACGATGACTGCTATACACACAATATTCTGTAGTAAGTCTCTTGTAATGAACCTTATATAAATTTCAATGCGTTTAAAATAGGGAAACATTATTTAAATAAACCGCAGACGATTTTTCTCCATAGACGTAATGTAACGGAATTCTTTTGACTGTCCCTGTAAAGTAAGTATAAGTGCTATGCACACCCTATTCCATATTAAGCTTCTTCTAATGCACCTTAGTGATATATATAAATTTCAATGCGTTTAAAATAGTGAAACATTATTTAAATAAACCGCAAATGATTTTTCCCCATAGACCGCAATGTAACGGAATTCTTTTGAGTGTCCCTGTAAAAAAACTATAAGTGCTACACACTTCCGTTGAAATAGGGAACATGCTATAGATAACGATTATAACATATAAAAATTGCAGGGCAATCCGAGCATATTTACGGGAGTTAGAGCACGGCCAGACGGCCAGACGGCAGACGGCCAGACAAACCGAAGTCATAAACACTTTTCAACTAGGTTGGAAAGTGTTAAAAAGCAATGTCTGGATTTATTTTCAGACTAAAAAACAATTTATATGCGTTATTATTATTATTTTTTTTTTACTTTATTCCTTACGCTGATTTATACTATTTTTTTTAAATTCTAAATTTTGTATTTGTCAATATTATTCACGTTTCTGCCAATAAACTAAAAAAGGTGAGTTAAATAGATGCAAAATCTGAGAAAATGCATTATAAAAGCACCTGTAAAATTCCAATAACATTTACATATTTTAAAACTATTTTAATTACAAATAATCTTATGGTTTTTTAACCCCTTCGTGACGGGCGTCTATTACAGAATTTTTAATAATTTACCACCGGTTTTTCAAAACAGAAATTTTCGTCTAATTGAATCATGGAAATGCTAAGATATAATAAGGCAAAGCTTACAATAAAAAATAACCGGTGGGAAAATTCGAGGATTCTGAGCATCTTATGCGTCACGTATACGTGTCGCTCGTCCCCAAGGGGTTAAAATCGGATAATTCAACACTTGTAAACATTATTTTGCCGCATATAAGAATAACCGAAACTTATTAAGTGAGTAAAATGGTAATATCGGTAAAAAATAATACGTTAAAAGAAGTGACATTCTGCAGCATTTCAACAATCGAGTACCGAACTTCAATTTGGATACAGCCCCTTAAATATGCTCATTATAAAGTAATTAATTTCTCAGAAACTAATCGTAGGAATTTAATGAAATTTGGTATCTAGGCATAGTTTGAACTGCAGATTTCAAATATGTTGTCAAATTTGGGTCTTGCTATTGAAAAAAACAAAGTTTGGGTTTGTTTTTATATGTAGATGGCCCCATAAGCAAATTTTATATACATCATTTAAAAGTAGACTTTATTTCCAATCGTTTGGTACCAGTCACTTCCTTTTACTATAATTTGTTGCAGAGTTAGTGGGGGGTGTCCAGTTTTTATTTCCACGACTGTACAATTTTCATTCCCTTGACACGATGCCCCAAAAAACTACCGTAAATTTCACGCGTATACACCGCACCTCAGGCATTTCGATTTCCTACCAGAATTTAATTTAAATAAAATGTGAATTACTTCTGCTTAGCACTTATTTGACTTCTTATTTTCAATAAAATTTCCTGTTTGAAAAAGACTTAACAAGGGTGCGGCGCATACGCCGGAAATTACGGTATGTATTATTATTTTTATTTTTTTTTACGATAATTATGCTTTATGTGAATGCATGATTAATTAGTTTTTTTTATACGATTTTTGTATATGTATATATTTCGACCTAAATTGCGTTTCGTTTCATGAATTTTTTTTGAAAGATACAAAGAAAGATTTTAATATATCATAATTATGAATTACTTATGAATAACTTTTTTGATAATATAATTCATTGATTAAGTTCAAAATCAATAGACCTCATGAAGTAAAGTCTGGTATCGATATGTCTATCATATCACCTCGTTAATTGTTTCATGATTCAAAAAGATTTTGATCGTCCATAATCATGAATCTCAATGTGATTTGTGATCTCATTGTGACATTTCCATACAAATATTACAAAAAGTAGGGGATCCAACGCGGGCTTCCTGGGTTACAGACTATAGGTTAAAATCATTTTTTTTAAGGGAAAACCCTAATAGATTTCTACTATATATTATAATTTTTTTAATTATCCATTAAGAACAGCACATAGCACTTTTACATGAAAAAAAAAATCAATTATGTATTCAAATAAAGTTTTAAAATATATTAACTGCAATACTTTCGTATTATCCGCATGCCGCATGCCAACGAACTGGCCAAAGCTACTTTCAGCAGTATTTTTGAGTCTGAATATTTCAGTGTTTAAGCACGAAGTTCGATTACACATCTGTTAAATTTGTGTTTTATTTATATTATTTGATTTATTTAGTCATGAAGGTTTAATTTCGTTGTGGAATATTAGCTGGAAATAAATGCTGATCTTTTTGTATTGATTTAATAGCAAACGGATAAATATTTCGTAATCGGGCTTATGCTATATAGATTTTTTTTAAAATGTGCTTGAATATTTAAAGAAAGGTATAGAAAGATAGTAAATTGTGATACATTTTTTAAAAAAATTGCATTTGAAAGAACATTTTTTTCCTGTTTAATGGTGTAAAATTTAAAATTGTGCGATTTTTAGAATTAAAAAAAAAATTGCGGTAAAATTGAAATTTATTGGTAATGTGTTGCCACCGACAAATGCATGTGTTATTCTCGAACACCTTTCTGTTTTTATATGGATTTCATACATTAGTTACAAAATCATCAGTCCATCTGATCATGAATAGAGGACCGATGCAAATTAGTGCCTCAGTGATTGCAGTTATTTTCTCGCGACTGAAAAATAACTTTAATCGTCCAATAATTATGAACTCTGGTGTAACAACTCTATGAAGAAACTTTAAATAATGAGTTGTAAAATCATCAAGCCATGGACCAAAAATAATCAGTTATGAAAAATACCAATGAATAATGCACAGAAGGAGCACTTATCTTCGACCCTAACTCTTTCACTTGAAACAGAGACCAAAACAGCATTTCGTTTAATATTTAGTATCACATTATTTACGTTAATAAATGAGCACATGAGGAAAAAAAAATTCGTTATTCTAGCTTTCTGTTTACGATTATAGTAATATATATATATTGATTATTTATTGTCATACTTATTTTTAATTCTTTCCAATTTAGTTGAAAATTGTTGAAGATTTCGTTTTATGCGTCCGCCTGTCTATGTTTCTGTCTGCCTGGCTGTTTCTCCATGCAAAACTCTCATAAATATACTTGTTTTACCATGAGCTTGGAATATGTTGTAGAGTCTCAACAGAAAAGTTTTTTTAGGGAAAATTCGTTTGCAGTTTATTTTAATAAAGTTACGCTTTTTCTAATACCCTTTTTCTAATAAACTGCAAATAATGAGTTGTAAAATCATCAAGCCATGGGTCAAAAATATAATCCGATATGAAATATACCTGTGGAAATTAATTAGAAGGCCGACTTATCTTCGACCCAATCTTTCACTTGAAACAGAGAACAAAACAGCATATTGTTTAATATTTATTTTAACATTATTTACGTAAATACTTGAGCAGATGAGTAAAATAATTTTCGTTAGTCAAGCTTTTTGTTTACGATTATAGTAAAAAAATATAATAATTATTTATTGCCATACTTATTTTTTATTCGTTCGAATTTAGCTGAAAATTGTTAAGACTTCGTTTTGTGTGACCGCCTGTCTATTTGTCAGTCTACCTGGCTGTTTGTCCATGCGTAACTGGCATGATAAATATACTTGTTGCTTGCCATGAGCTTCCTATATGTTGTAAGGTTACCATAAGACATTCCCGACTGAAAATGGAATGTTCGTTTTGTTCGTTTACAGGAATACACAACAGAAAAGTTTTGGTTTATAAGGAAAATCCGTTTGCAGTCTATTTTAATGAAGTTACGCTATTCGAAACATACTGAAATTAATGTAAATACTTAAGGTGCAATACAACGCTCGTTCTGCAGATTATACAGTGAATTTATTATAAAAAAAATATTGATTAATTAAACGCTTTTTTAATATTTTAATTACTCATCCTTAAAGGTTTCATTTCTGCGCATTGCATTCTACGGAACGTATCACTTGTACTTGCCTGAAAATGCTTCCTTTTTACAGTGAAGTATAACTTTTCACAGTTAAAAGTAGAAAAAGTTCGTCAGAAATGCATTTTTTTTTTCTACGTAGCAGTTATATATTGTTAGCCGTCACTAATTTTCTGTAAAATCAATGGATTTTTTATACAATGTTACATTATGCTCCAGATAAAAAAAGGTTGGATGCAGAGCACCGACCTTTTTAAAATATGCAATACATAAGCCACCTTTGTAGTATAAGCTACTTTAGAATATACGCCACTATAGAGAATGTATCATATTAATATAAATGAAGAGAAATAACAATGGAATCAATAATAATTAATAATTCACTGATCTAAATAATTATGGGAAGAATAGAATGTACAAATTAGTATGAAAATTTGATTGCAACTATTAAATGTTTAAAATAAAACAAATGCAAACATGTACCTTATTATTTTTACTTAAAAGAGGAAACACACAATAGCATAATTTAAGTATAATATATTTTCCGCAACAGAAAGTTCCAGATTTAGGCAAACAAGGTATAATCAGTTTGTATAATGAAAGATTATAGTTCCCATATAATGTTATTAAGAAGTTTGTGTATGTTGATCACTTTAATAAATTTACAATAATATTTAACTGTATACTTCGGATTAAATCTAAATATTTGATATTTCTTACAGTTATAAAAACCTAAAAACACTTCTTATGCCGGAAATATTTCACAATAAATGTGTATATGTATTTAAGTAAGTTTTAACTGATTAGATTTAAGGTACAGTTTTTTTTTGTTAAAAGAAGTTGTTTCCCAAAACAACTTATAAATCTAAAGAATTAAACTAATTCGCATTTCATTGTCATTGTACATAGTTGCCAACTTCACGATTTTATTCATGACAATACTTTTAGGTAAAAATATTTGTCTTATTTAATTGTACAATTTCTATAATTTAATAAAACGAAAAATTTTGTAAAATTTTACTAGTATTAAAAAAATCGGGAGGTTGGCAACTATGATCGTATTTAAAAGTGAAATTTGTTAACATTGTTCCGAATTTCGATGGTGTTGGAAAGTTTTTCATATTCCATGCTTGATGCATGATTTTTCGTTTTTTTTTTTACTCTAAATGAATAAATATAACAGATTTACTATTTCTAATAGATGCATTTGTATGTATAAGAAACTAATTGTCTAAATAGGAATATTTTACACTTATTTAAGACGTTACAGATCATCTAAAAAGCGAAAGGAATGCTGGGAATCTGTGTTACAGAAATACAAATGACATAAATTCACCTCAGCGAAAGTGAATGTGTTAATTAATTAATTAATTTTCTTTAATTTTTAAGATTATTATTATTCTTTTGTAATTCCTACTTACAGTTATATTTGAGGATCTATTTTTCTTATACTTTAAATTACTTTCAGAATTTTTAGACTTTTGCACAGAACGTGATTTTAAAGTTTATAAAAAGGAAGTTCTGGGATTAAATAAAGCAAAGATTACTATTAGGAAATAGTGTAACCAAAATAAATAAATAAAATAAAAATAGATAAAATTTCTAAATATGTGTTAAAATTAAAAAAATTTTGAAAAAAAAATTATTACATACATTTTTTTTTCGAATAAAAAAAAAGAAAAAAATGCAGAAATAGACACACTTCTGCAAAAGAAATAAAATAAAAATAAAATAATAATAATAATAATAATGATAATAAAACTAATGCATAAATAAATAAACTTCTAATGAAAATGACTTAAAATTATGATATTAACCGGGGATCTCTAATACTGTTTAGAATCACGTCGTCACTAGTTTCTCGTAAATTTGAAGACGTGCAAGATTTTTCAGTTTAACGTCTTAATTATAGTTTTTTTTATTTTTTAATGAATTAAAAAGGTTTCTATAGTATGTTATTAAGCTATTTAAATTATGATCAACAATTCTTTTCATGAATTATTAAAAATATATATATATATATATATCAGCTTTATGTAACAGAAGAAATGAAACTGCTTGCATTAAAAAGGAAAAAATCAAATTGTTAATTATTACAATTATTTTTCTAGGTTACGAAATTTTGGAAATTATGGTATTGGAAAAAATGCTAAAAATTAAGAAAATTAAGAGCTAAATATATGAATAAATAAATAGTTTGAAACTCAAGCTGGGGACGGGACTTTCTAATTTAGCTTTGGTACTTATGCAAAGTAGAGCACATTGAGAGTGGTAGCGGTCCGAGTTGATTTTATTTAATAATATGTGACATATAAAATATGACATGAGAAATAATCATTAGCGTTAGGCATAAAAAATATCACTGGTCCTGTTTGCGAAAATAAAAGTGATATTTCAGGATTTTTTTTTTTCATGTACCTCTTTCTTTTAGAAAAAAAAAAAAAAAAAAAAAAAAAAAAAAAAAAAGAAGAAGAAGAAGAAGAATAATACAACATTAAAATTAAACGTTTTTTAATATTTTAATTATTGATTCTTAGATACATTCCTCTGCTTTGTATTGTATGCAACACATGGTTTTGTCATCGACAAAAAATGTTTTCCTTTTAACAGTCCAGCACAACATTTAACAGTTGAAATAAGAGATTTTTCGTTACAAATGCTTTTTTACCGAAAAATAAAGAGTTTTTCGGTCAGATAATTGAATTTCGTTAAACATTAAATTTTCTGGTACATTTCTATTATCCGGTCGACCACTTTTCATAACAAAAAATTATCGCCAAACTGTAAAATTAAACGCCAAAAATACAGTCCGATTTACTTGATGTCAGAAGCATTATACGTGTTTGTTACGTCATCAAGTGGTTTTTAATTCGAGATTTGCGTCTATTTTTCATTATGTTTTACTGATTTATTAGTTATTTCATTAATTAAAATAACAATTGTGTCCTTAAATTCATGTATTTTATTTATTTATTTATTTTGATATTCCAATGGCAACGTTCTCCCGTTTATTTGGCGTTACAGTTTGGCGATAGTTTTTTGTTATGAAAAGTGGTCGACGGGATAATAGAGAAGTACCAATTTTTTTATTTTTAATCTGAGAAAGAAACAATAATCATGGATTTAATTAATTTTGCAATATGCGGTGCAACCAAAATAATTTTGATTAAATCAGTACAGATATCGCAGACGCACCTGGGTTATTTTTTGGCACCTAAATGACGATTTTTGCTTTGTATGGCAACCTGGTGTTTTATAATAAATTTGAATATGTGTGTAAATAAATAAAATAAAATAGGTACTTTTATGTTAGCTGGGCGTCAAGGATAACTCTCCAAATCTTGTTTCAATTGGAATAATTTAAATTGCAACATTTTACGTGAGATTTGTTATTCATATTGATATGTTTACGTTTAGATATTTTATTATGATTATATTCTAACTAATTAAGTTTTTTTTTAAAGATTTTATACTACAATGTTAAAATATTACCTAGTTGATATTAGTTAATGTCAAAAGATTGGCGAACCACAGGGTTCAGAGAAAAAACTCTATGCCCTCAAAAGTGGGAGTTGTCAACTTTATGACGTCATAAGCAGAAGTAAATGTTTAATTGAAAATTACAGCTAATTAATTAAATTTTCGAACAAACAAATGCACGATAACAAATCTGTGTCCTAATATCTTTCATTTAAAAAAAGAATGGTGTAATTTGATGCAGTAGTTTGTTCTAACGGATTGTCGAAAGAAATCGCTTAGCGTTTTAAATATATAGATGGATATAATTTAAATATCTAAAATTTAGTTTAAAATATTTAAGAGTTAATTATGACTGGTATTAAATTCCTTATGCTCATTTTCTTTCATTTTCTTTTACCAAAGAGCAGGTTAAATTTACTTTATTTATTATAGCTTTTTTTTTATATAAAAACAAAGAAATTCTCAATACTTTGTAGAAGCAAACTAAAATCCTTAAAAATTAACTTAATAATTACTTTTAAAAACACATCAAGAATTTAAATTTACTTTTTTTTTTTTTTTTTTTTTTTTGATAAAAACAAATTAATTGGAATTATAATACTAGTAAATAAATCTTAACAAGAATTAGGCATTTAGTAATTATTTGCTCTAACTATTTAAATATTAAAAAAAATCTCATTATTTTCTTAGAAGCAAAATTAAGTTTAAGTAGATAAGAAAAAGGAGAATGAATTTCTACAATATAAACAAACAGATAAGAGACAGATTATCAACAGCAACTTGAGTTAATTAGCTTATTAATAACTTTTCTAATTAAATCTAATTAAATAATTTATCTGAACTTGTAAATGTAAGATAGGTTTGTTTGAGGACAGGTAATTTAATTACATACATCTGTATTAAAATCTTATTGTAAAAATAGTAACAATAAAAAGTATTGAATCAATAAAAAGGAAAATATTTACCAAAGATTCACTGGCAGATTCAGCATACACAATACTGGAGCTTACCAGACATTAGGTAATATTGTCCCACAGTTGGCAGTCTATTTTATATACAAGGAACCCATATCGATGATATTGTGGATGAAATTATATTCGCTGTATAGCGTCTTTTTCTTTAAAGGCATAAGGGATTACGTGGCTGACTATACTTTCTTGCTTCATTCATCTTAGTTAGTGGTGGGTCTCTACGCTAGGTGCAGGAATTCACAGATATCATCTGAAAAGGGTTGGGGACACTTTTTCCATTCTTTCCTCACATCTTTGGCGGCTGCCATAATGAAAAATGCAACATACTGTCACTGTAAAGCTGCGGTCTTTTAGGTGACAACTCCAGGTTTAAATATTAAAAGTGATGATTCCAAGTTTAAATATTAAAAGGTGAATATTAATTTTAAGAAAATGTTCTTAAACACCCCAACATTCGGTGAGAAATCTTGATTCAAATACAGATTCACAATATCATATCACTGACAGCATCATATTTCGAAAAATCGACTTCTACTTGTAAGTCACCAGTCATTGTAAGTGGACTTACCATCTCTTCGGTTAGCATTCGAATGAATGTCTACAACTGTTATCCCATAAGAAAACCATCGGGGGAAGAGGGCGCAAGCCCTCCCCGAGACTAAAGTGCTCTACGCTACTAAACAGTACACCGCTACATTCTCACAAGCCAAGCAAAACAACTCCCTCCGAATATTTCCATGTAAAACTATGCAGCTGCACAGGGCTGTAGCTAGAAGCAAACGATAGGGGGTGCTCAAGAAAATGTAGGGGGGGGGGGGGCTCATACTATTTCTCTCTCTCTGACACATGCACGCACAACACACAGATATATATGATCAAAGTATGTATATAAAAGTAAATTAGTGCATTTAGGTAGATTTTGTAAGAAATACTACCTATTACATTCTCCCCTATGTTGGAATTTCTGGAAAATTTTTGCAAATCTATGCCGATTATGACTCCCAGAACCGAAAACCACCCCCAGTTCAAAACTTTTATCTATCTATCTATATCACTTTTTTATGGACACGATAACTTCAATAATTCTGCACAAATCTCTTCCAAACTAATACATAAAATCAAGGTGCATAAAATCTCGGTCAAGTTCGTTAATGGGCAAAATCGAACCAAGGGGGGGAGGGAGAGATAGGAGTTTAAGAAGAAAAAAATTCATAACTTTGTCAATTCACAAGATATTAAATCCGCTTAAATTTATTATAAATTCTCTTAATAATATCTACAAGTTTTTTATAAGACCAACCCTTACAGCAAAAATAAAAATTACAAACAAAGAAATCCATTCCAGCTTCGCCAACAGACACAGGTAGTTTTTGAAGTGGGCGGTCCCAACTGCCGAATCATGGCAAAAAGGTCATTTCTTCTGCAATTCCCAATAAACAGGCGCCCCACGGTCTGCGTCTTCAAAATTTACTTGTGCCTGTAGGCCAAGCTGTCTGGGATTTTTTCATATTGTACGCACTGTGTTTCTTATTAAACTGTTTATAATAACTTTATTTCATTCTAAGAAAAGTAAAAGCTGCAGACAGGGATGTAATGAAGGATATACGGTGGATATGCCGTATATTTTCTGGATTATTTTAAGGAATACCGTATACCCACATCTCAAAACCACTATAGCATATACTCTTTAGGTCATAAGCTCATTAGCATATACTCTCTCCGGCTACAGCGTATGCCCTCTGGTTTTTTTACAACTACATCACTGGCTGCGGAATGAAAATTTTCAGTGTAAAATTATACTAGTGAAATAATAAGTGATGATGTCAAAAAGTAAATAAAAATCTCAATGTTCAAAAGAGTTGCAACCTTTAATTTTTTTCTGAATATTCCCTGCCCTTAGAGATTCTAAAGTTATGTTTTTATATGAAGAAATACATTAGAAAAATCAAGGATGTATTTTGCATTTTAAAATTATTCAAGATGCTACAACTACTTGTATTTAAATTGGCTATTAGCTTTTTTCATTAGTATCATTTATAATAAATTAAGGATCTTATATATATTTAAACTAGGATGATTCACATAGGAAACATAATATTTATCATAAGCATCATATTTACCATCAATCTCATTAGAATAACTTTTTTTTTATGCTAATAATGGAAAACGCTGCAAAATGAAAAATTTCAGTATATAACTAATGCAAAAGTCAATGCTTGCATCAGCAAAAGGTTGTTAATTCTAAGTATGTGCAGATAGGATGCGCACATATTGAAGCACTTATTTGCAGTTTTTAAGCAAATACTACAATTTAATTTATGCAAAAGTGTAAATAAAACCCAAAACTAAGTTTAATTTTTGAACAGAACTTCATTTGGATTTTTGAAACAATTTCATTTGGTGACCTTGGCCACTTTCCCAGGGGGGCTCAAAATTTTTCAGGGGGTGCTGAGCCCCCCCTGGCACCCCTCTAGCTACGGCCCTGGAGCTGCTTCTCCCCGCGGGTCAAGCCTACTTTCCCAGAAGGGGTGTTGGTATGTATGCAGGTGTCGCCTCCGTTTTCCACGAAGAAATAAAACTACTGATTGAGCGACCACCCACCAAACCTTATGTGCTACGTGAAAGTTTTTTTACGTACACAGAATAATTGGGCTCGTAAAACAGTCATAAAACTTTCTAACAATACGTTCTATTTTACGTCGCATGGGAAAGTTGCCTTTTATTATTAAAGTGCCTGAGCGTTGAAAATATTCCCAGGGTAAAAGGACCACACGTGTGTGAATTGACTCATAGGGATTATATAAAAATTAGGAATTTAAGTAAAAAGGACAATGAATTTGTTTTAGCTTTGATATTTAAGAAGAAGAGGTATTTTAACTCCTTTATTAAAGAACAAATGTTAAAAAAATCCCTGACGGCTCGGCCTACAGGCACAGGTAGATTTCGAAGACGCAGACCGTGGGGCGCCTGTTTGTCGAGAATTGCGGAAGAAATGATCTTTTTGCGATGATGCTGCAGTTTGAACCGCCTACTTCGAAACCAAACTTGTTTGCAGGCGGAGCCAGCAAGGAACTTTTTTTTTTTTTTTTTTTTTTTTTTGCTATAAGAGTTGGTCCTATAAAAAACATGTCAATATAAAAGTTTTAGATAATATTAAGAGGATTTATAATAAATTTAAGCGAATTTGAAATCTTGGGAATTGACGAAGTTATGAATTTTATTCTTCTAAACCCCCCCCTCCCTTAAGGCAATTTTTAATTATATCAAAAATCTGTCATACATAAGTTTTTGGCCCTGTTCCTAGAAGTAATAATAACTTTAAACGGATTCGATACGTATCATAATGAAGAAATTATGGGTTTTTTTTCTGTTTTCACAAAAAGCCCCCCCCCCCCCCCCCTTAGTTCGATTTTGCCCATTAACGAACTTGACCGAGATTTTATGCCCCTTGATTTTATGTATCAGTTTCGAAAAGATGCGGGAGTTGGAACCGCCTACTTCGAAAAATAACTTGTTTGCAGGCGGAGCCGGCAGGGATTTTTTTGTTTTTAATTTTTTTTTGCTATAACGGTTGGTCCTATAAAAAACTTGTCAATATAAAAGTTTTAGATAATACTAAGAGGATTAATAATAAATTTACGCGTATTTGATATCTTGTGAATTGACGAAGCTATGATTTTTTTCTTCTAAACATCCCCTTTCCCCCCCTTGGGGCCATTTTTAATTATATCAAAAATCTGTCATACATAAATTTTCGGCCCTTTTCCTAGAAGTAATAATAACTTTAAACGGATTCGATACGTATAATAATAAAGAAATTATGAGGGTTTTTCTGTTTTCACAAAGAGCCCCCCCCCCCCTTGGTCCGATTCTGCCCATTAACGAACTTGACCGAGATTTTATGACCCTTGATTTTATGTATCAGTTTGGAAGAGATTTATACAGAATTTTTCCAGTTATCGTGGTCAGAAAAAAGCGACATAGATAGATAGATAGATAGATAGATAGATAAACTTTTGAACTGGGGGTGGTTTTGGGTTCTGGGAGTCATGATCGGCGTTGATCTACAAAAATTTTTCAAAATTTCCAACTTAGGTGAGAATGTAATAGGTAGTATTTCTTACGAAATCTACCTAAAAACAGCAGAGAAAAGGGGTTTTTATGAATAGTAAAACTTATATAAAATAAAATGAAGAAAATATTAAATAAATGAAAAGCAGTAAAAGTGTTAAAAAGAGGACGGTGGGATACAGCTGTCTTAAGGACAGAAAATACGGAAAATTTAAAATAAATGAAAAAACCACCCTAACATTTATTTATGAAGGTTTAATTTTGTTATGGAGTATTAGCTGGAAACAAATGCTGTTCTTTTTGTATTGTTTTAATTGGAAACGGATTAATATTTCGTAATCGAACTTATGCTACATAGATTTTTTTTTAAACGTGCTTGAATTTTCTATAAAAAGTATAGAATGTCAGTAAATTAAGATATATTTTTCAAATAATTGTTTTAATTGCAAACGGATCAATATTTCATAATCGAGCTTATGCTATATAGATTTTCTTTTTAAATACGCTTGAATTTTCATAGAAAACACAGAAAGCCAGTAAATTTAGATACATTTAAAAATAATTTCCACTTGAATGAACATTTTTCTTTCTGTTTAATGGTGTAAATTTTGAAATTGTGCGATGTTTAGAATATAAAAAAGGAGTTTGCAGTAAAATTAAAATTCATTGGTAATGTGTTGCCACCATCAATATATCGCCTGTGATATTCACGGACACTTTTCTGTTTTTATATGGATTTCATACATTAGTTACAAAATCATCAGTGCTTCTGATCATGAATAGATAACCGATGATAATTAGTGCCACAATGATTTCAGTTATTTTCTCGCGACCGAAAAATAATTTTAATCGTCCAATAATTATGAACTGTGGTGCGACAACTCTGTGAATAAACTGCAAATAAAGAGTTGTAAAATCATCAAGCCATGGGTAAAAAAAATTATCAGATATGAAGTATATCTGTGGATATTAATTAGAAGGACAACTTATATTCGACCCAATATCTCTTTCACTTGAAACAGAGACTAAAACAGCATATTGTTTAATATTTACTATCACATTATTTACGTTAATACTTGAGCACGTGAGTAAAATAATTTTATTTATTCAAGCTTTTTGTTTACGATTATAGTAAAAAAAATTTGATTATATATTGTCATACTTCTTTTTTATTTTTTCGAATTTATTTGGAAATTGTTGAAGACTTCATTTTGTGTGACCGCCTGTCTATTTGTCTGTCTGTGCATAACTCGCATAAATATACTTGGTTTACCATGAGCTTCCTATATGGTGAAAGGTTATTATAAAACATTCCCTACTGAAAATCGAATGTGTAGCATTTAGTTCGTTTACAGGAACACACGACAGAAAACTTTTCGTTTATAGGGAAAATCCGTTTTCAGTGTATTTTAATAAAGTTACATTGTTCGAAACATAATAAAATTGATGTAAATACTTCAGGTGCAATACAACACTCGTTCAGCAGATTATACAGTGAATGCCATTTATTATAATAAAACAAAGCAAATTGATCTAATTAAACGCTTTTTTTTATATTTTAATTACTGATCCTTAAAGGTTTCATTTCTCTGCATTACATTCTAAGTAACGTATCACTTGTACTTGACACGAGGCTAACGAAAAAGAAAGGCTACCGCGGTGCTTTACGCGTATCTTTTTTTACAGACCGCCGGCGTCACGTGATGCGAGAATGCACCAATGAAGGTGTACGAAAAGAGTATCACGTCACTCTAGCGGTCTGTAAAAAAAGATAAGTGGAATGCACCGCGGTAGCCTGTCGTTTTCGTTAGCCTCGACTTGACAGAAAATGCTCCTTTTTTCACAGTCAAGTATAACATTTCACTGTTAAAATAAGAAAAAGTTCGTCAGAAATGCAGTTTTTTAAAAAGTAGCAGTTATATATTGTTAGCCGTCACTGTTCTTCTGTAAAATCAACAGCTTTGTTATACAATGATACATTACAGTCCAGATTAAAAAAAGTTTGGATGAGAGCTCCTTTAAAATATACAATACATAAGCCACCTTAGTAGAATATGCCACTTTAAAATATACGCCACTTCAGAGAATGTATCATCATAATATAAATTAAGAGAATTAACAATGGAATCAATAATATTTAATATGTCACTGATCTAAATATTTATGGGAAGAATAGAATGTATAAGTTTGTATGAAAATTAGAGTGCAAAGATTAAATGATTAAAAATATACAAATGCAAACAAATACGTTATTATTTTTTCTTAAAAGATGAAAGAAACAATAGCATCATTTGAGTATAATAAGTTTTCCGCAACTTAAAGTTCCAGATTTAGCCAAACAAGGGTTTAATCAGGTTGTATAGTGAAAGATTACAGTTCCCATATAGTATTATTAAGAAAAGACATTTCTTCCATACATAAATATCTAAAAACAGTGCTCAAGCCGGAAATATTTCGCAGTAAATATTTAAATGTATTTAAAAAGGCCTTACGAGGCTGTTGTGACCAATCCGGCAATACTCAAAGTTCCGGAAATACTCAAAATCAAAATTCAACCAAAAACAAAATTCATCCTTTTTTTTATCGAAATTAAAGGCCACTGGCATGACTTGCTGCCAAAATAAATGAAATAAATGAAGTTAAACCCCTAATTAAATTGGACGGTGAACTTTTAAAAGTTCACTGCAAAAATGACAACGACTTCAGAAAAACTCAAAATTATCTTGATACTAATAGTATCGCGTATACTACTCTCAGCCCTGCTGAAAAACGCCCCCGTAAGGTATGTATTAGAGGCATTCCTCCATACACTGACTCTAATATAATTATCGAAGCACTTAAAAAACATAACTTCACTGCAAACAGAGCAGCAATGTTAAAAAATAGAAAAACTGGCGATCCCATGCCCATATATCTTATTAATCTTCTCCCCAGAGACAACTTCGACGATATATACAAAATAAATGAAATATGCAACCTAAGCGTCACTGTTGAGCGTTTTAAAGGCTCAAAAAATGTTAAACAGTGCCATCGCTGTCAGGGTTTTGGACACGCGTCCGAAATCTGTAACTTTCCCCCAAAATGTGTTAAATGCGCTGGTCCGCATCTCAGCCCTGAATGCCCCAAAATTGGAAAAATAACCCCAACATGTGCTAACTGCGCTGGCCCACACCTCGCTACGTATAGAGGCTGTCCTAAAACCCCTCAAATTGCCCGAAAAAATCAATCAACTAGGCCCAACCGTAAGGAACCTAACCCAAAAAATGAAGTTAAGATTATGACTGACATTCTTGCCAGCTTTAATTACACTAAAAATACTGCAAATTCTCCTACCACTATCAACACCAATACTGCCCCTGCAGCTAACACTAGCTCGGATCCGGACACTACACCCCAAATCTCTTCCACTAATCCTACTGACCTACAGAACCTGTCTTCTAACACTCATTCTTCACCTACTAACAGTGTTCCAAACACTAGCTTTACCTCAGAATTTTCTGAAATTTTCAAAACCTTTCAAGAAATGAAAGAAATTCTCAAATTTAACAAATTTATACAATGCTTTAAGAACATCTCTAAAAAGACTAAAAACTGTACTAATCCATTTGAGAAAATGTTCATTATTATGAACGAATTCGACAGTCTTGCCTCGGAATTTAACAAACCCAACTATGAATAATTCCACTAACCTCTCTTCTCTTATCATACTAACCTGGAATTGCAATTCTATCCAATTTAAATTTAATGGATTCAAAATTTTTATCCTCGATCATCCACATATTGACATTATTTTTCTTCAAGAAACCCGTAACCCTACCTTCAATATTAACATCCCTGGGTATAGGCTTCACTACACACCACGCACCGCTGACCCCAGATGGGGCGGCACTGCCATATACATTAAAAACCACTTACCACACTATATTAATCAAAATTCCACTATTCCTAAAATTGATTTCACCAATATTGTCTTACAACTTCCACATATTAATATTAACTTAGCTTCCATTTATATACATCCTTCTGGTACTTTCCCAGTTAACGATCTCACTAACCTTATTTCACAACATACACATTGCTTCTTTGCTGGAAACTTTAACGCCAAAAGCAGACGTTGGAACTGCCATGGTAACTCCCATAGAGGTACCTCACTGCATAATCTCATTCAACACCTTAATCTTAGCCTTCATGCTCCAACCACACCAACACATATAAGTACTAGACCTAATACCCACAACTCCATAATTGACTTTGCTATCACTAAAAACCTTCCCTATCCTATTACTACTACTGTACTTAACGAATTTAGCTCTGACCATCTTCCTGTCTGTTTCAAAATTGATCTCATAAATCCTCTCTCCCCACCTCCTTCCATGGCCATTGACTGGACAAAATTTACCAATTTTCTCAATAACAATAACTTAAATCTTCCAGAAATCAATAATACTGCTGATATTGATATTGCTGTTGACAACTTTAATTCTCACATAACTAATGCTCTAAACCACTCCACCATCAAATACTTCAAAAGCAACAACTCCTTCACTCCTCCTCCTTATATTTATAACCTCTGTAAACAACGCAATCGTCTTCGGCGTCTTTTTCAAAACTCTAGAGACCCCACCCTTAAACCCCTCATCAATAGACTTAATAATAGTATCAAAAATAGCATCTTCAAAGAAAAACAAAAAAGTTGGTCACATTTTCTCAATAATATTGCTAGCGAGGATAATTCTCTCTGGCTTCTTAAACGTAAAATCAATAACAACCATACCCCCATCCCCCCCCCCTTTCGACCAATAACAGCACTGCTTACACTGACAAGGATAAAGCCGAATTCCTGGCCAGAGCTTACTCTAACCAATTCTCTCCAAATTCCACCCTCGCTAGCCATAATCATATCACCCACGTCAGCGATACTGTTCACAGATTCCTGGCACAACCCCCTGATGAACCCCCCACTGAAATTCAACCAATTATTATCCACAAAATTATTTCTAAACTCAAAAAACGTAAAGCCCCTGGGTACGACAAAATTCCTAATACGGCTCTTAAAAACCTACCTCCTAACTATATCATCTACATTACGAAACTTACTAACTCCATTTTCAAATTTAACTATTTTCCGAAAATTTCTATAATCTCTCCTATCCCCAAACCTGGTGCTAACCTTTCTGACCCAGTAAACTATAGACCTATCTCCCTTCTTCCTTCACTCAGCAAAGTTGTCGAACGCGTCATTTGGTCGCAACTCCAGAACCACATTCAACTTAACAACACTCTTATGCCTGAGCAATTTGGCTTTCGCCCAAAACATTCAACAACACACCAACTACTTCGAATGGTCGAATTTCTCAGCGAAAAGCTAAACTCGAAGATTCCTGCTGCTGCCATTTTTCTTGACGTCGCTAAGGCATTTGACAAAGTCTGGCATGTGGGCCTTATATACAAACTAATTAGGCTTAAATTCCCTGCTAGACTTATACACCTTATTTTCTCTTACCTTAGCGATCGCATTTTTCGCGTCCGCATTAACAACATTCTTTCTAGCATTTTCCGTATCTTAGCAGGCATCCTCCAAGGGAGCGTCATCGGACCCTTGTTATTCAACATATACTTTAACGACATTCCTCGTTCACTTAACACCCACTTTGCACTGTATGCGGACGACACTACAATCTACGCTTACGCTCATCACCCATACACACTTTACAGGTATCTACAGACTCACATTGATGCCTTCTTAGACTGGTGCGACCTTTGGCGCATTAAAATCAATGAAAACAAAACTGCTGCTGTTTATTTCTCTAGAAAACTAACATATCCCAATAGAATAACCATTAATAATACCACTATTCCTTGGACTAATGAAGCAAAGTACCTGGGGGTCACCCTTGACCAAAGACTTTCTTTCAAAAAACATATCCTCACCATCAGGGGGAAAGTCGCTGGAGCTATGATTGCACTAAAACCTCTTCTTAATAGTAAAACACTGGCTAACCATAACAAACTTCTCCTTTATAATTCCTGCATTTTACCAATTATCACCTATGCCTGTCCGGTCTGGGGCTATATCTGCAAATCCTCCATGAAAAACCTCAGCCAGCTTCATAACAAAAATCTGCGTACTGTCAGAAATGCCTCTCGCTATCTCCGTAATAGCACTGTTCGCAGAGACCTCAAAACTACCACATTAAATAAAAGAATCAACCACCTTGCCAAAAAATTTTATGAAAAATTATATGACCTCCCTAATGATATAATCGCAGAATTGCCGGATTATGGCGCATTCGAACCACATCACCGCAAGCGTCCAAAATATTCTTGCATTATTGATTATGAGCATTAGTGCTCACCATTCTGCAATTTTCTCTCTCTTACTTTTATATAAATTTGTCATTTCCTATTTAAACTTATTCCTATGCTATACAAAATAATATTAAAATTTTAATATAAATAAAAAAAATTGTAAAAAATAAATTTGTTTGTTCTTCTTAAGTGCTATTTTTGTTAAAGCTTAGCTTTGCCTGCCTTTTCCACCTGGCATTTATGTACTGTTTTTGAACATGTTCCGAACCCTTTTTTACACATTTTCAACTTTTTTCAGTAGTTAATTTTAACTGCAGCTATACCATTTTACTTTTTTCCATTTATTAGACTCTTTCCGTAATCTCTATAGCTTTACTTTTTTATTCCCTTTGTTTAATTTTTCTTCTATTTTTAATTGTTCTTTCTTATGTAGTTAATACTACATTTAACTTCTCCCAACGGCTCAATATTTACAAGACAGGTTACTCACAAATAGACTGGGCGTAAAGTTGATCGCAACTCGGAAGCCCCTTAACCGACATCAACTGTTCGGCAACTGTTCGAGGCTGTGTATTTACAATAAATCTTTTTTTTTTTTTTCGAGAGGAGTTGTTTCCCAAAACAACTTATAAATGTAAAGAATAAAACTCACTCAAACATTAGTTTTGTTGTTAAAAGCTCCTTATTTAGGTGTCGCGTTTCATTGTCATCGAAGATAGTTATAAACTTTCCGATTTTTTTCATGACAATAATTTTAGGAATAAATATTTGTCTTATTTAATCGTACAATTTCTGCAATTTAATAAAACGAAAAATTTTGTAAGATTTTACTAGTATTCAAAATATCGGGAAGTTGGCAACTATGATCGTATTTAAAAGTGAAATTCGTTAACATTGTTCCAATTTTCGATGGTGTTGTTAAGTCTTTCATATTCCAAGCTTGATGCATTATTTTTCGTTTTTTTTTTTTTACTCTAAATGAATAAATATAACAGATTTACTATTTCTAATAGATGCATTTGTATGTATAGGAAAGTTACTTGAACTTGAACTTGTGATACGTTCAATGGGCTTCCAAGTTGCGAAGCAACTGCACACCCTGGCTTTGAGTAGGTGTATATCAAATCCTGAGAGAGCCATAAGAAATATCTAGCCGTAGTCTAATTGACTACATAAAAATAGGATAGTGTTAAGTATATCAATAAAATAATTAAAATTTACTAGTTAAAGTATAAAAGTAAAAATAGTTCATAGTTAAAAAAAAATAAAAAAAATAATGCCAGACGAGGTAAAGTAAAGATGTTAGGAGAGGTTTAAGAGAAAAGTCAATTTTATTTTATTTAATAAAACAACATATAATAAAAATTTTGTCTAAATAGGAATATTTTACACTTATTTAAGACATTACAGATTATCTAAAATGCGAAAGGAATGTTTGGAAGCTGTGTTACAGAAATACAAATGACATAAATTCACCTCGGCGAAAGTGAATGTGTTAATTAATTAATTAATTAATTAACTTTAATTTTTAAGATTATTATTATTGTTTTCTAATTCCTAAATACAGTTATCTTTGAGAATCTATGTTTCTTATACTTTAATTTTCTTTCAGAATTTTCAGACTTTTGAATGAATAGAACTTGATTTTAAAGTTTATAAAAAGGAAGTTCTGGGATTAAATAAAGCAATGATTACTATTAGGAAATAGTGTAACCAAAATAAATCTACCCTATATATATAAAATCCTAATGAAACGAATTTGTGAAACGATTTTATGAAACGAATTTATGAAACGATTTTATGAAACGACTGGTTAAACGACTGATTATGTTTCAGGGCTATTTTTAATAAAATATTAAAAGCTTGATGGTGAAATTAATACCAATTGTCCATAAAAATCCGCGGATGTCAAAACTGGTAATAGAATTTTGAAATTGGAATTAGTTTTCGAGATATTAATTTTTTTCTAATTTTAATGACATTTCTGTAATGATGGCAACTAATTACTCAGTTTTTTTGTGACAAAAAAGGGAAAAAAATTGAAAAGGATCCCGATAGGGATTATTGATTTCTTTTTATCTACCCTATATATATAAAATCCTAATAAAATGAATTTCTGAAACGATTTTATGAAACGAATTTATGAAACGATTTTATGAAACGACTGATTATGTTTCAGGGCTATTTTTAATAAAATATTAAACGCTTGATGGTGAAATTAATACCAATTGTCCATAAAAATCCGCGAATGTCAAAACTGGTAATAGAATTTTGAAATTGGAATTAGTTTTCGAGATATTAATTTTTTTCTAATTTTAATGACATTTCTGTAATGATGGCAACTAATTACTCAGTTTTTTTGTGACAAAAAAGGGAAAAAATTGAAAAGGATCCCGATAGGGATTATTGATTTCTTTTTATTCGTCATTTTCAAATTGAAATTGAATTTATCTTTTATTTCAATCGATAATGAAGACAAAATTGTGATTAAATTATGTTTTTCAGGAAAATTTGAAAAAAAAAAAATCACATTTCTATCGTCAGGATTCAATCGTCTGTCAGCATTTAATTTAATTTATAAACTGAAAATATTTTGAATAAATTCGTCCAAATGACGTCATTTATGTAAAAGCCGAGGCTAACGAAAAAGAAAGGCTACCGCGGTGCTTTACGCGTATCTTTTTTTACAGACTGTCAGAGCCACGTGATGCTCCAATGGACCAGTGCAGGTGCACGAATAGAGCATCACGTCACTCTAGCGGTCTGTAAAAAAAGATAAGTGGAATACACCGCGGTAGCCTGTCTTTTTCGCTAGCCTCGTGTAAAAGCAAAAGAAAGGGGGGAAAAGGAATTAATAGTAATTATTATTTATTGATATCATTTTGTTATTTTTTTGTAAAATTTAATTAAACGAATTTATAAAATTACTAATTCGGATATTTGAAACGAATATATAAAATAATAATTGTCCAACTGAACGGAAGGAGAATAAAAAAAAAAAAACGTCAAGACACTTATAATTGAAAAGCACCAAAAGTTCATTGGTTTTTTTTTTTTTTTTTCATAACTTTTGGCAACAAATCTATGTATATTAACGAATCTATCCCTTTTTGAAACTCGAATTACGCCAAAACTAAAAGCAAAGAATCCTATACTGGAAAAGAACCCGATTTTCTTATGGACAATATTCAAGTGACATAACATGGTGTAAAATTATCGCGGATAGCAAATTTGTTTAAATATCTCATCAATTAATGCCGAATAAATGCAGGCATGCATGCACAAAATATTTAATTAATTTTGTATGATAAATAATTATTAGAAAATTCGTATATACATATTAATTGAAATAAATAATTTACATATTTAAAATAACATGAAAATATGCATGATGGTGCATTAAAATAGAGAGAAAATTAAAACCTGTTACTGATAATGTCTATAACATAGTACTTTTCAATATCGTGGTTCTTAATGTTATTCACAAGCAGATGGAATTTTTCTCATCCTTAAACGCAAAGGAAGAATAGAATACAGATCGTTGTTATAAAAGTCCCAGAGGTAGCCACAATTTAAACCTAACCATTTTAAACAAGCTGGTTTTGTAATTGATTTGATTGTAATTGATTGATTTGATTGTTTTGTAATTGATTGCTGGTACTGTAATTGATTTTACTTATCAATCCCGAAAAAAGTCGTCAGTTGTCGCAACAGCTATGTATGAGGCCATGATAATAAAAAAATGCCCCATTAAAACGTTAAAAGCATGGCAACCCAATTACAAATTTACCAATATTTTTAAAATAAAGCACGCTGTCATGTTTTTAGAGGCCTCGAAGTCTGAGCGGGGGTTGGCCCCTAGTAAATAAAATAAAAATAGATAAAATTTCTAAATATGTGTTAAAATTAAAAAATTTTTGAAAAAAAAAAATATATTACATATTATAAAATATATTAAAATACATAAAATACATAAAAAAAAACAGTAAAAAAAATTTAAAAAAGGAAAAGTAATAAAATAAAAATAATATACTACTACTAATAATAATAATAAAACTAATGCACAGATAAATAAATTTATAATGACAATGACTTAAAATTATGATATTTACCGAGGATCATTATTACTGTTTAGAATCACCTCGTCACAAGTCCCTCGTAAATTTGAAGACGTGCCATATTTTTCAGTTTAAGTTCTTAATTATAGTTTATTTTATTTTTTAATTAATTAAAAAGTTTCTACAGTATGTTATTAAGCTATTTAAATCATTATCTACAATTATTTTCATTAATTATTTTTAAAAAAAATTCAGTTTCATCTAAGAAAAGAAAATGAAACTGCTTACACTAAAATGAAAAAAAAAAAATCAAATTCATTTTTATTATATTTATTTTTCTAAGTTATAAAAGTTTTGGAAATTATGGTATTAGAAAAATTGCTGAAAATAAGAAAATTGCGAGCTAATTAAATAATAATAATAATAAAAAAATTACTTTGAAACTCAAGCTAAGGGGACGGGACTTTCTAATTAAACTTTGGTACTTATGCAAAGTAGAGCACATCTAGAGTGGTAGCGGTCCGAGTTGATTTTAAGTAATTATATGTGACATTGAAAATATCACATGAGAAATAATCATTTGCGTTAGGCAGAAAAATGTATCACCAGTCCTGTTTGCGAAAATGAAAGAGATATTTCAGGCTTTTTTTCAGGCATCTCTTTCTTTTAGATTAAACAAAAGGATACAAATTTAAAATTAAACGTTTTTAAATACTTTAATTATTGATCCGTGGATACATTATACATACCTCTGCTTTGCATTGTGCGCAACACATGGTTTAGTGCTCGCCAAAAAATCTTTTCTTTTTATCAGTCCAGTACAACGTTTTACAGTTGAAATAAGAGAAATTTCCTTACAAATGCTTGTTTTTTTTTTCCAAAAAGTAAACAGTTTTTGTTGTTGTTGTTGTTGTTGTTGTTGTTGTTGTCAGTAGTCAGTAATTTTCTGTAAAATCAGTAATTTAACAGTTGAAATAATAGCTTAGCTCCGAAACTTCAAATATGTATTTGGTAGAAGATAATTAACTATGTAATCATTAATAATTAATAAGCTACTGAACTAAACAATTAAGGAAGTAACAGAATGTATAAACTACTATAACATTTAGCATCAAACTATTAAATGTTAAGTTATATACAAGCTTAAGAAATACGATATTTTTAGGAATATATTTATAAAATTACTAGTTTATTCATAACAACTTATTAAACCGAAGGTAGAAACAGAAGTTAAGTAAAATACTTAAATGTTGTCAAATAAAGAAACTATCTAATCTTATGCAGTGTTGATTTTCTGAAAAAAAAAAAAAAAAAAAAGAAAATATCGGAATGATATTTTTTCCTTTAATATCTAATCTATCCTACTTAATATCTAATCTTTTAAACGTTTTTCAATATTTAAATTATTGATTCTTGGATACATTCCCCTGCTTTGCATTGTATGCAACACATGGTTTTGTCCTCGACAAAAAGTGTTTTCTTTTTAACAGTCTAGTACAACATTTGACAATTGAAATAAGAGAAATTTCGTTACAAATGCTTTTTTCCCGAAAAGTAAACAATTTTTGCTATTCAGCAGTCAGTAATTTTCTGTAAAATCAGCAGTATTTTTTATACAATGATACATTAAATTTCAGATTAAAATAAGGTTGGTGTCAGAGCTTAGTCCGCCCACTTCAAATATGTATTTGGATGAAGAGAGTTAACTATGTAATCATTAACATTTAATAAGCTACAGACCTAAACAATTAAGGAAGTAACAGAATGTATAAACCACTATAACATTTAGCACCAAACTATTAAATGTTAAGTTACATAATCTTATATACAAGCTTAAGAAACATATTTTTTTTTAGGAATATATTTATAAAATTGCTAGTTTATTCATAACAACGTATTAAACCGAAGAAGTCAAGTAAAATACGTAAATGTTGTCAAAAATCATATGCAGTGTTGATTTATCCGAACTAAAAAAATATGAAAATATCGGAATGATATTTTCTCTTTCATATTTTCCTTCCTCATTTTGATGACTCGCTCAAGCATAATGTCGAACGCATCGGCTCACCACGGTTATCTGATTGATTGCAGTTGAATTGCTACGAATGAGGTACAGACTAGGAATCAGATAGCTTAGGTATGCTTAGTTAGAGTACAGTAGCTGTGCATTAAAATAGCATCGTAAAAATTAGGAGGGATTAGTGATCCCGGGTAAAAAAAGAAAATATCAAAATGAATGATAAGCAGTTAATTTTCATTTTAAGAAATCAATAAAATTAAACATATGGTTTACAAAAAGTTTATAAATACAGTTTTAAAATATTGAAAGAAATTGCAAAATGTCACAGGTAAAGCAAATATGAGAGTATCTCTTAATCAAAACAAATATTTCATTATTTTGCTGAAATAAGAAACAAACAAAAGCATCGTAAGAGTTCTTCCAAATAAAGTTCTAGATTGAAGCAAACATGAGTATCAGGTTCTATGATGAATTATTAATATTGCCCATCTGAAGTCTTTAAGAAATTTGTGTATGTTGATTAATCCAGTTAATTTATGTTAATGTTTATATTAATATGTCGGAGAAAAACATTCCGAATTTTTCAAAATTTACCTTGCGAAAAAAATATCTAAAAAGAACAAATCTCATGCCAGGTATATTTTGCAGCAAACATATATATGAAAATAAAACAGAATTTTGAAATCGAAATCGTTAGATAAAGTATATTTGAAAAAATTGTGTTTACTTAAGTGTTTGAAAGTGTTTACAATGTTAAAAAACTTAAAAAAAAGAAAGAAAGAAAAATCATGCATCAAGCATAAGTTATAGAACACTTTCTATCACATTTTGAATACTGTAATAAAATTTCATCGCTATTTAAGAGAGCAATCTAGGAAACGCATGCCATATTTAAAACCAAATTTCAGCAATCACTATTAGTAGTCGAACAAAAAATTAAGAGATTATTTTTTTGCAGCCTTGTATATGATCTATAAATCTGTATGTATGCTTCACAGTTGCTCTAGTTAAGAAATACATAGTACAATTGAAAATCCCTTCGGCAATTTCTGTCAATGAACGGAAAGGTACGTGAGATATTTTGAGCACCTGCGTATATGACCTATAGAAATTATCTACACCAATTATTAGGGAAAAAATAGTTACATTTAAAAACGCGTAACCCAACTGAAAACGAGCTACAGGCAATGATTGTTCATAGACAGAACTGTAACCAAATTCTTTTGAGTGTCCCTGTAAATGAACGATACATTCTATGCAAACCATATTTTAGAGTAAGCACAATGTAGACACCTCAGTGATATATATCAATTTGATTATATTTAAAATAGTATAAAATCATTTACATACGCCGCAAACATTTTTCCCAAATAGATTGTAATGTAACGGAATTGTTTTGATTCTCCCTGTAAACGAAGCAAAAATGCTAAACACTTCATTTTCAAGTCCAAATATGCCATAGTAAACCCTGACAACATATATCAATTTCATGACAGTTTTTGATCGTCCATCATCGTGAGTCTCAGTGTGACTCCTGAGCTCATTTTGACATTTCTGTAAAAATATTACAAACAATAGGAAATACAGACCGGGTTTCCTTGTTACAGAATATAGGTGAAAAGCATTATTTTTTTTAATTGGAAACCCTGTTAGATTTTTAACATTTAATATATTTTATTAATTATACATTAAAAACAGCAAAAAGCATTTTTACATGAAGTAATGTCAATTATGTATTCAAATAAAGTTTATAAATTTATTAACATTTACAGCGATACTGTCATATTAGCCGCATGCGGGGAGTTAATATCCGAAGAAGAAATTGCCAAAGGAACTTACAACAGCTTTTTTTATTCTCATTATTTCAGTGTTTAAGCACGTAGTTCGAGTACACATTTGTTAAATTCGTGTTTTATTTATTTTTTGATGAAGGTTTAATTTTGTTATGGTATATTAACTGGAAACAAATGCTAATCTTTCGATATTGTTCAAATTGCAAACGGTTTAAACTTTCGGGCTTATGCTATATAGATTTTTTAAAATTTATGTTTGAATTTTTTCTAAAGGCATAGTTGAGAAACGGTTTTCAAACAAATTGCATTTGAAAGAACATTTTTCTTCCTATTCGACGATGTAAAATTTGAAATTGTTTGATGTTTCGAAGTTAAAATTTTGCGGTAAAAGTGAAATTCATTGGTAAGGTGTTACCAACGGCACTATGACGTTAGTGTTATTGTTCATGGAAATGTTTTTGTTCTTGTATACATATCAAACGTTAGTTACAAAATCATCAGTCCATCGGATCATGAAGAGAGAACGGATGCATATCGGAGCGTCAGTGATTTCAATTATTTTCTCGCAACTTAAAAATAATTTTAATCGTCCGATAATTATAAATTGCAGTGAGACAACTCTATGAATAAACTTCATATAATGAGGTATGTAATCATAAAAACCATGAGAAAAAAGATAATTACATATTCTGTTATGAAAAATATCACTAAATAATGAATAGAAGGCCGACTTATCTTCGTTCTAATATCTCATTCATTTGACACAGACACCAAAACGGCATATTGTTTAATATTTAGTAATACAGTATTTACGTTAATACTTGAGAACATGAGTCAAAAAAAAATTCGTTATTCAAAATTTTTGTTAACATTTATACTCCAAAATATATTGACTATTATCATACTTAATTTTAATTCTTTCCAAGTACAGTAGAACCCGGATTTTCCGAATCCCGGTTATCCGAAAATCTAATTAACCGAAACACATTAACCCCTTGGGGACGAGCGATACGTATACGTGACGCATAAGATGCTCAGAATCCTCGATTATTCCCACCAGTTATTTTTTAGTGGAAGCTTCGCCTTATTTAATGGTAGCATTTTTGCGATTCAATTAGGCGAAAATTTCTGTTTTAAAAAACCGGTGGTAAAAGATTAAAAATACCGTAAAAGACGCTCGTCGCGAAGCAGTTAAAACTCTCTTTTTTTTTAAATCTGAAAAATTTTATTTTTAAACAAGCATGCTGTTTATTAAATAAATTAACAGCGTCAACTTACATATTTGGATCATTGCGTAAATGCAGGCATTTGATTGCATAGACACATACAACACTTTATTTCTTTACAAAATATGTTCTTTTTTTATCAACTTCACATTGGTTCAAAGCTGTTTTATCACGCCATCTTTTAAACAACAACACATCTGAGGCTGTTGCATCTTTCTGCACTTCAATATGTTGAGGTGCCAATATCAACTTTTTCAACTCATTAAGATCTTCATGCTTATAAAAACCGTATGTGCTTTAAAAGTATTACTCATCATAAATAAAGTTTGGAGGACATTAAAACACGTCTAAACAGGAAGAGATAATCGAACGGAAAACGGACATTTGTTGGACGCTTCACCTGACTGTGGGGGAATGAGAAAAGTGAGTAGTGTCACCTGGTAGAAAAAAATTAGAAAGCCTCCCGGTTATCCGAAAATTCCTATGGAACCCCGGTCAACCGAAAATCCTTTGGTCCCATGCTTTTCGGATAACCGGAATTTTACTGAAGTTGAATTTTGTTTAAGACTTCGGTTTTTGTTACCCCCTGTCTATCTTGTCTGCCTGACACTTTGTCTATGTTTAACTGGCATAAATACACTTTGGTTACCATGAGCTTGCTATATGTTGTGAAGTTACCATAAGATTTTGCTATTGAAAATTGAATGCGTATTCTTTATAGTTTGTTCACAGGGCCACACAAAGGAGACGTTTTGGTTTATAGGGAAAATTCGTTTGCAGTGTATTTTAATAAAGTTGCGTTGTTTCAAACATACTGAAATTGATGTACATTTTTAAGATGCAGTATAAAACTCGTTCTGTAGATTATACAGTGCATGACATTCATTATAAAAAAATTATTGATATAGTTAAACATATTATATTATTTTAATTATTTATCATTAAAGGTTTCATTTTTCTGCATTGCATTCTGTGCAACATTTGACTGTGTACTCGTCGGAAAATATTCCCTTTTTAACAGGCAAGTATAACATTTCACTGTTAAAATAAGAGAATTTTCGTCAGAAATGCATTTTATTTTTAAAGTATCAGTTATATATTGTTAACCGTCAGTATATTTTTGTAAAATCAGCGGATTTCTTATACAATGATGCATTATACATCCGATTAAAAAAAGGTTGGAGTAGTAGCGTAGCTCCGCCCAGTTTGAAATGTGCAATAAGAAACAACCTCAGTAAAATTTGCCACTTTAGAATATAATGTCACTTCAGAGAATGTAACATCCTAATGTAAATGAAGAGAAATAACTATGGAATCAATAACAATTAATAAGTCTTGATCTGAATAGTTAATGGAAGAATAGAATGTATAAACTAGTATGAAAATACGAATGTAACTATTAAAGTTTAAAAATATACAAATCCAAACAAGCACGTTGTTACTATTTTGCTTAAAAGAGAAAACAAACAATAGCATCATTTGGGTATAACAAGTCTTCAGCAAAATGAAGTTCGAGATTCAGGCAAAAAATGTATAATCAGGCTGTACAATAGAAAATTACTGTTGGCATATAGTGTTATTAACTGCTTTGTGTGTGAAAACTTTATCCAATTTGCATTAATATTTAATTTGATATTTCGGATAAAACCTAAATATTTGAAATTTTCTATCAGACATAAATTTTAAAAATGGTTCTCATGTGGGAAAAATTATACAAGAAAAGTTTATATGTAAATAAATGTGGTATCTGCTTATAGAATTCTTTTTCGGGCAGTTAGGTAATCAAGGAAAGTTGTTTTCCAAAACAACTTTATAAATTTAAAAGAAGTTCACACCACAGTGGCATCATAGGATAGGGTAAGAACTTAATTTATTCAAATATCGGATTTCGTTTTCATTGTATTTAAAAACAAAATTTCCTCAGAATGTTCTGATTTCCCATGGTGTTGGAAAGCGTTTCATAATGCATGCATGATGCATGATCTTGCGTTCTTTAATTCTAAATGAATAAGTATTTTAAGGATGGTGTTTCTAATAGATGTGTTTATATGTATAGGAAACTATTTGTCTAAATAGGAATATTTTGCACACATTTTGAGATTATAGAACATGTTAAATGCAAAAGGAACGTTGGGAAGCTGTGTTACAGAAACGCAAATGATATGAATTCCCGTCAGAGATCTCGAATATCTTAATTAATTAATTAATTAAAGGTTCATTTTAAAATTATTAATATTATTATTTGTTAAATCCTAGATATAGTTATATTTTGACAAAATAGTATACATAAAATTACAATAATAATTTTCATACCTTTAAACAGTGCTCGATTATTAAAGTGAATAAAAAGCAATTTTTGAGATTAAATAAAGCAAAGATTACTATTAGGAAATAGTGTAAACAACTAAACAAAATAAATATATAAATAAATAATATAAAGTAAAATAATAATAAAAATAGATGAAAACCCCTAAAAATACGTAAAAATTTTGAATTTTGGAAAAAAAAAAGAGTACATAAAAGTTCTTTGGCAAAAAAATATATATATATATAATTTTAAAAATAAAGAAGAAGAAATCGACACATTCCTGCCAATAAATAAATAAATAATATAATAATAAAACTAATGCTTAAATAAACACATTTCAAATGGCAGTGACTTAAAATTACGATATTAACCGTGAATCATTAATCCTTTAGAGTTTAACTTTAATTTTTTTTATGCTTTAACGAATTGTAATTTTTTCTTCAGTATGTTATTAAACTATTTAAATAGTTATCCACAATCGTTTTCATGAATTACTTAATAAAAAAAATGAAAAAGAAAAAGAAAGAAAGAACGAAAAACAAGAAAAGAAAAAAGAAAATAAATCAGCTGTATGTCATGGGGGAAAATTTAAACTGTCTGCATAAAAATAAATAAATAAGTAAAATGTATATATATTATAGTTATTTTCCTAGGTTACGAAAGATTGGCAAATTATGGTTTTACAAAAAAGGCTAAAAATTAAGAAAATGCACAAAACGTACTAATTTTAACAAAATCCTTCGAAACTCCAACTCAGGAGATGGAACTTTGTAAATAAGATTTGGTACTATGTAAAGAAGAGCATATCTAGAATGGTACCAGTAGACTTTATCTAATAAAATATGTCATGAGAATAATTATTTCCGTTAGGAAAAAAGTATCCCCTGTCCTGTTTCTGAAAATAAAAAAGATATTTCAGGCACATTTTTAGTCACCTCTTTCTTTTAGATAAAAAATAGAATATAACATTAAAGGAGGATACATTTCTTTGCTTTGCATTGCATGTAACATATGTTTTTGTGCTTGCCAAATATTTCTTTCTTTTTAAAAGACCTGTGCAACATTTGATTTATGAAATAAGAGAAATTTCGTTACAAATGCTATTTTATTCCTCCTAAAAAGTAAATAGTTTTTTTTCAGTTTTTTTTTCTTTTTTTTTTCTTTATTGTCAGTAGTCAGTAATTTTTTGTAAAACCAACAGTCTTTTTTATAGAATTATGCATTAATTTTCAGATTTTTAAAAAAAGAGTGGAGTCAGCACTTAGTTCCGCCCATTAATATATCTATTTAGATGAAGAGAATTAACTATGCAATCATTAACCTGTTAACTGTGTATGACAAAATATTTCATCATACACGAACTACTACCGTAATATTTTGAACGCAATTCTTCCACCAGTAAAATTTTTTAACAATTTTCGTCTTTTTAAAACGCCCTATTCATTCAAAATTACTACCATGAGTAAGGAAAAAAATTCTATTATTTTTTACTGGTGGAAGTGTGGCCTGCTGGTAATCAGGCATATCAGTTGAACAAAAGTATATTCCCCAGTTAACAGGTTAATATTTAATAAGCTACTGATCTAAACACGTATGGAAATAATACAATGTGTAAACAGCTATACAATTAAACATCAACCAACTAAATGCTAAGATATATACTAGCTTAAGAAACATAATTTGAATATATTCAATGGTTGGAGTATCATAGTTGACTCCAACGATTGAATATAATTTACTTAGTTGAATATACTTTCCTCTGCGCATTATGAAAATTTGAATATTTTTTTTAGGAATATATTTTGAAAATTGCTAGTTTATTCATAACAACTTATTGAAACGAAGGTAGAAACAGAAGGAGTCAAATAAAATACTTAAATTTTGTCAATTAAATGAACTATATATTCTTATGCTGTATTGGTTTTTTCGAAGTAAAAAATATTATAATATCGGAATGGTATTTTTTCTTTAAAATATAATCCTTCCTCATTTTGACAACTCGCTCAAACATAGGTCATAGGTCAAACATTCGCCATGGTTCTCTGATTGATTGCTGTTGAATTTCTATGAATGAGGTACAGACTAGGGAGCAGATATTTTTGACATGCATAGTTATCCTAAGAAATCAATAAAATAATACAAATGATTTCCAAAAAGCTAAAAAATGCATTTTTTTAAATATCAGAAAAATGTTTCAAAATCTCACAAGTAAAACATATATGAGAGTATAAGACCGGAGACTTTAACAACTTTGCAATTTAGTATAAGAAATGTTAATAACGGTTTGGGCTTGGATTTATTGCGGTATAGAATCAAGAAACAGGATCTACAGAGATATTGTAACTTAAAGATCGGTTAAAAAATCACAGAAGAAAATATCTATTTTATATTGGACTATATAGGAAATTGTTATAAAGGAGTAAATTTTGGTTAAAATTTTAAACAAGTACAATGATCTTACTACCAGTGAGTAAAATAAAAATAATTAAGTCATTTAAATATGATAAGCCTTTAAGGCGTATTATGTTTAATTATAATGGATAAAAGACCTAAAGAGGGGTATTGATGAAAGTATATGCAGCTGCAATGATGGAGAATTTATTAATTATATACATAAAGATTATGGGCATGTTATTACTGGTAATTTAGAGATTGTAAAAAAGAAAGAGCTGAGACAGAGGATGGAGTATCGTACAAAATACAGAATGAAATGGATTGTAGCGAAAAGGGCAGCCATTAAAAGGTTTACAACTAACATAAATATTTTTATACAAAAATTAACTTATAAGTACAACTTGCCAAGTAATGTTTTTGATGAGTGGAAGATCTACGTTTTAAGAAACTTAACTCTAGAACCGCTGGAAATTTTACTCCAGTTTTATTAAAACATTTTACACCAGAGTTTTTATTTAAAACTATATAATGTATTTATTTAACTTATGTTTCTACGGCTTATATTTAACTTATTTTATGAAGAAATTTCTGGTTCGAATCGACACCTATTCTTTGGTACGGGTCAAAATGACCCGTCATCGCGGTTCTAGTGTTAAAGAGAGAATATGTTATTGATTTTGACAGTGTGTCTCAAGAGGATTATACTAAATTAACTAAATCCATTAAAGAACTTCAGAGTAAATTTATAATTACATACGTCGATAAGGCTAACACAAGTTATGGATTAATCTTTAAAAAAATTTATGGTGAAATATTAAATAAAAGTTATAATAACAGGAGATAACTATGAAATATTGAAATCGAAAGTTTCAGTAATGGAAAACACGGTTAAGGCACTATATAAAAATGTTAAGTTGAAGCAGAAAAGTCAAAGTTTCCCATATCTTGTTCTGGTGCCAAAGTTTCATAAAAAACCAGTGAAATTTATAATTGTAACTTGTGGGTATGGTTCATACCTAAAGTCTGCTAATAAAAAATTGTTGGGGGTTTTGATTAGTGTGTTTGACAGAGTGTTGAGTACGGAGTCCACATTTACAGGGGTCGCAGCGTCCTATATTTTTTTATATATTTAATACCCTTATTTTCAAACTATAAAATTCATGGTAGATTTCTTTAAAATGTGCAATAGGATATTGTAAATATTATGTTTTGAAAATAGTGGTGGGGATTATTTAAAAAATATAGGACGCTGCGAACCCTGACATTTATTATAAATAACAGTTATATTTTATTAGATACGTTGGAAAAACATCAAAATATCAAATGTTTGTTTGCATATGATTTTGTAGACCTATACAGCACCATTAACTTAATGGATTTAAAGGACAAGGTTATAAAGTTTTGAAACAAAAACAGCAATAGAGATAGCGGTAAAGATTGGCTTCTAAACTTGTTTCAGTTGGTAGTGCAAGAGAATTACTTGTATGAAGGGAATAAAATATTGAAACAGTTTCGTGGAATCCCAAGGGGGGGGGGGAGGGGGGGGTTGGAGTTGCAGTTCAATTTTAGCTGACATCTACTTACATATATATCTGAGAATAACAGTAATTTAAAAAGCGAAATATTGAGTTACAGGTACATTGATTATGTTTTAATAGTTGGACTAAATAATGAAAATGTAAACCTAGATTTTATATGTTATCGAAATATTTTAAATAAGAACTCTGCTCCTGGGTTTTTATAAACATAAATTATTTGGATGTAAATTTGAAATTTGAAAATGAAAATTTGATTACAAAGGTTTACGACAAAAGAAACGATTTCGATTTTTAAAACATTAAAGATATTAAATTTTGATTCGAACGTGCATATTTCAGTTTTTATAAATGTGTTTATGAATGGTTTAGAACGTATCGAGAGATTGTTTTCAAGGTTTGGGAATGGGATTGGCAAATTTATAAAGTGGGTGAAACTGGCATTGATGCAGGGTTACCCTGTGAAGTTTGTGAGGAGAAATATGATTAATTTTAAAGGTAGAAGTGAATATCGAATTGAACCACTACCTCTATAATATATAAATGCTAGATGGCGCTACCATCTGGGACCTTCTATCCTAATATTTACATTGATAGCCTCATAGACGGGCCTTTCAAATCTACAATTTTCTTATTTTTTACAGTGATATGTGATTTTTTTTTAACTGAAGGTTTACGTGTAAATAAAAAATAATGTATTTTTATTAAAATGCCGTCTTGTTGTGTGCTAAATTGCCGTTCATCGAGCAAAACAATGAAAATAAATCATTTCATCAATTTCTTGTAGACAATTTGTATTTTTAAAAATACAAATAAGCATCTTATATATTAAAACGAAAAGGGATTTCCGTCACATTTATTTTTCACATTTGAAAATTTTCAGCCCTCCCCCTCCCCTTTCACATCAAATTTCAATTACATATTTTTATCCACTGAAAATACAGAAATAATCTCTGCTGTTGAATTGAATGATATTCTAAACAGAATTGGATTGAATATGAAAATCTGCCAATGTAGATAGCAATTTGTCAGGTTTTCCTTCAACAAACACAGCACAAAAACCAATTGAAAGAACAAATAACTATGTCAATTAGCCACAGACATTAGCATTCATTAAGTATAACCTTTTTAAAACATATAAATAGTAAGATCGATATACTAGAACAAAAATTTCTGAATTAAAAAAATATTCTATAACTTTAGATTAAAGTTTAATAAAAAGCACTCATCTTTAAAACAAAAAACAATTATTTTTTTTCCGCTTTATTTTATTTTTTTATTATTTTTTTTTTTTTTTTTTGTCTCATTATCAAAGCCCGATCCACATCCCGGAATAAAACATTTATACCCATCTTAAATTTTTGATATATAATTGCTACAATTAAAAATGAACGAGTAAAGTATTTTCAGAATTTAACATACAATCTTATGGCATTCTGTTTAAAGACAGCCCTACAAAGCTTACAACGCCCTCTTTCTTTTCAGAAATATGACTTTTGTTTCTGTTATCTCAGCCTATTCGATTTTCCCCTCCTGGTATCTTCATCCGTGTACAATTCCCTAACTTTCAATGTCAAGTAAGTTTACGAATGTTTATTAAAAAAGTAATGTTTAACTTAATGATGTGCGGTAATTTGCTATTTACTATATTATAATCTTTACAGCCTTATTATTTACTATATCATAATGTTTACAGTATTATTATTTATTATATTATAATCTTTACTGTGTTATTATTTTCAGTTTTTTTAAATTGTGCTTTCAATCAAGCAGTGCGGTCGCTCTGCCAAGCCAAGCTTTAAAAAAAAAAAAAAAACGCCACACAAACAACGCCAAGAACGGGACATAAAACCGCTAATGCTTACTTACAGAAAGTGACTTCGCAATGTTAAATCGACAAAACATGCCAGATTAAAATATCAGATATCAAATAAACCAAGCGTCGCACAAAAAAAAAAAAAAAAAAAAAAGAAAACTAGAAAAATCTAATGAAGAATTTCTTCACTTTAAGACCAAACTCATCTTCATAAGTGATTTATAAACAGAGATATAGATTTTTTTTAAAAACGTCGAGTTACTTAAAATGATCACTTTTTTCTTCGTCAAACTTTTTTTTTTTTCAAACAACCTGCAGACCTTAATATTAGGCAGAATAAAAAAAGGATTGCATTTTTGGACAAGTAATTACGTAATCTATGTGCTTTTATAAAATTCAGTGTAAAAAAATGATTTTCTATCCTTAATTAGCAAAAAACTGTTAATTAACTTGGCGATTAAAAAATTATGCCAAAACAGAGATAAAACCTGCCACCGACCATGTACCATGACTGTTCCCAACATGAATAAGTATGAGAAATTGACGATCCAGGATGTCGATCTGTGTGCCACAGTCGCAGAGCGTCCACACGGTACGTATAAGGTCCCAGGTTCGAGTCCTGGCCCGGGTCAATTTTTCACTCATGTTTGTTTAGTGTATTTAATTGTCTGATAAAATGAGTTTTCTTATAATATTGTAAAATAAAGTAATCAGACGTAGTGTTTATGCTTTAAAAATATTTTAAATATATAATTTACGTTTTTAGAAAGATCTTTAAAAATAAATTAGTTTTTGAGGGAAGATGTACCTTCTAAAATATATACATTAAGAGTTATCGACATTTAAAATTTCTTTCCAAACGTAAACAAAAAGTTGTTAAATTATTTTTGCTTTAGAAGTGAAGTTTTCATTTAAATTTATTGTAACAGTACAATGTTTAATTGAATAAAATAATGTAAATTTAAGAAATTGCTAAGAAATTCCAAACATGCACAAGGCAACGCAAAAAAAAAAAATTATAATAATAAAAATAAATAAATAAATAAATAAATAAACAATAAATAAATAAATAGATAAATAAATAAATAAATAGATAAATAAATAAATAAATCAAAATCAGCCTTCACAAATTCTAAAAATTGTTCATATATCTTAATTACAAGCTAAAGGAGGGTTTATTTCTATATTATTCTATATATAATAGTAATTTCAGCAAATATATTAAATTCCAATGCGATCTGTTTTAAACTTTAAGATAATTTATAACACATGATAAAAAAATTATAAAACTAGTCGTTGGGGGCCACCGTAATACTTACCCATCATGGATATGCATAATGTAAAATATTAAAATAAAAATATGTAAACTACTTATGAAATGCATTGCAATTCAAATAAAATCGTGGCTTGATGACGTCACAAACTTTAAAGGCTCGATTACTGAATTGCTTGAAAGAGGTTTTTCCTTATAACTCCAAAAATAATAATCCTATTAACTAGCGGTTTATTGCATCTGATTAAGCGTCAAATTTCCAATTAAAATATATCTTTGAAGTGAAATTTGGATGAGATACAGGGTCATGAAAAATCGAAGAGTGTGGAAAATAGGATTACAAATATCTCGGCAACTAATTATCCGATCGACTTAATGCTTTATTCAAAATTTATGTTTTTTTATTGTCTTTTATATTCATATCTTAAAATAAACAATTTCGAAAATTTTTATATACCTTTCATCAGAACGAATATTTCGAGAGTCCGAAAAAAATTGTTCCGGTTAATCGAGGTTATTGAAATGAAAAAGGCTTCTTCCCATTATTACATACTAAGTACATACCAAATTACAAGTCTCTATCTCAATTTTTTCGGGAGATAGAGCGTTTACAGACACACACACACACAGACACACAGACACACAGACGGACGGCAAAAATTTTTTTCTAAAAATATGTTTTTCGGAATCTCCAGTGTCTGAAACGTGTAAATCCGTCAAAAAATTTTTTTCGATTTTCAAAACGATTACAAGACTTACCCTATACTACGTATGATGGGTAAGTAAAAGAATGGCTCGTCACATTTCGGGGAGGGGATGGGGAGGGGCGTGAACAAAATTAGGAAGTATAATAAGGCTATCTGTTTGAAACTTTACGATATTTTTTAACACATAACATAAATTTAAAAAATAAAGCCGCGTCAAGAATTATAGGGAGGGTCGGAGCGCGTTTTGCCTACACAAGGGGGGGGGGACACTTTTCTAAATTTTAACGATATCCGTCATGTCACATATCGTTACAAAGGGCTGTGACCACTGATTCCTGTTATGCACCACATGTGTCACCCCCACATTTTGCGCCCCCCCGACACTACTCATGTGATATAGTGTTCGAAAGGCCTGTGACCGCTTATTCATATTATGTATCTTCGGGGTCCATCCTCCCACTTTCACCCCCCCCCCCCCAAAGGGTCACTTTCCTAAATTTTGCCGACACCTCTCATGTGATATATCGTTGAAAAGGTCTGTGAACGCTTAATCATATTATGCATAGGGGGGGGGGGTATGTTCTAAATTTTGCACATACCCCTCTTGTGATACATCGTTGGAAAGGTCTGTGACCGCTTAATCCCATTATGCATCACCGGTGTTCATCTCCAACTTTGCCCCCCCCCCAAACCCGATTAGCTTTCACCACCAGGGGACGCTTTCCTATATCTGTTTCTATTGGTTGAATCACGACAGGGTATGACTCATTCGACTCGACATCGATAGAGCTTTCCGATTTTAGTTCGTTTTTTCACCACCAGGGGACACTTTCCTATCTCTGGTTCTATGGGGTGGATCACGACGGTGTATAGCTCATTTGACTCGACATCTATAGCCTTAACGATTTCAGTGCCCGAGGTTCATATAGAACAGATTGCGCTACCTGGTGGTGAAAGATGGAACTTGAGCGTGCGCAGTACGACTGCTATATTGTGCCGAAGGCAGCGGAGACCCGTGTTGGAGGTTCGTTTGTTTTAGAGGTTTATACAATTCGATGTGCAAATTAAGAAATTATCCGGTGCCGAAAGCAGAGGGGAACCAGGTCGGAGGTTCTTTCGGTTCGAGGTTTATCTTATTCGAGGTTTTACAAAATTCGACGCTCCGATGTAAATTAGGGGCCCGCTAGGGGGCGAAGCCAGCTAGTGCTACTAATAAAAGAGCGTGATATCACGTTTGATTTCAAATGCAGCGCTGACACGCTATGTACGTATTCCATTTTTATTCATTTCATGGATAAGTCAGTGATATTTTTTAACGGAGGATAACAAGTATTATAACAAGCCACATTTAGTATGTTGTTTTTAAGAGTGTAATTAGTTTAATTGAAAAATCTACTAGTATTTCTAGTTAACCCTTTAAACAATGAAATGTAATTTTAAATTATTTCTCATGTTTAGATTATTTAAATTATGTTTAATCTATTTAAAAAAAAAAAAAAAATGATATCTACAAAAACAACTTTTCAAAAGTAAAAAAAAAAAAAAAAAAAAGTTAACAAAAAAAATAACAATTTTGAACTTCGGATTTTAACTACGGATTTGGGTGCTTAGAATTTTGTGAATAATGTGCAAAGATGGCCGCCAAGCCCATCATGCATAATTTGAAAAAAAATTAAATTTTCAGAAACTCGTTAGGATGTATTTAGTACAGGAGAAAACGATTTCTATTAACATATACGTAGACACTCGACTTATATATATGATAACTTATTTAATGGAAAAAAGTTAAATAAATACTATAACAGCTTGGAAATTTGTAATCACACCATTTTTTAGCCACAACTTTTTTTTTTTTTTTTTTTTTTTTTTTTTTTTTTTTTTTTTAACTTTTGAAAAGTTGTTTTTGTAGATAGTAAATACTGTCATAGGTAATATAATATATATATATATATATATATATATATATATATATATGTATGTATGTATGTATTAATCATATTAAAAGAAAATAGAGTATAAACAATTAGCGGTGTAAAAAAGTAAACAGACTTTCGTGTTACTCCGAAGTGCTTTTTCAGAAAAGCAAATAAACTCACCTCACTTATCTTAAAATATATTTTTTCTTTCACCACTTTAGATATTAGATGCTCAACTGCGTTAGATAATTTGTTCAAATGGGAGATTGTCAGATTGTCGCTTTTACAACTGATTGTGCATCTGAAATTGCTAACTAAAGTGTTTGAACATTAAAATAATAACAATAACAATAATAATAATAATAATAATAATGAAGGAAAATCATGCGCCAAGCATAGTTTATGAAACATTTTTCAACGCATTTTGAATACTGTAACTGAACTTTCCTGGTTAATAAGTAAACAATTTAGAAAACGCATAACATATTTTAAAACCCAATTTCAGCCACTTCTACCAATAGTCAAGCAAAATATCCGAATTCCTTTTCCGACTTCTTTTTCTTGTATATGATCTATAGGTTTGTATGAATACTACACAATTTCCTTTTTTTAATAGTAAAAGTGACAATCTGACAATCCCCCATTTGAACAAACTATCTAACGCAGTTCAGCATCTAATATCTAAAGTGGTGAAAGAAAAAATATAATTTAAGATAAGTGAGGTGATTTTATTTGCTGTTGTGAAAAAGCACTTCAGAATAACACGAAAGTGTGTTTACTTTTTTAATCGGCTAATTGTTTATACTGTATTCTCTTCTAATACATAGTACAATTCAAAATATCCCTTCAGAAATCTCTGTCAGTAAACGGAAAGGTACGTGATATGTTTTGAGCAGCCCTGTATATGGTCTATAGAATTTATATACACCAATTAATATGAAAAAAAGAATAGTTACCTTTAAAAAAAGCGTACCGCAGCTGAAAAAGAGCTACAAACAATGATTATTGATAGACAGTACTGTAACCAAATTCTTTTGAGTACCCCTGTAAAGGGACTATACATTCTATGCACACCATATTGTACAGTAAGCGCCTTTCAGGCACCTCAGTGAATTGTATCAATTTGAATATAATTTAAAATAATATAACATCTTTTACATATGCCGCAAACGATTTTTCCCAATTAGACCGCAATGTAACGGAATTCTTTTGAGCGTCCCTGTAAATGAACCATAAATGCTAAACACTTAATTTTCAGTACCAAACATGCCATAGTAAACCCTGAAAACATATATCAATTTCATGGCAATGGAATATATTTACGCGAGTTAGAGCAGGAACAGACGGTAGTCCGACAAACCGAATTCCTAAACACCTTTCAACTATGTTGGAAAGTGATAAAAAATGGAGAGGCAGTTTTAAGAGAGCTGCCATCACAATGTAATTAAATTTAAAAGTAAAAATTTTTTTAAAAATAGGGAAATTCAAATACATATTTAGTTCCTAAAATGAAAAGCAGAAATGAGAAAAAAAATCATTCTTATCGGTAATAAAATATTCTGGACGCGCTATCAATTCAAGCTCCCAAATTCCAATATAATGATACAATACTGATTACAAAAACGTGTGTCAAATATCCTTATAGTAAGCGGTGAATCGTAAAGCGTAATCCAGCCCAGAACAAGTGGGTTGACTCCCAGTCATCACAACTTGCGATAAGGCTCTATTACTTTTAATATTGCTTCATTTTTTTGCTTTATCAGTAAGATTCCCCCCCCCCCCCCCATATTGCTTGCAGGTTAAAGAGTGCCGATATATATATATATATATGCTCAATAAAGATTAAAAATAAAATTCTGGGTCTGCCGAATACATTTAATACATAATGTGCTATATATATATAACTTATATATATATATATAAGTTTACCATAATTAAACTGACAGCAGCTTCTGTAGCGGGAATTAATTTCGAGAATGGAGTTAAACTTGATAGACGAGTGCCAAAGGATTCAGCGAGGAAAAGAGCGCCACATATACCCAAGCGGTAACTATTTTAATGCCTGAGGAAGACCACTCGGCTGAGGGCGAACCCAGCCGTTGAGCGTTTAATGTCTTCCCGGTTAGCTCCGCTGGAACTATTTTCTTCGCGGAAACCTCCGTTCTCCGTTTTGTTTAATGATCCTACAAAAGTTGGATCCATTCTCGCCATTAGATCGCGTTACAAAACACGCTGAGTACAGTCACTTCAATCACGGCCACATCGTTATAAAAATATACAATTTTTATTAACTTGACGCGATGCCCAAAAAACTATGTATTATTTATTATTTATTTATTTATTTTTACTAAATTTAGACTTATGTGTGAATGCATGATTAATTAAGTTTTTTTTAAATAAGATTTTTGTATATGTTTATTTTCCGTCCTAAATTGTTTTTCGTTTCATGAAAATTTTTTTAATGATTCAAAGAAAGATTTTAACATATCATAATTATGAATTACTTATGAATAACTTTTTGATAATATAATTCATACATTGAGTTACAAAATCAACAGATCGTTAGATTATGAAGAGAGGTCTGGTATCAATATGTCTATCATATCACTTCCTTAATTGTTTCTTGATTAAAAAAGATTTTGATCGTCCATAATCATGAATCTCAATGTGATTTGTGAGCTTATTGTGACATTTCCATATAAATATTACAAAAAGTAGGGGATCCAACCCGGGCTTCCTGGGTTACAGAATATAGCTGAAAATCATTTTTTTAGGGGAAAACCCTAATAGATTTTTACCATATATTACACTGTTAAAAATTTGCAGCAAACTGTCCAGTCATTTGACCGTTTTTACAGAAAACGGTTGCATAACCGTAATTTAAGTCTATTCCGACCATATTATTGCCCATATTATGGTCAGAATAGAGTTAAATTACGGTTATGGAACCATTTTCTATAAAAACGGTCAAATGACTGGACAGTTTGCTGCAAATTTTTAACAGTGTATAATTTGTTTTAATTAACCATTAAGAACAGCACGTAGCACTTTTACATGAAAAAAAATCAATTATGTATTCAAATAAAGTTTTAAAATATATTAACTGCAATACTTTCGTATTATCCGCATGCCGCATGCCAACGAACTGGCCAAAGCTACTTTCAGCAGTATTTTTGAGTCTGAATATTTCAGTATTTAAGCACTTAGTTCGATTACACATCTGTTAAATTTGTGTTTTATTTATATTATTTGTTTATTTAGTCATGAAGGTTTAATTTCGTTGTGGAATATTAGCTGGAAATAAATGCTGATCTTTTTGTATTGTTTTAATAGCAAACGGATTAATATTTCGTAATCGGGCTTATGCTATATAGAAATTTTAAAAAATGTGCTTGAATATTTAAAAAAAGTGTAGAAAGTCAGTAAATTGAGATACATTTTTCAAAAAAATTGCATTTGAAAGAACATTTTTCTTCCTGTTTAATGGTGTAAAATTTAAAATTGTGCAATGTTTAGAAAAAAAATGCGGTAAAACTGAAATTTATTGGTAATGTGTTGCCACCGTCACCTTTTTGTTTTCATATGGATTTCATACATTAGTTAGAAAATCATCAGTCCATCTGATCATGAATGGAGAACCGATGCAAATTAGTGACTCAATGATTTCAGTTATTTTTTTGCGACTGAAAAATAACTTTAATCGTCCAATAATTATGAACTCTGGTGTAACAACTCTATGAAGAAACTTCAAATAATGAAATTTAAAATCATCAAGCCATGGACCAAGAATAATCAGTTATGAAAAATACCAATGGATAATGCACAGAAGGAGCCTATCTCTTTCACTTGAAAAATAGACCAAAACAACATTTTGTTTAATATTTAGTATCACATTATTTACGTTAATACTTCAGCACATGAGGAAAAATTTTTTCGTTATTCTAGCTTTCTGTTTACGATTATAGTAAAATATATACATTGATTATTAATTGTCATACTTATTTTTATTTCTTTCCAATTTAGTTGAAAATTGTTGAAGATTTCGTTTTATGCGACCGCCTGTCTATGTTTCTATCGGCCTGGCTGTTTCTCCAGGCAAAACTCGTATAAATATACTTCTTTTTCCATGAACTTGGAATATGTTGTAGAGTTACTATAACACATTCCCTACTGAAAATGGAATGTGTAGCATTTAATTCGTTTACAGGAACACATGACTGAAAAGTTTTTCTTTTTAGGTAAAATTTGTTTGCAGTTTATTTTAATAAAGTTACGCTTTTTCTAATACCCTTTTTCTAATAAACTGCAAATAATGAATTGTAAAATCATCAAGCCATGGGTCAAAAATATAATTCGATATGAAATATACCTGTGGAAATTAATTAGAAGGCCGACTTATCTTCGACCCAATATCTCTCTCACTTGAAACAGAGAGCAAAACAGCATATTGTTTAATATTCACTTTCACATTATTTACGTTAATACTTGAGCACATGAGTAAAATAATTTTCATTATTGAAGATTTTTGTTTACGATTACAGAAAATATATTTATTCATTATTTGCTGTCATACTTACTTTTAATTCTTCCCAAGTTATTTGAAAAATGTTGTAGACTTCGTTTTTTTGCCACCTCCTGACTATGTATCTGTCTGCCTGGATGTTTGTCCGTGCATAACTCGCATAAATATACTTGTTTTACCATGAACTTAATATATGTTATAAAGTTACCATAAGACATTCCCTACTGAAAATGGAATGTGTAGCATTTAATTCGTTTACTGGAACACACGACAGAAAACTTTTCGTTTATAGGAAAAATCCGTTTTCAGTGTATTTCGATAAAGTTACGCCAATCGAAACATACTAAAATTGATGTAAATACTTAAAGTGCAATACAACACTCGTTCAGCTGATTATACAGTGAATTCTATTTAATATTAAAAAAATATTGATATAATTAAATGCTTTTTTTATATTTTAATTACTGATGTGATATTTTAATTACTGCAGTGCATGCCATTTATTTAACATATATATATATTAATATAATTAAACGCTTTTTAAAATTATATATTAATTACTGATCCTTAAAGGTTTCATTTCTCTGCTTAACATTCTATCTAACGTATCACTTTTACTTGCCAGAAAATGCACTCCTTTTCAGTCAAGTATAACATTTCACTGTTAAAATAAGAAAACGTTCGTCAGAAATGCAGTTTTTTAAAAAGTAGTAGTTAGCCGTCACTGTTTTTCTGTAAAATCAACGTATTTGCTATACAATGATACATCATAGTCCAGATTTAAAAAAGGTTGGATGCAGAGCTCCTATAAAATATGCAATACATTAGCCACCTTAGTAGAATATGCCACTTTAGAATATACACCACTTCAGAGAATGTATCAGCCTAATATAAATGAAGAGAATTAACAATGGAATTGTCGCGGGTTAACTGTGCCCCTGAACTGTTTAGCCATAATTTTTAACTCCATGTTAAACATGATCTATGTTAACTGCAATTTTAACTTTTACTTTATTGTATTACATTTTTCATACAACTCAACTCGATGTGCATGAGTTTACTTTAAGGTGTAACCGCAACTGAACAGGCAGTCTGTTATTGCCGCTAGCTGAGTGTTGTTGACGATCTTGTCGCGTCAGTTCGATTTCATCTCTTACTTGTTTTTTTCTCGAATAATAATATGTATGTTTGTTAAAGTTAACTCGTGTGTTTCTAATTTATTCTTCAACCATCACACACATCGTCCGTGTCTTTTCATCAGATGACATGATGACTCTGCGAATATGAGCGGCTAGCATATCAAGTCGCCATAGTGGTGACCTTAATTTAGCAGTTGAACACGCCAACACCAAGATCCGATGCCATCTGGACGAGGATGCTTTGATTATTCAAGATTGTTGCTTCAATCATCTTAAAATATGCTTTTATATCTATTTGCAGCAACATTTCCTAAAAATAAAAAAACACGCGGTGTGCGCGATTATATGTGTTTGAGCTTCCTGGTGGTCAGTAAGTCCATTTTTTCCTAATATTTTGTCCCCATATTTTATATCAGTAAATTTTTTACGCCAATCACGTTTATTGATATGTTAAATTTTCTCGCTCTGTCACGGGTGCTATAATTCGGCTCATTTTCACCAATCCTAGCGTAATGCAAGAGAACTTTTTTTTTGTTATAATATACTGTATATAATTTGTATTTATTTTGTACTGTTAATTGTATTTATGCATATAATTTCCTAATCATGCCGCCGGACGATACCCCAAACAAAGGTGCTGGCACTAGTTAGGTTTCTCATGTATGTGTGAAACCCCCACCGTTTTGGAAGACAAATCCATCATTGTGGTTTTTCGCCTGGAAGCCCAATTTGCTTTGGCCCAAATAAAATGCGAGACGACCAAATTTAATCACGTGGTAGCGGCAGTTGACGCCGATATTCGCATCTCGATCAGCGACATTATCACAAATCCTCCGGGCGATAAACCATACGAGGCTTTGAAAAAACGGCTAATTGATTCACATTCTGAAAGTGAAGAATCGCGGATTTGCACGTTATTGCAGGGTGTGGAGATCGGTGACTTACGCCCATCTCAGTTACTTGCTCAAATGAGAACCCTGGCTGGTACTACGGTAGGAGAGGCATTATTGAAATCCCTTTGGCTTTCACAGTTGTGGTCTGCCCACAACTACGCGCAGCATTGTTGGCGCATTGAGCGATGAATTGCCAAAACTTGCTTCTGTTGCCGACAAAATCCACGACTTGGGAGTATTTATTATAAATGCTACAGCTAATGTTCCAACCACCCATGCTTCGTCACTTGAGTTGCAAATTACTCAGTTAACTGAACAAGTTAGTGAGTTAACCACGAAAATTAATCAGCGGAGTCGCTCAAGAGAGCATCGTCCCCGCGAAGGTAATTTCCGGCGCAGTCGTTCTAGGGGGCGCTATAAAGAGCCTGCAAATAATCTTTGCTTCTACCATACAAATTTTGGCTCCAAGGCTAGAAAATGCACATCTTGTTCTTTTCGCACGGGAAACTAGACTGGCGATCGCACCATGGCCATAATCGCGACCGCCAGGTTAATCGTATTCTTTTGGCCGACTCTACCTCAAAATTCAATTTTTTAATCGATACCGGGGCCGATATTTCTGTTTTGCCAGAGTGTTGCTATAAAAAAAGCACCGTGGATGAGGGTTTAGTTCTTTATGCAGCAAATGGCACAAAAATACAAACATTTGGCGCAAAACGTTTGACCCTCGATTTAAATTTACGAAGAAATTTCACCTGGTCATTTGTTATTGCGAAAGTGAACCAACCTATTATTGGCGTTGATTTTCTAAAAAAATTCAATTTACTTGTTGACGCGAAAAACAACTGCATAATTGACGCAGAAACCTTATTGTCGTCTCAGGGAAAAGTTGCTCGAGTTCTACCTGGGAGCAGTACCCTTAATGTACTTGTCGGTCCTACCAAATTTGACAAAATTTTAACGGAATATCCCGAATTAACTAACCCTTCATGTGTAAGCAAGGAGAGTAAAACTCAACCCATCTATCACTATATAGAAACCAAAGGCCCTCCTGTTTTTCTAGTCCACGTCGTCTATCGCCAGAGCTCTTCAAAGCAGCCCGTCAAGAATTTGAATTCCTCATGGCACAGAGCATCGTTAGGCCTTCAAAAAGCCCATGGGCCAGTCCTCTCCATATGGTTCGCAAGGCCAATGGCAGCTGGCGGCCATGTGGAGATTACCGCCGTTTAAACGCTTCCACTATTCCTGATGGATACCCATTACCCCGCATCCAGGATTGTACGCAGCTGTTTCATGGGAAATTTTTTTTACTACCCTAGATTTGATCCGCGCCTACCACCAAATTCCAGTAAATCCTGGGGATATCCCAAAAACCGCAGTAACTACACCTTTTGGACTTTTCGAATTTGTATATACTCCTTTCGGCTTAAGAAATGCAGGACAGACTTTCCAACGTTATATCCATGAAGTCTTAAAAGGATCAGATTTTTGCATACCATATTTGGATGTTATCCTCATTGCATCAGAAAATGAAGAAGAACGTGGATGCCATCTTCGGCAAGTTCTTGATCGCCTGCAGCGGCATGGGTTAAAATTAAATCCCGCAAAATGCATTTTGGGAAAAACTTTTGTCTCTTTCCTAGGTTGTCTTATAACACCTTCTGGTGTACAACCGCTTCCCCAGAAAACTCAAGCTATCGCCGATTTCCCAAAACCCCAAACAATTGTTGACTTGAGACGATTTTTAGCAATGGTAAATTTTTACCGACGTTTCATTCCTCATGCTGCCCATACTCAAGCCCCTTTACATGAGCTACTCAAAGATTAAAGAAAGAATGACAGACGTCCGGTACCGTGGGACACTGTTTTGACACAGGCTTTCGAGGCCTGTAAACAAGACCTTATAAATTGTGCAACTCTCGCGTATCATGCTCCGCTCCAACAGCTAACCTTAAGTGCTGATGCTTCAGATACTGCTATCGAAGCTGTATTAAATGTTGTAAATGACAACAAGTTACAACCTCTTGCTTTTTTTCACGTAAACTAAGCCCAACCGAGCAAAATTACAGCACCTATGACAGAGAGCTCCTTGCAATTTATTCGGCTGTTAAACATTTTAGACATACATTGCAAGGAAGGGATTTTATAATATATACCAACCTAGCGACCGTCTCCCCCTATGGGGTCTCGCGAACGAAGTCGTCGGGGATTCCATGGTGGTTCATCAAGGTTCCGTCTCTGCGGAAGTTTCCTCCGAGATGTGGGGTTACTGCCGTGACGACCTATGTCACCAACCTTGGTAAAATGACCTGGGGGTCCGCAGTTGGGAGCGGCCTCAGGCCGATCGCAGCGCCGGGCGAGACAAAGCCCTGGTGCATTATAAGTCCTTCAGAGGCTTAGGTGCGATGGTCGTTTACGCGCGTCGGCGACCCCCGTGGGCCCCTGACGGCGCAGGATAGTTTTATACCAACCATCGTCCATTAACTTATGCTTTTTCAAAATTGTCAGATTCCAGTTCCCCGCGTCAGCTCAGACACCTAGATTTTATTTCGCAGTTCAGCACAGACATTCGACATGTTCCTGGTTCTGAAATATTGTGGCTGACACCTTATCTCGCATAAATGAGATAGTTTTGTCCAATGTTGATTTCTCATCCATGGCTGAAGAACAGGCAAATGACAAGGAATTGACTGTCTTATTGTCAAATCCTGACACATCTCTCAGTTTCCAAAAACTGCACATTTCTCCAGAAACAATGCTCTATTGTGATATTAGCACTGGCAAGATACGACCATACGTACCAGAAAAGTACCGCCGCATTGTCTTTAACAGCCTACACAATTTATCCCATCTTGGCATCCGAGCTTCTTAGAGACTGATCCAGCAGAAATTTGTGTGGCATGGGATGGCAAAAGACATTTCCAATTGGGCACGATCATGCATGAGTTGCCAGAAATCTAAAATCCAACGGCATACTCATAGCCCTCTACAAAAATTTCCTGTCTCATCAGACAGATTCCAGCATGTCCATATTGACATTGTGGGACAGTTACCTCCTTCATAAGGATATACTTATCTGGTCACATTTGTAGACCGTTTTTCTCGTTGGCCAGAGGCGAATCCAGTGCAGGACATTACTGCTGACACCATTGCCAGAACTTTTGTAAACCATTGGATTGCAAGGTTTGGTGTCCCCAAATTTGTGACTACAGACCAAGGGCGACAATTCGAGTCCCTTCTGTTTTCTTCTTTAAGGAAAATCTTAGGCATCAACCGCATCAGGACTTCTCCGTACCACCCAGCCAGTAACGGCCTTGTAGAACGATTTCCCCGTACGCTGAAGCAAGCCCTGAAGTGCCACAACCATGCAAGATGGACAGAGTCCTTACCCATTGTTCTTCTAGGCATTCGCACCTCTTACAAAGAAGACCTTAAGGGTACTTGTGCTGAGATGCTGTATGGCACAACACTGTCCTTACCTGCTGACTTTTTGCAGCCTCCCAACACCTCCGAACTGTCTCGTGTTGATCCTGCAACTTTCCTCCAGCATTTGTGTGACACCATGCATCAGTTAACTCCAGTACCAACATCAGCACATGCCAAGATAACTCCTTTTGTGCACCCTTCACTGGATACATGAACCCATGTTTTGATGCGCAATGACACTGTCAAAGCACCACTAACACAACCATACAATGGACCCTTTCGAGTGACAAAACGCACAGCTAAACATTTTACTGTTGTCATAAAAGGTAAAGACGCAGTGATTGGTATCGACCGTCTCAAACCTGCTTTCCTTATTCAAGAGGATTTAAGTCCTGCATCTCCAGTAGTAATTAGTCATAACAACCCGCCAGCTCAGACTGTCAGTCAAGATGAACCTGTGACGGTGGCACCATCTCTGCCACCCAAAACAGCTACCCGTTCTGGTAGAATTGTGCGGTTTAACCCTCGCTACTTGTGAAGTTGTCAGTACCTTGAGTACTTGGGGGGGAATACTGTAGCGGGTTAATTGTAACCCTGAACTGTTTAGCCATAAACTTTAACTCCATGTTAAACATGATCTATGTTAACTGCAATTTTAACTTTTACTTTATTGTATTACATTTTTCATACAACTCAACTCGATGTGCATGAGTTTACTTTAAGCTGTAACCGCAACTGAACAGGCAGTCTGTTATTGCCGCTAGCTGAGTGTTGTTGACGATCTTGTCGCGTCAGTTCGATTTCATCTCTTACTTGTTTTTTTCTCGAATAATAATATGTATGTTTGTTAAAGTTAACTCGTGTGTTTCTAATTTATTCTTCAACCTTCACACACATCGTCTGTGTCTTTTCATCAGATGACATGATGACTCTGCGAATATGAGCGGCTAGCATATGAAGCTGCCATAGAATCAATAATATTTAATATGTCACTGATCTAAATATTTATGGGAAGAATAGAATGTATAAGTTAGTATGAAAATTAAAGTGCAACTGTTAAATGATTAAAAATATACAAATTCAAACAAATACGTTATTATATTTTCTTAAAAGATGAAACAAAAAAATAGCATCATTTAAATATAATATATTTTCCGCAACATAAAGCTCCAGATTTAGGCAAACAAAGTATAATGAGGTTGTATAATGAAAGATTATAATTCCCATATAGTGTTATTAAGAGCTTTGTGTATGTTCACCACTTTAATAAATTTACAATAATATTTAACTGTATATTTCGAATAAAACCTAAATATTTGATATTTCTTACAGACATAAATATTTAAAAACACTTGTCATGCCGGAAATATTTCTCAGTTAATTTTTATATAATTTTAAAGCAAAGTTCACCTGTTTTTCAGTGCATTTAAAAATCTGTTGTCGAGAAAAGTTCTTTCCTTATAAATGTATAGAATAAAGCTCACTATGACACTACAGCATCTATATAATAAAACCCTAAGTCATGTGACTGTCATCAACAGTTCCGGGATGTCCGTTTCACTTTTTCATATGCCAGGCGGCCATTTTTATTCAAAATTATTTTTGCAAATAAAACTGCATAAAAATTACATTTTTAGAAAGATCGTTCAAAATAAATTAATATTTGAGAGATGACTTACGTTCAATTATGTATACATTCTGCAATAACTTCAGTTTAAATTAGGTTCGCAGTTAAAATTCTCTATCTATGAAAGTAAACAAAGAAAAAAGATTAATTCGTTGTGAATGTTTAAAATATTAAACCATGAATTTTTGGATCGCTGCCTGGCGTAAAAAAAAAATAATCCGCACCAGTGAGACAGTCAAAGTTTACCTTAATTCTGTTCCATACAACTCAACTTCCGGATCTTTTTTGACGTAAGTTGAACTCATGTAATAATATTTAATGGATCAAATTTCGAAAAGAATTGTCAGCTTTTATTTTTTGCGCGTGCAAATTAGAAAGGATACTTTAATTTGAAATCAAATGTTTTGATTTATGATAATTATTATTTTTCTATTTTCTATTTTAAACGAAAAATGTGAACGTCATGTATTTTAAATTGAAACAGCTGTCACGGACGCACCGGGGTTGGCGCGATTTTTGTTTCGCGCCAAATATGTTTAAGAATCTCCGCATTAGCGAACATATTGCAAGTGATAAGCAAACGGACATGAAGCATAAATTCTTAAGTGGGTTAAGCGGTTTTCGTCAAGAAAGATGAAATACATAACAACAAAAAATATGCGAAATGCTACCGCGATCGCAAAAGTTCTTGATTTGTCTATTAGATTTTTCCAGTTATGCGAGGAATTAAGGAAAAAAATAAATTATGAATAAAAATAATTTGTTACAATGCTTAACATACATTTAAGGGCGACCAAACTGGTCGCCAGTGGCGGCTAGTTTGTTAATAAAAGATTTCTATTTAGATGTCGTGTTTCATTGTCATCGTACATTGTTGCCAACCTCTATTTTTTTCATGCCAATATTTTTATGTAAAAATATTTGTTTTATTTAATCGTACAATTTCTGCAATTTAATAAAGGGAAACATTTTGTAATTTTTACTGGTACTCTTAAAAACGAAAGGTTGGCAACTGTGATCGTATTTAAAAATGAAATTTGTTACCATCGTTCCGATTTCCGATGGTGTTGGGAAGTGTTTCATATCCCATGCTTGGTTCATTATTTTTCATTCTTTTACTCCAAATGATTAAACATAATAAGGATACGGTTTATCATAGATGTATTTATATGTATAGTATAACTAATAATGGAATATTTTGCACATATTTAAGACATTACAGATCATCTAACATGCGAAATGGACGCTCGGAAGCTGCGTTACAGAAATACAAATGACATGAAATCACGTCAGCGATCGGGAGTGTGTTAATTCATTAATTAATTAATTTTAATTTTTAAAATTATTAATATTGTTCTGTAATTCCTAGTTACAGTTATATTTGAAAATCTATTTTGTTATACTTTAAATTTTCAGACTTTTGAACAGAACTTGATATTAAAGTTTGTAAAAGGGTAGTTCTGAGATTAAATGAAGCTAAGATTACTGTTAGGAAATAGTATAACCAAAATAAATAAATTAAATAAGAGTAGATAAAATCCCTAAAAATGTGTTACAATTTAAAATTTTTTGAAAAAAAAAATATTACATACATGTTTTTCGGATTAAAAAAAATGCGGAAATAGACACACTTTTGCAAAAGAAATATAATAATAATAATAATAATAATAATAATAATAAAACTAATGCATAAATAAATAAGTTTCTAATCACAATAACTTAAAATTATTATGTTAACCGAGGATATCTGATACTGTTTAGAATCACGTCGTCACTAGCGCCTCGTAAATTTAAAGAATTACCAGATTTTTCAGTTTAACTTCTTAATTAGTTTGTTTTATTTTTTAATGAATCATAAAGGTTTCTATAGCATGTTAATCTACCCTATATACAGGGTGTCCATAATTAAACGACCCTACTTTAAACTTGTCTACAGACAAAACTATTGGTCAAAAAGTTGTGAAATTTTATGGAGAACATAAGGAAGGGATGGGAATTTGTTTGAGCAAAAAAAAATTAGTTCAAAATTTTGCCACCAGAGGGCGTTTTTATAGATAATTTAGCATAACATTTAGCAGACATTTACGATAGTTTAAAAATTTTATTAGAACATATGTTCCACATGACGGACATCATTTTCAGCTACCATCTGGATCGTAAGCTATAGCATGTTCCACTGTCGTCCGGAGTGTGTTTTGGGAAATGCTAAGAACATGTCATAAAAAAAGTTTTGCTGAACATCTTTTGCTGTAATAAAATTTGTAAACTATCGCAAATATATGCTAAATGTGTAATTCATTAAAAAATGCCCCTGGTGGCGAAATTTTGAACAAATTTTTTTCTTCGCTCAAACAAATTCCCATCCCTTCATTATGTTCTCCACAAAATTTCACAACTTTCTGACCAATATTTTCGTTTGTAGACAACTTTAAAGTAGGGTCGTTTAATTATGGACACCCTGTATATAAAATCCTAATGAAACAAATTTGTGAAACGATTTTATGAAACGAATTTATGAAACGATTTTATGAAACGACTGATTAAACGACTGATTATGTTTCAGGGCTATTGTTAATAAAATATTAAACGCTTGATGGTGAAATTAATACCAATTGTCCATAAAAATCCGCGGATGTCAAAATTGGTAATAGAATTTTGAAATTGGATTTAGTTTTCGAGATATTAATTTTTTTCTAATTTTAATGACATTTCTGTAATGATGGCAACTAATTACTCTGTTTTTTGGGACAAAAAAGGGAAAAAAAATGAAAAGGATTCCGATAGGGATTATTGATTTCTTTTTATTTGTCATTTTCAAATTGAAATTGAATTTATCTTTTATTTCAATCGATAATGAAGACAAGATTGTGATTAAATTATGTTTTTCAGGAAAATTTGAAAAAAAAATCACATTTCTATCGTTAGGATTCAATCGTCTGTCAGCATTTAATTTAATTTATAAACTGAAAATATTTTGAATAAATTCGTCCAAATGACGTCATTTATGTAAACGCAAAAGAAAGGAGCAAAAAAATATTTATACAATTTGTTTAGCGTAAAATGTCATTTATCCTATTTTATATATAATCAGAAGTAATTTGTATAGAAAAACAATAATAATATACGTATAATTAAAATACGCATATAAACAAAAAAAATCGTCGAATTTGTTTCCATGGCTGTTTATGTCATTTGGCACCAAATCTCACTTTCTGATGCCCGAATTGCGCCAAGCTTTTTAAAAAAGCGTCAAGACCCCTATATAATAGAAAAGCACCAAAAGCTCATTGGGTTTGTTTTCATAACTTTTGGCAACAAATCTATGTATATTAACGAATCTATCCCTTTTCGAAGCTCGAATTACGCCAAACCTAAAAGCAAAGGATCCCCTACGTCACAACCTGCTGACGTCAAAACAGTGATCCATAATAACTTAAAAATTTTCATATACTTTGTTCGTTTGTACGTATTGTTTACGATAGTATTTTGATTTTATTTATTGTTTTATATAGTAATTAATAATATTTTTCAGTGTATTTAGATTATAATGCTATCAATAATTATTGATTATAATTATTAAAGAAAGTGTAGATTATATCTATAAAATAATGAGAAGAAAATGTTGTGCTCCTAGTTTCTAATCTAAGTCTTCAAATTCGCTACTGATAATGAAAAGAAGAAATTTTAGCTACGAAAATTACTTTGTGATAATTATTTTTACATTTCAACAGAAGTGGTCTGCGTTAAATGTTTCGATATACGTTTCATAATTCGTGAAGCTAAAATTAATATGATGGTATTGAACTTGCTGTGCTGAGAAAAAAAATAACCCTAACAACGAATGTCCATCCTACTGTAATGGAAATATTCCGGCATATTTGAATGAATTTGTACTTCCAAATCAAAAAGAGTCAAATGATCTTTAGAAAAAAAAATAAAAAATAAAAGAAGCAGACGATAAACAGTTTAAAAAATGATTTTGAAAGAAATACTGTAATAAATTGAATGAAATCTGGATACATTTAGTTAGATGTGAGTGTGCTTTGTTTATAAAATTAAAAGTAACTGATTTACACAACTTAGTAGTTCTACGTAGTTCCATTTAACATTTTAGCTAACTTAAATGTACAAATATATTATGAAAATAAAACTTTTGATAAGTTAATTTGAGTGGTTATTAGGTCCTAGACCAAAGTACAATAAATAGACAATTATTAAAATATTACAAGTCAGTTACAAAGTTAAGATAGAAAATTGGGTACTTTTCGGTTAGCCGGGCGCCAGTGATATATATATATATATACACACACACACACACATATATATATATACACATATCTACACACACATATATGTATGAATTAATATATATATATTTATATATGTACATGTATCACTGGCGCCCGGCTAACCGAAAAGTACCGAAAAAGGCTTATGGCGAGAGAAGGAAATTTGGCAACATATTTTCTGGCAACCTATTCGTAGTTTCATATAAATAAGTATTTTTTTCAATATTTATATAATTTATTTAATATAAAGAAGCCATATATCTCTTTTTATATGCAGGTAGAACAGAATTGTATATATAAATAATTATATATATAAATAAACATAAAAGTTCATTAGGTTTGTTTTCATAATTGTGTATATAATTTAAAAACATATCTAACTTTCTGAAGCCCGGATTACGTCAAAGCGTTAAAAAAAAATGCCAAGGTCTCTATAGTTAAAAAATGTCGATTTCTCTATTTAAATTGACATTTATTGTGTTTTGGTGGTTAAATTATGGTATGTAGTTGTAAAAGGGAGGAATGGGATTGATTTTGTAAAGTTTTTGGTAGATTTATTATATTTTTTGTACGTATATTTATTGTAAAATAATGTATTTAGGAAAAGGTAAGTCAATGGGTTCAATCTGATTTATCAATCTTAGCATTTTTTTTAATTTAAAACTTTTAATTTCCTTTAATAAAACAAGTGTATTGATTCCCTTTTATTTCACGATTATGAAATTTAATATTATTTATGTAATCACAAATTATAAGAGCGGAAATGCTCTTTTTATTACATCTTTCTGCTGCGATACATTGACCAAAGTGGATCACTACTGTGACGTCACTAATACTTGTAGCAGGCCCGGTGAAGGACACACAGCGACATCTCGGAGGCCCCGGTCTGACTCAACCCGTATGGAAACCTTTATTGGCTCGTGCATACATACTTCTAAATTCTTCCCCCGAGCCTATATTCGGGTGGCATTTTTACTTTCTTCTATCTTTACAAGAACAAAGTATTAGATTGGTAAAAATTTTCGACGTATTTCTACAATTTAGGAGGTCCTGAACACGAATTGACTGTTCTTAGAAAATGTCTATACATGTGTCTGTCTATCTACATATATGCGACACACATTTTGTGGAAGCTCTGTCTCGAGAATTAATGTGCGTTATAAGTTTCGTTAATAAGTTTCAAAACAGTCTTTACTGAATAAGAACTGATCTTTGATATAAAGAAACAAGCAATTTTATACCCAGTTAGTATTTTTTTTGCAGCATTCTGAAATGTGGTGATCAATCAAAGCTTAAACTTGTCTCTATGATTATATTAGCCTTCATAAAATTGAGCCTTTATGCGACTTCTGGAAGGTATCTCCCTAAGTGCCCAGATATACACATTGCCTCTAAATAAAGTTTGAATGAATGCTTTGTATATTTTTCGTCCTACTGCTGTATACTTCCAATAAAAATCTGGACAACCTTTTTATTTGTACTGTAATGTGATGTCGTCCTTCGTTCTATCTTCGAAGTGTTCGTTGTTTCTTTGAGCGTTTCATTACAAGGTCCAGTACGTCGATTGCGTTATAGGTGATGTTACAGGGAGAAGAACTCGCCCAGTCTCACTGTACCCCTCCCTACATCTGTCTAGTTAGCCACAACTTACAAGTTATCATAACTTACGATAATCTTCGCTCCCTCCTGTCCTTCACTCCCCATAATTTACTAGCAGTGAGAGTAAAAAGAATCAAGTGCTGCAGCAATTGCTTACATGTGCAAAGTGGTATATAGCAGAGATTCGCATTCAAAATTTGATGTGTTTGTTTCGAAAAGCGAGAAAAACTGGCGAAGCATATGTAATTCATATGAAAAAAAAAAAAAAAAGCAAGCAACATTTTATTTAAAACAGAATCAGAACAAGAAACAAAATTTTGAAGTAAACTGGCCTTCTTCCATTATAAAAAAAAAAAAAAAAACGCTTAAAAAAGGGCGATAAAGATTACAAAGGTAATGACATTTACAACATATTTTTACTGTTTTTGTTAATACTCTTAACAACAGTAAGCCCAGTAGTGTAATGGTAAGCTTTTTTAGCTACAACGCTACAAGTCCCCAGTTCGACTGCGGACTGATCAAGGCTAACTCTGCCCTTCATCCATTCTTGGTCTATAAATTGAGTACCAATCTTACTCGGTGACTAAACATTGATGGTCCCGCGTTAGACTGACAACCTGACAGGGGCATTATATTACCCCAGTGCCCATAGTAAAAAAAAAAACAGGGTTCGTTACTATAGGTCATAAGCCTTAACGAATTGTAAGTTTAGTTCTCAAAAACAAACTCACCTTTTTCTGACACATTTACAAAATCATTGCTATTCATACACATATAAGAATACAAGATCATTAGCAAAGACTGTTTTAAGCACCCGTTGCAATTCAAAAATTTGCTCTCGCTCCCTATAGAGACTACTGTAGTTTCTTATACCGTAATTTTTAATACAGCAAGGTTTTGGGGTTCCTAAAAAATTTAGCGCACTGGCCAATTTTGAAGATACTACAAAAATCCCATTTAATGTAACTCCACCTTTTGAACATACAACTTAAAATTCCACCTAGAGACATGCGCTGAACGGGTTGTCCGAAACCGAACCCGAAATTTCCATTGTAACCAAAACCGAACCCTGAAAAAAAATCTTCGTCCTCTCGAAACCGAAATGAAAGAAAATTAATCCATATTTAATAGAATGATAAAACGTAGTATATATGCAATTATATCTCTAATTTCAATTTTCTTTTATATAGAAATATAAACATATAGTATATATATATACTCAGTAATATTCAAATACTGTAAAACATTTAAATAAAGGACACCTCGGTGCCATCGAATTTATCTCTTACTCGGACGAGTGTGCAAAAATATGGAAATATTTGCATTGGGGACTGTCTCTGCTCTTCAGGAGTGACCGTACGGAGGTCTTACCGTACATGTTATTACTTCTGAATTTGCGGATAAACTCGACGACTCCAAGGTGTCCGTATTTCGGAGGTTTTACTAAATAAAAGTTTTAAAAAGTATTCCCTACATAAAGCTTTCCGCTATTTGGGACTGTCCATTATGAAATTTTTACTGCATATAGATTTTATCGGAAAAAATATTTTAGACATTCTTTTAAAAAATCGGGTCAATCTGAACACGACACGCATAAGTGAAAAAATTCAACCCGATATTCTAAGTCAACCTGACCCGCAGGCAAAATGTAGAAGTCAACCCAACCCGCAGCAAAAAAAGTAAAAATTAACCCAACCCGAACCCATCTCGTACCAAAAAATAAGTTAACCTGCCCCAAAGTAAACAAGTAGGAGTCAACCCGCCCCAAACCTGACCCGTTGCAAAAAAGTAGAGGTAAACCTGACCCGCAATTAAAAAAAATTAGGCCTGACCCGACCAAGATTGCGGGTCGGATATTAACCTCCAAATTTCTGATATCGCCCCCCCCCCCTTGAAGATTCTCTAGATCCGCCCTTGGTTTTTTGTTATGAAAAGTGGTCGACGGGATAATAGAGAAGTACCCACATATGTATTGGTACTTTTATGTTAACTTGGCGCAGTTGATAAATCGCCAAATATTTTTCTCATAACATCTTCATATTGCATTCATTTCATTTAAATATAAATCTTTCTCTGATTTCATTTGAAATACATACATTAAAAATACACGTCTTTCACTCATTTAATTTAAAATACACGCCTTTCACTAATTCCATTTAAAATACTAAAAAGGAAAAGGAAATAAGAAATAATGCCATAAATCGAAACCTTTTATTTAAACATCAAAGAATTGTTCCTAACATACACACGCGAAATAAAAAAGCTGCTAATGGTGTGATTTACGCCAAATCTCTAATACTAATACTACTCTTACTAGTCTCTGATACTTTTCAAACAGAAAAAATTCCAGATTAACTTTCCATTTTTATTAAATTGAAATATATTTTATTGTGCTGCATATTAGTGCTTGCATATTTTTTTGCTCCATGTATTCCATGAACTTTTCAATTCCGATTGTCTACGAAAATCTCCCGCCGGTGAAAATGACGTACGCACAAAATTTAGTGACGTATGTACTTTAATTGTGCTTTTTTATCTATTTTTTTAATATAACTTCCAAACGGTTTGACACTTATTCTTGGTAATAAATAGACGACGTTGTCACCTTTATAGGTTTCCTGCTGTAAAAATTTGAACGAAATCCGTTAAATATTTTTTGAGTTATGCTTGACGAAAGGTTTTAATATCCATCGTAGCTATATATGGGGCAAAGTAATACTGCGCTGTGTATGAGTCTTCGTTGCACTCAGAAAATTATTCGCTTATAAAACACGCGGATAAATATTTTCACCGAAATTTAATTTGCAAATTAAAAAATTCGGCCTAAAAGTTCCCATCAAGTGATTTTTAATTCGACGTTAAATATATTTATAATGATGTTTTACTGATTTATTAGTTATTACATTAATTAAAATAAAAATTACGTCTTCGAAACCATGATATTAAAATAGAAAAATCATTGAAAAAATGTTGTGATGCGTAGTTTCGTACAATCGATAAAATTCAACTGACGTCACAAACATTTATCCAACCGTCGAAAGGGATAATTAAGAGAAATAACATAAATAAATAAATATTCAAGACTATTTTTTATTATGTTTTCATTAATGTATTGTAAATTTTATTGTTTAAAGTTACTGATAAATGATACTTTAGTAAATGGGGCTTTTCCTAATTATTATTTTATTATTATTATTATTATTATTATTTTTGAGATTTAATGGCAACATTCTGGCGCTACAGTTTGGCGAATAATTTGGGATACTTTTGGTTAGCCTGGCGCCAGTGAAGTATGTGTATATATATATATATATATATATATATATATATATATATATATATGTCATTCTATAAACATAATGTATGCTAGGCGCTGTAACTGGGGTTAATTTTTGACGCCTAAATGACGATTTTTGCTTTGTATGGCAACCTGGTGTTTTATAATAAAATTGAATATGTGTGTAAATAAATAAAATAAAATTGGTACTTTTATGTTAGCTGGGCGTCAGGGATAAATCTCCAAATCTTCTTTCAATTGGAATAATTTAAACTGCAATATTTTACGTGAGATTTGTTATTCATATTGATATGTTTATGTTTAGATATTTTATTATGATTATATTTTAGTTAATTTTAAGTAAGTTTTTTAAAGTTTAATATTACAATGTTAAAATATTACCTAGTTGATATTAGCTAATGTCAAAAGATTGGCGAACCACAGAGTTCAGAAAATAACTCTATGCCTTGCAACAGTGGGATTTGCCGACTTTATGACGTCATAAGCAGCAGTAAAATTTTAATTGAAAATTACGGCTAATTAATTAAATTTTCGAACAATCGAATGCGCGATAACAAATCTGTGTCCAAATATCTTTCATTTAAAAAAAAGAATGGTGTAATTTCATGCAGTAGTTTATTCTCACGGATTGTCGAAAGAAATCGCTCAGCGTTTTAAATATATAGATGGAAAAAAAAAATATCAGCTTTATGTAACAGAAGAAAATGAAACTGCTAGCATTAAAAAAAAAAAAAAAAAAAAAAAAAAAAATCAAATTTATATTTATTATAAGTTTTTTTCTAGGTTACGAAAGTTTTGGAAATTATGGCATTGGAAAAATTGCAAAAAATTAAGAAAATTGCGTGCTAAATAAAAAAATAAAAAAAATTACTTCGAAACTCAGGCGAAGGGGACGGGACTTTCAAATTAAACTTTGGTACTTATGCAAAGCAGAGCAAATCTGGACTGTGAGTGGTCTGAGTTGATTTTATCTAATAATATGTGACATTTAAAATATGACATGAGAAATAATCATTTGCATTGGCAGAAAAAAGTATCACCGGTCCTATTTGCGAAAATAAAACAGATATTTCAGGCTTTTTTTTCAAGAATCTCTTTCTTTTAGAATTAAAAAAAAAAAAAAAAAGAAAAAAAAAAAAAGAATACAACATTAAAATTAAACGTTTTTTAATATTTTAATTATTGATCCTTGGACACATTCCTCTGCTTTGCATTGTATGCAACACATGGTTTTGTCCTCGCTAAAACATATTTTCTTTTTAACAGTCTAGTACACCATTTTACAGTTGAAGTAAGAGAAATTTCGTTACAAATGCTTTTTTTTCGAAAAGTAAACAGTTTATTTATTTATTTATTTATTTATTTATTTATTTGTTGTGGTTGTTGTTGTTGTTGTCAGTAGTCAGTAATTTTCTGTAAAATCTGCAGTCTTTTTTATACTATGATACATTATATTTTAGATTAAAATAAGGTTGGAGTCAGAGCTTAGCTCCGCCCACTTAAAATACGTATTTGCATTAGGAGAATTAACTATGCAATCATTAATAATTAATAAACTGGTGATCTAAACAATTAAGGAAGTAGCAGAATGTATAAACTACCATAGCATTTAGCATCAAACTATTAAATGTTAAGATAAATACAAGCTTAAGAAACATAATTTTTTTAGGAATATATTTATAAAATTACTAGTTTATTCATAACAGCTTATTAAACCGAAAATAGAAACAGAAGAAATCAAGTAAAATACGTAAATGCTGTCAAATAAATAAACTATCTAATCTTATGCAGTGTTGATTTATCCGAACTAAAAAATATGAAAACACCGGAATGGTATTTTTCCTTTAATATATAATCTATCCTCATTTTGACGACTCGCTCAAGCATAGGTCCGGACACATTTGCTCGCCATGGTTATCTTATTGATTGCTGTTGAATTGCTACGAATGAGATTACAGACTAGAGAGCCGATAGCCTCTGCATATATAGTTAGATTACAAGTTCTGCATCAAAATAGCATCGCAAAAATTAGGAGGGATTAGTGATCCCGGGTAAAAAAGAAAATATTAAAATGAATGATAAGCAATTCAGTTTTCATTTTAAGAAATCAATAAAATTAAATATATGGTTTACAAAAAGTTTATAAAGGCATTTTTAAAATATTGAAAGATTTTGCAAAATCTCACAGGTAAATCTCCCTTAGATAGTAACTGTTAGTCAAAATACAACCACAAACAACTTCTCACTGTCAAGCGGATGAGTGACTTGGCTGGCCGAAAACGGATGGAAGACTGTCAATTAAAATAGACCCTTTTTCGGAAGAAATCTAGTTATCCAAATTTTTGATTATCCGAATGGGGTCCGGTCCCAATTGATTCGGATAATTGGAGTTCTACTGTACTACATTTACAGCAATAAGATGAATGCAAATATTTTCTGTTTAACTGGTTATTTCAAGTTGTCGGATTCACAGATGGTCTGATTAAACCTTTTCTGAGGCATTTGAAGCATATATAATTCATTAAAAAAGTAATGTTTAACTTAACGTTATTGTCGTATGTGTTAACTTGTTATTTATTATATTATAATCTTTACAGTATTTTTATTATTTACATTTACAATATCATAATCTTTACTGTGTTATTATTTTCAATTTTTTTTATTGTACTTTCATTAATAAATACAAACAAAAAAAAGATGAAGATGTTGCAAAACCTCACAGGTAAAGCAAATATGAGAGTATCTCTTAGTCAAAACAAATATTTCATTATTTTGATCAAATAAGAAACAAACGAAAGCATCGTACGAGTTCCTCCAAATAAAGTTCTAGATTGAAGAACATGAGTATCAGGTCCTATGATCAAATATTAATACTGTCCATCTGAAGACTTTAAGAAATTTGTGTATGTTGATTAATCCAGTCAATTTATGTTAATGTTTATATTTATATGTCGGAGAAAAACATCCCGAATTTTTCAAAATTTTCATTGAGAAAAAAAATATCTAAAAAGACAATATCTCATGTTGGGTATATTTTGCAGCAAACATATCTATGAAATAAAATAGATTTTGTAATTGAAATCATTAACCCTTTCCTGCATGGTGGATTAAATTCTGTCCCACTTAATTTTAATCCCAAAATGCCACAACCACACTAGAATTTTGAAGTAATTTTTAGCGTTTCAAATGTATGTAAAGAAAAGCTTTTATTATTTGAAAATAAATTTATTCCTAAATCTTGGTGTCAATCAATCATTTTAACATTTTAGTGCTATGTGCCTGAAAGAGTTTAAAGAGAACTGAAGTGTTTGAAAGCTAAAAAAAAAAAAAGAGAAAGAACGAAAAACTCATGCGTCAAGCATAGATTATAGAACACTTTGAATACTGTAACAAAATTTCCCAGCTTATTAAGTTAATAATTTAGAAAACGCATACCATATTTAAAAACCAAATTTCAGCAATCACAACCAGTAGTCGAACAAAATATACGAATTATTTCTTTCCAGCCTTGTATATGACCTACAAATTTGTATATATACTTCACAGTATACAAAAATTTGCTCCAGTTAAGAGATACATAGTAAAAATGAAAATTCCTCTTTAGCAATTTCTGTCAATGAACGGACAGATACGTGAGATCTTTTGAACACCTCTGTATAATACCTATAGAATTTATGTTCACCAATTATTAGGTAAAAAATAGTTACATTTTTTATACAGTGATACACTAAGTTTCAGATTAAAATAAGATTGGAGTCAGCTTAGCTCCACCCACTTAAAATATGTATTTGGATGAAGAGAATTAACTAGGTAATCATTAATAAGCTACTGATCTAAACAATTATGGAAATAACAGAATGTATATAATGCTATAAAATTTAGCAACAAACTATTGAATGTAAGATATATACAAGCTTAAGAAACATAACTTTTTTAAGAATATATTTATAAAATTACTAGTTTATTCATAACAACTTATTAAACCGAAGGTAGAAACAGAAGAAGTCAAGTAAAATAGGTAAATATTGTCAAATAAATAAACTATCTAATTTTATGCAGTGTTGTTTTTTCCGAACAAAAAATGCGAAAGTATCGGAATGATATTTTCTCTTTAAAATATACTCTTTCCTCATTTTGACGACTCGCTCAAGCATATGTCCGAACGGACGTGCTCGCCATGGTTGTCTGATTGATTGCTGTTGAATTGCTACGAATGAGGTACAGACTAAGTATCAGGTAGCTTAGGCAAGCGTAGTTAGAGTACAGTAGTTGTGTATCAAAATAGCATCGTAGAAATTAGCAGGGATTAGTGATTCCGGGTAAAAAAGAAAATATCAAAATGAATGATAAGCAGTTAGTTCAGTTTTCATTTTAAGAAATCAATAAAGTAAACATATGGTTTACAAAAAGTTTATAAATGCAGTTTTAAAATATTGAAAGATGCAAAACATCACAGGTAAAGCAAATATGAGAGTATAAGCTCTTAGTCAAAATAAATATTGTATTATTTTTATCTCAAATAAGAAACAAACAAAAGCATCTTATGACTTCCTCCAAATAAAGTTCCAGATTGAAGCAAACATGAGTATTAGGTTCTATATGATGAAATTTTAATATTGCACATCTGTAGTCTTTAAGAAATTTGTGTATGTTGATTAATCCAGTCAATTTATGTTAATGTTTATATTAATATGTCGGAGAAAAACATCCCGAATTCATCAAAATTTTCCTTGAGAAAGAAATATCTAAAAAGAAAAAATTTCATGCCGGGTGTATTTTGCAGCAAACATACATATGAAAATATAACAGATTTTGAAATTGAAATCGTTAACTAAAGTGTTAGAAAACTTAAAAGAAAAAAAAAAGAAAAAAGAGAGAGAGAAAGAAAAATCATGCATCAAGCATAGATTATAGAACACTTTCCATCACATTTTGAATACTGTAACAAAATTTCACAGCTATTTAAGAGAGCATTTTAGAAAACGCGTACCATATTTAAAACCAAATTTTACCAATAACTACCAGTAGTCGAACAAAATATATGAATTTTTTTTTTGCAGTCTTGTATATGATCTATAAATTTGTATGTATGCATCACAGTATACATCAATTTGCCCAGTTAAGAAATACATAGTACAATTGAAAATTCCCTTTACGCAATTTCTGTCAATGTACTGAAATGTACGTGAGACCTTTTGAGCACCTGTGTATATGACCTATAAAATTATCTACACCAATTATTAGGAAAAAAAATAGTTACATTTAAAAACGCGTAACACAACAGAAAACGAGCTACCAGCAATTATTGTTCATAGACTGTACTGTAATCAAATTCATCTGAGTGTCCCTGTAAATGAACGATACATTCTATGCACACCATATTTCAGAGTAAGCGCAATGTAACCACCTCAGTGATATGTATCAATTTGAATATATTCAAAATAGTATAACATCATTTACATACGCCGCAAACGATTTTTCCAAATAGATCGTAATATAACGGATTTACTTTGAGTGTCCCTGTAAAAGAAGCATAAATGTTAAATACTTCACTTTCAATACCAAAAATATGCCATAGTAAACCCTGAAAACATATATCCATTTCATGGCAACCCGAGTATATTTACGCGCGTTAGAGCAGGGACAGACGGTAGTCAGACAAACCGAACTCATTAAGATTTAAAAAGATTTTCATCGTCCATAATCCGGAATCTCAATGTGATTCATGAGCTCATTTTGATATTTCCGTACAAATATTACAAACACTAGGGGATACAACCCGGGTTTCCTTGGTGACACAATATAGGTGAAAAGCATTATTATTTTTTTTTTTTAAAGGAAAACCCTAATAGATTTTTAACATTTTATGTATTTTATTAATTATACATTAAAAACAGCAAAAAGCATTTTTACATGAAGTAATATCAATTATGTATTCAAATAAAGTTTAAAAATGTATTAACATTAAGAGCGATACATTCGTATCAGCCGCGTGCCGGGAGTTAATATCCGAAGAAATCAGCAAAGGAACTTACAACAACTTTTTTTAATTCTGATTATTTCAGTGTTTAAGCACGTAGTTCGAGTACACATCTGCTAAATTCGTGTTTTATTTATATTATTTTATTTATTTATTGAAGAAGGTTAATTTTGTTATGGTATATTAACTGGAAACAAATGCTAATCATTCTCTATTGTTCTAATTGCAAACGGTTTAACCTTTCGGGCTTATGCTATATAGATTGTTAAAAATATATGATTGAATTTTTTATAAAGGCATAGTTGAGAAACAATTTTCAAACAAATTGCATTTGAAACACCATTTTTCTTCCTATTCGACGGTGTAAAATTTGAAATTGTGCGATGTTAAAAATTTGAGGTAAATTTGAATTTCATTGGTAAGGTGTTGCCAACAGCACTATGACGTCAGTGTTATTATTCACGGACATGTTTTTGTTTTTGTACAAATATCATACATTAGTTACAAAATCATCCTTCCATCGGATCATGAATAGAGAACGGGTGCATATCGGTGCATCAGTGATTTTAGTTATTTTTTTGTAACTTAAAAAGAATTTTAATCGTCCAATATATATGAATTTTAGTGCGACAAGTCTATGAATAAACTTCAATATAATGAGTTGTATAATCATAAAAGTCATGAGAACAAAGATAATTACATAATCAGTTATGAAAGATACCATTGAATAATGAATAGACGGCCGACTTATCTTCGACTTAATAATATCTTATTCACTTGAAGCAGACACCAAAGCAGTATATTGTTTAATATTTAGTATTACAGTATTTAAGTTTATACCTGAGCAAATGAGTAAAATAAATTTCGTTATTCAAGATTTTTGTTTACGGTTATATTCCGAAATATATTGATTATTGTCTTACTTATGTTTAATTCTTTCCAATTAGTTGAATATTGTTGAAGACTTCGATTTGTGTGACCCCCAGTCTTTAGAGATGAGTTCGGTTTCTCTTTTCGGAACCTGGGCTTATTTCCCAACGATTTTGAATCCGAGCCCGCCCTACACCGAAACATTTTGTGTCTTCAGAGCTCGAACCCGACCGAGCCCGATACCGAAAAAAATTGCATGATATTTAAAAATTGTTTTAAAAGTAAATATCCCATTTTTAAAAAAACAATATATACATGAAAATAACTGTTAATCCCCAGCACATATTTAATTTTTTGGAAATTTACATTTAATCTTATCAAAAGAGACGTTTTCTAGAAAATAAAAACATACTTCCCTAAAAGGATTCTCATATTTTTTTTTCTCCCAGCAAGGAAATAAATGCTTGAAATTTAAAGAATTTACTATTTCTATGCAGAATAATCGAACAACGTTTTTCCACTTCTCATAAAAGGGTTATATCGTAAATTATAGTTGATTCCTTAATTAAAACAATGTTTCATGTTCCTGAAAATCAGCTTAAATACAAAAAAATTACACTGTTATCTGAAAGATCCTATGCTTTTATAGGAAAAGTGGAAACACTCTTCGATTGCATTCTATTGGAATAACAATACATGACTATTATATCTATTTATGAATGGAAGTGACTTCGGAAATATGCAGAGCAGAATTTTAACAAGAACAGAGTTCATTATGAAAAATAAATTCACTAAAGTTATTTTCATATGAAGAGCGATTATGACTCGAACACAATATTAGACTAAAATTTGCAAACCTTTTAGGTAATGCTAATTAACTAAAAATAAAAGAAAATATTAATTTCGCGTTAGATCTCTGAAAAAATAAAATAAAATAAACGTTCAATTAAAAAATATATTGTCACAAACGAAAATCGAGCAACATATTATTCGCGCGTATTCCCACTGGTGCTATATCAACCAGTCGTCGCGTCAATGCCACACTTAAATCTGCAAATATCGCGTATTTTTTTTTAGTATTATTAAATTTATTCTAATATATTAGAAACATTTCTTCTATTCATTTTGATCAAAATAGCATTAAAATGACTTGAAAAAGATTATGTAATTTTTTAGGAAAAAAAGAAAGTTTTTTTCATTTTTTATATATGAGAATATTGTCAGTTTGAGAAAGAATGAGCCCGACCCCAAAGACTGATATAAAAATCAAGCCCGAGCCCGTTTCGGGCCCGGGCTCGGGCTGAGCCCGCCCCATTTCTACGAGTCTATGTGTCTGTCTGCCTAGCGGTTTGCCCGTGCTTAACTGGCATAAATACACTTGGGTTCCCATGAGCTTGGTATATGTTGTGAAGTTACCATAATATTTTGCTATTGAAAATTGAATGTGTATCGTTTGTAGTTTGTTCACAGGGTCACACAAAGAAGACGTTTTCGTTTATAGGGAAAATTCGTTAGCAGTGTATTTTTAAAAAGTTACGTTGTTTCAAAACATACAGAAATTGATACAAAATTTTAAGGTGCAGTACAACACTCGTTCTGCAGATTATACAGTGTATGGCAATCATTATAAATATACAGGGTGTCCCAGGATTATTGGGACAAACTTTAAGGGGAGGTAGGGGACATCACAAGGATTCAGATTTGCATAGCAACCCATGGTCGGAAACGGCTTCGTTCGCCGTTAGGTGGTGTTTTTCATAAGAGCATTGGAGAACCTCTAACATCTGCATATTATCGCATCTATTTGTAAGAGGTGCTACCAAGCTTACTTGATACTATCCCACAACATGTCAGACGCCATATGTGGTTTCAACATGATCCGAAACGTCATGGGAAAGTAGTATGACAGGGATAAGAAACGCACAAGACTGAGATCATCTGAAATAATTTATTGGTCAAAGATATTAGATGTGCTGTGGTATATGATATGTGATAACGTTACAAAAGATGTTCAAAGTTTTCACCATAGTTATCGATGTATGCAATACACCGTCGGACCGTGGATTGGCTGACTCGCTTGATTTTGTTGGATATCCGCATCAGCACAGACGAGTCTTGCAACCAAATCCATATCGGAATCCACAGGCGCTGCGTGCACAGCACTTTTCAGTGCACCCAAAAGAAAGAAATCTATGCTGCGTAAATCAGGAGAGCGTGGTGACCAGGGAACCGGTCCACCACGGTTAATCCATTGGCCATAATAGGGAGGCGCCCCATGATGTTGAAACCACATTTAGCTTCTGACATGTTGTGGCATAGAGACAAGTAAGCTTGGTACCACCTCTTACAAAAATATGCAATAATATGCAGATGTTAGTGCTCCAATGCTATTCTAAACAACACCACCTAACGGCGAACGAAGCCGTTTCCGACCATGGGTTGCTATACAAATCTGAATCCTTGTGATGCCCCCTACCTCCCCTTAAAGTTTGTCCCAATAATCCTGGGACACCCTGTATATGTATATATATATGTATATATATATATATATATATATTGATATGATTAAATGTTTTTTTATTATTTTAATTACTGATCCTTAAATGTTTCATTTCTCTACATTGCATTCTATGCAACATTTGCTTTTGTACTCAACGGAAAAGTTCCCTTTTTAACAGTCGAGTATAACATTTCACTGTAAAAATAAGAGAATGTTCGTCAGAAATGCATTTTACCTTTAAATTTTTTTTTAGCTGTTACCATAAAATTTTGCTATTGAAAATGGAATGTGTATCATTTATAGTTTGTTCACAGGGTCACACAAAGGAGACGTTTTCGTTTATAGGGAAAATTCGTTTGCAGTGTATTTTAAAAAAAGTTACGTTGTTTCAAAACATACTGAAATTGATACAAAATTTTAAGGTGCAGTACAACATTCGTTCTGCAGATTATACAGTGCATGGCAATCATTATATATATATATATACTAGCTGTTTAACCCGTTCTACGCACGGGAGTTCATGAATTTAATTCTAAAATGTGAATAAAATGAATTTAATTCCCCTGTTAAAGTGTTGAGTTGTTCAATAACTATACGATTTAGAACAAAAAAATACTACTGTGCATTTTTTTTAATGAAACTTAATTTTTGTTGCTATGGCAGCAGACGATAAAACGATCTTTGGAATAAGGGAATAAATAGAATAAAAATTTTGTTGCCGTTTGTGATAAAATGTTTTTCTTTATTAAAAAAAATGAAATAATAAAGCGCAATTAAATAATCTCTAATTATTTGCATGCGAGGTAAAAGAATTATCGTAATACCCGCTACAGCTTGTTGGTATTGCAGCGTGGCGTCCGTAATATGCATATCTCACATTGCAGTAAAAGGGGGTGCCGGGAGAAGGGGATGCTGAAGTGACCTTCAGAAAATGACTAATTAGGAGGACTACTATGACTCTTTAAAAAAATTTTCCTTTGGAAAGGAGGTGGTCGGGGAAAGGGGATGTTCAAACGTCCTTCAGAAAATGATTAATTAAGAGGACCACTTTGCATCTTAAAATATTCGTTCCTTTGGTTAAGCTATGAACATAATTACAAATTTGGCTTAAACTATTATTCGGAAATAGTGGTAACTAGTACTCATAAATTTACTTTAATTTTATAGAAGGTGACTATTAAGTTAATTATAATGTTTGTAATCAGTTGCGTTGAAAACGGAAAGTTAGTTGCTGAGTTATGGAAACGGGGCATAGTTAGAGAAAAAAATCATTGAAGGAGGTGCCGGGGAGGAGCGAATGTTTAAGTTCACTTCAGTAAAATACTAATTAGAAGGACCACTATGCATCTTTAAAAATTAGTTCGTTTGGTTAAGCTAGGAACTTAATTAGAAATTTGTCTTAGACTGTTATTCGGAAATAGGGGTACCCGCTACTCACAAATTTATTTTAATGATATAGACGTTGATTATTAAGTTAAATATGATGTTTGGAATCAGTTGCATTGAAATCGGAAAATTAGTTGCTGAGATATGGAAACAGGGTACAATTAGACAAAAAGCCTTGAGGGAGGGGCCGGGGGGAGCGGATGTTCAAGTGCCTTTCAGCAAATGATAAATTAAAATAGCCACTATATGCATCTTTAAAGATTGATTCATTTGTTTATGCTAGGAACTTAATTTGAAATTTGGCTTAGACTATTATTCGGAAATACTGGTAACTGTTTTCTAGAAGTACACCCTGGAGCTATGAATGCTGATTTTTATGATAATTTAGCAAAATGGAACAGGTTTGGAGAAGTTCGGAACATAATTACCTGAGTTTTGGAAATAAAGCACAGTTAGAGAAAACACCTTGAGGGAGGGGCCGCGAGGAGGCGCGCTGTCAAGTGCTCAACAACAAATCACTAACTTTGACTGTTGGTATGCATTACTGAATACTGGCTACGTACTTTTAATAGGAACATAAATTTAATTTTTACGAAAATTGTTATTCTAAAATAGCGGTATCATCTATATAAAACAGCGATTAAACGTTACGGGTGAATAAAAAAAATGTTAAATTTGTTAAATGTAATTAGTTCAGTTGAAATCAGAGCAGTAGATTTGGATTTATTAATAAGGAGGGTCAATTAATGAAAAAGCCGCCGCCAGGTGGCGCGCGGTCAAGTAAAATATATGTGATATTTAATAAAAAGTCGTTTACACCCACCCTTTCCCATCCTCCACAAATTTAACAAATAATCTGTTAAATAAAGTTTTCTGTATTAATAATCTCTATCATACTAATATATGTCATGTAAAAAAAATCTTAAACCCAGCTAATTATCATTCATTAAGTCGATAAAATCTTTTAAAATTAAGTTTTTAGTATTTGGCAACGGTCAATAATTAAGTTGATTGTCTACATCTCATATAATCTCTGATCCATCGATTTTAAACACTCGACTGGGAATTGCAATCATCCCTACCTTGATTTATTTAATTACTTCTGTGGAGATTCTATAAAACCAGCCAACCGAAAATAAAAAAGCGTATTTTTGATGAGATCTCTTTGTGGATAGATTTTAATTAATATTTAATCTATTTAAAATTTTCGAATTTTTTGCCCCGATCGTTCATGGACCCCCTACCAGCTATCCGTGTGCAAAATTTCCTAGCCCTGCGCCCTGTGGTTTTCGAGTTTTTGAGGTTACATAGATAGATACGCGAACAGTTTTTAATAGTATAGATAATTATAATATCTATGAATTTCAAAAACATATCAAGTTCTATTATCATTCTACTTAAATCTCCAAAGAGATAATTAATGATATTGTGTAGACAGAATACCACATATCAAATATTTAACATGTGCAATCATAATATTACCATAGCTCGTGCTTCACTGGTAATAGGCCAAATTTACTCATACCTGAATAATATTTAAAAAGAAAAAGAGAGAAAGGTGGAAAAAAAATTATAAATTGGAGTTGCTATTAAGTAAATACAAATGGATTAATAAATTAAATATGAACCCTATACAATTTAAAATTGGACCACAAGAGAATTAAATATGAATTGGATATTAAATATGAATTGGATATGAAAAAACACATGTAGTTGTACTCATCAGCCTGGATGCACCCACATGTGTTTTAAAAAATAGTTCAGTATTTCATAATTCTACTGGAATAATGCTAAGAACAGTAGAATCATCCAGGTATACTGAACTGTTACCAGACAACAATTGGAAATATTAAAATTGGAAATATTTAAAATATTTTACTCACATCGATTATCTCAGAAACATTATATCACTTCACGAAATTACCACCTAATAACAGTTTTGAAATAATAAAATTGGAAATAAGAACACGTAAAGTGTAGATAAAATACTTAACACACAATAATAATCTAGAATCCTTAAAATATCATAACTTCTTCATAATATCCATGTCCACATGGCACGCATCATACATGTTGATTTAGTCGAGTTGAGAGAAATGATTTGAAAGACAAGTTGAGAGCACACTTTTTTAAAAACAACCCCATCGATGACATCCCAACACAAAATGATTCAAAATCACACAAAATTATTCTGGTAATAATACACTTATAACAAAATTATATCCGTGAATATATAATTACTACATTCAATTTTAAACCCTGAAAGTAAAATTAATATACAAGCAATAGCTCCCTCTATAGTTAAATTAAACATAATATTAACAATATAATCCTCATCTACCTGACAGGTAAAGTGTCGCCATCTGTTGGTATTATAATTATTCATAATTAATATGTAGTTACAAATCCACTTTATTAGTTACATATTCACTTCATTAGATTTAATTATATAAATAAACTTTAAAAAAACATACTATCTTGTAGTTTTACATTAAATTCGTATAAAATCCTTCGATATTAATAAATCTACACAGTATTAATATATCCTGCACAGCATTTTAGATAATCTTAACGAGAGTATATTATGTAAAAGAGATTATTTTAAAACAAAGTGCTATTTGCTACCAGCTGTATTAATCCACTGATATATATTATAGACTTATTATTAAAAAATTAATGTTTTATATTTACTACTACTTAAATATATGTTAGACTTGTTATTAAATAATTAATGTTTTATTTTTACTACTATTAAATATATTTTAGATTTCAGAGATTGATTTAAATATCAAATTAAATAATACATAAACAATTTAAGATATCTCAAAATTTATAAAATTGATAATTAATAGTATTACTACTATGTATCAATCAAATTAATGCAAAGCAGCAATTAAAATATTTGTTAAATTTTTAAAATATTTGTTAAAAAATAAAAACTATATATGTATTTATATATATTGCAAATAGATATGTTTGTGAGTTATAATCACCAATGTTATCCATGTATAATCCTATGTGTTAGTGTATAAGATAATTTATAAATGTATGAAAACTTCACATCAATAACACCTTAAACAGAGGTGATCGGCAACGCACAATCACATACTATACAAAGTGTATATAATGTTCAATCAAATATTAAATTTCTTTATATGTTATAATTGTAATTATGTATGTTATAATTGTAATTTTCTATATCTATTGTTATATGTTGTCGCACACTAAAACAATAATTTATTACATACCGTGTTTATATTTAAATGATATAATAAATGTTATTTAAAAGAGTTGATGATTGAATTTATCATAAAAATTGGATAACCATATATTTTTGCTTGATCTCGAATAAATCTAATATATTGATATGATTAAACGTTTTTTATTATTTTAATTACTGATCCTTAAATGTTTCATTTCTCTACATTGCATTCTACGCAACATTTACCTTTGTACTGGCCGAAAATGTTCCCTTTTTAACAGTCGAGTACAACATTTCACAGTTAAAATAAGAGAATATTCGTCATAAATGCATTTTACCTTTAAATTTTTTTTTAGCTTTTATATATTGTTAGCTGTCAGTATTTTTCTGTAAAATCAGCGGATTTGTTATGCAATGATACATTATAATCCAATTTAAAAAAGATTGGAGCATAAGCTTAGTTCCGCTCAGTTTAAAATATGCAATAGATAAACAACCTGAGTAGAATATGTATGTTTAGAATGTATGTCACTTCAGAGAATGTATCATCCTGAAGAGAATTAACTATGAAATCAATAATAATTAATGAGTCACTGATCTGAATAGTTATTGAAAGAATAGAATGTATAAACTAGCATGAAAATAAGAATGCAACTATTAAATACTTAATTATATGCAAATCCAAACAAGTACGTTATTATTTTGCTTAAAAGAAGAAACAAACAATAGCATCATTTTAGTATAATATGTCTTCCGCAAAATAAACTTCTATAACATAATATTTTGAATCCGGGGTGGAAACTATTTTAGTTACAAATTAAACTTGATAACTTCTTCATAGACTAATAAATTTAATATTTACACGTATTTACATATTATTATTTACAAAATAATACAGTTAATTTTACATTTACGGCTAAGCTCAGAAGTCTAAATTACTCAGCTTATCAATTCTTTTGAAAGAAAAAAAAGAAAAGGAGAGAAAATATGATGGAGTAAGTATAGTTCGAGCGTTACACTCTTCCCCTCACACTGCATTACTGGTCCCTCAGATGCAGTGTGCATTTCCTGGGTGACGTTTCCCAGGTATGCCTCTTGGACGAATGAAGCCTTTAGAACATCCACCATATCCATAAATGACACTACGAGAAACAAGTTGTTCTCCCCCCACCCCCCCCCCAAAAAAAAAAAATCTGAACAGAAGCACTTGGTACAAAAAGTACGTTAATCAAATTACAATTTCTTAAAAAGTTTTAAATATGTATGCACAAGAAAAAGGTTGTATGATGCTATAGATCTATTCATGGTGAGCTTAATGAAAAATAATCAACAAGTAGCCTTCCAGTAAAAGGTGCCTCGTCTTTATTTTTTATTTTTAACCTATATCCAGAAAAATACAAAGCATTATCTACGTAGGGCTCATCAGAAAATCTTATATGGCAAAAATTCTTTTCAGACATTCTAACTGTCTCTACAGACCCACAACGTTCGAAAATTTCTCGAATAATTTCCTCCGTAATCTTTTCTGGCAAACCGCCCACAAACACTGTTTTGCACCCCAATGGCCGTTCTCTAGTAGTAGGTCGAGGTGCATTTGGATTCGGGGGATATAAAACACTTTTTGCTAGCTGCACAATTTCTTTAACAGGAGGATGTGATCCAGTATCAATATAATGTTTAACTTTAGGTGTAGCCTCTTCCCCTAGTTGGAAGCTACTTGTAAATTTTCCAAGCAGTTCATTCTACCTAACTCGTTGCTCTGAAGTGAGATGTCTACCTTCATCTTCTCTAAGAAAAACAGTGTCTAATTCAACGGTTTTTATTGCTAATTCACTGGGTGGTCTATAGGTATCTTCGGCGAATCTATACTTCCACCTGCATCTATCAGCAAAGAACCATTCTTGATTTACTACATCCAAAACAATTTTTGCTTTGCGTAAGAAATCGATTCCCAAAATTGTATGATTATTTTTGGCATTCGGCAGAGCATAAAGTGTCGTTTTAACATCGCGACCTTCAATTTTAACATGAACTTCTGTTTTATAAACTTCGGCAGTGTTTTGTAGCCCATCCGCTAAGACTACGATCATTTGAGTTTTTTCAAATTTCACACCTTGGTCTTTTAATAAAGAATACAAAACTTCACCCGCAACGCAATGTGTTGCGCCAGTGTCAGCACAGGCTGTGCCAGAGAGACCATTTATACTTATTTTTACCAATGATGTTGGTGACGTTTGCATATTATATGTGCGAAATTCTAGAGATTGAAAGTGCGCCGATACATTTTTTGGAGAACAAGTTGGACACTTGGATTTAATAACTCCCTGGTTTTCACATCCATAGCAACTTAACATTGGCCGATTTAAATTTGATGTATAATTAATTTTATTTCTCTTGGACTCATTTTGATTGCCAAATTTACCAAACTCATTTATTTAAAAACAAAAGGCGTTTTTTCAAAGCGATTAGAATTCCCGACCTCACTGATTTTATTTGATCTCTTTATTTCTACTTTGTGTGACCTCAAATTATCATATAAATCTAACTTTTCAGCTAATTTAACAGGGTCTGTTAAATTCTCCCATTGGTCTAAATAATGTTCTTTGCAATCAGGGGAAACCTTTTTCTTTAATTGATCAGCAATAATTAATTCCGAAAGTTTTTCAAAGGAATTTATATTTAATTCGGATAGCCATCCCTCAAAATAGCTTCTAATTTCAAAGTAATATTCTTTCCAGCTAATATCGGTTCGCTTTGCATGTCGACTAAATAAAACTCTAAACCTTCCAGCAGTTAACTTGAACCTCTGCAACAATATATCTTTAATATAAGAATAATCCTCAATTTTTTCTTCCGGTTCACGCGCTATTAATTTACCGATTTCATTTGGAAGGGCTCCAATGAAATACGTAATCCACAGTTCTTTAGAAACCTTTAAAAGTTTCATTTGCCTCTCAAAAGTTATTAAAAATAAATTCATATCATCCTTTTCAGGATTGAAATCGCGTAAAACCTTTTTCAAGTCAACGCGGATTGAAGAAGTTTCTAGAGGGTTGCTTGTATTTGCAACAACATCTCTTGTTCCTGTTTTTAACCAGAGCTTCTGTAGCTCAAATTCTCTTTCTTCGGCTAAAGACTTCTCTTCCTCAAGAGTCTTTCTTTCTTCTATGATATTTTCTAAAATTCCCTGTACAAAATCTATGTTATCTTTAAATGCCTCACTATTTACAATTTTATGTCGTAATTCGAGGACTTTATCATCTCTGCTTATTTGTACTTTTAACTCTGAAGCCAAAGTGACTAAATCCATTTTTTTACCCTTAGAAAGAAAGGCCATCATTCGAACTAATTATGTTTTAGCTAACTTCAAACTTAATTTGGGTTACGAATAACTCTTAGCAAAATAATTTACCTTTATGTAATTTTTCATAACATATGTGGAACATAAATAACATAGAATATCTTTCAAAACTCAATATAATGACACCAACTATTTGCCTTTTTTTTTTTTTTTCAACACAGTAATATCAAACATTATTTGCAAATAATTTAAATCAATTCTTCATATATCAAATAAAATAATGCCAAGCACTCATTTATTGCTTCAATAATAATATATCTCAGTGCAACTATATAAATGTATAAAATAAAGCAAACGATTTTATTTTTCAATAATAATTATTAGATATATTTCTCTTATGAATATCTTCATTTAATTCAGATACTAAAATACTTGAAGCTGCAGACGATATAGAATAATTCCAAAGTATTTAGATTCTGGACGAATCAAATACAATTTTTCAAAAAATCCTCAGATTCCGGATGAATCAAAAGAAATACTTTTTGTACTTTAGTATCTAAATTTTCTTATTAAACAGTTAACACAATTTAAAAATAATACTTATCTTCATATCTTGCCTATATTCGAGCCCGTCGTTGGGAAGCCAATCCTTTAACATATTATTTTGGATCCGGGGTGGAAACTATTTTAGTTACAAATTAAACTTGATAACTTCTTCATAGACTAATAAATTTAATATTTACACGTATTTATATATTACTATTTACAAAATAACACAGTTAATTTTACATTTACGGCTAAACTCAGATGCCTTGACGGCCACCATCTCTGTAAAACATTCTACTCTTCTGGTAAAGTCTAAATTACTCAGCTTGTCAATTCTTTTGAAAGAAAAAAAAGAAAAGGTGAGAAAATATGATGGAGTAAGTATAGTTCGAGCGTTACACTTCTAGATTTAGGCAAAAAATGTAAAATGAGGCTGTATAATAAAAAATTGCAGATCACATATGGCCTTATTAAATAACTGCTTTGTGTATGTTGAACTCTTTACTAAATTTGCATTAATATTTTATTTGATATTTCAGATAACACCTAAATATTTAACACTTTCTATCAGACATAAATTTAATACAATAGTTCTCAAATCGGAAATATTATACAAAAAATATTTATATATAATAAAGAGGTTTTCGCAAATTGCATCTTTTTTTGAAAGTTTTTGCTAAAGGAAAGTTGTTTCCCAAAACAGCTTTATAAAGGTAAAGAAATAATATCACACCGCAGCGACACCATCGCAAAAAGCTTATTGTTCAGATATCGGGTTTCATTTTCTTTATATTTAAAAATGAAATTTCCTAAGAATGTTCCGATTTCCGATGGTGTTGGAAAGCGTTTCATAATGCATGCTTGATGCAAGATCTTCCGTTCTTTAGTTCTAAATGAATAAGTATTTTAAGGATGGTGTTTCTAATAGATGTGCTTATACGTATAGTTGATTATTGTCTAAATAGGAATAGTTTGCACATATTTAAGACATTATAGAACAACTTAAATGCGAAAGGAACGCTCGGAAACTGTGTTACAGAAACACAAATGATATGAATTCCCGTCAGCGATCTCGAATGTCTTAATTAATTAAATTTTCTTTTTAAAATTATTAATATTATTATTTGTTAAATCCTAGATATAGTTATATTTTGACAAAATAGTATGCGAATTCTCAAAATGTTATGGCTCGCTACCAGATGTCCCTAAAACATATTTGTATGTAAGTGAATTCATCAGAAATTTTTCATAAAATTACCCCCGTGCTAAAGTAGCATGATGGCTGCAGGTACCATTCGCTTCTCATCACAGAGCTCGTTGTCACTATCATCATTCCGATGTGTGCTGATGGTTTATGAACATCTCACTATGACGCATCACAACACTTTTTCAAATAGATGAAGGGAAATTAAGAACATAAAACATGGCAGCTAAGTTATTTTAAAACAAAATGGTCTATCGACCTCTAGCTCAAGAGAAAAACTTTCTCTAATAACAACCTTCTATTTGCTTCTATGGAGAGAGAATAATAACCTCTTTTCCATATCTCTAAACTCTATCGGAAACAAGTGGGCAGTCCCATAGCTGGTAATGAATTTGCATAACAATACGAATATCCATCCTCCTCGAATTTTGTTAGTTTTTCTGTATCACATCTGATTAAAACTTTTTCTGCTGCTACATTGGCATAAACCAATACCATTGGCTAAATTTCTTTCGTTCTGGGAAAAGATTCTCCGAATCTTCGTGTGAGGTTTATTGATGTTTTACGTGTCAGATCTAAACTAAAGTCAGATTTGGTTGATGTTAACTCTTCTAAAATGTTGCCATGTTGTCTTGAGACATAAATTTGACAAAGGGCGTTCTTTGTTTAGCTATCTTACACTAAATCCTTATAATATAATTTATTTACATTAAGTACTGTAACCAAATTGTTTTGAGTGTCTCTGTAAAGGAACTATACATTCTATGCTCACCATATTGTACCGTAAGCGCCTTGTAGGCACCCCAGTCTAATGTATCAATTTGAATACATTTAAAATAGTATAACATCATTTACATACGCCGTAAACCATTTTTTCCAGTACAATATCTTAATGTAACGGAATTCTTTTGAATGTCCCTGTAAATAAACCATAAATGCTAAACAATTTTCAATATCAAACATGCCATGGTAAACCCTGTAAGCATATATCACTTTCATGGCAATGGAGTATAGAGATTGCGAGTTAGAGATCGGACAGACGCTTGTCAGACAAACTCAATTCCTAAACACTTTTCAACTATGTTGGAAAATGTTAAAAAGATGGAGAGGCCGTTTTAAGAGAGCTTCCATCAGAGTGTAATTAAATTTAAAAGTAAAAAAATAAAAAATGGGGAAATTTAAATACATATTCTAGTCTCTAAAATGAAAAGTAGAAATGAGAAAAAAAAAATCATTCTTATCTGTAATAAAATGATTAATTCTGGACGCGCTATCTATTCAAGTTCCCAAATTCCAATATAATGATACAATACTGATTACCAAAACTTGTGTTAAATACATGTCTGTGTATAGTCTCTGTTAAAAACAGTCACTTCTATCCGAACAGTGAGTGCAGTCACTTCAATCATGGCCACATTGTTATAAAAATATACAATTTTCATCCCCTTGACACGATGCCCAAAAAATCTATGTATTATTTATTTATTTTTATTTTTATTTTTTTTTTTACGATATTTATGCTTATATGTGACTGCATGATTAATTAGTTTTTTTAATAAGATTTTTGTATATGTATATATTTCGACCTAAATTGTGTTTCGTTTCATGAATTTTTTTTAATGATTCAAAGAAAGATTTTAATATATCATAATTATGAATTACTTATGAAGAACTTTTTTGATAATATAATTCATATATTGAGTTACAAAATCAACAGACCGTTAGATTAAGAAGAGAGGTCGGGTATCGATATCTCTATCATATCACTTCGTTACTTTTTTCATAATTCAAGAAGATTTTGATCGTCCATCATCATGAATCTCAATGTGATTTGTGAGCTCATTGTTGCATTTCCATAAAAATATTACAAAAAATAGGGGATGCTAGAAAATGCCCCCTTTTTCACAGTCAATTATAACATTTCACTGTTAAAATAAGAAAAAGTTCGTCAGAAATGCAGTTTTTTAAAAAGTTAGTTGTTATATATTGTTAGCCGTCACTGTTCGTCTGTAAAACTAACGGATTTGTTTTACAATGATACATTATACTCATGATTAAAAAAAGGTTGGATGAGAGCTCCTTTAAAAGATGCAATACATAAGCCACCTTATGCCATTTTAGACTATATGCCACTTCAGAGAATGTATCATCCTAATATAAATGATGAGAATTAACAATTGAATCAGCAACATTTAATATGTCACTGATCTAAATAATTATGGGAAGAATAGAATCTATAAGTTAGAATGAAAATTAGAGTGCAACTATTAAATGAGGAAAAATATACAAATGCAAACAAATACGTTATTATTTTTTCTTAAAAGATGAAACAAACAATAGCATCATTTGAGTATAATATGATTTCCACAACCTAAAATTCCAGATTTAGGCAAACAAGGTTTAATCAGGTTGCATAGTGAAAGATTACAGTTCCCATATAGTGTTATTAAGAGCTTTGTTTATGTTGACCTCTTTAATAAATTAAAAATAATATTTAACTGTATATTTCGCGGATTTTTCTACCATACATAAATATCTAAAAACCCTACTCATGCCGGAAATATTTCACAAGAAATCTTTATATATGTTTAACAATTATGACGTAACAGAAAAATTGCTATGTGTCAAGAGAGGTTGTTTTCCAAAACGACTTATAAATTTAAAGAATAAAATTCACTCAAACCTATTCCGCTGGCTCAATTGCACACTCTTTGTGGAGCTTCCGGCTGTATGTCTGTGTGTTGTAAATTTCCTTGTGTGTATTATCTTGTCCCTGTATATATTGACGATGACTTGTAAGCGGGCATTTGACGCCCAGCACACAGGTCAGATGTATGGTAATAAAATGTCAAATGTCACTCAAACCATACAGCATTTGTTGATAAAAGCTTCTTATTTAGATGTCGCGTGTCATTGTCATCGTATATAGTTGCCAACTTCCCGATTCTTTTCATACCAATACTTTTAGGTAAAAGTATTTGTCTTATTTAATCCTACAATTTATGCTATTTGATAAAACGAAAAATTTCGGGAGGTTGGCAACTATGATCGTATTTAAAAGTGAAATTTGTTAACATTGTTCCGATTTTCGATGGTGTTGGAAAGGGTTTCATATTCCATGCTTGATGCATGATTTTTCGTTTTTTTAGTCTAAATGAATAAATATAATAAGGATACGGTTTATAATATATGTATTTATATGTATAGGAAACTAACTGTCTAAATAGGAATATTTTGCACATATTTAAGACATTACAGATCATCTAAAATGCGAAAGGAATGCTGGAAAGCTGTGTTACAGAAATACAAATGACATAAATTCAACTCAGCGAAAGTGAATGTGTTAATTTATTTATTTATTTACTTTAATTTTTAAGATTTTTATTATTGTTTTGTAATTCCTACTTATAGTTACATTTGAGAATCTATTTTTCTTATACTTTAAATTACTTTCAAAATTTTCAGACTTTTCAACAGAACTTGATTTCAAAGTTTATAAAAAGGAAGTTCTGAGATTAAATAAAGCAAAGATTACTATTAGAAAATAGTGTAACCAAAATAAATAAATAAAATAAAAGTAGATAAAATTTCTAAAAATTTGTTAAAATTAAAAAATTTTGGCAAAAACATATTACATACATTTTTCTCTGATAAAAAAATAAAAGAAAAAGAATGAAGAAACAAACACACTTCTGCAAAAGAAATAAAATTAAAATAAAATATTAATAACAATAATAATAATAAAACTAATGCATAAATAAATAAATTTCTAATGCAATGACTTAAAATAATGATGTTAACTGGGGATCTCTGATACTGTTTAGAATTACGTCGTCATTAGCGCCTCGTAAATTTAAACACGTATCAGATTTTTCAGTTTAACTTCTTAATTATAGTTTATTTTATTTTTTAATGAATTAAAAAAGGTTTCTACAGTATGGAAGAAAATGAAACTGCTTGCTTTAAAAAGAAAAAAATCAAATTGATATTTATTATAACTATTTTTCTAGGTTACGAAAGTTTCGGAAATTATGGCATTGGAAAAATTGCAAAAAATTAAGAAAATTGCGTGCTAGATAAATAAATAAAAAAAATTACTTCGAAACTCAGGCGAAGGGGACGGGACTTTCTGATTAAACTTTGGTACTTATGCAAAGCAGAGCAAATCTGGACTGGTAGTTGTCCGAGTTGATTTTATCTAATAATATGTGACATTTAAAATATGACATGAGAAATAATCATTTGCATTGGCAGAAAAAAGTATCACCGGTCCTATTTGCGAAAATAAAACAGATATTTCAGGCTTTTTTTTCAAGAATATCTTTCTTTTAGAATTAAAAAAAAAAAAAAAAAAAAAAAAAAAAAGAATACAACATTAAATTAAACGTTTTTTAATATTTTAATTATTGATCCTTGGATACATTCCTCTGCTTTGCATTGTATGCAACACATGGTTTTGTCCTCGCCAAAACATGTTTTCTTTTTAACAGTCCAGTACACCATTTTACAGTTGAAATAAGAGAAATTTCGTTACAAATGCTTTTTTTTCGAAAAGTAAACAGTTTTTTTTATTATTTATTTATTTATTTATTTGTTGTTGTTGTTGTTGTTGTTGTTGTCAGTAGTCAGTAATTTTCTGTAAAATCTGCAGTCTTTTTTATACTATGATACATTACATTTCAGATTAAAATAAGGTTGGAGTCAGAGCTTAGCTCCGCCCACTTAAAATACGTATTTGCATTAGGAGAATTAACTATGCAATCATTAATAATTAATAAACTACTGATCTAAACAATTAAGGAAGTAGCAGAATGTATAAACTACCATAACATTTAGTATCAAACTATTAAATGTTAAGATAAATAAATGCTTAAGAAACATAATTTTTTTAGGAATATATTTATAAAACTAGCTGTTACCTGTGACTTCGTTCACGCAACATTAAAAGAAGAATAAATACATTAATTAAGCAAAATATTTTACTTCCAATAATTAAAAACGTTAATAATTAACTAACTATTTATCACATTTCATAGAGACAATACGGTATTTTTTATTATAGGGACCTTGACATAACTCAGTCTTAAAAAAGTGAAATTTTGTGCCAAATAATAGCGAATATGAAATTGCAACCAATGCAAAAAGGAGGGCCAAATAAAATCGTGGAAATAGACGAATTGTCAATTTTACCTGATAAACAATTTTACTTTTAACGCCTTTGTGAAACGTTTTAACAGCCATCCTTCCAAAAAAAAAAAAAAAAAAAAACATTAATTAGAAATTGTATATGCTTTTTCTTTAAATTCAATTCTGCATCCTTGGTTTAATACATAGTTGAAACAAATCTTGTTTTCTAAATGACAGTGTATTGGCAGGCAATTTTTGTTCTCCAGAATAAATTGATTCATGAAATTTGAATATGTGAAAATATGTTTGTATTTTTCGGATAATTTACTGAAATCAAGATTTTGTTTTCACCATCTATTCAAAGTGCAAATAAATTCTGTTTTTCAGTTTTAATGAGAAAATGGTGTAAAAAATATACTGATATGTTTTATTTCTCCTTTTTTATACACAAATATGGAGTAATTTACTTTCCGTTTTTAGAGAAACTTCGTTAAATAAAAATGGCATTTAATTTAATTTTTTTTTAATTCTGAGAGTTTGTGTGACATTCTCGGATCAATTATAACCAGTATTCGCTAAACCGGTAGTAAACTAACCGGTAGTAAATCGCGTTGCGTTCGATAGTCTAGAAGTAGTTGCGAAATACAAACAAACGGTCAGATTTTAATATAATAGATTCGTGTTCATTTTCCTTTTTTTAAAATTATGATGTGATTTTTAGCAGAAAACTCGGATACTCATGCGGAACGAAATAACGGATACTCATGCTTAATAATCAGCATAGATAACAAAACATTTAAATTTTTCGTTATAAATATGGCGTGAAACTCATCTACTTTCTATACTTATTGATCCTTGTATTATTAATGTAAGGAATTGACTCACACTCATTTTAAAACATATTGGAAAATTTACATTTTATTTCAAATATGACGTCTCCTTTTTCCCCAGAGAAATCCCTTTTTAATGACATAATTCTTGTTAATTTTCTTTTCCAGGCAATTAATATCAATACTGGCATAGAGAAAATTATAATATTAAATCTTTAGGTTTTATGAACAAAAATGGAACTATTAACATTCGTCATTTTTTTTTTTTAGGTAATCGAGTTATTTCTTTTAGTTTTAAGAATGAAAAATCACTATTTCTCGCTATCCATGACATCATTTACGACATGTTTAATTTTGCGGACCATATTATTGACATTTGCTAACCATTTTCTTTTGAAACTTCTTTTTACTTTTTAAAAATTTAAATAAAAAATACGGTATAGTTATGTTAGCCGTGCGCAGACGGTAAAACGGCAAGTATTGTTACCATACAAAAGAAAAACAAAAAAAAAAAGTGAAGAAAAAACCCAAGATCATTTTATTTCACCAATCAAAGCATATCCGCTTTATTTTCGATTTTCCATAAATGACGTCATATTCGCCTGTTTCCTATGGTTACGTATATTGAAACCTTGTATTTTTATCAAAAACTAAAAAAAGTACGTTTTATTTCTAATAATATTATTTAATCTTCTTCTTAATTCTTTATTTTTTTTTTTTTTTCATTTTCATTTTTCCCGTGAAAATTTTTCAATTGAAACTAAATTGTTGAGTGAAAATTATTATTCCGGGTTTTGAATTAGTTTGGCAACGATAAAGTATTAGCAACGGTAAAGTAAATTTAACCATTTTAAAATGCTATACGAAAAAATGTCCATTTATTCTCAATGAAAATAACGAAATTATGAAATATTAAGAAAAATATTTGAATAAAATAAACAAAAACCAGCCTATGTTCACAGAGGGTTATAATTAGCCTATATGCAAAGATACAGGATCATCAAATGCTCCATTTTGACGCTGGCTTCAGCCTAACATTTGCACACAATCAGATTTATAATATTATTAGGATTACTAGTTTATTCATAACAACTTATTAAACCGAAGATAAAAACAGAAAAAATCAAGTAAAATACGTAAATGCTGTCAAATAAATATACTATCCAATCTTATGCAGTGTTGATTTATTCGATCTAAAAAATATGAAAATATCGGCATGATGTTTTTTCTTTAATATATAATCCTTCCTCATTTTGACGACTCGCTCAAGCATATGTCCGGATGCATTTGCTCGCCATACATTTCTGATTGATTTCTGTTGAGTTGTTACGAATGAAGTACAGACTAGTAATCAGGTAGCTTAGGCAAGCGTAGTTAGAGTACAGTAGTTGTGCATCAAAATAGCATCATAAAAATTAGGAGGGATTAGTGATCCCGGGTAAAAAAAGAAAATATCAAAATGTATGAAAAGCAGTTCAGTTTTCATTTTAAGAAATCAATAAAATTAAACATGTGGTTTACAAAAAGTTTTTAAAATTTAAAAAATGTTGCAGAATCTCACAGTTAAAGCAAATATGAGAGTGTATCTTAGTCAAAGACATATCTCTTAAGAGTACCTCTTAGTCAAAACAAATATTTCATTATTTTGCTCAAATAAGAAAAAAACAAAAGCATTGTATGAGTTCCTCCAAATAAAGTTCTAGATTGAATCAAACATGAGTATCAGCTTCTATGATTAAATATTAATATTGCACATCTAAAGTCTTTAAGAAATTTGTGTATGTTGATTAACCGTTTGAGTGCTGTAAATTCGACCTATAATCCGCGGAACAAGCAATTGTGTTTCAACACAGAAATTTTATCTTATTAACCCTTTCAGTTGCAAGCACTTGTGCTCCTGTAACGTTGAATTCTCACCGGAATTTAGGAAAGACTTTAGTTCAAAATAAGAATAAGCAATGTTTCAACGTTTTCTCGTCAAAGTTAAAAAAGTAAAATTTAATTAAAAATTTCAGGATGAATCGGATTAAAATTAGGTGGTATATAATATATACCACCGCCCCTCAAAGGGTTAAATATAACTCACTAGATCGCTGTAAATACTTCGAACAGGTTGCCGAACAGATTGTGATATTTGTGTATGTGGATTAATGCAGTCAATTTATGTTAATATTTCTATTGATATGTCAGAGAAAAACATTCCTAATTTTTTGAAAATTTTCCTTGAAATAAAAATATCTAAAAAGAAAAAATCCTATGCCGGGTATATTTTGCAGCAAACATATCTATGAAAATGAAATCAATTTTGAAATTGAAATCGTTAACTAAAATGTTTGAAAATTAAAAAAAAAAAAAAAAAAAAAAAAAAAGAAAAGAAAAGAAAAAAAGAAAGTACGAGAAATCATGTGTCAAGCATAGATTATAAAACACTTTCTATCATATTTTGAATACTGTAACAAAATTTAACCGCTTATTAAGTGAACGATTTAGTAAACGCATACCATATTTAAAATCCAAATTTACTTTTCTATTTATGTTAATGTTTCTATTGATATGTCGGAGAAAAACATCCCGAATTTTTCCAAATTTACCTTGAGAAAAAAATATCTAAAAAGAAAAAAATCTTATGCCTGGTATATTTTGCAGCAAACATATCGATGAAAATAAAATAGATTTTGAAATTGAAATCGTTAACTAAAATGTTTGAAAATTAAAAAAAAAAAAAAAAAGAAAAAAAAAAGAAAAGAAAAAAAGAAAGTACGAGAAATAATGTGTGAAGCATAGATTATAAAACACTTTGCATCACATTTTAAATACTGTAATAAAATTTCACTGCTTATTTAGTGAATAATTTAGAAAACGCATACCATATTTAAAAACCAAATTTCAGCAATCACTACTAGTAATCGAAGAAGTCAAATATACGAATTATTTTTTTTGCAACTTTGTGTATGATTTATAAATTTGTATGTATATTAAAATTTACTCCAGTTAAAAAATACATAGTAAAATTGATAATTCCCCTTCAGCAATTTCAGTCAATGAACGGAAAGGTACGTTAGATCTTTTGAGCACCTCTGTAAATGATCTATAGAATTTATGTACACCAATTAGTAGGGGGGAAAATGTTACATTTAAAAATACGTAACACATCTGAAAACGAGCTACCAGCAATTATTGTTCATAGACAGTGGCGTAGCGTCAGGGGAGGCACGATCATTTTACTACCAGTAAAATTATATACTACATTTAGCCTTATTTAATCTTTGAACGGTATGAATTAAATAAGGCCAAATATAGTATATAAAAATACTGGTAGCAAAGTGATCTGTACCCCCCTTGACGCTACGCCTCTGTTCATAGACAGTACTGTAACAATTCTTTTGAGTGTCCCTGTAAATGAACGATACATTCTATGAACACCATAATTTAGACTGAGCGCAATGTAGCCACCTCAGTGATATGGACCAATTTGAGTATAATATTTAAAATAGTATAAAATAATTTACATCCGCCGCAATCGATTTTTCCAAATAGATCGTAATGTAACGGAATTGTTTTCAGTGTCCCTGTATACGAAGCATAAATACTAAACATTCATTTTCAATATCAAATATGCCATAATACACTCTGAGAACATAAATCAATTTTATGGCAACCCGAGTATATTTACGCGAGTTAGAGCACGGACGGACAGTACGGAACATGACAAACCGAATCCATTAAGATTCAAAAAAATTTTGATCGTCTATAATCGTGAATTTAAATGTGATTCATGAGCTTATTTTTACATTTCCGTAAAAATATTAGAAAGAGTAGGAGATATAACCCGGGATTCCCTGATTACACAATATACGTGAAAAGTATTTTTTTATGGAAAACCCTAATATATTTTTAACATTTAATATATTTTCTTAATTATCCATTAAAATCAGCAAAAAGCATTTTTACATGAAGTAATTGTCTGATTGCAACGAAGACTCATACACAGCGATGTTTATTATATAGCTACGATGGATATTAAAACCTTTCGTCAAGCATAACTCAAAAAATATTTAACGGATTTCGTTCAAATTTTTACAACAGGTACCTATAAAGGTGACAACGACGTCTATTTACTACCAAGAATAAATGTCAAACCGTTTGGAAATTATATTAAAAAATAGATAAAAAAGCACAATTAAAGTACATACGTCACGAAAATTTTGTACGTACGTCATTTTCACCGGCGGGAGATTTTCGTAGACAATCGGAATTGAAAAGTTCATGGAGTACATGGAGCAAAAAAATATGCACGCACTAATATTCAGTACAATAAAATATATTTCAATATAGTAGAAATCGAAAATTAATCTGAATTTTTTTTCTGTTTGAAAGAAAATCCCCGCAATAACTTGGTTGTAAATCTCAGCAATAGCAGCTTTTTTTATTTCGCGTGTGTAAATTAAAAAAAAAATCTTTGGTGTTTAAATAAAAGGTTTCGATTTATGGCATTTTTTTTCTCTTTTTAGCATTTTAAATGGGATTAATGAAAGGCATGTATTTTAAATTAAATGAGTGAAAGGTTTACATTTAAATGAAATGAATTCAATATGAAAATGTTATAGGAACAATATTTGGCGATTTATCAACTGCGCCAGGATAACATAAAAGTACCAATATATCAAACGGTATGTAGTATGTGAAATGAAACAATTATATTATAATCACCCGTCGTACAAGAAAAAAACTAATATTCTGCATTCAGAGGGAAAAATCCATCTCCTCTGTGCCGTAAGATTTGGCGAGTTCTTTTTTGGTGATAAGTTATTCGATGTGATTGTTGGGATCTGCAGGATTTGGCTTACTTTTTCTAAATCTTATTTTTTTGCAGATGTAGTATTATGTAAATATATTTTTTTGCAGATATTTTTCTATTTTGTATATTTGGCATTCTATTTTGTATATTTTCTATTTGGCATTTGGAAAAGAGATTTTTACCTTTTTATCTGTGCCTTCCGAAATATTAAAAATAAAAAATGATTTACATATATCAAGCGTATAATGTTATGCTTTGCATTTTTATACGGACCACTTCTCCATTTTTAGATTTTAAATGCTATTTATTATTTACTAGCCGTTTATTAATTGATTGCAATTTACCCCCCTGACAATAACAATTATTTATCACAAAAATGCCTTTTAGGTTTGTTAAATAAGTTTGTTTATATATTTTCCTTACTTATTAAAATATCGAATATGGCGATAAAATTTTATTTTAGCATCGTGCTTAAATTTTTAAGATGGTGCAAAAACATGCTTTAATAAACGTATGTGTGTAAATATTTGAAAAATATGTTTTACCGCTCTCTTGAAAAATTTTGTAAGATGCTAAAACTACCATTTGGCACCATTTTAAATTTTTTTCGCCAACCGACATAGGATACGAAACTTTTCCCCATTCAGTTACACAGGCAAGGCTGGTCTCAAACAAGAGTAAAGCTAGCAACAATATTGTTTTAACTCTATAAGAGTTACAATAATGATATTAAATGCTCCGATTGGCTTTGGGCCCAATTACGAAAGTTTCTCCTAAAAAAAAAACTGTAAAAGAAGTCTTTTACATTTGTTTCAAATGAAGGTCGGTCTACAAGGTATAAAAAATATAATACAATCTATGTACAATATGTGTTATTTTGTGAAAAATGTTTAAATTTAATAGGAAAAGGCTGTTAGAATTTTGGTTCGTTTCGTGATTAGGCGTTAATAATACAGACAACACTAATGGCATGGAGGCAAAAGTTTTAATTTAAATGTATGTATTTGAAACTCTTCCCCCCCCCCTACCACCCCCCCAAAAAAAAAAGATAAAAAAGAAGAAAAAGTTACAGTAATGAATTTAAAATGGCGTTAAGCCACGCTTTCTGACATAAGCAATTGGCTGCAAACGCGATAATGAAACTTTCACTTAACTTAATAACATGTAGCTAATATTGCCCTCAGGGTACTTTGCAGTTATACAGACCTTGTGGTTTTTTAAAAAGCTTGAGACAATTCAGGTTTAAGAAGTTGAGATTTACTGTCAAATGATATAAACAACTATGAACACAAAACTGATGAATTATTATTCAGGTTTATGTATTTAAAAAAAATTGCATCTGATTACACTTATTAGATAAATTACTTCTGTTTGCATTTAATAATTGATAAACTGCTTCTGTATATTAAATGAATTGTTTAAATATTAAGAAGAGATGGCGAGAGGTAGAAAGACGAGTAAACAAACAGGTAGACAGACGGGTAGAGAGACGAGTAGCGACATAAGTAGACTGACGGGTAGCGAAACGAATCGACAGACGGCTAGAGAGAAAGGTAAAAAGAGGGTTGACAGAGGGTTAGAGAGATGGGTCACGAGACGGGTAGAGATACCGGTAGACAGGAATGTAGCGAGAAAGGTTGCGAGACGCGTAGCGTGGTAGATAAAGGGACGAGTAGAGAGGTGAGTACAGAGACGAGTTGACTGACGGGTAATGAGATTGATAGCGAGTCGGATACAAAAACAGACGGATAGTGAGACGGGTATACAGACGAGTAGAGAGACAGTAGATGGGTACGGAGATGGGTAAGAAGATGCGTAGAGACAGAGAGGCGTATAGCCAGACGGGTAGAGAGACAGATAGACAAGTTGTGAGACAGATAGACAAATGGATAGCGAAGTGGATAGAGACACGGCTAGACATACAAGCAGTTAGACGGATAGGCAGACGGTTAGAGAAATAGATTGGCGGGTAGCGAGACCGGTAGAGAAATATAGAGACAGGTAGCGAGACGTGTAGAGAGATAGACAATCGGTTAGAGAGACGGGCAGAAGAACGGATTGGGAAACAGACAGATTGTGGAGAGACAGACAGACAGGCAAAAGAAAAGTCTGCGGATTGGCGCAGTAAAGGCGCAGGGGGCAGAACCTCCTAGAGAATAATCAAGAAGTATCTGTTAAGCTTAACTTTGAAATATATATAATTTTTCAATTTTGCGGATATGGAGATTTAATGTGAAAGTTATTTTACAGAAGTCATCGAAAGATTTTTTGTATACTTTAATAGTACTTTAGACAATACTTTTGCAATCTGGTTTGTAGCAAAGCATGCTATCAATGTGGTTTGAAGTGTAAGAGTTTCTATAAACAGTTATACAAATAATAGATATATAATCAAGGAAGAAAAATTTTTAATTCACACACAAAAATAGGTGCAACAATGAAATTAAATTTGCGTTAAGCCACGCTTGATAGAATAATCAATTGGCTGCAAATCCAATTACGTAACTTTAAAAAGCTTGGCGTTTTAAAAGATCCGGCGTTTTTTTTTTTTTAAGTTTTGCGCAATATGCGCTTAAGAAAATGAAATTCTTTGCCACATGTTAAAAAAAAATATGACAGCACATCTGATGAACGGTACTTCTTTTCTATTTTTTTAACAGTGTATATGAATTTATATATGATATTTTGTAATTCTATCATTTAATTTGCTCTTTTTCTTTATATCGTAATTGTTAACCCTATGTTCTCAGCAATATCACTCAGACTAATCACTTTGAGGGAAGTCCTAGTATCAATTATGCATTGAAATAAAGTTTTAAAATTTATTAACATTGACAGCGAAACTTTCATATTAGCCGCATGCCAGGAGTTAATATCCGAAAAAATCGCCAAAGGATTTTACAGCTTTTTTTATTCTGATTAGTTCAGTGTTTAAGCGCGTAGTTCAATTACACATCTGTTAAATTCGTGTTTTATTTATATTATTTATTTATTTATTGATGAAAGTTTAATTTTGTTATGGAATATTAGCTGGAAACAAATGCCAATCTTTCTGTATTGTTCTAATTGCAAACGGATTAACCTTTCGGGCTTATGCTACATAGATTTATAAAAATATAGGTTTGAATATTTTTTATAAAGGCAGAGTTGAGAAACAATTTTCAAACAAATTGAATTTGAAAGAACATATTTCTTCCTATTCGACGGTGTAAAATTTTAAATTGTGCGATGTTTAGAAGTTAAAAATTTGCGGTAAAATTGAAATTCATTGGTAATGTGTTGTCAATGGCACTTTGATGTCATTGTTGTTATTCACGGAAATGTTTTTGTTTTTGTATATGTATCATTAGGGTGGTCACAAGTAACATGGGGAAATTTTTTTTCAACTTATCTTTCGGGGGACCCTCCTAAAATTTGCCAATTTGTTAAAAAATGATATTGGCAAAGTTTCAGCTCAATTGAATCATATTAACCCGTGCCTCATCGAGGTTGAATTATTGAAAAATTCTGATTTTTGGTGAAACATTGCAATTTTTTCTGCATTAAGTGAAAATCATTTGTCTTAAAAACCTGATTCTTGTCTTATTTTATAGAAAATGTTGTTGCCTTGAACTTTTACTCTCCACAAAACTTATATTTAATGACATTTAGCATTTTTTAGGTACTATATCCTCAAATATGCATTTTTGAAAAATACATTTAAAATGACAGCAGAATAATTCTAATTACTTCTGACCACTTTTTTGTATTTTTTACAATAAAAGACAAAAAAAAAAAAAAAAAAAAAAAAAAAAAAAAAGAAAAAAAAAACATTTTTTATAACTTAAAGAAAAAATTACGAATTATAGTTAATTATTAGGTATCTAGTTTTGCGACTCAAAAGAAGAAGCTCCTCAATTTGTATTGCAGTTAAAGTGCATTTAACACGAACCTCTGAAACTCTCTTTTACTTACCCATCATACGTAGTATAGGGTAAGTCTTGTAATCGTTTTGAAAATCGAAAAAAAAATTTTGACGGATTTACACGTTTCAGACACTGGAGATTCCGAAAAACATATTTTTAGAAAACAAAATTTGCCGTCCGTCTGTGTGTCTGTGTGTCTGTATGTCTATGTGTCTGTGTGTCTGTGTGTCTGTAAACGCTCTCTCTCCCGAAAAAATTGAGATAGAGACTTGCAATTTGGTATGCACTTAGTATGTAATAATGGGAAGAAGCCTATTTCATTTCAATAACCTCGATTAACCGGAACTGTATTTTTCGGACTCTCGAAATATTCGTTCTGATGAAAGGTATATAAAAATTTTCGAAATTGTTTATTTTAAGAAATGAATATAAAAGACAATAAAAAAACAAATTTTGCATAAAGCATGAAGTCGATCTGATGTTTAGTTGCCGAGATATTTGGAATCCTATTTTCCACACTCTTTGATTTTTCATGACCCTGTATTTCATCCAAATTTCACTTCAAAGATATATTTTAATAGGAAATTGGACGCTTAATCAGATGCAATAAACCGCTCGTTAATAGGATTATTATTTTTGGAGTTATAAGGATGTTTCTTTCAAGCAATTCAGTAATCGAGCCTTTAAAGTGGGTGACGTCATCAAGCCACGATTTTATTTGAATTGCAATGCATTTTATAAGTAGTTTACACATTTTTATTTTAATATTTTACATTATGCATATCCATGATGGGTAAGTATTACGGTGGCATCCAACGACTAGTTTAATACAAGGTAATTTTTGTTTCTTTCTATCGTTAAGAAGTCCATTTTTAGCATCCACGAAACCTCCTGTCACCCGGCAGTCATCAAATGCATTCCTCCTTTTACTATGATTGGCTGGAGGTCCCCTTCTTACTTGCAAGGGTGGGAAAGGAGGATTTAGTTAATGTTTGTATTTCAAATTTCAAGCAGTGGACGTTTGTTTAATGATTTCTTTTCTTGTGAAGTTTGAGAGACAATGGATTCAGAACCTTCGCGTTCTAGAGTAATAACGAGCATGAGTTCAAGGCAGAAAGACAAGATTTTTTTAATTGGGTACATGTCTCATCAAATCAATGGCAGTAAGTTACCATTGTCAAGTTTTACGAAGTTTATTTTATATGTGCCAAGTGAATTTGAACACCAGAGAAGCTGCTAGACTTACAGTACAGGAAGTTGTACTTTTTTATGAGAAAGCCAAGATACCAACCAGACACTTTAAAGACTGTGTTGCAAAGGCTGAAAAACTTTAGAAAGAATGGAGAAAACTACAAAAAAAAAAAAAAAAAAAAAAAAAAAAAAAAGAACGCTAACAGATTCTATTCCAAATCTCAAAATAAAAAAAGTAGAATCCTTCAATTCAACACTTGATGATCTTTTTGATGCTGCTCATCAGGATGCAATTAAAAACATTACTAAAGAAGGCAAGCAGTTTTTGTTACTCCAGAGAAAGAAAGGGCGCCCTGGTTGCATGGGAGGAGTTGACATGAAATTTATAAAAGCTGAAGAATGAAGAGAAACAAGACAAGCAGCTGAGATGGCAAGATTGGAAAAAAAAAATGTAGGTGAGTTTTCACTTTTGTGTTATTTAATACTACTTTGCACAGAGATTTACATTAATTAACACTTTTAATTCAATTTCTTTATTGTTTTTTTCTGGTAAGATTATTTAACTTGATACCATTTTCTTTAAGTGCTTATTATTTTTTTTTAGAAGATAAAGATGTTGAACTGGAATCTTTACCAAGCACAAGCAGCACAAGCACATCGGAGGAAGAGAAGCCTTGTTAAGATTATATGGAAAAGATTTCTCCAGATACAGAGGAAAGTGAACCAGAAATAAAGAAAAGAAAGTACTCACGAGGAACTGAAGATATTATTACGGAAAAATTGTCTTTACTGTTAGATAGATGTAGCATATCTGATAGAGACGCAGTTAGAATAATTTCAGCTACAGCAGAAGCATTAGATCATAACCCAGATACTTTAATTTTAAGTAGAGGTGTAATAAGACTCCACAGAGAACAATTTCAACAAAGAGCTGAGCTCATATAAAACAGATTTAAAATTTTTGATTTAGAGGGAGCTGTTGTTCACTGGGACGGAAAACTGCTTCCATATATTATGAATAAAGTTAATGTAGAGAGGGTAGCGGTATTAATTAACTGTGGTTGTGGGAATGAAGAACAGTTGATAGGTGTTCCTCAGCTTGAAAATACTAAGGGAATAACACAGGAAAAAGCTATATTTTCAGCAGTTGAAGAGTGTGTGTGCGTGGGGGGGGGGGGAGGGGCAGTTGGTAAAAACCAGGCAATGTGTTTTGATACCACTGCAGTAAATACAGGTCGCCTCATGAGAACCTGCATTTTGCTACAGAAATTATTAGAACGAAATCTTCTCTATTTACCATGTCAACATCATATTCTAGAAATTATTCTCAGAGCAATTTTTTATTTTAAAGTGGGCATAACCATTGCCTTTCAGCCAGATATTTTAAAATAATTTTCATACTAGGTGGTCTAAGCTGGACAATACTAAATACAAAACTGCTATTGAAGATGAAAATATCAGATATAAAATACTTAATTCGGACGAAATTTTAAGTTTTCTTATCGAGCATTTAAAAGATGAACACCCCAGGGATGACTATAAAGAATTTATCCAACTTTGCTTAATTTCTATAGGACATCTTCCATCAAAAGATATTTTTTCAGAGCACCTGGTGCTATTAATCACACCAAACGGATGGCTAAGGCCATTTATTCTCTCAAAATATAGCTTTTCAGGGATCAATTATCATTAACATATTTAGAAGAAGAAGGTATTGGAGACATTTGTTTATAAACAATATATATGTAAAAGCGTGGTTCAATGATCTCACTCTGACTTTGGCTACCAATCAAAACCTACAATTAATCAAATCACTTGTTGACTACAGAAAAATTGATAAACAGGTTGCAGACAAGCGCTTTTTAAAATGATAAAACATCTTTGGTATCTTAACTCGGAGCAAGCTGCATTTTCATTCTTCGATGATACTTCGGAAAAAAACAGTCAAAATAAGTATTGCTGAAAATTTAATGTCATTTGAAGAAGAAAATGATGATGATGATGATGATGATAAGGATGTAAGAGCAACAATAGGTTTCAATGAAGTGGAATATTTATTCGACAAAGAAGTCAATTTTTTTTATTCATCTCAAACTGTAAATATTTTTAGGAGATTTGAGATTAATATACAATTTGTAAATACGGATCCCGACGTATGGTGTGAAGATAAACAGTATTTGAAAGCAAAAAAATAGTGAATGGTTTTAAGGTTGTCAACGACGCAGCTGAAAGGGGAATAAAATTATTCCAATACTTCAATTCCTGTTTAACGAAAACTGAAGAACAAAAGCAGTGTCTGTTACAAGTTGTATCTGAATGCTGAAAAATTTTCTCAGACTCTTCAAAAGCCATATTATCGAAGCCATTACCACCTTAATGTAATAATTCTAAGTGATAATATTTTATTTCCTTTATAATGATTCGTTTTTTATAACGCAACTTTAATAATGAAATGCATTTGAACGTTATTTGTGAGAAGTTTGCTATCTATTTCTTATAATTCATTGAGTTTAAATTTCGATTTTTTTCATTTACTTTGGATTTTTTTTTAAACTAAACCCTTTTTTATGCACAAAATGAAAAATAAAGAAATCAAAATCTAAAAGCAGATGAAATGGAATGTTACAATGCTTTTTCATATTTTAATAAAAAGTCAATTTTGAGAATTCTGATCATGTTTGGTACTAAAATATGCTGTATATATTTTAAACTATAATTTTTTACAAAAAAAGATGTTTGGTTCTTCAATGCAAAAACATTTTTTTATGAAATGAGACCAGCATTAGGTTTCTGTGTTCTTTTGTATTCATTTTATGAAGGGAGAACTATAAATTTTTGCGAAAAATCGCGGTTTTTCAAAACTTTGACCTCAATGAGGCACGGGTTAACATTATCCAAATGAACTGATACTTTGGCAATCTCATTTTTATCATGAGTATAGAACATGAATATAGAACGGATGCATATCGGTACATCAGTGATTTCAGTTATTTTCTCACAACTTAAAAATAATTTTATTAGTCTAATAATTATGAAATTTAGTGCGACAACTCTATGAATAAACTTCACATAATGAGTTGTATAGTCATAAAAGCCATGGGGACAAACATAATTACATAATCAGTTATGAAAGATACCATTGAATAACGAATAGAAGGCCAACTTATCTTCGACCGAATAATATCTCATTCTCTTGACACAGACACTAATACAGCATATTGTTTAATACTTAGTTTTATAATATTTACGTTAATACTTGAACACATGTTAAATTAAATTTCGTTTTTCAATATTTTTGTTTACGATTATATTCCAAAATATATTGATTATTGTCATACTTATTTTTAATACTTTCCAATTAGTTGAATATTGTAGAAGACTTCGTTTTGTGTGACCGCCTGTCTGTGTGTCTGTCTCCTTGGCGGTTTGTCCTTGCTTAACTGGCATAAATACACTTGGGTTACCATGAGTTTGGTATATGTTGTGAAGCTAACATAAGATTTTGCTATTGAAAACGTAATGTGTATCATTTATAGTTTGTTCACAGGGTCACACAAAGGAAACGTTTTTGTTTATAGGGAAAATTCGTTTGCAGTGTATTTAAAAAAAGTTACCTTGTTTCAAACATACTGAAATTGGTGTAATTTTTTAAGGTGCAGTACAAAACTCGTTCTGTAGATTATACAGTACATGGCATTCATTATAAATAAATAAATATACAGATATATATATATATATATATATATATATATATATATATTGATATATTTAAACGTTTTTTATTATTTTGATTACTGATCCTTAAAAGTTTCATTTCTCTACATTGCATTCTATGCATTTGATTATTATTTTTTATTCTATACATTTGAATTTGTACTCGCCGGAAAATGTTCCCTTTTTAACAGTCGAGTATAACATTTCACGGTTAAAATAAGATAATGTTAGTCAGAAATGCATTTTATCTTTAAATTAGCTGTTCTATATTGTTAGCCGTCAGTATTTTTTTTTGTAAAATCAGCGGATTTTTTATACAAGTTTATAAAATTATACATCCGATTAAAGAAAGGTTGGAGCATAAGCGTAGTTCCGCCCAGTTTAAAATATGCAACAGATAAACAACCTGAGTAGAATATGTATGTTTAGAATACATGTCACTTCAGATAATGCATCATCCTGAAGAGAATTAACTATGAAATCAATAATAATTAATAAGTCACTGATCTGAATAGTTATTGGAATAATAGAATGTATAAACTGGGATGAAAATTAGAATGCAACTATTAAATGCTTAAAAATTTGCAAATCCAAACAATTACGTTATTATATTGCTTAAAAGAAGAAACAAACAATATCATCATTTGAGCATAATATCCGCAAAGAGTGTCTTCCGCAAAATAAAGTTCCAGATTTAGGCAAAAAATGTACAATCAGGCTGAATCATAAATAAAAAGAAAACTTCTCAGTTAAACTGAGGGCATTGAGCTCACAGGCTATTTACACTAATTGTATATTATACTCTTATTTCAAAGAATTTGAAATAAACCCCTCTAAAAATAAAGAAGTCGACAGTATATTATCCCCCCGTTCCCCCTTCATTATTAACCAATGAATCCTGAAAACTATTCAGAGGAGCGCCTTATTACAATGAATATATATACAAAATTTGAAGCAAATCGGATAATTCTGCATGAAAAAACCATTTATCTAAATTAAAGGGGGTTAGTCCCCCCCGTTAGACCCCTTTATACTTAACCAATGAACCCCCAAAACTAATCAGTAAAGCACCTTATCACAATGAACCTATATACAAAATTTGAAGAAAATCGGATAATTCTGTATGAAAACTCATTTAACTAAATTAAGGGGGAATTAACCCCCCTTTCCCCCTTCATACATAACCAATGTACCTCCAAAACTTATCAGGGAACGCACCGTATCAAAATGAACCTATAAATAAAAATTTGAAGCAAAACGACTCTTTCTGTCAAGAGTTATCACGTTACGTACAAAAATATAGAACCGTCGGCTCTCAGGCTTTGATAGCCTGTGAGCTAAAAATTACAGTTCACATATTGTGTTATTAAGTGCTTTGTGTATAGTGAATTCTTTAGTAAATTTGCATTAATATTTAATTTGATATTCCATATAATAAATCAGATAACACATAAATATCTATCAAACATAAATTTAAAAAAATATTTTCATATCGGAAATATTATGCAAAGAACATTTATATGAAAATAATGTGGTTTTTGTAATTTATTCTTTTGTCGTAATTGACCTTTTTCAAGAAAAGTTGTTTCCCAAAACAACTTTTATGTTTAAGATCTATTTAAGATCTATTTAAGATATTAAAGAAGCTCACACCACAGCGATCTCATCGGATAAAAGCTTTTTCTTTAGCTATCGTGTTTCATTTTCATTGTATTAAAAAATGAAATTTCCTAAGAGTGTTCCGATTTCCGATGGTGTCGGAAGGCGCTTCATAATCCATGCTTCATCATCCATAAGACGTGCCAGATTTTTCAGTCTTAATCAGTGTTGAATTCAGGGGGTGGCCCGCGGGGGACAATGCCCCCCAGAACATTGAAATGTCCTCCTCGGAAGCTTTGAGATTTTATGCTTTTAATGGTTAAAAAGTACAATCCCCCCCCCCCCCCCCGGAACTCTACAATGTCCTCCCCGGAGCCACAGAAATCCCTCACGGAGAAAAGTGTCTGAATTCAACACTATTCTTAATTATAGTTTATTTCATTTTTTAATGAATTAAAAAGGTTTCTATAGTAGGTTATTAAGCTATTTAAATTATCATCTGCAGTTCTTTATAAATTAAGCTTTTTAAATTATCAACTACAATTATTTTCATGAATTATTATTATTCTTATTATTATTAATTCAGCTTCATGTAAGAGAAAAAATGAAACTGTTTGCATTAAAAAGGAAAAAAAACATCAAATTGACATTTATTATAATTATTTTTCTAGGTTACAAAGTTTGGGAAATTATGGCATTGGAAAAATTGCAAAAAATTAAGAAAATTGCGTGCTAAATAAATAAATAAAAAAAATTACTTCGAAACTCAAGCGAAGGGGACGGGACTTTCTAATTAAACTTTGGTACTTTTACAAAGCAGAGCAAATCTGTAGTGTTAGCGGTCCGCGTTGGTTTTATCTAATAATATCTGACATTTAAAATATGACAATTTGCGTTAGGCAGAAAAAAGTATCACTGGTCCTGTTTGCGAAAATAAAAGAGATATTTCAGGCCTTTTTTCAAGGATCTCTTTCTATTAGAATTAAAAAAAAAAAAAAAAAAAACACGTTAAAATTAAATGTTTTTTAATATTTTAATTATTGATCCTTGGATACATTCCTCTGCTTTGCATTGTATACAACACATGGTTTTGTCCTAGCCAAAACATGTTTTCTTTTTAACAGTCCAGTACATCATTTTACAGTTGAAATAAGAGAAATTTCGTTACAAATGCTTTTCTTCCGAAAAGTAAACAGTTTTTTTTATTATTTATTTATTTATTTATTTATTTTGTTGTTGTTGTTGTCAGTAGTCAGTAATTTTCTGTAAAATCTGCAGTCTTTTTTATACAATGATACTTTATATTTCAGATTAAAGTAAGGTTGGAGTTAGAGCTTAGCTCCGCCCACTTAAAGTACGTATTTGCATTAGGAGAATTAACAATGCAATCATCAACAATTAATAAACTACTGATCTAAACAATTAAGGAAGTAGCAGAATGTATAAACTACCATAACATTTAGCATAAAATTATTAAATGTTAAGATAAATACAAGCATAAGAAACATAATTTTTTTAGGAATACGTTTATAAAATTACTAGTTTATTCATAACAACTTATTAAACCGAAGATAAAAACAGAAAAAATCAAGTAAAATACGTAAATGCTGTCAAATAAATAAACTATCTAACCTTATGCAGTGTTGTTTTATTCGATCTAAAAAATATGAAAATATCGGAATGATGTTTTTTCTTTAATATATAATCCTTCCTCATTTTGACGACTCGCTCAAGCATATGTTCGGACGCATTTGCTCGCCATACATTTCTGATTGATTTCTGTTGAGTTGTTACCAGGCCCTGACTATCGCACGGGCACCCGGGGCCCACGCCCTGGGCACGAAATTTCTGAGGGGCATGAAATTAGAATTTAAAATAGAAGTTGTTTTAATACTTTTAGGACTTTTGTTTGCACTCAGTTTCATTTTATCATTTAATATCAATAACAGTATCATTTAATATCAATAAGTAGACTTCCTATCATTATTTTATAGTAAATGATGTACTGTATTTATCAAGTCATTCAATTGTATCATATTGCACATTTATTCGAAAAGTGACACAACTGAAAATATGTGATGTTTGAGATATTAATACGATGAAATGACATAAATATATCTCAATCTATGGTTAAAAGCACATTTCAATAAATAATAGAAATAATATTTTATTTTTATTCTTGGAACTGTTTTTCAATTTTCCAGAAAACGTTAATTTTTTTAGTTAACACTTTTCGAATAAGTAGACTAAAAAACTAGTATCAGTAAACCATCCAATCTATGGGGGCACGAAAAATTGAAAGTGCCCTGGGCACAAAAACTTGCTAATCGGGCCCTGGTTGTTACGAATGAAGTACAGACTAGTAATCAGGTAGCTTAGGCAAGCGTAGTTAGAGTACAGTAGTTGTGCATCAAAATAGCATCATAAAAATTAGGAGGGATTAGTGAACCCGGGTAAAAAAGAAAATATCAAAATGTATGAAAAGCAGTTCAGTTTCCATTTTAAGAAATCAATAAAATTAAACATGTGGTTTACAAAAAGTTTTTAAAATTTAAAAGATGTTGCAGAATCTCACAGTTAAAGCAAATATGAGAGTATATCTTAATCAAAGACATATCTCTTAAGAGTATCTCTTAGTCAAAACAAATATCTCATTATTTTGCTCAAAAAAGAAACAAACAAAAGCATTGTATGAGTTCCTCCAAATAAAGTTCTAGATTGAATCAAACATGAGTATCAGCTTCTATGATTAAATATTAATATTGCACATGTAAAGTCTTTAATAAATTTGTGCATGTGGATTAATGCAGTCAATTTATGTTAATGTTTCTATTGATATGTTGGAGAAAAACATCCCTAATTTTTCAAAATTTTCCTTGAGATAAAAATATCTAAAAAGGAAAAATCTTATGCCGGGTATATTTTGCAGCAAACATGTATATGAAAATAAAATAGATTTTGAAATTGAAATCCATAATTAAAATGTTTGAAAACTTAAAAAAAAAAAAAGAAAAGAAAAGAAAAAGAAAAGAAAAGAAAAAAAAAAAAAGGAAAGAAAAGAAAAGAAAAAAAAATAAAGTACGAGAAATCATGTGTCAAGCATAGATTATAAAACACTTTCTATCATATTTTGAATACTGTAACAATATTTCACCGCTTATTGAGTGAACAATTTAGTAAACGCATACCATATTTAAAATCCAATTTTACTTTTCTATTTATGTTAATGTTTCTATTGATATGTCGGAGAAAAACATCCCGAATTTTTCCAAATTTACCTTGAGAAAAAAATATCTAAAAAGAAAAAAATCTGATGCCTGGTATATTTTGCAGCAAACATATCGATGAAAATAAAATAGATTTTGAAATTGAAATCGTTAACTAAAATGTTTGAAAATTAAAAAAAAAAAAGAAAAAAAAAAGAAAAGAAAAATAGAAAGTACGAGAAATCATGTGTCAAGCATAGATTATAAAACACTTTGCATCACATTTTAAATACTATAATAAAATTTCATTGCTTATTTAGTGAATAATTTAGAAAACGCATACCATATTTAAAAACCAAATTTCAGCAATCACTACTAGTAATCGAAGAAGTAAAATATACGAATTATTTTTTCTGCAACTTTGTGTATGATCTATAAATTTGTATGTATATTAAAATTTACTCCAGTTAAAAAATACATAGTAAAATTGATAATTCCACTTCAGCAATTTCAGTCAATGAACGGAAAGTTACGTCAGGGGGCAGTTTCCGGCACCATCGGAAATTTCTTAGGAAATTTCATTTTTAAATACAATAAAAATGAAATTCGATATCTAAACAAACAGATTTTACCCGATGATGTCGCTGAGCTTCTATCTTTTCTTTAGCTTTATAAAGTTGTTTTGAGTAACAACTTTACTTGAAACACCTGTTGTGGAAAGAGTATACAATCAAAAACCTCTTTATTTACATATAAAAAATTTTGTGAAACATTTCCGCACTGAGAACTATTTTTGGAAAGTTATGTGTATTAGAAAGTATCAAATATTTAGTTGTTATCTGAAATATTATCTGAAATATCTAATTAAATATTAATGCAAATTTACAAAAGTGGTCAACATACACAAAGCAGTTAATAAAACAGTATGTGAACTGTAATTTTTAGTATGTATGTACCATCGAATTCTATGTTATGTACGTATATATGTACGTAACGCGATATCTTTTGATAGAAATAGCCGTTTTGCTTCATATTTTGTGTATAGGTTTATTTTGATAGGGCGCTTCCCTGATTAGTTTTGGGGAGTTATTGGTTATGTATAAAGCGGGATACGGGGGATATCCCCCCACCCCTAAATTTCGATAAATGTATTTTCATGCAGAATTATCCAATTTTCTTCAACTTTTGTATATAGGTTCATTGTGATAAGATGCTTCCCTGATTAGTTTTGGGGGTTCATTGGTTAAGTATAAAGTGGGGGCTAATCTCTCTTTAATTTAGATAAATGGGTTTTTCATACAGAATTATCCGACTTTCTTCAAATTTTGTTTATAGGTGCATTGGGATAAGGCGCTTTCCTAATTAGTTTTATGGGTTCGTTGCTTAAGTATAAAGGGGGTAACGGGGGGGTAATGCCCCGCCCCTTAATTTAGATAAATGGGTTTTTCATCCAGAATTATCCGATTTTCTTCAAATTTTGTATATAGGTTCGTTGCGATAAGGTGCTTTCCTAATTAGTGTTGGGGGTTCATTGGTTAAGTATAAAGAGGGCTAACGGGAGGGCTAACCCCCTTTAATTTAGATAAATGGGTTTTTCATGCAGAATTATCAGATTTGCTTCAAATTTTGTATATATGCTCATTGTAATAAGGCTCTTCGCTGAATAGTTTTCAGGATTCAATGTTAATTATATGGGGAGAATGGGGGGGGGTGATCCCCCTTAATATAATGTCGATTTCTTTATTTTTCGAAAGGCTTTTTTCAAATTCTTTCAAATAAGAGTATATTATACAATTAGTGTGACTAGCCTGTGAGCTCAATGCCCTCAGTTTAACTGGGCAGTATTCTTTTTATATGCAGCCTGATTGTAATTTTTTCCCTAAATCTGGAAATTCATTTTGCGGAAGACATACTATACTCAAATGATGCTATTGTTTGTTTCTTCTTTTAAGCAATATAATGACGTACTTATTTGGATTTGTATATTTTTAAGCATTTAATAGTTGCATTTTTATTTTTATACTTGTTTATACATTCTATTCATCCAATAACTATTCAGATCAGTGACTTACTAATTATTATTGATTTCATAGTTAATTCTCTTCAGGATATAATAAATTATAACACCTTGTAATAGTATATTACTTTTAAATGCTAAAGGTGTAAGATTAACAACTATAATATAATTTAAAAAACTTTTATTAGTTGTTTTACATGTTTCGAATCTTTTCGAGTCATTTTCAAAAACAAAATTTTGTTTCTGAAAATGACTCGGAAAGAGTCGAAATATGTAAAACAACTAATAAAAGTTTTTTTAATTTATATTATAGTTGTTAATTTTACACCTTTAGCATTTAAAAGTAATATCTCTTCAGGATGATACATTATCTGAAGTGACATGTATTCTAAACATACATATTCTACTCAGGTTGTTTATCTATTGCATATTTTAAACTGGGCGGGACTAAGCTTATGCTCCAACCTTTTATTAATTGCATGTATAATTTTATACACTTGTATAAAAAAATCCGCTGATTTTATAGAAAAATACTGACGACTAACAATATATAACAACTAATTTAAAGATAAAATGCACTTCTGACTAACATTCTCTTATTTTAACCGTGAAATGTTATACTCGACAGTTAAAAAGGGAACATTTTCCGGCGAGTACAAATTCAAATGTATAGAATAAAAAATAATAATCAAATGCATAGAATGCAATGTAGAGAAATGAAACCTTTAAGGATCAGTAATCAAAATAATAAAAAACGTTTAAATATATCAATATATATATATATATATATATATATATATATATATATATATATATACACATATATATATATATATATATATATATATACAATAAATGCCATGGACTGTATAATCTACAGAACGAGTGTTGTACTGTACCTAAAAAATTTACACCAATTTCTGTATGTTTGAAACAAGGTAATTTTTTTAAAATACACTGCAAACGAATTTTCCCTATAAACAAAAACGTTTCGTTTGTGTGACCCTGTGAACAAACTGTAAATGATACACATTACGTTTTCAATAGCAAAATCTTATGTTAGCTTCACAACATATACCAAACTCATGGTAACCCAAGTGTAATTATGCGAGTTAAGCAAGGACAAACCGCCAAGGAGACAGACACACAGACAGGCGGTCACACAAAACGAAGTCTTCTACAATATTCAACTAATTGGAAAGTATTAAAAATATGTATGACAATAATCAATATATTTTGGAATATAATCGTAAACAAAAATATTGAAAAACGAAATTTAATTTAACATGTGTTCAAGTATTAACGTAAATACTGTAAAACTAAATATTAAACAATATGCTGTATTAATGTCTGTGTCAAGTGAATGAGATATTATTAGGTCGAAGATAAGTCGGCCTTCTATTCATTATTCAATGGTATATTTCATAAATGATTATGTAATTATCTTTGTTCCCATGGCTTTTATGATTATATAGCTCATTATATGAAGTTTATTCATAGAGTTGTCGCACTAAAATTCCTAATTACTGGACGGTAAAATTATTTTTAAGTTGCCAGAAAATAACTCAAATCTTTGATGAACCGATATGCATTCGTTCTCTATTTATGATCCGATGAACTGATGATTTTGTAACTAATGTATGATATTTATACAAAAACAAAAACATGTCCGTGAATAATAACCATAACATCATAATGCCGTTGGCCTTACCAAAAAATTTCACTTAACTTCAAATTTTTAACTTCTAAACATCGCACAATTTCCAATTTTACACCGTCGTATAGGAAGAAAAATGTTCTTTATTTAAATGCATTTTTTTGAAAATTGTTTCTCAATTTATTGACTTTCTACGCATCTATAAAAAGATTCAAGTATAATTTTTAAAAAAATGTAAATTGCATGTGCTCAAGTGGTCAAGTATTAGCGTAAATACTGTAATAACTAAATATTAAACAATATGCTGCTTTGGTGTCTGTGTCAAGAGAATGAGATATTATTAGGTCGAAGATAAGTCGGCCTTCTATTCATTATTCAATGGTATATTTCGTAACTGATTATGTAATTACCTTTGTTCCCATGGCTTTTATGATTATACAGCTCATTATATGAAGTTTATTCATAGAGTTTTCGCACTAAAATTCACAATTATTAGACGATTAAAATTATTTTTAAGTTGCGAGAAAATAACTGAAATCACTGATGCACCGATATGCATCCGTTCTATAGTTATGATCCGATGGACTGATGATTTTGTAACTAACGTATGATATAACATGATGTAACATGATTTATCACTACATAGTATAAAACAAAGTCGCTTTTTCTGTCCCTATATCCCTATGTACGCTTAAATCTTTAAAACTACGCAACGGATTTTGATGCGGTTTTTTTTAATAGATAGAGTGATTCAAGAGGAAGGTTTATATGTATAATAACATCCATTAAATCACTACATAGTATAAAACAAAGTCGCTTTTTCTGTCCCTATATCCCTATGTACGCTTAAATCTTTAAAACTACGCAACGGATTTTGATGCGGTTTTTTTTAATAGATAGAGTGATTCAAGAGGAAGGTTTATATGTATAATAACATCCATTAAATAGTGGAGAAATACTGTTATTTTTGAGGTTTTTAATGTGATGTCGTAAATAATTTCATTTTTTCCGCTTATACATTGCAAACACAGGCTGAACCCTACAAGATTTATCAAAATAATGTACTAATTATTGTACACATTAAAAAGGTCTACAGAAAACACAAAGAGATGAAGGTTTTCAAGGTTAACCCGAAGCAAAGCGAGGGAGGGCCGCTATAAATATAAAAGTTATTTATGAAATGTCAATATTTTGTTTGATTAAAGGTTCGTTAAAAGAAATTGACCAGCGTAGCGGGCGTAGCTCGCTAGTATGATATAACGTATGATACATGAACAAAACGATTTCCGTGAATAACAACACAGACGTCATAGTGCTGTTGGCAAGACCTTACAAATGAATTTCACTTTTACGGCAAATTTTTAACTTCTAACATCCCGCAATTTCAAATTTTACACCGCCGAATAGGAAGAAAATTTTCTTTCAAATGTTTGAAAATTGTTTCACAACTTTGCCTTTGTAAAAAATACAAGCATATATTTTAAAAATAATATAGCATAAGCCCAAAAGGTTAATCCATTTGCAATTAAAAGAATACAGAAAGATTAGTATTTTGCTTCCAGCTACTTTTCCATAACAAAATTAAACCTTCATCAATAAATAAATAAAATAATATAAATAAAACACGAATTTAACAGATGTGTAATTGAACTACGCGCTTAAACACTGAAATAATCAGAATAAAAAAAGCTGTTGTAAAATCCTTTGGCGATTTTTTCGGATATTAACTCCTGGCATGCGGCTAATATGAAAGTTTCGCTGTCAATGTTCATAAATTTTAAAACTTTATTTCAATGCATAATTGATATTACTTAATGTAAAAGTGCTTTTTGCTGATTTTAATGGATAATTAAGAAAATATATTAAATGTTAAAAATATATTAGGGTTTTCCATAAAAAAATGCTTTTCACGTATATTGTGTAATCAGGGAATCCCGGGTTATATCTCCTACTGTTTGTAATAATTTTACGGAAAGGTAAAAATAAGGCTCATGAATCACATTTAAATTCACGATTATAGACGATCAAAATTTTTTTGAATTGTAAGGAATTCGGTTTGTCATGTTCCGAACTGTCCGTCCCTGCTCTAACTCGCGTAAATATACTCGGGTTGCCATAAAATTGATTTATGTTCTCAGGGTTTATTATGGCATATTTGATATTGAAAATGAATGATTAGCATTTATGCTTCGTATACAGAGACACTGAAAACAATTCCGTTACATTACGATCTATTTGGAAAAATCGATTGCGGCGGATGTAAATGATTTTATACTATTTTAAATATACTCAAATTGATCCATATCACTGAGGTGGCTACATTGCGCTCAGTCTAAAATATGGTGTGCATAGAAGGTATCGTTACAGGGACACTCAAAAGAATTGTTACAGTACTGTCTATGAACAATAATTGCTGGTAGCTCGTTTTCAGTTGTGTTACGCGTTTTTAAATGTAACATTCCCCCCCCCCCCTAATAATTGGTGTACATAAATTCTATAGATCATTTACAGAGGTGCTCAAAAGACGTATGAGGGGTTGTATCCAAATATACTAGCTTTTGAAAGTTGACATAATAAGAATGAAGCGTCTCTCATTCTATATTTGATACAACCCCTCATCTTTTTGCTTCCTTTTGGAAACAGCGAATTTCGAGCTTATTCTATCGACGATCACTATCAGAATTTTCAAGCTATGTTTTTGAGACTTTCATAAAAGTTGGTCTATATATTTAGCTAATATATTATGCACAGTATATTTTGATTGAATTCGCGGATGCGCAGTGAAAAATATTTAGTAAACCTGCTCATTTTTCATGCAATTTTTATTATTTTTTTATTCTGATTTCAGGGTATCGTGTATAATTTTGTTTGTCATATTTTCTGAAAATAACTTGTTTTTATATTAAAAACTCTGCAAATTATAAGCAAAAAACTTCGTAAAATTTGGGACTGTTTTTATAAAAACCTGAATTTCTCTTCGAGTATACATGATATCTTCATAAAAATGAACCCAAATTATTACAATAAGCCTCCTAAGCGTGTGATACCGTTTCATTGCTTTTGTGATATTGGTTTTTACAGGGTTATCCAAAAGATATTCGTTTTTCATCAATTTGTTGACGGCCCCTTATGGGGTTTCAAGAAAAAATCTTCTCGGAAATATATGACGTTGATCATGTTGTTTACACTCCTAAAGTTTCAAGATAATTCCTCATGTATCTTTCCAGATATTTAACAAATTATAATAAAAACAGCTGCGTCTAATAATTTGGCCAGGGACTGTAGAGTGGTAGCGGTGGAATTTGTCTTTCTATATTAATAAAAGAAAGTTTCGCTCTGTGTGTGTGTGTGTGTGTGTTTGTCTGAGATGGCTAACAAAATCTAGCCCACCTAGAAGTCTGAAAATTTAGGTGTGGATAGTCCAAGGTCGATGTTTTCTTGAACAAATTATTCGTTATAACATGTGCACCTGAGTCTCAGAATTTTAATATTTTGATAGTTACCCAAGATATTAATTAGATTCACATTAACCATCGCTTCCAAAATGCCATGTTTTTCTGAAAATGGTGCTAAAGAAATGTGAAACTGCAAAATGAGGTTTGTGTTGGGATAGGGAAGAAAGATTTTAGGTTTACTGGAAAAAGGTTGGGTTACCACAATGACTTTTAACTACACCTTTTCAACCCATGTCGAAATAACAGAAACTATTAGCTCTTTCGACACGAAAATTTGTAGATCTATATAAACAAATCACCACAAATTCAAAAAATAAAATTTAAAAAAATTCCATCCACTACTTTCAGAAATATTAATTAGAAATGTTTAATTTATCGAGCAATTTAATCTTGCAATGAACAACCGATTTTGATAAAAATTTAAGATGCTGCAGGTGTCTGGATAATGAATCCACAAAGAAAGAAGTACTAAGAGATTTTTTGGGTGACTCAAATTAACAATTCTAATTAATCTACGATTTTAGAATTAACACCGTTCAAATCCTCTCTATTTCCACATTACACGGTTGTAAAAATTAAGATTATCCGATTCTTATAACCGAAGACATTTATAATTTTGCATTAATTTGATTGCAGAAAAAAAAATATTTTAACAGTTTTTTTTCCCTACGAGCAAGCATAGCAGACAAGATGTCCGTTATCTCTGGAATAAAGAAAGATACAAAACAAGTAATAAAAATTTGGAATGTTGCTATTAAAGGCTGTATAAAATTATTAAAAATCTTGGATTTTTTTTTTTATTGGAAAATTATACACCCTTTCTTAAAACAGACTGAGAATTAAAAATTTCAAAAAATCAAAATAATCCACCAATAAAGTTTTATTTTATAAAAATTTTGATTTTTATGAAAAGAAAAAATAAAATCTTGCGAGTGATAAAGAAACGTTTCCATCGATGTTTTCTTGAACAAATTATTCGTTATACTTGCGGGTATGAGGAGGGGGGGGGGAGCCTTTTTATTTAGAATAGCACTTATTGTACTTCATTGAGCGCCCCCTTGCGGCAACTTTCTCATTAATTGAAAACTCTTATTAATAATAAAAAAAAATGTATTGCTCTGATTTAGACAAAACAAATTCCATTTAAGAAATGTAACATTTTTAGCCTTACCCGCAGCGTTTTGTAAACGTTACATATAGAGAATACCGGAAATTTAAAATAACTATTTTCGCAAAAATTACATTTATTTTCTTAATAAAAGTACACAAACCGTATTCACTTAATGCATACCAATAATCAAAGTAAGTGATTTGTTGTTGTGCACTTGATCAAGCGCCCCCTGGCGAGCAATCCTACAAGTTGTTTTCTCTAACTGTGCATTTTTTTTTCTCGGATTCTGTGGACTTGATCGCAACAGGGTTTGAATAATTCGACTTGATTGTTGATCGCGTTACAGATTTTGGCTCCAACATTCCACCACCAACAGGTGCATCATTTTCTCGAGGTCTATTATCCCGATTTCGATGGAATTGGTTCATCAAACCGCTTGATATAATGGGTACCTGGGTCGGATGTTCGTATAGAACAAATTTCCATCCCCTGGCGGTGGAAGGTGGAACTAAAGGACTTTGCAGCACGCCTGTTATACGATGCCGGAGGCAACAGAGAATTATGTGGGAGTCTCCTTCGGAAGGTGGTTTGTTTGGAACAGATTGCGTCCCCTGTCCGCAGAAGGTTGAACAAAAGATTTTGCAACGCGTGAGCAGCACGCCTATTATACGGTGCCACAGGCAGCGGGAACACGTGTCGGAGGTTCGTTTAGATCAGAATGCGGTCCTTGTCGGCGGAAGGTGGAAATAAAGGATTTTCCGTGGTGTGCGCAGCAATTTTAAATAAATAATTTCATACAAAATCGACTTAAAGATATAAAATCATACAAACTTTAGGTTTGTTTGACTTTATTATCATGGGCCGGGCAACGTCGAGCAGGTCAGCTAGTATCTAATCAAATATGACATGAGAATGATTATATCCGTTAGGAAAAAGAGTATCATTGGTCCTGCTTGTGAAAATAAAAAATATATTTCAGGCACATTTTTAGGCACCTCTTCTTTTTTTCAAATTAAAAATCAATAATACAACATTAAAATTAAATGTTCTTTAAACTTTTAATTACTGATCCTTAAAGGAGGATACATTTCTCTGCTTTGCATTACATGCAACACATGGTTTTGTACTCGCCAAAAAAGTGGTTTTTTTTAAAATACTTGTGCAACATTTGACTGATGAAATAAGAGAAATTCCGTTACAAATGCTTCCCCCCGCCCCCCCAATAAAAAAGTAAATAGTTTTTATTACTTTTTTTTTAATTGTCAGTAGTTAGTAATTTTTTGTAAAATCAACAGTTTTTTTATACAATGAGTCATTAAATTTCAGATAAAAAAAAAAAGGCTGGAGTCAGATCTTAGTTCCGTCCACTAAAAATATCTATTTGGATGAGGAGAATTAACTATGTAATCATTAATCTGTTAATTGTGTATGACGAAATATTTCGTCATACACGAACTACTATCGTAATATTTTGAACGCATTACTTACACAAGTAAAATTTTTATAGAACTTAAAAATGGGTGTTCACTTGTTAATGTCTGTACATATACTACTTATACATTTTACCAAAATTTTTCAGACATTATTTATAAAGAAGCATGGTTAAAAATTTCCATTAAAAAGTCCTTCATTTAAAAAAATTAGAAACAGTCTCCAATAAAAATTTCCACCACCTAACAAAAGCGCTTTCACCCCCCCCCCCCCCCCACCCCGCCAGGGCATCATCAGTTGTTTGTTAGAGATCACATCTGATGATGCCCTGGCGGGGGGTGAAAGCGCTTTTGTTAGGTGGTGGAAATTTCTATTGGAGACTGTTTTTAATTTTTTTTAATGAAGGACTTTTTAATGGAAATTTTTAACCATGCTTCTTTATAAATAATGTCTGAAAAAAATTGGTAAAATGTACAAGTAGTTTTTATAGAAATGTTTGTCTTTTTAAAACGCCCTAATCATGCAAAATTACTGGCATGAATAAGGAAAAAATTTCTATTCTTTTTTACTGGTGGAAGTGTGACCTGTTATTAATCAGGCATATCAGATGAACAAAAGTTTATTCGCCAGTTAATAAGTTAATAATTAATAAGCTACTGATCTAAACAAGAATGGAAATAACGGAATGTGTAAACTGCTATAAAATTTAACATCAACCAACTAAATGCTAAGATGTATACAAGCTCAAGGAACATAATTTGAATATTTTGTTTTAGGAATATACTTTGAAAATCGCTATAGTTTATTCATAACAACGTATTAAACCGAAGGTAGAAATAGAAGAAGTCAAATAAAATACTTAAATGTTGTCAAATAAATAAACTATCTATTCTTATGCTGTGTTGATTTATTCGAACTAAAATTATATGATAATATCGGAATGATATTTTTTCTTTAAAATATAATCCTGCCTCATTTTGTCAACTTGCTCAAGCATAGGTCGAATACAGGTTCTCTAAATGATTGCTGTTGAATTGCTAGAAATGAAGTACAGACTAGGGAGCAGATAGCTTAGGTACAGTGCCTAGAATACATAGTGTAGGAAACGGTTTTATTTTTTAATTCAAAATTTTCGAATTCAAACCGGAAATTCTGAAACAAGAATTTTTATTTTAAGAAGTCACGAAATATCTGCCTTTAACCCTTTCCGGCGCGGAGTAAGTCTATTTATAAAATGATGAAATAATGGACTGACACCAGAATTCGTAAACGAATTTATTACACAATAAGAACTTGCTTATTTTCCTGTACTTTAGAAAAGGAAAATTTTAATAAAATATTCTTGGTGCCGTTTGTCAGTTTTTGAATTAATATTAGGTGTCCTTTTTTGTGGACACCGCCTGCTAAAGGGTTAAGTAACCAAAAGAACATTATAGGAAAATTCTGGTATGAATGCGAAATTTCGGAATTTAAGAAAAGCTAAACTGGTAAATTTTATAAAAGTGCTAAAAACCTGTAGCCGATAAACGTGCAACGATGCGGTATAATAATAGGGCGATCGCAGGGACACCTGCTTTAAAAATAGATTTACCTCTAGTAAAAGTAACCGTTTCACTATTGACAACATTAACATAATTTCTGTTAATAAAATCTTCTTGTAAGTGTATATTTTAGGTGTAATTGATTTTGAAGTTAGTTTTTTATCATATCAGAGAATTAATCTTTTGCACTTTTTTTAGCAGAGATTCATCCTTTGGTATGCTAAATAGGGATAGTTTCTAGTTTGCTGTCTTGTATGGAGTACTGCACAAAGGCACAAAAGAATGTGCATCACGTTTTTTGTCCATGATCAATATCATTCATATTTTCAAAGCTTATGAAAATCATTGTGCACGTCAAAGGAAATAGGGTTAATTTAATTATTTAAAATATTTACCACCACCTGAAACGTTTTCTGAGTTCGATTCTTATACAATGTTCGCATTGAAAAGAGCTAGCAGACAGTAGCGTAGTCAGAGAGGTGGGTCCTAATGTTATGTAAACCAGTAATATTATAAAGTTTTCTTCCTCTTCAAAATACCTGAAAATTCTCCGATCAGATAAGATAAAATATTTTCATAAAATTAGTGGTATCCAAACCATCTGTACCTCCACCCTGTCTACGCCACTTCTAGAAGATGACGCTGAGATCGATCCGTTATCTTTGGAGCTTCGTTGTAAATTTATGGGATTCAATTTTATTCGTACTAATTTGTAGCCGTTTTCCACACTATGTATTCTAGGCGCTGTAGCTTAGGCATGCGTAGTTATCCTAAGATATCAATAAAATAAAACAAATGATTTCCAAAAAGCTTATAAATGCTTTTTTTTTTAAATATCAGAGAGATGTTTCAAAATCTCACAGGTAACACACATATGAGTGTATAAGCTCTTAGTCAAAAGAAAAAGTTTATTATTTTGCTTAAATAAGAAACAAACAAAAGCATCATTTGAGTTCCACAAAATAAATTTCCAGATCGAAGCAAACATGAGTATGAGGTTTCATAATGAAATAATAATATCGCCCATCTGGAGTTTTAAGAAATTTGCGTATGTTGATTAGTCTAGTGAATTTATATTAACCCTTCTTTGCATGAGTTTTTCTTTTACAATCGTGTTTTTTTATACATATATTAAATATTAGACACCAGAAATTTTAAGATAGATTTTTAACTTTGTTCAGCAACATAGTTCACGGAAAATTTACTGGATTAATCTACCCTATATATATAAAATCCTAATGAAACGAATTTGTGAAACGATTTTATGAAACGAATTTATGAAACGATTTTATGAAACGACTGATTAAACGACTGATTATGTTTCAGGGCTATTTTTAATAAAATATTAAACGCTTGATGGTGAAATTAATACCAATTGTCCATAAAAATCCGCGGATGTCAAAACTGGTAATAGAATTTTGAAATTGGAATTAGTTTTCGAGATATTAATTTTTTTTTAATTTTAATGACATTTCTGTAATGATGGCAACTAATTACTCAGTTTTTTTGTGACAAAAATTGAAAAAAAATTGAAAAGGATCCCAATAGGGATTATTGATTTCTTTTTATTCGTCATTTTCAAATTGAAATTGAATTTATCTTTCTTTTCAATCGATAATGAAGACAAGATTATGATTAAATTATGTTTTTCAGGAAAATTTGAAAAAAAAATCACATTTCTATCGTCAGGATTCAATCGTCTGTGAGCATTTAATTTAATTTATAAACTGAAAATATTTTGAATAAATTCGTCCAAATGACATCATTTATGTAAATGCAAAAGAAAGGGGGAAGTAATTAATAGTAATTATTATTTATTGATATCATTTTGTTATTTTTTTGTAAAATTTAAGTAAACGAATTTATTTATTTTTATGTACAAAAAGAGGTAAATTGAAAGACAATTATAAATAAATTGTATATATCCATATAAATACATGTATAAACAAGCATAGAAGTTCGGTGCTTTTCCAGTATATGGGGCCTTGACGAAACAGAGAAAATAGCCTTGGCGGAAAAGGAAATTTGGCAACATACTTTCTGTCAACCTATTCACTTTGTCATTTCGCATACAGAAGCATTTTTTCAATATTTATACAATTTGTTTAGCGTAAAATGTCATTTATCCTATTTTATATACTATAATCAGAGGTAATTTGTATAGAAAAAACAATAATAATATACGTATAATTAAGATACGCATATAAACAAAAAAATCGTCGAATTTGTTTCCATGGCTGTTTATGTCATTTGGCACCAAATCTCACTTTCTGATGCCCGAATTGCGCCAAGCTTTTTAAAAAAGCGTCAAGACCCCTATAATAGAAAAGGGTTCTGCGTCAATTCGTCGCAGCGTCAATTCAATAGAAAAGCACCAAAAGTTCATTGGGTTTGTTTTCATAACTTTTGGCAACAAATCTATGTATACTAACGAATCTATCCCTTTTTGAAGCTCGAATTACGCCAAACCTAAAAGCAAAGGATCCTATACTGGAAAAGTACCCGATTTTCTTATGGACAATATTCAAGTGACAAAACATGGTGTAAAATTATCGCGGATAGCAAATTTGTTTAAATATGTCATCAATTGATGCCGAATAAATGCAGGCATGCATAACAAAATATTTAATTAATTTTGTATGATAAATAATTATTAGAAAATTCGTATATACATATTAATTAAAATAAATAATTTACATATTTAAAATAACATGAAAATATGCATGATGGTGCACTAAAATAGAGAGAATATTAAAACATGTTACTGAAAATGTCTATAACATAGTACTTTTCAATACCGTGGTTCTTAATGTTATTCACAAGCAGATGGAATTTTTCTCATCCTTAAACGCAAAGGAAGAATAAAATACAGATCGTTGTTATAAAAGTCCGAAAGGTAGCCACAATTTAAACCTAACCATTTTATACAAGCTGGTTTTCAAGTTGTAAGTGATTTTACTTATCAATCCCGAAAACAGTCGTCAGTTGTCGCAACATCTGTGTATGAGGCCATGATAATCAAACAATGCCCCAGTAAAACGTTAAAAGCATAGCAACCCAATTACAGATTTACCAATATTTTTAAAACAAAGCACGCTGTCATGTTTTTAGAAGCCTCGAAGTCTGAGCGGGGGTTGGCGAGCGTAGCTCGCAGGGGGTAGGCCCCCTAGTATTTCTATAAAAATATAGTGGTGGGGAAGAAGTTGATTTATTTATTAAAAGTTAAATAAAAAGTGATGGAAATTTACATCACTATGCAATTAAGGGTTAATGTTTAACCCCTTGAGGGGCACCGGTATAAAATATATACCACTTTTTAATCTATAACTTTGCCACCAGTATTATTAAATAAAAATATTTAGTATTGTTTTTTGCAGATTGAGAAGGTAAAAATTCATTATTTAAATTTACTGCTGTCAAAACATCGCAAAATTTAGCATTTTTAGACCACGTGCTTGCCCTCCAAGGGGTTAAATACACTGCTGGACATCCAAAATGCAACACCATGAAGGAATACAAATAACAGAATGATATTTATTGGACAAATACGTTATAATGGGTAGGACTAGTGATTACATTTTCAGAAAATTTGGAGGTATAGTTTGGGAGAAAACACTACCCAAAGTAGTCACCTCTGCCCGCAATAACAGCATTTATATGCCTAGCCTTGCAATCGAACGGAGATTGGATGTCCTGTACGGGTACATCAATCCATGCAGCTTCAGCACTATGCCACAGTTCATCAACCGTAGTGACGGGCCAGTGGTGGAGGGCCAGTCACTCAGAAACCATTGGCAGGACATTTTGAATTGGTGAGTAATCAGGAGAACTTGCTGGCTACGGCAACAGTCGAATATGTTCTGTTTCAAGGAAGGTCAGAATAGTACGAGCAACATGCGGTCGTGCATTGTCCTGCTGAAACTAAGAGTTGCAGAGGCATCGAAGGTAAGGCAGAACCACGGGATGTAATACATCAGAAATGTAACGGATGCTGTTGAAATTGCCGACAATGCGAACAACAGGTTACCGAGACGGGTATCCAATGGCACTTCATACCGTCACTTCAGGTGATATGACAGTATGAGGATTCGAATCCACGCTTGCAATGTGCGTTTTCCACGATGCCGCCAAACATGGATGCTGACATCATGATGCTGCATACAGAGCCTGGATTCATCAAAGACGACGTGAGACGCCATTTCTGCGTCATATACGGAATCATGATGCCAGCATACATGTTAAGACGCATACCAGGAGTTAATATCCAAAGAAATCGCCAAAGCTACCTTTTCGATTCTGATTATTTCAGTGTTTAAGTGAGTAGTTCGATTACACATCTGTTAAATTTGTGTTTTATTTAAGTTATTTTATTAATTTATTGATGAAGTGTGAATTTCCTTATGAAATATTAACTGTAAGCAAATGCTGATCTTTCTGTATTGTTTTAATTGCAAATGAATTAACCTTCCATAATCGTGCTTATGCAATTTAGATTTTTTTAAAAAATATACTTGAATCTTTTTATAGATGCATAGAATGTCAATAAATTGAGAAACAATTTAAAAAAAATGCATTTAAATAAAGAACATTTTTCTTCCTATAAGACGGTGTGAAATTGGAAATTGTGCGATGTTTAGAAGTTAAAAATTTGAGGTTAAGTGAAATTCTTTGGTAAGGTGTTGCCAACGGCATTATGATGTTATGGTTATTATTCACGGGCATGTTTTTGTTTTTGTATAAATATCATACATTAGTTACAAAATCATCAGTCCATCGGATCATAAATAGAGAACGGATGCATATCGGTGCATCAAAGATTTGAGTTATTTTCTGACAACTTAAAAATAATTTTTATCCTCCAATAATTATGAATTTTAATGCGAAAACTCTATGAAAAATACTTCATATGATGAGTTGTGTAATCACAAAGGCCATGGGAACAAAGATAATTACATAATCAGTTATGAAACTTACTACTTATATTCGACCTAATAATATTTCATTCACTTGACAGAGACACCAATACAGCATATTATTTAATATTTATTATTGCAGTATTTACGTTTATACTGGAACACATGAGTAAAATAAATTTCGTTATTCAAGATTTTTGTTTACGATTATATTCCAAAATATATTTATTATTGTCATACTTATGTTTAATTATTTCCAATTAGTTGAATATTGTTGAAGACTTCAGTTTGTGTGACCGCCCGTCTATCTGTCTGTCTGCCTGGCGGTTTTGTCCGTGCTTAACTGGCATAAATACAGTTGGGTTACAATGAGCTAGGAATATGTTGTGAAGCTACCATAAGATTTTGCTATTGAAAATAGAATGTGTATCTTTTACAGTTTGATCACAGGGCCACACAAAGGGGACGTTTTGGTTTATAGGGAAAATTCGTTTCCAGTGTATTTTAATAAAGTTACGTTGTTTCAAACATATTGAAATTGATGTAAATTTTTATGGTACAGTACCACACTCGTTCTGCGGATTATATAGTGCATGACATTCATTATAAAAAAATTGTTGATAGAATTAAAGGTTTTTTATAATTTTAATTACTAGGGGGCTCTGCCCCCTACGAGCTACGCTCGCAAACCCCCGTTCTGACACCACAAACTGTAAAAACACTCTGATTTGATCAACCTTAAAACGATTGCGGAAGATTGAATTATAATTAAACGACCTGCTGTAATCGGCTGCTCGCTGTAATATCTGCTATAATCGGGTTTCCATTCATTTTCCTTTGACCAAAGGATTTTAAAGCCGAATCAACTGCAGTCGAGATAGCTAACAACTGTTGATAAAATAAGGTTAATTAAACATTTGAAAATCAACTTGTGCAAAATGGTTAAGTAAGCAATGTCATTGCATCGGGAAATTTTATAACGATGCTAATAGAAAATTGGGTATTACTCCATTATCCCGACTCCTACTTTCTATAAAAGAAAAGAACTGTTGCCAAAATATAGCATTTAAAGCCAAAAGTGCATATCTGTGGCGTCGCATTCAATTGATACCAGATGCGTTACGCGTGGTAGTTACGTCATCGAGTGATCTTTAATTCGACGTTTATCTGTATTTTTAATTATATTTTACCAATTTATTAGTTATTTCGTTGATTTAAACGTAATTATTAAACGTAAAAATATAGCTTTTAATTGAAGGGAAATATTATTAATTACGCTGTTTTAAAATTTTCAATAATAGATAAAATATTTTGTCGAAATAAATTAATCTTACTCTACTTAATGCTTTGAAAACGCGGAATAATTTAATTATTTATCTTTTTAATATTCACGCGCAAGTATATTTTTTATTCCGTCCTTTTCTACATTTATTGCTTTTAACACGTGATCATTTAATTATTATTTTAAAGTTTTATTTCTGTTTTTAATAGTCTCGTGTAAATACACTTCGTAATTGAAAGGGAATATTATTACGTGAGCTATTTTACAAATTGGCAACGGTTCAAATAATGGAATTTAGGAAATATGAAATAAATCTTCGTCAAAATAATGAAAATTTTGAATAAAAAATTGAAATGTAACCTCAGAAAATGAGTCAAATTGAAAAAATAATTGCAGTCTGCACACCACAACCTTGTCAACTATATCCTTACAAATTATGGTTAAAGTCCTGTGCATAGTTTTCGTTTCTATAAAACTTTTATAAGAAAATTATTTTGACCAACTTTAATATTAAATATCTCTTAAAATAATTCTTCGATTTAAAAACTGTCTACTTCAGCGTGTTTATCGAACATTTCTTTATAAAACCACCAATTTTTAAATTTTTATTTGCAATAGTTTTCTGGATATTAGTCCAGAAAGACTTAAAGGCACAAAATCTTAATTGACAGCGGCGGCTGCGGCGGTGGTTACTTTTTTTTAATATAGAGATATTGATCAGTAACGGTTTCATTTTTCTGTATTACAATCTGTACAACATTTGACTGTGTACTCGCCGGAAAATGTTCCTTTTTAACAGTCGAGTATAACATTTCACTGTAACATAAGACAATGTTCGTCAGAAATGCATTTAATCTTTAAAGTAGTAGTTATATATTGTTAACCGTCAGTATATTTCTTTTAAATCAGCGGATTTGTTATACAATTGTTAGGAGGAAATTCATACGATTTTTGGATTTTTGGGTGAGAGAAATTTAAATAAATGAATTTTTAAGAAAAATTTAAATATTCCAAAATTTAAGGATTATTTAAAAATAATAATAAAAATATTTAGTCAGTAAGTTTGTTAGACAGTAAATATCCGTTTTAACATAGGAGTAAAGTTCATTGAGCCTAGTCGGAGGTTCCCAGGGTATCATGACAGAAATATTTCCCGGGATCAGAAGAGGAGAGTTAAGCGTTTTTGTAGTTGTTTTTTCGGAGGGGCCTGTGAAACGGTTAACGAACTTTGCGTAAAGAAAAAGAAAAAATGGTAGTACAGGCTGTTTTTCTAGATGCGTTTCCCAGAATTGAGAGTTTTCATGGAGGTCCCGCGCTTCCCAGGATGTCTGGAAGAACATTTTAGTTTGTTTTCGAAGTGCAGCTTGCAGTGGGAGCCATCTGGTTTTTGTATTCAATGTGGGAATGCAAGGGGTTCTAGAATGTTACGCCCCTTGTGTTCGTGATTTGACAAGTGTCTTTATAGTGGGAGGCAGCAGTAGCCCCAGTTTTTGTTGGTTGTGTGTTTTGAGTTTTAAGTGGCAGAGAGATCGAAAGATATCGTCGGAGGAGTTGGACGTAAAAATTAATTGGGGATGACCCCCAGACACTAGCCCCGTTTTTACCGGTTTCGAGAAAGTTCCGAGCTACAAATTTTCTGCACCCTGATGTCAACGTTTTCAACATCGAAATGAAATGAAAAGGAGCCCCTTCCGTGGAGTCTTTTAAGCATTCCGGAAATATCTACAGAGTAGAGCAGGAGCCCCCGTTTATGTTGTGGAAGTGACTGCAAGCTGAAGATTGTATCTTTAGAAGGAGCCCCCCCCCCCTACTAAGTAGTGGCTAAGCCGTTATCCTCTTCGTGCTGAAGTATCACCCAAGGGAGCCCCCTTCGCGGGAGTTTGAGGAGATTCTTCCGTGGGTGTCATGTAGAAACCCTCCTGAGCGGCCAGAATATCTTTAAAGTGCCAATGAAAGAAGAACCCCCCACCCCCGAACTTTCCTCAGAGTATGTATATGTCCTAGTACACCTTGGTTCGCCTGCCTTTGGGTAAGTTCTTTCGAAATTTAATTTTTCGCGGAAGCCTATTCCGGCAAACACTATGAACTGGTTACCTAGGATTTAAAGTGAACTATAAACATATCCACATATTGGTTGGTTATTAAAATTTATCGATAAAATGATTCTGCAATTTATAATAATTTTAAATACTCTTATTCATACATTGTCGATGACTGTTTGATACAGTGCTACCTTTCATCTGTATTGATTTGACCATTGATATGGAAGTAATTCCATTGTTTGTTTGTTTTTTACGTTGGAGATTTGTCTCTACTACTTATATCAAAATAAATTTTATTAAATTTTAACCTTTACAATAGTCTTTATTTTATATATTTTTGTGTATTTATTGTTGTGTAATGAATAACTGTAATAATTTCATTTAACTCAAAAGCGACTTCACCTTTCTTTATTATGTCTTGAAAAGGACAAATAAGTTGAGAAAGACTTGTTAATCTTTAGAGGAGAAAATTTAAAAATATGATTTGGGTTAAGATCACTTGACCCTTTTATGGATTAAACGTTAAGATTTAACACTCTAAAGAAAAAAATAATTTAATTAATTACGGATTATGCAGTTGGTTATTAATAGAAATTAAGTATTGATTGGTGAACTAAATGCTTTCTTTTTTTATATTTACTATATGAATTTTAATAAATCCATAGGTGCCTTTAATAGAAAGAAAGTAAATTTTGTCTAAGTATATTATATAGACCTGAAAATAGTAAGATTTGTTGAAGTATAACCAATTTGAAGATGTAAATTTAATTAATCTAAGGCACTGTTACTAAGATTTGTTTTAATTTGTAATTAAACTTTGAAGAATTTTAAGAGTAATTAATTACATTTATATATACATGGTAATGGAATTCTTCTCATTTATAAGGTGATTAGCAAATGAGTGAATTAATTGACCAAGGCTCCTGTTCTTTTCAGGGGAGATTTTATTGGGTTATTAAAATTTTAATGTAAGCGTCTTTGAACACAACGCATGCTAAAATTACTGGTGGTGATTGTTGATGTTTTTTTTTATTTGTTAAACTCATACTTAAGTTTTAACTTATTTAAAGAAATTGTATTTGTTTATTTTGGGAAATTCTTTAAAGGAATTTATTGTTTTATTTGGCTTTTCACTAAACTTAAGTAATGGGTCTATTTTCAAACATTGAAAAACATTGCAACACAATGATGCATTATACATCCAACTGAAAAAATGTTGGAGTATGTCTTAGCTCCGCCCAGTTTAAAATGTGTAATAAATAAACAACGTCAGTAAAATATGCCACTTTAGAATATAATGTCACTTCAGAGAATGTATCACCCTAATGTAAATGAAGAGAATTAACTATGGAATCAATAATAATTAATAAGTCACTGATCTGAATAGTTATTGGAAGAACGGAATGTATAAACTAGTATGAAAATTAGAATGCAACTATTAAAGTTTAAAAATATACCAATCCAAACAAGCACGTTATTACTATTTTGCTTAAAAGAGAAAACAAATAATAGCATCATTTGAGTATAATACGTCTTCCGCAAAATAAAGTTCCAGATTCAGGCAAAAAATGTATAATAAGGCTGTACAATAAAAAAATTACAGTTCACATATGGTGTTACTAACTGCTTTGTGTGTGTTGAACACTTTATCAAATTTGCATTAATATTTAGTTTGATATTTCGGATAAAACCGAAATATTTGAAATTTTCTATGAGACACAAATTTTAAAAAATAAATCTTATGTCGGAAATATTATACAGAAAAATTTTATGTGAAAATAAAGTGGTTTTTGAAGTTTTTCTACAATGACATTAATCACATTCCAAATGAACTCATTTATGAGCTACCTGTCTACGATGCTTGCAGTCCATCCAACCGGAAAAAACCAAGGTACTCCACTATTCTTGATGAATAGTCCTTCCGAGCTATAATTCTTACCTCAAAATTTTTCTCTCTAATTAAAAATATATATATATATATATATTATTATATAATTTTTTACTGATAATTTTATATTGACTTTTCTCCTAAACTTCTCTTAACATCTTTACTTTACCTCGTCTGGCATATTTTTTTTTTTTTTTTTAACTATGAACTATTTTTACTTTTATACTTTAACTAGTAAATTTTCATTATTTTATAGATATACTTAACACTATCCTTTTTTTGTAGTCAATTGGACTACGGCTAGACATTTCATATGGCTCTCTCAGGATTTGATATACACCTACTCAAAGCCAGGGTGTGCAGTTGCTTCGCAACTTGGAAGCCCATTGAACCTATCACAAGTTCAAGTTCAAGTTCAAGAAGTTCAGAAAGATCTTAGAAGCAATCAGGATCGATGTTACAGTCTCCTTTGGCTGCGGGATTAGAGGAATGGAATCGTTTTCACCCTCGGCAAGATCTGCTCTCTGAGTGTCAAGTCTCTGCATATTTCGACTGCTGCGTGTTCGGGCGAAGTTTGGATAGGAGGCGTGTTATTCCCGCCTTCTCCACTGCTGGTGTTCGTCGCGTGGAAAAGAGGCGTGTTACTCCCGCCCACCTGATCTCTGCTAATCTGCCGTGACTGCTCTTTTGAATGCCATGGCCATGAAAGAGAACCAACAGCTTGACGACCTTATGAATGGGATCATAAACGGATATGTTCCTGCGGACTGGTTACGAGAATTCAACGCCTTCCCTACTCTAGATGAGCAAGTGAACGATGTTTCTCGAGAATTTTTATCCGGTATAGATGAAGAAATACAGTCTCTCCAACAACGAAAGGACTACAACGACACCCACAAAGCTCAGGTAAAAGACCTCTGTCTTTTTGCTATATCTATTTTGGGGGAGCCATCTAGATTAGATTTAATTGATTTAGCCTGTAGAACTGATTATATTAGATTTCTAGGGAATAACCAATGGGAAAAACTCCAAATTCTAAAGAATTTTAGCTCACATTCTAATCCCCCCCGTAGAGGAAAAAGAAAAAATTCTGAATCCGAAAATCCAATTCCCCTCAAAAATAAATTCGGAAATCTAAATTCCGAAGCTAATCTTGATAACCATGATCTTATGGATCAGGAATCTGCTCAAGATGGTGCTGCAAGCACCGATGTTGAATGTTCAAAAAACGACAAGCACCCCTTCTTTATTGAATTCAAAGATATGGATTGGCGCAAAGTTGCCCAAGAGATAAAAGCCCTTGATTCTGATAATCCTCCTCAAGTCAGCCTCTCCGGGGAACTTCTAAAAGTTCTACCCAAATCTGTCAGCCAATTTGGAGATATCCAAAGATACCTAACTGACAAACATATGAATTTTAACACCCTTAACTCAAAAGAACTTCGACCAAAAAAAATCTGCATTAGGGGAATCCCCCCCAACACAGACCCCCAACTTATTATCGAAGACCTTGGTAACCATGGATTTAAGGCCACCCGAGCCGCCATGCTTAAGAGTCGCAAAACTGGCAGAGGTATGCCAATTTACATGGTCAACGTCCTCCCTTGCACTAACTTTGAGAAGATCTGTAAAATTGAGGAACTTTGTGATATAAGTGTTCGTATTGAATACTTCAGAAACAACAATAACCCAAAACAATGTTACCGCTGCCAACGGTTCGGACACGCCTCCGAGACGTGCAGCCTAACACCAAAATGTCTTAAATGCTCAGAAGAGCACCTCACTGATAACTGCCAAAAGACAGGTAAAATAATTCCAAAATGTTCCAATTGTAACGGTGCCCATCCGGCCTCATACAGAGGTTGCCCAAAAAATCCAAACAACATTAAGAAAAAAAATACCCCAACACTCAACACCAAAACAAAACCGCAACACCAAAAACCAAATATAATTGCTGACATCGCAGACATTTTCAAACCCTACAATTACACCATTCATGATAAAACAAACGATATCAACAACAGTGAGACCACTATTGACGTGAATAATGATATCCAGGAAGCCCCAGTTGAGGACACTTCCAGTTACACCAAACAAAATAAAACACCACCTGTTACACAAAATAATTATACAAACACATTCAAAGATATGTTTGACACCTTCAAAGACATGAAGGAACTTCTCCAAATTACCAAGCTCCTAAAACATTTAAAAAACATCGCCATCAAATCAAAAAATTGCAACAACCCATTCGACAAAATGTATATCATAATAGAAGAATTAGACGCCTTTTCTACGGAGCTCAACATTACCAATTATGAATAATTACAATAACAAAAATTTCTCTTCTCTTCTTATTTTCTCCTGGAATTGCCAATCATTGCAACGCAGGATTAATGAACTCCGCTCCTTTATTTCCATTAATCCACAAATTGATATACTCTTAATCCAAGAAACACTTAACCCTTCCTGCAGTATCACCATCCCAGGTTACAAACTCCATCATACACAACGTGCCAACTCTCACTGGGGTGGCACAGCCATCTACATCAAAAATTATATCCCACATCACACAACTCAAAATATTCCACTCCCAGGCATTGACTACACCAGTATTGTCGTCAACTTGCCCCATGCCAAAATCAACTTCACATCTTTTTACGCACGACACGGGCGACGATACCCCATAAATGACCTGACACACATCATTACACAACACCAACACGCATTTATCGCTGGTGACTTCAATGCACATAGCAGGCAGTGGAACTGTCATTCCACCACTACCAGAGGTAGATCTCTTCACAACTTGGTTAGCCATTTCAATCTCAGTCTCCACGCACCTACTACACCAACACACATTCCTGTTGCTCGCAACCAGCACCCCTCTATTATTGACTTCGCCATCACCAAAAATCTTACCTTCCCTATCAACACTTCTGTTATTAATGACCTAAGCTCTGACCACCTTCCTGTCTTCTTCAAAATTGATCTCACCAAACCTATCTCTCCTCCTCCTTCAGTAGCTATTGACTGGAATAAATTCCAAAATTACATCAACAACACCGACCTTACCTACCCCACAATCAACAACACTACTGACATTGATAACGCAGTTAATAAACTCAACAACATCATTTACAAAGCTCAAAAAGATGCCACTTACACCAAATTCAAAAATAATAACTCTTACATCTTACCCACTTACATACATAATATCTGTAAACAACGCAACACACTCCGTCGACTCTACCAAAATACCAGAGATCCCACCCTTAAAACAGCTGTCAACAGGCTCAACAATAAAATTAAAACCCTTATTCAGAAAGATAAGCAAAAAAACTGGTCTAAATTTCTCGAAAGTCTTACTTGCGAGGATAACTCTCTTTGGCAAATCAAAAAGAAACTCAATAATAATTATACCCCTATTCCTCCCCTTACTGCCAATAATCAAACTGCGTATACTGACGAGGACAAGGCAGAATGCCTCGCTAGCTCATATGAAAGGCAATTCTCTCCGAATCCCTTCCTCGCAAGTCAAGAACACTTTAACAATGTCAATGATACTGTTAATGACTTCCTCTCAATCCCTCCTATCCCTCTCCCCGAAATTCAACCCATCATGATCAACAATATTATTCAAAAACTTAATAATAAAAAATCTCCTGGGTACGATAAAATTTCCAACTATACTCTTAAACAACTTCCTATCAACTGTATTCTCTACATTACGAAGCTCACTAATTCTATCCTCAAACACTGTTATTTTCCTAAACCCTGGAAAACCTCTATCATTTCTCCTATTCCTAAACCATCCTGCAATCTTAATGACCCAACTAATTTCCGTCCCATCAGTCTTCTCTCCTGTCTAAGTAAAGTCATCGAACGCGTCATTAGATCACAGCTCAATGACTTCCTTCACAACAACAACATTATTATGCCTGAACAATTCGGCTTCAGAGCCAAGCACTCCACCCAACACCAACTTCTTCGATTTGTGGAATTCTTAACTGAAAACTTCAACGAGAAGAAGCCTACTGCTGCCATATTTCTTGATGTCGCCAAGGCCTTTGACAAAGTCTGGCACGCGGGCCTCATTTACAAATTAATTCGGCTTAAGTTCCCGTCTGGACTTATCCATTTAATACACTCTTACCTTGGTGATCGTGACTTCTATGTCCGTGTAAACAACTCACTTCCTCTACTACACATAATACTCTGTGGTATTATTCAGGGTTCAGTCATTGGCCCTATTTTATTCATAATATACTTTAATGACATTCCACGCACACTCTTCACATCACTCGCACTCTATGCGGACGACACTGTTCTCTATGGCACTGCACATCACCCATACAATCTTTACAAAAATCTACAACACCACCTCAACATCTTCATGGAATGGTGTGATCAATGGCGCATTAAGATAAACGAATCTAAAACTACTGCTGTTTACTTCTCTAGAACCTTCTCCACTCCTAATAGATTAACCATCAATAACACTACCATTCCCTGGTCTGACGATGCCAAGTACCTGGGAGTTACCATTGACAAACGCATTACCTTTAAAAAGCATATTCTTAATATCCGCGGTAAAGTCGCCGGAATTTCCAAAACCCTCGCCCCCCTTCTTCGAAGTCACTCACTCTCCATACACAACAAACTCTTAATATATAATGCTTGCATTCTCTCTGTTATCCAGCGGCGTAGCGTCAGGGGGGGGCACGACCATTTTACTACCAGTATAATTATATACTATCTTTAGCCTTATTTAATCTTTGAACGGTATGAATTAAATAAAGCCAAATATAGTATATAAAAATACTGGTAGTAAAGTGATCTGTGCCGCACCTTGACGCTACGCCTCTGCTGTTATCACATATGCATGTCCAATCTGGGGCTTCACTTGCAAAACCAGTATGAACAGCCTCTCTAGTACCCATTACAATCAGCTCCGTTACATCAGGAACGGGTCTAGATGCCTCAAAAACTCCACAATCCTCAAGGATCTGAAAACGACTTCACTCAAACATCGCATTAAACACCTTGCGAAAAAATTCTACAATGACATTAATCACATTCCAAATGAACTCATTTATGAGCTACCTGACTACGATGCTTGCAGTCCATCCAACCGGAAAAAACCAAGGTACTCCACTATTCTTGATGAATAGTCCTTCCGAGCTATAATTCTTACCTCAAAAATTTTCTCTTTAATTAAATATATATATATATATATATATATATATATATATATATATATATATATATATATTATTATATAATTTTTTACTGATAATTTTATATTGACTTTTCTCTTAAACTTCTCTTAACATCTTTACTTTACCTCGTCTGGCATATTTTTGTTTTTTGTTGAACTATGAACTATTTTTACTTTTATACTTTAACTAGTAAATTTTCATTATTTTTAGATATACTTAACACTATCCTATTTTATGTAGTCAATTGGACTACGGCTAGACATTTCATATGGCTCTCTCAGGATTTGATATACACCTACTCAAAGCCAGGGTGTGCAGTTGCTTCGCAACTTGGAAGCCCATTGAACCTATCACAAGTTCAAGTTCAAGTTCAAGAAGTTCAGATTTTTCATTAAGAGAACATTCAAAGAAAGTTGTTTTTCAAAACAACTTTATAAAGGTAAAAAAATTTCACGCCACAGCCACATCCAAGGGTAAAAGCTCTTTACTTAGATATCGGGTTTAATTTGCTTCATTTGCATTGTATTTCAAAACGATAAACGAAATTTCCTAAGAATGTTCCGATTTCCGATGGTGTTGGAAAGCGTTTCATAATGCAAGCTTGATGCATGATCTTCCGTTCTTTTATTCTAAATGAATAAGTATATTAAGAATAGTGTTTCTATAGATGTGTTTATATGTATAGGAAGCTAATTGTGTAGATAGGCATATTTTGACATTATAGAACATGTTAAATGCAAAAGGAACGTTGGGAAGCTGTGTTACAGAAACGCAAATGATATGAATTCCCGTTAGCGATCTCGAATGTCTTAATTAATTAATTAATTAAATTTTCTTTTTAAAATTATTAATAATATTATTTTTCAAATCTTAGATATAGTTATATTTTGACAAAATAGTATACTTAAAATTACAATAATAATTTTCAGACCTTTAAACATTGCTCGAATATTAAAGTGAATAAAAAGCAATTTCTGAGATTAAATAAAGCAAAGATTACTATTAGGAAATAGTGTAAACAATTAAAATAAATAAATACATTAATAAATAATATAAAATAAAATAATTATAAAAATAGATAAAACCGACTAAAAATACGTTAAAATTTTGAATTTTGGGAAAAAATAGAATACATAACAAAATTTTGGCAAAAAAATATAATATTTGAAAATTAAAAAATAAAGAAGAAGAAGAAACTCAGACATTCCTGCAAATAAATAAATAGATAATATAATAATAAAACTAATGCATAAATAAACACATTTCAAATGGCAGTGACTTAAAATTATGATATTAACTGTGGATCATTAATCCTTTAGATTTTAACTTCTTAACTTTAGTTTATTTTATGCTTTTACGAATTATAATTTTTTCTTCAGTATGTTATTAAACTATTTAAATTATTTTCCACAGATCATGAATCACAGATCACTTCATGAATTATAAAAAAAAAAAAAAAAAAAAAAAAAGAAATGAGCTGCATTTCGTGGGGACAAATTTAAACTGCTTGCATGAAAATAAATAAATAAGTAAAATTTATATACAGGGTGTAACTGAAATGCTTCAACAAACTTTGAGGGATGATAGTACTCATGAAGACGAACAAAATATGCAATGGAACATGGGGTCGCAAATGCCGTTTAACCCCTTCAGGGGCAGTGGTATGTTTATGAAAGCGCTTAATTTTAATTCCAAAATGCCATAATGGCACCAGAATTTTGCTAAAATCTTTTCCATGTAATATGTATGTGAAATATAGACTTTTTCTTATTTACAAACAGTTTTTTTTATAAATTCCGGTGCCAGTCATTTATTTCAACATTTTAGTACTAAAAGTAGTTTGCCCCTAAAAGGCTTAAAGGATAAAAATAGAGAAAATGCGTCTGAAAATGGACTGGCACCGGAATTTACTAAAAAAATTGTTTGTAAAGCAAAATTCTGGGGCCATTGTGGCGTTTTGGAATTAAAATTAAGTGGTTTTTTGTACATACCATTGTCCCTGAAAGGGTTAAATGTCATTTGCGACCCCGTGTTCTATTGCATTTTTTGTTCATCTTCATGAGTACTATCATCCCTCAAAGTTTGTTGAAGCATTTCAGTTACACCCTGTATATATTATAGTTTCCTAGGTTTACGAAAGATTTGCAAATTATGGTTTTGAAAATATTGCTAACGTGCTAATTTTAACAAAATACTTCGAAACTCAAACTAAGGAAATGGAACTTTTTAAATAAGATTTGGTACTATGTAAAGAAGAATATATCTAGAATGGTAGCAATAGAAGTTGACTTTACTTAATAAAATATGTCATGAGAATAATTATTTCCGTTAGCATAAAAGTATCCCCGGTCCTGTTTCTGATATTAAAAAAGATATTTCAGGCACATTTTTAGGCACCTCCTTCTTTTAGAATTAAAATAAAGAATACAATATTAAAGGAGGATACATTTCTTTGCATTGCTTTGCATGTAACACAAGCGACCGAGATACTTATTTTATTACAGAAATTAATCCGCAGACGATATAATTAATTTCACAGAATTAAAAATCATCTAGATCTGAATATTCATATAACTAGCTATAGTACGAACATACCTCATTTGTCACGTTTGACGTACAATTTCCAACTTGTTAACGTTTGGAACAGAGTTTTATTTTCGTGTTTCTCCCCCTTTAAGATCTTTCTTATTACTGAAGTATTTTGTATTAATCGCAGCTCTCTGATTATTAGGCTTACGCGCAAACACAAAAATGATCGTAGGCAAATATTTTTAAGGTTTTTTTTTTTTTTTTTATGGTCCCTTAAGTTTTAATTCCTTTATTTTCTAAATGTATTCTTTGCTTTATTTTTTTACAATTAAATAAAGGCGAAGAATACTTTAAGAAAATAGTGATTTAATATTCAATAAACCATACAAAAGCTTAAAAAAAAAAAAAAAAAAAAAAAAAAATCCGCTTACGCCAGTTGCCATTTTTGTGTCAGCTCTTAGGTACCGTAATTTCCGGCGTATAATCCGCAGCTCAAAGAGTCATTTTTCGACCCAGAAATTTTATTCAATAATTGTAGTTAAATATTTACAGCGATCTTTTAAGTTACATTTTAGAAAATAATATTTCTGGGTCGAAAAACGACTCTTTGAGCTGCGGATTATACGCCGGAAATTACGGTATTTAGCTTAGTATTTATAGGGCGGTGTTCAGAACTAAGGCTCAAAGCGAAAATTAAAAGACAAATTACAAAAATTAAATAAGCGGAATTGATTTTTTTTTTTGTAGATGTTAACGTTGAGCTATCACGACTTAATATATTTTACTATAGCTGCAGTGTTGTCAGCCCGCTTCTTTTTAGGATTTCGTTCATCTCACGAAACGCTATTCGTCCCGCTTCTCTGTCTGTCCGTCACAGAGCCGGTTCTCAGAAACTGTATAAGTTACAGACTTGAAATTTTGTGTACTTACAGCTGAATACCTACTGTGACGCTGATAGTCATTAAATTTTGAAAATGTCTTGGTTAACACAATATATTAATTAAAATCTTAAAAACCCACTCATTAATGGATAAAAATATTTAACTAAAGCGCAGAATTTATTTGAATTGTTGCCAATTTGTAAAATAGCGCGCATAATAATATTCCCTTTCAATTAAAAAATGTATTTACACGTGACTATCAAAAACAGAAATAAAGCTTTAAAAATATAATTACATGATCACGTGTTAAAAGCAGTAATTATAGAAAATTACATAATAAAAAATATATTTGCGCGTGAATATTTAAAAGAGAAATAATTAAATTATTGGGCGTTCAAATCATTAAATAGGGAAACGTACGTATATTTAAAATGCTCAAATAACAGTATTTCCAAACAGTTTGAATATAAAAATATATTTACACGCGATATTAATTTATTTTGACAAAATATTAGTGTTTATGACGACAGTTGAAACGGATCTGTTGTGCGTAACTATGCATATTAACATTTTATCAACGCTTTTTCTCTTTTAATATCAAAGCGCGCTGTTTAAGGCGTTTATTATTTTTTAAATTAATTAATAAACTAATAAATGTGTAAAATTTCATTAAAAATACAGATAAATGTTAAATAAAAAGCTCTCGATGACATAACAAACACGTGTAAGAGATGTGATGTCAATTGACTGTGACGTCACGGTAACGCACTTTTTTCTCTATATTTTTTCGACAGTTTTTTTTCCCTTTTTCGATAGTGGTCGACAGGAAAACGGATAAATACCTAATTTTTTATAACATCATTATAAAATTCCCCGATGCAGCGACATTTTTTACTTAGCCATTTTACACAGGTTGATTTTCAAGTGTTTAATTGATGTTATTTAATCAGTCACGAAAACAATTGTTAGCTCTTTCGACAGCAGTTGATTCGGCCTTCAGTGAAAGGAAAATGAATGGAAACCCGATTACAGCAGATCGCCACTGGTCGCTTAATTATAACTCAATCTTCCGTAATCATTTTTGAGTTTAAGAACTAAAATATCTTCTTAAAACACCATCAAAAACTTTAAAATGCGCTAGGCCTTTCATGCTGCTTTCATAGTAGAAGCACGTCTTTTTGCGCCTGATGAAGAAAGACTCAGATCTTTCGAAAGGCTTAGCGCATTTTAAAGTTTCAACTTATTTTAACCAATTTCAACTTATTTTATTTTAGAGTTTATCAAATTAGCGTGTTTTTAGAGTTTGCGGTGTCAGAACGGGGTTTGGCGAGCGCAGCTCGTAGGGGGCAGAGCCCTCTAGTAGAAAAAAGAAATAAAACGCTAATAGACAATGATGTAATTAATAATGCGAATAAGGATTGTTAATGAAGAATGGGAGAGGGGGGGGCGGTCTAATTTTTTTTAAAACATGGCATTTATTTCACATGACATATACTATTATGAAAGAGTGTAATAGTGGGCTTTGCCCGCTATCGAGCCGGTTCTGATATTCGAAAAAACGAAAAAATAGACCGGTAAATTTTTACTTTATAAAAAAACGACTATTTTTTTTTTCCTTCTGAAAATGAAATTTATTTGTATTTATTAAAGAAAGAATAAAGTGTTTTGAAAGGACTATTAAACGAAACCCTTTGTGCGATCTTCGATCACACTTACCCACTTGTTTATATTTATAGCATGATTGCCATCTCTTTATAAAAATAGCATAATTTGCCTTATTGTCGGATTATTTAATCAGTTACTAAGGGAACATTTCTACTTCAAAAAAGTAGTGGAAATCAAGCAATCTGAATTTAACAAAAAGGTGTTTAACAGGCAATACTGGATAGTTGGACAACGAATAAGAAGTTTTGTACAATCGGCCGATTCAATTCGCTAATTTTTTCCATTCATTGGCGCAGGTTTAATATATAAGGTCATTGATTGACATTTAGTTTTTAATGTCTTTTAAGCATACGAAACTTCTAATTTAAATGTAAGAGCACTAACATCCCCTGCAATATGTATTTTTAAATAGCTTTCGGATGTTTTACTGTTTACATAGATTAACTAAAAACAAGACATATCCTTGCATTATTTATGCAGCTCCATTTCATTAACTTCCTACTCAAAAATACCTTTCTATTAAACTGTAATGAACATATTTTTAAATCGGTAAATAAGGAAACTGTGTTGAAAACTGATATTCCAGAATGTTCGATTATTCTGTCTAGAAAATATAAATTGAAATGGAAATATGAAAACACTCTAATGGAATGGATTTCCACTTAGATAAATTGCCATTAACTGAGAATTTCTCGAGAAATGAAATTACTATTTTTTTTAGCTGATGTATTTCTTTTTCTAAAGAAATGCTTCATAAATAATGAAATAAACTGAAAACTTATATGTTAAACATTAAAAATAAATTAAAGCGATGCAATTACATATCTACAAAATCTCTAAAGATAATTTTAGAGTTTAAGAAAGAAAATATTCTACGATTTGCAGAAAAATTTGCACGTAAAATTATGGGAGAAAATTAGGTTATTTAAGAAATTTAAGAAAGGATGAATGAAGTATGCTAAGTAGTAGTATGCTAAGTAGTAGTTTAAGAAGTATGCTACATAGTTTAACTGCATTAATGATTTTAATTTGTGTAATGGAGAATGCCTAAACGAATAAACAGTTCTTCATACAATCTAAGGCTTGTTTTTATAAGTGTATATACAGGGTGTTTAAAAAATGACCGGTATATTTAAAAAAATTAATAAAAACTAAACGGGCAGCGATAGAAATACACCGTTTGTTGCAATATGCTTGGGACAACAGTAAATTTTCAGGCAGACAAACTTTCGAAATTAGTTACAATTTTCAACAACAGATGGCACTGCAGTCTGAAAAAAACTAAACCACGATATTTTCCACATATCCATCATGCGCAGCAATAATATGGCGTAGTCTCTGAACAAAATTACCAGAAACCTTTGTAAACCTGTGACTTCTTTCTGTGGGGGCACTTGAAAGACCAGGTGTACCGCCACAATCCAGAAACAATTGAACAACTGAAGCAGTACGCATGTGAAACCAACCCGCCTGATATGTTTACAAAGGTTTCTGGTAATTTCGTACCGAGACCACGCCATATTATTGCTGTGCATGGTGGATATGTGGAAAATATCGTGGTTTAGATTTTTCCAGACTGCAGCGCCATCTGTTTTTGAAAATTGTAACTAATTTAGAAAGTTTGTCTGCCTAAAAATTTACTGTTGTCCCAAGCATATTGCAACAAACGGTGTACTATTGCTGCCCGTTTAGTTTTTATTGATATTTCAAATATATCGGTCATTTTGGAAACACCCTGTAGTTTGCGTAAAGAAATTTTCCATTATCAGATTCAATGATTAAGATAGTAATATTTGGAATATACATAATGGGCAGTCAAATGAAAATGGGTCAGATGCCGAAAAGTATAATAGATCATTTATTGCCTCAAAAGTAATCTTCAAAACTGTTTCTACATTTATCGCACTGCAAGATCATCATTGTAAGATCAATCTTTTTCCTGAACAAATTGCTGTGTTGTTTGCCAAAGCATTTCTTCACCCAGTCACAACATGTCTTCGTCCGATGCAAAACGATGTCTTTCTTCAACAATGATCCCGGTTATGATGGCTATGAGACGAACATAGAGCTCGAAGCCGCAAGGATTTCTCAACAGGTTTACAGCCCCGACCCCTACGTCCATGCAATTCGGTGTCTTTAATGTAATAAATTTCCCTTCTAAATATGTCCGGATTTAATTTTCAGATTTTTTTTCCTTTCTACCTGGCTTCCGCAAGAGTCTCGGTATAAAAGGGACGTAGCAAAGAACCAACACGCTAAACGCCGTGCTCCGTGAAATTTGCAGCGGTCGTTCCACCCACCCACCCTCGACCACCGCCCAGACGAATGTCCCTTTTATACCGAGACTCTTTCAGAAGCCATGTAAAAAGGAAAAATCACTCCCCCCCACCCCCTCAAAAAGTCATGTTTTTTGTAAAGTAAAAAATTACCAGTCTTTTTTTCTCGTTTTTTCGAATATCTGAACCGGCCCGATAGCGGGAGAAGCTCGTTATTATATTCTGTCATAATAACATCCGTCACGCGGACTAAATACCATATTTAAAAATATAATTTCCAAATTAAACAAATTGTACACTTTCAAAATGTTAAAATATGCGAATATTTCCATAATCGGATTTTTATCACGATTCAATATGTTTCTCAAGCTCATATATTTACTATTCTCTATTACTCATATTGATACTCACTTAGTATTATTCTCAAACATTTGAAAAATCAGTTAAACTTCCAACATGACGTCAGATTAATTTTCTTTTTAATTCTCTAATAACGTCATATGAAGTTGCTTTCTGTATTTACACATACTCATACTCCTTGTATTATTGAGAAATATTTGAAAATTTCTATTTTAACCATTAATTGCATAGTGATGTAAATTTCCATCACTTTTTATTTAACTTTTAATAAATAAATCAACTTCTTCGCCACCACTATATTTATATAGAAATATTAATCCACTAAATTTCCCGTGAACTATGTTGCTGAACAAACTTAAAAATCTATCTTAAAATTTCTGGTATCTAATATTTAATATATGCATAAAAAACACAATTGTAAAAGAAAAACTCATGCAAAGAAGGGTTAATGCCAGTATGAGGTCATATTAATCTTTTTATTCAATTGATAAGCTTTTTATTTCATTTGCATTTTTCACGTTGAACTCTTTCAATAGAAAATTACTGTAGAAAGCATTTTATTGTGGATTTTTAATTGTTGGCAATTGCTATAACGAATAAATTTAATAGGAAAAAGTTGTTAGATTTTTTTTTAAGTCTCTCTATATTGAAATAATACGATATTTTCACATTTTATGATTTTGAGCTTCATAGTAGATATTCAGCTATAAGTACACAAATTTTCATGCCTGCAAGTTTTATAGTTTCTGAGAACCGGCTCTGTGACAAACAGACAACAAAGCGGGTGTAATAGGGTTTCGTGAGAGGAACGAATCCCTAAAATAGTGCAAAACCAGATCAATTTCTATCAGAACAGATTGGAGTTCAATCAGTAATCATACTCACAAATATATCTTCCTAAAGCTAATCCATTTCATGCTTTTGAAAGCTGTTTGTTAAAACAGTTTCACCAACAAATCAGAATGCAGCTAAAAAGCAAAAAGCATTAGGGTCAAACTTTGCTAAATGCTTAACAACTGAAGCATATATGAAAAATATGAAAGAGCATGATAAAGTGAAATAGCAAAAATAAAGATAAAATTTGGATAAGAGAGAACAATTAAATCTTAAAAAAGTAAAAACAGCATTTCAAAAACGAAATTCAGAAAAAACTTGAAGCTAGTCCCTATAACAATCTGGAAGTAAAGGTGCAACAGAAACAGAAGTTACGAAGAAGCCTAAACCTCAAACTTTTCTAGATCCTTATTATTCAAAAAACAGAAAGAGTAAATTAAGGCCTACACGGAAGATGAAAAGCAAAAATGAGTTAAAAGTGAACTGAAAAGCAAGCGATTTGGAAAAACTTGTTGTGTTAATCATTCATTTTACTTTTTGTTTTTTTCCAAGGTGAAAGTTAAAAGTGTGTAAAACATGAATGTTGAAGTTTGCATTATATATTATTATTCAAGATTATGCATCCGAAGTTATTTTTTTATTATTTAAGTTATTATTAAATAAAGTTATTAGCATAATAAGTAGTTCAATAATAAGCTGTTCAAGTTTCAGTTTTATGTATTCCAACTTTTTATTAAGTAATTTAAAAATTTATAGCAATTAAATAAATGTTTTAAGATGTACTGATATGTATATAACGTATTGTCACATGTAGGACATCTCATTTAGACTTTAACGACCGTAAATGGACAAAAATTACCTAAATGCGACAGTCATATATTGTTGCCTTATATTACAGATAATAATGATTAAATTTCTATAAAACAAGTTAGCTTTGAACTAAAAGCAGATGTGCCAAGCTCTCATTAATTTTCTGTAATACGTGGATTAATTTGACCCAGTTTAACAACGTTAACGCCCAGAAAAATTATATGATGAATCTTTATTTAGTTAATTTCAGATTTTTACAAGGAATGTATTTAATTTCATTTCTTAAAAAAGAAAAAATTCTGGTGTGAAAAGTATTAAACCTGGGTTAAATTAATCCACATATTACGAAGATTAGTGAGAGCTTGGCACCTCTATAAAAGTATAGTACTCAATGATTTTCTGCAATATATATTTATTTAATAAAATGCCAAATATACCCTAAATGGGATAAAACTATGGGGAATCGTGTCGCATTTAGGCACAATGACCTTATATCTCATTCAAATGAAAGAGAGACCAAAAGAGCCAACTGTTTAATATTTAGTATTGCATTGTTTATGTTAACGCATGAGTAAAATAATTTTCGTTTACGATTATATTCCAAAATATATTGACTACTGTCATACTTATTTTTAATTCTTCCAATTTAGCTGAAAAGTGTTAAAGACTTCGTTTTGTGTGACTGCCTGTTTATGTGTATATCAGCCTGGCCGTCTGTCCATGCTGTAACTCACATAAATATACTTAGATTACCATGAGCATGGTATATGTTGTGGGGTTACCATAAGACATTCCCTATTGAATGTGTAGCATTTATAGTTCGTTTACAGGGACACACAAAATAATTCCGTTATATTATGGTTTATAGGGAAAAGTTCGTTTGCAGTGTACTTTAATAAAATTACACTGTTCAAAACATACTGAAATTCATCTAAATTCTTAATAAGGTGCGATACAACACTCGTTCTGCAAATTTGTGAGTGCATGGAATTTTTTATAAAAGAAAAAAACACATTGACACAATTAAACTTTTTTATATATTTTAATTACTGATCCTTAAAGGTTTCATTTCTTTACATTGCATTCTGTGCAACATATAGCTGTGTACTCGCCTGAAAATGTTCCCTGTTTAACAGTCAATTATAACATTTTACTTAAAATGAGAGAAAGTTCGAGAGGAATGGATTTTATCGGAAAAAACAGTTTTTTTTTAATTGTTAGCCGTGAGTATTTTTAATATAATCAGCGAATTTGTTATTTAATGATATATTATACTTCAGATTTAAAATGGTTGGAGTCAGATCTTAGCTCCGCCCAGATTAAAATATGTAATAGATATGCCACTTTAGTAGAGTATGACACTTTACAGTTAATGCTACTTTAGAGAATGCATCACTCTGTCATTGATCTGTATAATTATGAGAAGAATAGAATATATAAAATAGTATGGAAATTAGAGCGCAGCTATTAAATTTAGGCATTGTATAATCAGGTTGAATAATGAAATGAAAGATTATAATTCACATATGGTGTTATAACGAACTTTATGTATGTTGACCACTTTAGTAAATTTACATTAATATTCAACTTTGTATTTCGGATAAAACGTAAGCCATTGACATAAATATTAATAAAACACTTTGAAACCGGAAATATTATATGATAAATATTTATATATTAATAAAAATAGATTTCTGAAATCATTACTTTCGTAATCACAGTTCATTGTTCAAGAAAAGGTGTTTCCCAAAACATCTTTTAAAGGTAAAATATTAAGCTCACACGAAGGACGAAGGTTGGATATACGGTACCAGGGGTTTTTATCCCTTGCTCGCTGACTCCCCAACCCCCGTGAATTGCGATGCAATTCACATTGGGAACGCAACGAGGTCCCAGCTCGCTTCGCTCACTCGTCACGTTTTTCAGCAATTCTAGCCAGAATGAATGCTATCATAAATCATTAACATATGGAATTGACAATTTTTTTAATGTAAATAAAGTAGATGGAAACTGCGTTGAAAACACGATTAAAAACGCATTTAGTTTGTGTTATTAGAGGGAATAAATCATTTCAATACTATGAAAAAATGATCTTGGAAACACAATTAGTTTAAAACTCATTGCACCTATAATATTGTATAGAATTAAATTCATTAAAAAAAAAAAAAAAAAAAAAAAACCTTCGTGATAGGAAGATAGTTTATATGGATCATCAATCATTGTATTATAGATTTTTGGAAAATAAATTATTTTTTACTTCATCAAGATGGCAGCTGGTGCAATCTAGACAGTTGATATTTTTATTCTCAAAGATTTTCGTGTGACTGAAATTCGTAAATAAATTCTAAATAAGAGTTGAAAATTCATTTGAAATTGACGATATTACTCATAATTAAAATGAGGAATCATCTGAAACGCTTTGGATTGCGTACATGTTATTTTATTTTTAATAATTGCTAGTTTGAGTTTGACTGACCGCCATATTGAGTTGGAGGCAGAGCTGATCTTACCCAATCTAGACTATTCATTGGTCTGAGCTCTGGAAAATACGTTTGTTGCCAAACGCTAAGCTAGAAATTCAGCCTTATTTCCACGCCACGTAAGAGAAATATATAGATATTTAGCTTTGGCTCACACTACAGCATTAGGGAGGGGGTCACATTACAAATATATCTGGACATTTTGACTCACTTTGCGGAATCGAATCTCAGTCGACACTCGACTCACCTGAAGAAGTAGGGTTGGTTGTTGGTTGGCTGGAAAGTAATTCAAAATAATATTTATCAGGGAGAAATATTTATAGCAACAAATAAAAATTAGTTAACATCTATTTTTTTTTATCAGCAGCAACTTTTCTCACATGTAACATAAATAAATTCTATACAGATCATGTTCTTTTAAAACCGTAATTCGCAAATAAATCTCCACAGGAAGGACTCTTGTGAGATTCCATAAATAGAGCTAAAAAGTGTTCTTAAACAGAAAAAGAAAGAAAGAAACGAAAAAATTCTCTGATCGTCATTACGGATTTTTCTGAAACGTTTGCATGATGAATTTTTTCTCACATTCGATAAAATTTCCAATATTCTCAGTGCAGCAATAAAATTTTAATAATATAATTTATTTTCTAATGAATGCAATATATATTTCATTATTGTCTATTTTTGCTTGTAATCACTTTGTTGTGATTGTCGTGACCTAAAAATTAGGTTTAAACATCAATTGGTGGCTGTCTTTTATTTAATTTTTTTTCGATGCATTGCCTTTAAGGAAAAATGAAAAACGCTCTTTGAACTGCTAAATAAAAAATCTGCATTTATGAATGAATATACAGTGATCTCTCAATTAAACGCGATACACGGAAATCATTTTTACGCACCAGTTTTTTTATAAGGTAATTTTCGACTTATTAAATCGCAGAATTTATAAATCGAATTTTACTGTTTCAAAATAGTTGTATGAAAAAGTAATTACTGAACATCGCGTATAAGTGAGAGATCACTGTAATTTGGTGAATACATAAAAATGTAGGATAAAAAAACTGTAAATGATTAAAATAAAAATTTAAAACAAGGTCAACCCTCGCGCCCCGAAGGTGTTTACAAGGAAACGAAATAACGAAATAATTCTTCTGTTTGTATTTTGCAATTCACCCGCTTTCTAAATTTCATCACTAAAATCTTGATAAATGTAGAGATACGTTTTCATGCCCCCCCCCCTCCTTTCCTCTTTTTCTGGTGAGCGATGGGGCTGAATTTAAAAAAAATCATCCGAATTTTATGCTTATATTCTGACACTTAGCATGCAGCAAAATTACATCACTAAAGTTCTGATTTATTAGTTTTGCCCCTCCCCTTAAACCCGGTTAGGAGGTAGCTAAAGATAGAAAAAATTATTTTCAACTTATGTTTACATTATGTGATTTATCCTCTTCCAAAATTTAATCGCTAACACCGTGATAGATTCTCATTTTACGATAGAAAAGGGGCCGAGTTTGAAAAATTTCATCCGTATTTTATGTTTATATTCTGACACTGAGCATCTTGAAATTTTTTATGACGAAAGCGGTGAGAGATCCTGAGATGCGTTTTTACTCTCTCCCCATAAGCACACCCAACAAAAGGGCCTAATTTAAAAAAAAAAATCCTTTGTTTCTATGGTTTGTTATTCAACTCTTTTCGAAAGTTCATGTCTAAAACCGATACGTTTTTACTCCCCCCCCCCCACACACACACTTCTCTTAACCCCTCTGAATGAGGAAAATAACGGGAAAGCAGAATTCGGAAAATAACCTTTGAAACTGGTTTCAAATATAAAACATTAAAAAAAAAAAAAAAAAAAAAAAAAAAAAAAAAGCAATCGATTGCTTTTAAGAAATTATATATAATTTTTTTTTTAATTATCTGCGAATATTTATATTTATGAAAATGAATTAAAATGACTGTATATATACGCAAATCAAATAAAGAATATCCGGTTTTTAACAAAACACATCAATTACAAAATAAATTCGGTAACAGAACATATTTATAACTAGCTGTTACCCGTGACTTCGTTCACGCAACATTAAAAGAAGAATAAATACATTAATTAAGCAAAATATTTCACTCCCGATAATTAAAAACGTTAATAATTAACTAACTATTTATCACATTTCATAGGAGACAATACGATATTTTTTGTTATAGGGACCTTGACATAACTCAGTCTTAAAAAAGTGAAATTTTGTGTCAAACAATCGCGAAAATAAAATTGCAACCAATGCAAAAAGGAGGGCCAAATAAAATCGTGGAAATAGACGAATTGGGTAAAAACAAATGTCAGTTTTACCTGATAAACAATTTTACTTTTAACGCCTTTGTGAAAAGTTTTAACAGCCATCCTTCAAAAAAACATTAATTGGAAATAGCATATGCTTTTTCTTTAAATTCAATTCTGCCGCCTTGGTTTAATGTATAGCTGAAACGAAACAAATCTTGTTTTCTAAATGACAGTATGTTGACGGGCATTTTTTTGTTCTCCAGAATAAATTGATTCATGACGTTTTAATATGTGAAAATGTGTTTTTATATTTCGAATAATTTACTGAAATCAAAATTTTGTTTTCACCATTTATTCAAAGTGAAAATAAATTCTGTTTTTCAGTTTTAATGAGAAAATGGAGTAAAATATATACTCATCTGTTTTATTTCTCCTTTTTTACACACAAATATGGAGTAATTTACTTTCCGGTTTTAGAGAAACTTCGTTAAAATTTACAAAAAAAAAAAAAAAATTCTTGGCATCTAATTGTCTGAGTGCAACGAAGACTCATACACAGCGCAGTATTACTTTGCCCCATATATAGCTACGATGGATATTAAAACCTTTCGTCAAGTATCACTCAAAAAATATTTAAAGGATTTCGTTCAAATTTTTACAGCAGGTACCTATAAAGGTGACAACGACGTCTATTTATTACGAAGAATAAATGCTAAACCGTTTAGAAATTATATTAAAAAAATAGATAAAAAAGCACAATTAAAGTACATACGTCACGAAATTTTGTGGTACGTCATTTTCACCGGCGCGAGATTTTCGTAGACAATCGGAATTGAAAAGTTCATGGAGTACAAGGAGCAAAAAAAATATGCACGCACTAATATTCAGCACAATAAAATATATTTCAATTGAGTAGAAATCGAAAATTAATCTGGATTTTTTTCTCTTTGAAGAAAAACCCCGCAATAACTTAGTAGACTTGGTATTAGAGATTTGGCGCAAATCTCAGCAATAGCAGCTTTTTTTATTTCTCATGTGTAAATAATAAAAAAAAAATTCTTTGGTGTTTAAATAAAAGGTTTCGATTTATGGCATTATTTCTTTTTTTTTTTCTCTTTTTAACATTTTAAATGGGATTAATGAAAGGCATGTATTTTAAATTAAATGAGTGAAAGGTTTATATTTAAATGAAATAAATTCAATATGAAAATGTTATAGGAACAATATTTGGCGATTTATCAACTGCGCCAGGATACCATAAAAGTACCAATATATCAAACGGTATGTAGTATGTGAAATGAAACAGTTATAATCACCCATCGTACAAAAAAAAAAAAACTAATATTCTACATTCAGAGGGAAAAATCCATCTCCTGTGCCGTAAGATTTGGCGAGTTCTTTTTTGGTGATAAGTTTTTCGATGTGATTGTTGGGATCTGAAGGATTTGGCTTACTTTTTCTAAATCTTATTTTTTTGCAGATGTAGTATTATGTAAATAAATTTTTTAGCAGATATTTTTCTATTTTGTATATTTTCTATTTGGCATTTGGAAAAGAGATTTTTACCTTTTTATCTGTGCATTCGGAAATATTAAAAAATGAAAAGAGATTTACATATATCAAGCGCTTAATTTTTGTACGGACCACTTCTCCATTTTTAGATTTGGTACTTTTCGGTTAGCCGGGTGCCAGTGAAATTTATATATCTATGTATACATATATATACATATATCTATACATACACACATTTATATAGGCATGTATGTATATATACATATATATATACACATACATATATGTGTGTATGTATACATATATATATATGTATATATAGATATATACATTTCACTGGCGCTCGGCTATCCGAAAAGTACCTTATATTTTAAATGCTATTTATTATTTACTAGCCGTTTATTAATTGTTTACAATTTAACCACCTGACAATAACAATTATTTATCACAAAAATGCCTCTTAGGTTTGTTATATAAGTTTGTTTATGTGTTTTCATTACTTATTAAAATATCGAATATGGCGATAAAATTTCATTTTAGCATCGTGCTTAAATTTTTAAGATGGCGCAAAACATTCTTTAATAAACGTATGTTTGTAAATATTTGAAAAACATGTTTTACCGCTCTCTTGAAAAATTTTGTAAGTTGCTAAAACTACCTTTTGGCACCATTTAAAATTTTTTTCGCCAACCGACATAGAATACGAAACTTTTTCCCATTCAGATACACATGCAAGGTTGGTCTCAAACAAGAGTAAAGCTAGCAACAATATTGTTTTAACTCTATAAGAGTTACAATAATGATATTAAATACTCCGATTGGCTTTGGGCCCAATTACGAAAGTTTCTCCTACAAAAAAACTGTAGAAGAAGTCTTTTACATTTGTTTCAAATGAAGCTCGGTCTACAAGGTATTAGTTAATAATACAAACAACACTAATGGCATGGAGGCAAAAGTTTTAATTTAAATGTATATATTTGAAACCCTTCCCCCTACACCCCCCCCCCCAAAAAAAAAAAAAAAAAAAAAAAAAAGAAAGAAAAGAAAGTTACAGTAATAAATTTAAAATGGCGTTAAGCCACGCTTTCTGACATAAGCAATTGGCTGCAAACGCGATAACGAAACTTAATAACATGTAGCTAATATAGCCCTCAGGGTACTTTGCAGTTATACAGACCTTGTGGTTTTTTTTAAAAAGCTTGAGACAATTCAGGTTTAAGAAGTTGAGATTTACTGTCAAATGATATAAACAACTATGAACACAAAACTGATGAATTATTATTCAGGTTTATGTATGTATTTAAAAAAAATGCATCTGATTACACTTATTAGATAAATTACTTCTGTTTGCATTTAATAACTGATAAACGGCTTCTGTATAATAAATGAACTGTTTAAATATTGGGAAGAGGTGGCGAGAGGTAGAAAGACGAGTAAACAGACGGCTAGACAGACCGGTAGTGAGATGGGCAGAGAGACGAGTAGCGACATAGGTAGACTGACGGGTAGCGAAACGAATAGACAGACGGCTAGAGAGAAAGGTAAAAAGAGGGTTGACGGAGGGGTAGCGACAACGGTAGACTGGAATGTAGCGAGAAAGGTTATGAGACGCGTAGCGTGGTAGATAAAGAGACGAGTAGTGAGATGAGTACAGAGACGAGTTGACTGACGGGTAATGAGATTGATAGCGAGACGGGTGAAGAGTCGGGTACAAAAACAGACGGATAGTGAGACGGGTATACAGACGAGTAGAGAGACAGTAGATGGGTACGGAGATGGGTAAGAAGATGGGTAGAGAGGCGTATAGCCAGACGGGTAGAGAGACAGATAGACAAATGGGTAGCGAAGTGGATAAAGACACGGCTAGACATACAAGTAGTTAGACGGATAGACAGACGGTTAGAGAAATAGATTGGCGGGTAGCGAGACTGGTAGAGGAATATAGAGACGGGTAGCGAGACCGGTAGAGAAATAGACAATCAGTTAGAGAGACGGGCAGAAAAACGGGTAGGGAAACAGAAAGATTGTGGAGAGACAGACAGACAGGCAAAAGAAAAGTCTGCGGATTGGCGCTGTAAAGGCGCATTAAAGACGCAGGGGGCAGAGCCTCGTATAGAATAATCAAGAAGTATCTGTTAAGCTTAACTTTGTAATATATATAATTTTCAATTTTGCCGATATGGAGATTTAATGTAAAAGTTATTTTACAGAAGTCATCGAAAGATTTTTTCTATACTTTAATAGTAATTTAGACTATAGTTTTGCAATCTGGTTTGTAGCAAAACATGCTATCAATGTGGTTTGAAGTGTAAGAGTTTTTATAAACAGTTATACAAATAATAGATATATAATCAAGGAAGAAAAATTTTAAATTCACACACAAAAAAGGTGCAACAATGAAATTAAATTTGCGTTAAGCCACGCTTGATAGAATAATCTATTGGCTGCAAATCCAATTACGTAACTTTAAAAAGCTTGGCGTTTTAAAAGATCCGGCGTTTTTTTTTTTTTTTTTTTTTTTTTTTTTAAGTTTTGCGCAATACGCGCTTAAGAAAATGAGATCCTTTGCCACATGTTAAAAAAAATTATGACAACACATCTGATGAACGGTACTTCTTTTCTATTTTTTTCACAGTGTATATGAATTTATATATGATATTTTGTAATTCTATCATTTAATTTGATCTTTTTCTTTATATTGTAATTGTTAACCCTATGTTCTCAGCAATATCACTCAGACTAATCCCTTTGAGGGAAGTCCTAGTTTAATTTTTTTAATTGCAAACACACGGTCAGATTTTAATATAATAGATTCGTGTTAATTTTACTTTTCTTAACATTACGATGTGATTTTTAGCAGAAAACTCTCATCTGTATATAACGGATGCTCATGCTCAATAATCAGTACAGATAAAAAAAAACAAAAAAACATTTAAATTTTTCGTCATAAATATGGCGTGAAACTCATCTACTTCTATACTTACTGATCCTTGTTTTATTAATGTAAGGAATTGATTCACACTCATTTTAAAACATATTGGAAAACTCCCGTTTTATTTTAAATATGACGTCTCTTTTTCCCCAGATAAATCCCTTTTTAATGACATAATTCTTGTTCATTTTCTTTTCCAGGCAATTAATTTCAATACTGGCAGAGGGGAAATTATGTTACTTTAACGAAATAATATTAAATCTTTAGGTTTTATCAACAAAAACAGAACTATTAACATTCGTCATTTTTTTTAGGTAATCGAGTTATTTCTTTTGGTTTTAAGAATGAAAAATAACTATTTCTCGCTATCCATGACATCATTTTCGACATGGATAATTTAGCGGAGCATATTATTGACATTTGCTAACCATTTTCCTTTCAAACTTCTTTTTACTTTTTTAAAATTTAAATAAAAAAGACGGTATAGTTATATTAGCCGTGCGCAGACGGTAAAACGTCAAATATTGTTACCATACAAAAGAAAAAAAAAGAACAAATATTTCACCATCAAAGCATAGCATATCCGCTTTATTTTCGGTGTATGACGTCAGATCCGCCTGTTTCCTATGGTTACGCATATTGAAATCTTGTACTATTATCAAAAAGTACGATTTATTTCTAATAATATTATTTAATCTTCTTTTTAATTCTTTAATTTTTTTATTTCATTTTCATTTTTCACTTGAAAGTAAATTGTTGAGTAAAAATTATTATTCCGAGATTTGATTCAGTTTTGGCAACGATAAAGTATTAGCAACGGTAAAGTAAATTTAACCATTTTAAAATATTATACGAAAAAATGTCCATTTATTCTCTATGAAAATAACGAAATTTTGAATTATTAAGAAAAATATTTGAATAAAATAAACAAAAACCAGTCTATGTTCATTCGAGGGTTATAATCAACCTGTATGCAAAGATACAGGATCATTAAATGCTCCATTTTGACGCTGGCTTCAGCCTAACATTTGCACACAATCAGATTTATAATATTACTAGCTGTTACCCGTGACTTCGTTCACGTAACATTAAAAAAAGAATAAATGCATTATTTTAGTAAAACATTTCACTTGATAATTAACAACATATATAATTAACCAAAGCTTTATCACATTTACAGGAGACCATACGGTATTTCTTTGCTATAGGGGCCTTGACATAACCCAGTCTTAAAAAAGTGAAATTTCATGCCAAATAATATACAATCGCGAAAATGAAACTGCAACTTATGTAAAAAGGAGGACCAAGTAAAATCATGAAAATCGAGGAAATCCTCTTCGTAAAACGAAAAACAACACTGGCAGAATTCTTCTATACAACAGTGCATTTTAGGTGGTATTTGGTGTACAATTTGTATATGTGTGCATTGCTAAATGGGGATTATTATATTGTTTATTTGCATAGACATATGTTATATATTTCTTACTACATTATCTTGTTTATATATATATATTAAATTAAGTGCTTCACGCTAAGTGGTGTAAATAGTGAACAAACTGCTTGTGGATTTTATACATTGATAGATATTTCACAAAGATATAACAATCTGAGGCGATTCTAAAATGTAAATAAAGGTTGCTAGAAAGTACTTTAAATTCTGCCCAATTTAACCTCGATATTTTCTCTATCGCGTCAAGAACACTATAAGCAAATAAATACCGACGACACAAATCTGATGATCTAAATTTACACATTTTTGTTAGTATATATAGGATTATTTTGATTTATTTCAGGCGCTTGAAATTTTTTATGCTTTCTCTAGGGTTAGGTGTCGAATAAATGTACTTTCTTGTTATTTTATTTTGCCATTTCTATTTATTCTATTTTCCATTCATTCCATTTATGGATACTGATTTAATTTACATATTCGTGTCAAAGAATATTCTTTAAAGTTATTATCAGGATTAGGATAGGATACGATTAGGGTTACGATTAGGAATAAAAATTGAACGACAATGGCATGACCAATTCAGGTTTGAAGTATGAACCAGGAAGTCTATTTACATCATGAAGCAATAAGAAAATTAGAAAATTATCGTCTGATATTTTTAAATATGTTTTACAGTCATAGTTGGCATCAAAGGTGAGCGGGGAAATGATCATCTAAAATACCATTAAGTGTTTACCACGCAAAAAACAAATCTGGTTACAACAATGTATTTAATTTTGCGCCAAATTTCACTTGAAAAAAAAAATAATAAATAAAATAAATAAAAAAGAAGCAAATTGACTATGGACCTAATTACAGACCCCTAACCTTCCTATTCTCGGAAATGTTCTACCGATATGTAAAAAAAAAAATCTACTATATAGAACGCACTTTCACGTTTATAATGTTATGAATTGGCATGATTGGCTTGTTCAAGTTTATACAATTCGGCTGGTAGAAAATATTCATTACTTTTTGATTTCTTCTTTGCTTTTGCATTACGCGAATTTGTTGGTAAAATCGATTTTCTTTTCGATAACATTGTTGTTTTTTAAGTTAAAAAAATATTGTAATTTTACTTAAACATTCGTTTAAAATCTATGCAATTTTTCTTATCCTACAAGACTTTACAAAAATCTATTATGAAACAACTTTAAAAACAGCTATATTTAAAAAAGACAACAAAGTTTTTCCTATTTTAAAACTAAAAGAAATGTAAAATTAAATTCCGGTTCGAAACGACGATTTACAAATGTGTTTCGATTGTGGGAAAATGATAAAGGAAAAATGCTGTTACTTCGACACAATCATATTAAATATTTAGCTTTTATGAGAAAAGCAACTTACTTTTAAAAAATATAGTTATTTTTATTAAGATTTTCTGATTTTCAATACGGATAATTTTGCGATGCATATCATTGACATTTGCCATCCAATATATATATATATATATTTACTTTTTAAAATTTAAATTAAAAATATGGTATCTTTATGTTAGCCGTGTGCAGACGATAAATCGCCAACCTATCCCATCATTCGTATTGAATTCATTAAAAATATAAATCTTTCACTCATTTCATTTAAAACACAGAACTTTAATTTACAACACATACATTTAAAATACATATATTACGTACATTTAAAATAATTCCTTTCATGTGAAAAAGAAAAAGAAAAAAAAAAGAGAAATTAATCACAAATAATTTGATAACCCAAGATAATTTTATTTCAACATCAAAACAAATCTGTTTTATTTTTCTATATATGACATCATATTCGCTTGCTTTCCATACTTACTCGTATTTATGCACTTTGTATTATTATCAAATATTTGAAAACGCACGTTTTATGTCTAATATGACATCATTTCATATTCTGTTTAATTCCTAAATAATTCATTTCCTTTTCATTTTTCACGTGGAAAATTTTCACTTGAAAATAAATTGTTGAATAAAAATTATTACTCAGGGGTTTATTTTATATTGGCAACGATAAAGTATTAGCAACGGTAAAATAAATTTAACCATTTTAAAAAAAGCTGCAAAACCGTGCCCTTTGGGCCAAACCAACCAAACCAACCAACCATTTTAAAATATACGAAAAAATGGCCATTTATTCTGTATGAAAATAACGAAATTTTAAATTTTAAAGAAAAATATTGATATAAAATAAACAAAAACCAGCCTATGTTCAAATGAGGGTTATAATTAACCTATATGCAAAGATACAGGATCATTAAATGCTTCCTTTTGACGCTGGCTTCAGCCTAACATTTGCACACAATCAGATTTATAATATTATTAGGATTAAGATTAAGATAGTCTGTTACTAAAGTAAATTTAATTTGTTTTTCTTCTAATTTTTTTTCTAAATTACATGAAGTAAAAGAACTTGAAAACATTCCACTATTCAATCCTACTTCCTCTTTTTGCCGGAACGTCAGTTGAGGCTTACTGTGGAGAACCGAAAAGTTTTTGGTTTCTGTCTGTCTGTCTGTCTGTTTGTCTGTCTGTCTGTCTGTCTGTTCCGCGATAACTGCCGCAAAAATGATCCGATTACTTTGATTTTTGGTAGGTATGTTGGTGAGGTACGCAGAATTAGATGTATAGTTTTTAGTTACGTTTGGTTCATTCGTTCGGAAAATATAAAACATTTCTTTTTAGGTCATAATGCTTTCCTATGGGAATTTAGACGATTTTGAAAATTTTCATCCATTGAAATAAAATGGCGCATTTGATTAATGTATTTAATGTGTAAGTTATGAAGGCTAAAGTTTATCAAGTCAGGTCTTAAATTATTCAAATTAATTTGAAATTTTGTTAATACATTCGTCAGATTTTTTAAATTAGGTGTACAATGTTTGATGCAATTTTATACATCTGTTCTAATAATATAATACATTTTATTCTATCATTTTTTGTAAATTTTAAAATGTATTTATTTTTATTCTCCTCATTAATTTAATCGTAACCTAGCAACTACATTTTAAAGAATATCAAAATAATAAAATTCAAATAACTCAAACTATTTTGCTACAATATTTTATTCGCAAAATAAAATAGTTTTGAGTGATTTTAATATTTTATTGAAATAAATGAGAATTTATTTTGAAACAAGTTACCTTTTAACTACTATAGAATGATAACCGAAACATTTTTACATGAGATATTCATTTTCTGGAAGAGATATGGAGTTTTCGTGGTTCAAAATTAGTATTACTTTTAAAATAGGATATAATATCTCGAACAACGAGATGGTTCATCTAAAGAAATTAGCTTAGTAAAACGTATCCATACAGCTTGAAATAGCACTATTACTGGAAACTGAGATCATACAAAGTTATCACAAAAAATACTTTATAGCGCCAAACCACGGTTGTTATTTAGTGAATTGGCAGTGGGCACGATTATGAATGATTACCCAATAAGTTTAAAAATTTCTAAATAAGCCTATTTTGGGGAGATTTTAGTATGCTATTGCCATCGAGTTAGATCAGGATGTACTTAGGTAAAAGAAATATTATAGAATGACCATCAAAACTGTTTTCCGAAACAAAAGTTGCAATACCACTAGATATCTGAAATAGATATAAGTGAAAAGATTCAGTTTACATTTCCATAAGTTGCTTTTGTACACGAGATATTATTCAACCTATTTATCACATGCGAGTGTTTCGTGGTTGGAAGTTAAGTAAATATTGCTATTTAGGCATTAGGATAACATGAAATTATTTTCGAAATTTTTGCTTATTCTAATAAAACTATTGTGTAGAACGAAATCCAAGATATACTAGAATCATTCACACAATCAATAGTAAATTACGAATATAAATTTGTTAAGATTAAGGGGGAGGGGGGGGGGTTCCGGGGGGCTCTTCCCCCCTGAAGAAATGTATTTTTTTAATCCAAAACATAGAATAAGAAGTTCATAAGAATGTCAGAATATTATTGCATAAACCGTGTTTAATTAAACGTTTCTAATTTCCGAAACCTTCAAATTATTTTAAAAGCGTATAAATATGTATGTAGTAATTTAAAAAATTTAATTTGCGGATTGTAAGATGTTAAATATTATGAAAAGTGAGATAAAAAAACATTGACTTTCAGAGCTGACGTTGAGGCTCCTGATCTGTAGATTTACTAGTACTAAGCTAACCTAGAGGCAAGTTTTCCGCGGTATAGCGAATCAAAAAAACAAAAAAAAAGTTTTTCTCGGCCCACCCTAATTGCCGAAACATCAGTGAAGGCTTACTGTTGAGACCCGAAAAGTTTTTGGTTTCTGTCTGTTTGTTTGTTTGTTTGTCTGTCTGTCTGTCTGTCTGTTCCGCGATAACTGCCGCAAAAAGGGTCCGATTAGGTTGATTTTTGGTGGGTATGTTGGCGAGGTACCCGGAATTAGCTGTATAGTTTTTGGTTAAATTTGGTTCATTGGTTCGAAAAATATAGAACATTTTATTTTAAGTCATAATGCTTTTCAATGGGAAGTCAGACGATTTTTTTTTATTTTAACATCCCGCGAAAAGAAAATCACGCATTGGGATAAATGTAAATGCTAAATTATGGATATTAAATTTACGAAATGGATATCTTAATTTAATTTGATAGGTTTGAAAATTTCCCAATATATTTATTAGAATTTCTAAATTAATTGTATAAATTATTGGGAAATTTTACGCATTAATTTGAAAGATATGACAATTTTAATTTCTCATTTTTTACAAAACTTTCCAATGCATTTACTTTCTCTCTTTCATTAAATGGTTGCTAAGCAACTGTATTTCAAAGAATATCAACAAAGGAAAATTCAAGTGAGTTATTTTGACGCGAAATGTTATTAACAAAATAGCTAATTTTCGGATGATTTAATTTTTTAATATGCTTTTTCTAATGAAATAGATGAGAATTTATTTTAATCGAAAACGTTGATGACCGAAAACGTTGAATGTGAAAATAGAATATGTCTCATAAGAGAAATTTACATTTGTATAAGCATATTTAATACACGGAATTTTATTCAATTTTAGCAACATATGATATTTAGTGATTGAAAAATAAGTATTCTTTTAAGGATAGGATAAAACCTCCTGTATAAAGAGATGATTAATTTTTATGAAATTAAAATAGTAAATACACTCCGACATATACTCGATTAATGAAAGCGCACAATTACTGTAAATTGATAATATAAAATTAAAGTGACAACGGGGGGTTCAGGGGGGCTCCGCCCCCCTGAAGATTTGTAATCTTATTCTCAAAAAATACAGTAATAAGTAGTTTATCTTATCATTTATCCGACATAAAATTGTGTTTAATGTGATACTTCTAAAATTTTTGGACCTTTCAATAAACCTTATATTCTTATAAATGTATAAATAACGTTAAAAAATTTAATTTTAAGCTATCAAATATTATGCAGATTGTATTAAAAATTAGTGAGATTAATGAACAATGATTTGTAGAGCTGAATTTGAGGCCTCTGATCTGTAGATTTACTAGTTTAGAAAATCCACTCATAACAACTGCTTGATTGCCTATCCGGTGTCTAGCATACGGCCAATTCAATGAATCATTCACGAAACACCTCGCACATTTGTCCCGCCTAAGACTTCTATAATAGGAGCTGACGCATATCCATTTTGTTTCGGATTATTGGTATCCAGTTCAGCATCAATCTACAGCAGCCTCAGCTGGGGTTGCCTAAGACTGATATAATAGAACAGGTTCTGATTAGATTGGGTTTTTGACTAGGCTCCAATTCGGGTGTTAAATCTGCAAGGATGCGTCAGCCTCTATTATAGGAGTTCTAGTCCCGCCCCTTCTATTTATACAATCATCCTCGTAATATGGTGAGTAGCATCTATACAGGGCTATACGAAAGAATTCACATACATTAACGGTTTTAAGTATCAATCTCGCTTTAGATAGTCATGTGACATACATTAAAAAAAACCCATATGTGTTATGGTAAAAGAAAGAACATATATGATATATCTTAAAGTCTGCATGAAAATAACTAAAATGATGTATACGTTTCTGTATGTGTAAGTCTTTGTATTACTAAAGATTAAATTTAATATTTTATGTTTTAATTTTGTCTACCTTACATAAATAAAAAATAACCATTTCTTTTAACACATAATAAAAAGTACTTTAAAAATATATTACTACTAACCTATTATATATCTACATACCTAGACCTTACAACCAACTCATATACTTGCTTTTGAAGAAATGAGTTGAAATGTGTTCTTATCAGTAAATCTTATCTAGAATGTTATCGCAATCAGTCACGTGATGTTACTAATCAATAGATTAACGATAAGATAATGGACTTGTACTGAAATCATTTCTGGTCTAATTGCTATACAAGTAGCACGCATGTTTTTTCATGCTGTAGTGATATATTGAAGACGGGATTGCAAGTTTGTGAAAAAAGTAAGATTAATTTATGTATATATTTTAAAATGTTAAACGATATAAATATTAGATCTAAAAATAAATCATTTTTACATTCAATGATTAATTCTAGTCAAAATTCACGCATGTTCGAGCCTGTTGGTTAAATATGACATTCACTAATAAGATTAGCTAATGATTCATTTTCTCATATGGTTAATTGTAGCAATCATTTCTCATACTGTAAGTGTTTGTGTAAAGTATGCAAAATTTATTCTTCTTCTTTAAAATACCTATTCATTCTGTATTCTACCCTATGCCTTATCCATAACGTTATAATATCCCGTGGTTTTAAGAGATAAGCAAACACGTTACCCTTCAGTTGTTGTAAGACAAGCATACATTCGAATTTGGATGAAGTCTAGTACATTATGGTTAAACTTTATTGGTAGGATACATTTTTATATATATTTTTTCAATATTAAAACAAAAAAAATTTGAAATAATGCCCTAAGTAAATAGTACAATCTATATATATATATATATATTATAAAAACAAAGTCAAAAGGTTAGTTATTCATTCCTCAAAAGAAATTTTTAAGTTAAAATACTAAAAACCCAATTTAGTAGAATTTTCTATACTTTGCAATACAAAAAGCATAAACGAATGTAATTTTATATTATTTAAAATTTAATTCCTATATCTTATAGGGGACTCTGTATTTTTCTACCATAACATGTATCAAATTCATTAAAAACCCGTCTGTTTGTCTCAAAATTCTTAAGGGAATGACTATTTCTTAGTTCTCATTTTTTCAATGAAACCTTTTAAAACTTAACAGATTAATAACTATATATGAAATAATTCGTATACATTTACAGATTTAAATAGCTCATTTCATACATTTACCTACCTAAAATGTGTCAGAAAATGATTAAATTTGAGAAAAAGCCCAATAGCCGTATTTCTGATCGTGAGTGATTCATAATCTAAGAAAGGAATCAAGTCAAAGCAAGATCTTCGCTTATCTGCTAATATGACTCATTGTGATTCAGCGACATGTATATTGAGGGGATAACACTCATTTCTTAGTTTCAATTCTAAAAAATATATATTTTAAACGTTAAACTAAAAAGGCATTCGTATAAAATTTATTTTTACATTGCATGAATACGTAATTCATTTGAAAATAGCAGTCTATTTCTTAAAATATCTGTGGAATCATAATATTTTTACAGGGTATATTGTGAAGGGGCCTTTTCATTCAAACAGTGATCTTAGATTTTTATGAAAGGTCAATATCCCTCGTAATTCTGTCGCCTTAAAATAACATGAATCTATTGGATTTATTTTGTGAAGGCCGCTGGGATTCGAATAGGGTAATATTATTTTGCGAAGGATCCTGGTATACAAATAGGGCGGCTATTCCAGTTTCTTTCGAAGGGCCTCTGTATTTTGAACATATCGATGTGTAAGCTGTACTTTTAGCCTAACTTGAATTTTAAAAAAAAGGGTAGTGTGTAAATTATCTGATTTTAGGAAGGGTTCTTATGCATAATTGGATTTTTGTGAAGGATGCTTTTTTATTCGAATAGGGCACGTATCTCATTTATTTTATGAAGGGTCCCTATAGTCTAATGCGCGTTTACACTTCAAAGGGGAAAAATGGGGGGTTAATGAACTGCATGTATGAAGGGTTCTAGTATTTATGCATAATTTGAATTCATTAGATTTTTTGTGAAGGAGCCCTGGGATTCAAATAGGATTTTATTATTTTGTGAAGGCCACTGGAATTGAAATAGGATTATACTATTTTGTGAAGGTAATGGGACACAAATAGTCCCGTTATTTTGTGAAGGTAGCTTAATATCTATAACTTTGTCCAGTTTCTTTTGAAGGATTTCTATATTTGAACCTATCGATGTGTAAGTTGTACTTTTAGACTAACTTAAATTTAAAAAAAAGGGTGAAGTGTAAATTACCTGATTTTAGGAAGGGATCTTTTGCATAAATGGATTTTTTGTGAAGAATGCTTTTTTATTCTAAAGGGGATCTGTTCACTATTTTAATTAACTATGTACTAGCTGATAAAATTATATTTTGTTCACATAACATTTCGATAATGCTGGAAAGTGATTCATGAATTATGGCGCTATGCATGATTTTTCATACTTGCTATTTTATATACGTTAAAATTCTTCTTTTTGTAGCACTCTGTATTTTTTGAAGTGTGTATTGTTAGCCTACCTTCTATCGAAGGGCTCCTCTGGGTAAAAAAAGGAGGGGGAGGGGAATTGAGTGCAGTATAATTCATACGGGACCCTGTATTTTTTACTATAACCCCCGTGGTGATTCCTGGGACCAGGAAGTTTTGACTCTAGGTCACTTCTACCTAAAATCTCAAACCTTAAGGCAAAATTCATTTCAGTTGAGAGTTTATATCTTAGATTACTTTCAGCTGAAAATCCTACTTTTGGCGACTTTTAAAACTAAAAATTCTATTTTTTGGCAATTTTTAAAACTAAAAATCGCAAAAATTTCTTAAGTTCTACAATTAAAATTAATTAAGGACCCTTTTTAATTATTATTTTTAATTATTCATTCACTTCTACTGCATACACTCATATTCAAACTGCATACTCTCGTTGAACAAAAAAAAAATGCTTCAAAAAATTTCTAAGTTCCCCAATTAAAATTAATGAATGACCATTTTTAATTACTATTTTTAAATACAATTCACAAACTGAAAAAAATATTTCCCACCGTACTCTTGTTGAAAAAAAAATTGCTTCGAAAAATTTCTAAGTTCCCCAATTAAAATTAATTAAATTTGTAATTTGTTAAAATTCACCTTGTACTGTAATAGATATTTCTACGCGAAAAAAAATTGCTTCGAAAAATTTATAAGTTCCCCAATTACAATTAATTAACATTAATTCCCTTATCTTATAGTAGAAATCCTTATCTTAGGTGGTGGAGGGCACTTCGAGCGGTGGGCATGTGGGCAGGTGCTGCACTTCGGGTGGAGGGCTGAGGGCAGGTGCTGCACTTCGAGCGGTGGGCATGTGGTCAGGTGCTGTACCTTGCACCATGCCCACATGCCCGCCACCTGACGTCGGAGCCCCACTTTTCCTCTACTAACGCCCGACCTCTCGTCTCCCATCAAACCCAGGAGCTTTTGACACAATTTGGGTAGATTGTCATGCACTACCCACCTTACAGTCCGAACCTCGTACCTAGTGATTATCACTTGTTCCCCAAGATAAAGGAACATTTGGGTGTCCAACGCTTCCGGAGCGACGATGACGTCAAAGAAGAGGTGAAACGCTTCCTCACCGGGTTGGCGCCGGGAGTAATATGACATTGGGATGCAGAAATTAGAGCACCGTCTACAAAAGCGTAGAAAAAGATGTCGATTATGTAGAGAAATAGAGCAAACTTTCTTCTTTCCAACGATGTAAATTTCTATGAGAATAAACAAAGTTGTCTATTTGTAAATTTGATGGGAACTTTATTTCTGGATCGACACTCGTTTTTTGCACATTTTTGAGACATTGCTGAGCACCAAAAATGCGAGAAAGCTGTGTTACAAAAACACTAACGACATGAAATCACGTCAGTGATCGCGAATGTGTTAATTAATTAAATTTACTTTTTAAATATATATATATATATATATATGGGGTTTAGTTTTCTCTGACACCAACTCAATAAATAATTCACTCAATTTACTTCAAATAAACTAGAAAACATCAAGTTAAAATAAACTCTATATTAATAAAACTAACTACAAAGAAAGTTAAAAAATACATGTAAGAATATGAATATTAATGAACCATCTGGATTATCTGCATTACATCTTATTTAATCTAAAACATCTCAGTGTCGACGTCTTCAGTATAGTTCAAAAACGACCGTCTTAACTCACCAACTTCATTGACTCTGCCAAAGCTTCCCTTCGATCCAAAACACCTCTTTTGACTTCTTTTTGAAGTGTGGTTTGGAGCTTGCATGCTTCAACATAGATTATATGACGCAATATCAAGATGAAGTCGCTGATTGGCTTTGACTCTGTCGTTTTAGTTCAAGCAGGAAAACAGTTCAATTCCCACATATATATATTTGTAATTTCTAGGTATAGTTATATTTTGACAAAATATTTTCCTTACACTTTAAAGTGCATTAATAATTTTCAGACTTTTAAACACAGCTTGAATATTAATGTGAAAGCAAGTTATGCGATTAAGGCTAAGTATTAGGCAATATTGTAGCCAAAAAAATAATAATACATAAAAATCCCGAACATGTGTTGAAATTTTGGGAAAAAAACAAAGAAAGATTACATAAAAAGTTTTTGTCGGAAAAATAGATAGATAGATATCAGTTTCTAAAGGTTGTAATATAAACTCAGCTGCAAGTCCATATATAGGGGAATCAATCGGGGCCGCATTATTTTGCTTATAGATTTTATTGTCAAATGTAAAATAGTTATTATTAACTATAATATTAAGAGCACTCTTTAATGTTGTTTTCTTATTGTCATTAATGCTCCTTCGGTTGTCAATACAGTTATTACTAACCCATTATACGTAGTATAGGGTAAATCTTGTAATAGTTTTAAAAATCGATTTTTTTTTTTTTTTTTTTTTTTTTTTTTTTTTTTTTTTGACGGATTAACACGTTTCAGACACTGGAGATTCCAAAAAACATACTTTTAGAAAAGAAAAAAAATTCCCGTCCGTCTGTGTGTGTGTCTGTGTGTAAACGCTCTATCTCCCGAACAAATTGAGATAGAGACTTCTTGAAATTGGGTGTGTACTTCGTATGTAATAATGAGAAGAAGCTTATTGAATTTCAGTAACCTCGATTAGCCGGAACTATTTTTTATACTCTCGAAATATTCGACTATAGTCGACTATAGACTCTCGAAATATTCGTTCTGATAAAAGTTATATAAGAATTTTCGAAATTGTTTATCTTAAGGAGACAATATAAAAGACCATAAAAAAAGATAAATTTTTGCATAAAGAATGAAGTCGGTCGGATAATGAGTTGCCGAGATATTGGTAATCCTATTTTCCACATTCTTCGATTTTTCATGACCCTGTATTTCATCCAAATTTCAATTCAAATATATATTTTAATTGGGAATGAGACGCTTAATCCGACGCAATAAACCGTTAGTTAATAGGATTATTAGTTTTGGAGTTATAAGGATGATTCTTTTACGCAATTGAGTAATAGAGCCTTTAAAGTTTACGACGTCATCAAGCCACGATTTTATTTGAATATCAATGCATTTTATAAGTAGTTTACACATGTTTTATTTTCATATTTTATATTATGCATATCCATGATGGGTAAGTATTACGGTGGCCCCCAACGACTAGTTTATTCTTATAGTGACTTGTTGGGTGTTAACGGATGAATATAGAGAGATGATTTTTTTCTCCAGTTTCCGAAGAAATATTTAATAGCTATAGTCTAGATATCATGTCGCTCATAGCTGACGATATAATTCATTTCACTGAAATAATAGGGGTGATTTTTTTACATTTTGAAACTAGTTATAATACAAACGCACCTCATTTGTCACGTTTAACGTACAATTTCCAACTTGTTCCATTTAATATCTATTTCTCCGGAAACATCTATCCAAAAAACTGTCGTTGGATTATTGGATTGCTATAATTAAACAATTTTATACAAATTTGGTTTTTAAAACCAGTAATACGAAATAATAGGATTCATCTTAAATATGAAGTAATCACCATGGCGACCTAGAATCATTACCTATCATGGGATATCAATGATTCAATTACGTATGATAGGATTTTATAAATAAAGAAAACTTTTTTTAATATCGTTATAAGTTTTGATTCGATTTTCATGAAATCGACAAAATTCTGCAACGATTCCATATATTAAATTTCAAACCATTTGGTTGTGTTGTTTTTACGCTGTTAAATGCGGACAGACGGAAGGAGCAGACGACGGCTATAGATGTTACGTATTTATATAATTACGAACACACCAAAACAAAATTATGCAACTCACACCTCCCCCCCCCCCCCACAAACATTTTAAATTCTGTATGAGAGTTGTTGATATAGGGCTGCTTAAATAATGAACTCTTCCACTACGTAATTAGATATTTAAGATTCCAGATCTGGCAAAACTGCCAACTTTTACGCTTTTTTCATACCACTAAAATTTGAAAGAAATTTCTTATTTGTCAAATCGGAAAGTTCGTTTATTAACCCTTTCAGGGACAAAGTACTCTTGTAGCTAAAATATTGAAATGATTGATTGACACCAGGATTCACGAACAAATTTATTTTAAAATAAGTAAAAGCATGTACTTTATAAATTCAAAATTTGATTATACTAAAATTCGGGTGTCATTGTGGCATTTCGAGATTATAATGAAGTGGTATATATAATATATCAGTGCCTTTCAAAGGGTTAAATAGGGCGAATTTTACTAATATTTTTAGTGGTACGGAAAAAGCGTAAAAGTTGACAGCTATGGATCTGGACTACCAGGGTAGTAGATAAATGCTATTTTGCTCCCTTAAATACTGTACTGTAGAATTTAGAGTGCATGGAATTTATTTACAGGAACACACACACACATACACAAATTCAGTTAGTATAATGCATATATGCGATAATCACTAGAAGTTCGTTTTCAGATGCGGTTAGTTGTGTTATGTGTTTCTTAACTGAGTTAAATGCTAGTCTAATATGTGGTGTGTATAACAATCTGCTGATCATATACAGAGATACAAAAATATATGTTAAAAAAAAGAAAAAAAAAGAGTTTTGCGTTTTATAGCACAATTAAATTTTAGAAAATCACGTGGATTGTAACAAATATATAGATCAGGGCATGAAATTTCAGTTGAAAATGTACTAGCCAGACTAAAATTTTTGATCGCCACTATTTTCATTCATTCAGACAGTAACGTCGGCCACCACACCTGCCCAGAAAATGAACTATTTATGACAAACTGTGTTTAAATTGACCATTGTTAGAAGGAGCTGTCTTTTAAATCCAGAATATTTTACATTCATGAAAAATATGAAATTTTTTTGAAATGTTAAAAATTCGGGAGAGGGCGAATAATTTTTACCGTGTTTCAAGCAGCTGAGCTTAGGAGGCGAAACCTGATTCAGGTGGCGCAGGAGTGAAGAAAGATCAGATTCGGCCTCGGAAGCGAAAAAGCAGCCTTGGCGCTTGCGCGGTGCGAAAGCGGGGGAACGAATGCAGACGGGGACGTTCGTTTCTTTTGTAGGAGAGAAATAGAAGTGGGTGACGCCGCATTTTTTTCTTTTGAAAAATAAACGCCGTCGCTTGATTTTAAAACCCTTCCGCGTGTTGCTAGATTGAGGCACGATATTCTGAGCATATAATGTTTGTTTTGAAGCACAACATTTCAAAAGACGAAACTTACTCGCCTACCTTAACCCTTCTTTGCATTGTGATGGAAATTTCCATCACTGTTTATTTAACTTTTAATAAATAAATCAACTTCTTCGCCACCACTATATTTATACAGAAATACTAGGGGGCCTACCCCCTGCGAGCTACGCTCGCAAACCCCCGCTCAGACTTCGAGGCCTCTAAAAACATGACAGCGTGCTTTATTTTAAAAATATTGGTAAATCTGTAATTGGGTTGCCATGCTTTTAACATTTTAATGGGACATTTTTCGATTATCATGTCCTCATACACAGCTGTTGCGACAACTGACGACTGTTTTCGGGATTGATAAGTAAAATCAATTACTACTTGAAAACCAGCTTGTATGAAATGGTTAGGTTTAAATTGTGACTACCTCTCGGACTTTTATAACAACAATCTCTATTCTATTCTTCCTTTGCGTTTAAGGATGAGAAAAATTCCATCTGCTTGTGAATAACATTAAGAACCACGGTATTGAAAAGTACTATGTTATAGACATTTTCAGTAACAGGTTTTAATTTTCTCTCTATTTTAGAGCACCATCATGCATATTTTCATGTTATTTTAAATATGTAAATTATTTTTTTTAATTAATATGTATATACGAATTTTCTAATAATTATTTATCATACAAAATTAATTAAATATTTTGTGCATGCATGCCTGCATTTATTCGGCATCAATTGATGAGATATTTAAACAAATTTGCTATCCGCGGTAATTTTACAGCATGTTCTGTCACTTGAGTATTGTCCATAAGAAAATCGGGTACTTTTCCATTATCGGATCCTTTGCTTTTAGGTTTGGCGTAATTCGAGCTTCAAAAAGGGATAGATTCGTTAATGTACATAGATTTGTTGCCAAAAGTTATGAAAATAAACCCACTGAACTTTTGGTGCTTTTCTATTATAGGGGACTAGACGCTTTTTTAAAAAGCTTGGCAGAAAAAACCAAGCAGGATAGAAAACCAAGCAGGATATTTTATTCTTCCGTTCAGTTGGGCAATTATTATTTTATATATTAGTTTCAAATGTCCGAATTAATGATTTTATAAATTCGTTTAGTTAAATTTTACAAAAAAAATAACAAAATGATATCAATAAATAATAATTACTATTAATTCCTTTTCCTCCCTTTCTTTTGCGTTTACCTAAATGACGTCATGTGGACGAAATTATTCAAAATATTTTCAGTTTATAAATTAAATTAAATGCTGACAGACGATTGAATCCTGACGATAGAAATGTGATTTTTTTTTCAATATTTTCTGAAAAACATAATTTAATCACAATCTTATCTTCATTATCGATTGAAATGAAAGATAAATTCAATTTCAATTTGAAAATGACGAATAAAAAGAAATCAATAATCCCTATCGGGATCCTTTTCAATTTTTTTCCCTTTTTTGTCACAAAAAAACTGAGTAATTAGTTGCCATCATTACAGAAATGTCATTAAAATTAGAAAAAAATTAATATCTCGAAAACTAATTCCAATATCAAAATTCTATTACCAGTTTTGACATCCGCGGATTTTTATGAACAATTGGTATTAATTTCACCATCAAGCGTTTAATATTTTATTAAAAATAGCCTTGAAACATAATCAGTCGTTTAATCAGTCGTTTCATAAAATCGTTTCATAAATTCGTTTCATTAGGATTTTATATACATAGGGTAGATTAATCTAGTAAATTTCCCGTGAACTATGTTGCTGAACAAAGTTAAAAATCTATCTTAAAATTTCTGGTGTCTAATATTTAATATATGTATAAAAAAACAATTGTAAAAGAAAAACTCATGCAAATAAGGGTTAAATATTTGCTCGCCAAGGGTGAGCTGGCGAGCGGAAATTAGCGTGCCCTGCTATAGATAATATATATACACAGCTGCTCGAGTATCTTATCGACTGTGGGCATTAATTGCTGAAATTGGCTGTTCAACTGTGGTATGCGTTTTCTAAATTGTTTATTCAGATATATTTTTTACTTTCTTCTCTCTTTACAAGAAGAAAGTATTGGATTCATGAAAATTTTCGACCTCCAGTTTTCTACAGATATATACCTTTTAGAATGTCCTGAACACGATTTGATTGTTTTTAGAAAATGTCTGTCTGTGACTCTGTCTGTCTGTCTGTATGCATGTGACAAAAATTTTGTGGGCGCTCTATCTCAAGAGCTGATGCACGAAACTTAATAAAACTTTATATTCAGTTAATCCCTGATATATATTTGTGCTGATTAGTTTGTGGTGAAAAGCTCCCAATACGTGGCGATGCTATGCTGAATTTTTCGCGATTTCAGCAATAGATCTATCTCAATAACTAATGAACTTATTTTCGTCAAACTTCAGATTCAGTTAGACCTTGACATAAATAGACGCTGATTACGTTTTGGTGTAGATATCCCAACAAGTGGCGCTGCTATGCCATTTTTCAAGATTTTTACAATAGCTATACCTCAAGAACTAATGCACGGAATTTCACCTAACTTCAGATTATCTTAGACCTTGACATAAATATATGCTGCTTTCGTTTTGGTGTAAATAACCCAACAGGTGGCGCTGCTATGATACTTTTTCATTATTATGTCGATAACTATATCTCAAGAACTAAAGCACGGATTTTCATCAAACTTCAGATTCAATTAGGCGTTAACATAAGTTGTTGTTGATTAGGTTTTGGTCTAAATCTTCCAACAGGTGGCGCTGCTATGTTACATTTTGCAGGATTTACACGATTTTAGCGATAGTCCTATCTCAAGAACTAATGCACGGATTTTAATAAAATTTAGATTCAGTTAGACCTTGATATAAATGGGTGCTGATTCTTTTTAGTGTATGCGAAACCTGCGTGAGATAGAAGAAAGTTTTGGGATTGGCACATCCGACTAGTTCACACATTACATAGTAAAGTTACGTTGCAATATTCTAGAAGTGATGGAAAGTATTTCATAATCTATGCATGACGCATGATTTTTCTTTCTCGTTATTATTTAAATCATGCGTTTTTTGTTATTTCTATATTGTTTTATGCTTTGAATCCTAATTCAAAACCTTTATTTTAAGGTTATATCAATAGAAAAAAACTTTTTATTATTTTTCTTTTAACATTGGATTTAACGTTTTCTCTCATTTAATTTACTACATTTACAATTGCTTTATTTTTATCTATTTTCGACAAGTTTTGTTTTCTTTTTTTCGTAAAAGATCAAGACGTACATTTTCCCTTTAATCCTTTGTGCGTTTTGTAAGTATAAGTTCTAGTTCCAGGTTATTTTTTATTGCTTCTGTGTATTTTGCAGGTAAAAGATCAAGGTTAAGGTTTTATTATATCTCTTTTGTGTATTTTGTAGAACATGAAACACTGATAAAGAAGTGTTGTATATAAAATCGCTGCAGGAACAAAAATAGTTTTTTTTTTCGTTTGACGTGTTCTTAGTTTAGTTAAAAGCACGTAAAATTTTAGACAGTAGATGAAACGATTTTTTCTTTCTTTTCTTTCTTTTTTTCTTTTTGGTATTATGTGTCTCTGAATTTAGAGGGCTTTTTTTTATATACATTTAAAGATTTTGCTATTGAACTGCAATAAAAAAATTGTGGAAGACGTCAGTTTGTAATAAATAAATTGTTTAACTTGTAATAAATTAAGGCATTTTTTTCAAGCCTTCTTCTTATTAAAGCCTTATTTTTTTTAAACTTTACATTTAATTTATGCATATATATACCGGAGATTATCGTGAAACATAACAGTTCAAAAATGAGATACTTTTTAAATTAAAAATGCTTTAAAATGTTAAAGTTAAAAACTTCATGTTGTCTTCAATTTATGGCTAATTGTTTGGTGCATGTTTATCTTCTACTATATCTACCCTATATATATAAAATCCTAATGAAACGAATTTGTGAAACGATTTTATGAAACGAATTTATGAAACGATTTTATGAAACGACTGACTAAACGACTGATTATGTTTCAGGGCTATTTTTAATAAAATATTAAACGCTTGATGGTGAAATTAATACCAATTGTCCATAAAAATCCGAGGATGTCATAACTGGTAATAGAATTTTGAAATTGGAATTAGTTTTCGAGATATTAATTTTTTTCTAATTTTAATGACATTTCTGTAATGATGGCAACTAATTACTCAGTTTTTTTGTGACAAAAAAGGGAAAAAAATTGAAAAGGATCCCGATAGGGATTATTGATTTCTTTTTATTCGTCATTTTCAAATTGAAATTGAATTTATCTTTTATTTCAATCGATAATGAATACAAGATTGTGATTAAATTATGTTTTTCAGGAAAATTTGAAAAAAGAAAAAATCACATTTCTATCGTCAGGATTCAATCGTCTGTCAGCATTTAATTTAATTTATAAACTGAAAATATTTTGAATGAATTCGTCCAAATGACGTCATTTATGTAAACGCAAAAGAAAGGGGGGGGGGAGGAATTAATAGTAATTATTATTTATTGATATCATTTTGTTATTTTTTTGTAAAATTTAATTAAACGAATTTATAAAATCACTAATTCGGATATTTGAAACGAATATATAAAATATTAATTGCCCAACTGAACGGAAGGAGAATAAAATATCCTGCTTGGTTTTCTATCCGATTGGTTTTCTATCCTGCTTAGTTTTTTCCGCCAAGATTTTTAAAAAAGCGTCAAGACCCCTATAATAGAAAAGCAACAAAAGTTCATCGGGTTTGTTTTCATAACTTTTGGCAACAAATCTATGTATATTAACGAATCTATCCCTTTTTGAAGCTCGAATTACGCCAAACCTAAAAGCAAAGGATCCTATACTGGAAAAGTACACGATTTTCTTATGAACAATATGCAAGTGACATAACATAGTGTAAAATTATCACGGATAGCAAATTTGTTTAAATATCTCATCAATTGATGCCGAATAAATGCATGCAAGCATGCACAAAATATTTTATTGATTTGGTATGATAAACAATTATTAGAAAATTCGTATATACATATTAATTAAAATAAATAATTTACATATTTAAAATAACATGAAAATATGCATGATGGTGCACTAAAATAGAGAGAAAATTAAAACCTGTTACTGAAAATGTCTATAACATAGTACTTTTCAATAGCGTGGTTCTTAATGTTATTCACAAGCAGATGGAATTTTTCTCATCCTTAAACGCAAAGGAAGAATAGAGTACAGATCGTTGTTATAAAAGTCCGAGAGGTAGCCACAATTTAAACCTAACCATTTTATACAAGCTGGTTTTCAAGGTGTAATTGATTATACTTATAAATCCCGAAAACAGTAGTCAGTTGTCGCAACAGCTGTGTATGAGGCGATGATAATCAAAAAAATGCCCCATTAAAACGTTAAAAGCATGGCAACCCAATTACAGATTTACCAGTGTGAACTCAATATAAATAATATAATTAATTTAATCAAACATTTCTTTCGTTTTTAACACTTTAGTATCGTTATAAATGGATTACCACTGCAGTAACAAATGTGCACCAAGCTGAAGTAGTAGGAATACTGCTGCTGAAGAAAGATAAAGGTAAGAAATTACCTATATTATTATATTAATTGTGTTTTCATGGCCAGAATGATTATTTATTTATCTAAGTATTAGCGCGCGTAACCTACAGCGTAGAGCAGAGGCGGCTTTTTTGCCAACAGTCGATTACGAGACTGAGAAAGTCTCATATTTTAGTAGATAAATAATATTTGTGAAAAAAAAAAAAACTACTGGCCATACATGTGTGCACATGAAAAAGAAATTGAAAATTATTGAAAATATTGTTAGTTATTTGATGATGAAATAAATATTGTGCATTTTTTTTGTTGATATATATGAAATGTTAAACAATTGAAGAAAACTAGATATATATAAGAAGTTTTATATAAAATAATAAAAGAGCAATTCCTCTTTAATAACAAAACTTAAATAACTAGTAAAATGGCCGCATCACGTGAGATACAGCTTGTAGAAAAACTTAACGCAAGTAACTACAGTAATTGGAAATTTAAAACTGAAATGTTACTGATTAGAGAAGACTTATTCAACGTAATAACCGAAGATAGGCCCACGCCAGTCACAACTGACTGGGAAAAGAAAGACAGGAAGGCAAGAGCCATAATTAACCTATCAATTGACGATTCTCAAATTATTCATGTTAAGGGGCTTAACACAGCTAGAGACACTTGGAACGCACTTAAAACCATACACGAACGGGCGAACCTCTCTAGTAAATTATTTTTGTTAAGAAAGCTCTATGGAGCCAAGCTCCAAGAAAACGGGAACTTAATCAAACATATAACATACATTCTAGAATTAATTGACAAACTTTCAGCGATCGGGGAAACAATTAGCGACTCCCATCTTTCAGCTTTATTGCTGTGTTCGCTACCCCCTAGTTATAATACGTTAATTACTGCCCTTGAATCGCGAAATGAGGACGAGCTCACACCACAATTTATTAGAAGTAAATTAACAGATGAGTACAACAGAAGGGTTGAAAACACAGACCAGGATGAATATTCATCAAAAGCGTTTAAAACGCAGAAAAGATTTCCTAATGATAACTTTAAAAAAGATAAACAGTGCACGTTTTGCAAATTGAAAAATCACACGTACAGAGAATGTTGGAATTTGAAAAATCGAAACAATCACCCAAATACACAAAAACAACAAACATACAAAAATAAATATTACTCATCATCGTTGTGTTATCAACAATCGGATAACCAGATAGGAAACACTGACAGCGAATTTGTAAACACGAGAAATTATAGAACGGAAACAAAACCAGATAAAGGCAGCGACGCAGCCTTTCTAATAGAAAAAGCAGGAAAACAAACCTGGATTATCGATTCTGGTTCATCTTCACATATCCTAAACAATAAAAATGAGTTTACTAAGTTAAATGACACAGAAAAAACAGCCGTCATAATTGCCAACGGAAAAACTCTAAACTCGTTAGGTACCGGAGAAACTACATTCACGACAAAAACATCCGATGGAGGCATAAATAAAATTACGTTAAAAGAAGTGTTATATGTACCGGAGCTAGAATCTAATTTAATTTCAGTTAGTAAAGCCACAAAGAATGGATATAAATTATTATTTGATAAAGATAAATGCACGCTGTCACGAAATGGGAAAATCTATTTGGAGGCAAAAATGAAAAATAACCTATACGAAGTTGAATTATTAGAAAATGCAGATAGGAATATAGTAAATATGGCACATGAATGCAAAAGTAAAGACTGCCTGGAACTTTGGCACAAACGCCTAGGGCATAGAAATTATAATTCCATAAAGGAAATGGTTAAAGACGACTTAGCCTATGGCATAAAATTAAATAATTGCAATCATGGAACAACATGCGAAACATGCATACAAACAAAAACAAGCGATGCTCCCTATCCCAAAACAGTGTATAGAAACAAAACAGGTAGAGTACTCGATCTAGTGCACACGGACGTATGCACAGCGATAGGAACCCCCACAATAGGTGGTAAAACAATGTTTGTAACTTTCATTGACGACTACTCTAGATTTACCGTAATATACTTATTAAAACATAAAGATGAAGTACAGGATAAACTAATCGACTATATAGCTATTGTTCGAAACCAGTTCGGGATATATCCGAAAGCAATAAGATCCGATAACGGGGGAGAGTACATAAATAGAGGGATAGAGGGTTACTTAAGAAAAAGGGGCATTAAACATCAATTAACAGTGCCGTATTGTCCGAGCCAAAATGGCATTGCAGAAAGGAAAAATAGGTCGCTATTAGACATGACTAGAAGCCTACTGAGAGAAGCAGATCTGCCACAAAGATTTTGGGGAGAAGCAATTAACACCGCGAATCATTTACAAAATCGCTTACCAACAAAATCGACAAATAAAACCCCATTTGAGCTATGGTTTAATCGCAAACCGAGTTTACACTATTTGCGAACATTCGGGTGCAAAGCCTACGTATATGTGAATAAACAACATCGAGGAAAATTGGACGACAGGGCTCAGGAAGGGATTTTTGTAGGATACGATAACAACTCAAAGGGATATCGCATATACACAAAACAAAATAAAATTGTAATTGGCAGAACAGTGAAATTCATGGAAAATAGTAAAATTAACCTAAAAGAAAGCAAAGAGACAGAAAACTCATATGACGACAAAAATTACATTGAAACAGAGCTAAACAACACAACCGAAGAACCAACCGCGTCCAAACAACCGACCAATGAACCAAGAAGATCCGAAAGAATGAACAGGGGGGTACCACCAGACAGATATGTCTGTTATGTAAAAAATAATGATACAATAGAACCTAGTAGTTGGAATGAAATACTGGAAATAAATAATCCCAGAGAAAAAGAAAATTGGCTTAAAGCCACACAAGCGGAAATAAATTCGTTGAGAAAACACAATACATGGGAATTAGTGGATCCTCCACCTAACAAAAAGGTTATAGGTTGCAAATGGACATTCAAAAAGAAATTAGACAGTCACGGAAACACTCAAAAGTACAAAGCACGTTTGGTAGCCAAAGGGTTTAGCCAAAAATACGGGGAAAACTATGACGAGACTTTCGCCCGAGTAGTGTCACAAACAGCTGTGCGAACTTTTTTGGCAGCAGCCGCATATAAGAAGTTGAACGTGAGACACATAGACATAGACACAGCTTTTCTATACGGTGAGTTAGAAGATGAAGTCTATATGAAACAACCGGAGGGTTACATTGAGAAAAATAAAGAAAACAAAGTCTGCAAATTGAAAAAATCCATCTATGGACTTAAGCAGGCAGCGAGAACTTGGAATAAAAGAATAGAACAATCTTTAAAACACGGTTTTCACAAATTAGAGGACGACGAAAACTTAATGCCTAACAACACAAAATTCAGACAAGCAATAGGATCATTGTTATATATAGGAACCACTACACGTCCAGATATATCAGTCGCCGTTAACATCCTCAGCAGAAGATGTGAAAATCCACGTTTTAAAGATTGGAACGCTGCGAAACGCATAATTAGTTATCTAAACATCACAAAAAACCTGAACCTCACATTGAATACAAATCAAGAACCACAACTCATCGGTTTTTCTGACGCTGATTGGGCAGGAGACACAAAAACCAGAAGATCGACTACTGGAAACCTTTTCATGCTGGGAAATAGTCCGATACAATGGTACTCAAAAAGGCAAAATTGCATTGCCTACTCATCGGCAGAAGCTGAATTCGTTGCTGCAGCTAGTGCAGGACAGGAAATTGCATGGCTAATAAAACTATTAGCAGACCTGGACTTACAGCAAAATTTACCAGTAAAACTGTACGAAGACAACCAGAGCTGCATCAAGATGCTGGAGAACGAAAAATTCTCAAAGCGAACAAAACACATAGACGTTCGATATCACGCGATAAAAGAAATGAAAGAAGACGGTATACTAGACCTTCGTTACTGCCCAACACAAGACATGACAGCAGACGCCCTGACCAAGCCGCTAGGCAAACCACAGTTTGTGAAACATCGAGAATCTATGCAACTATTACATGATGCATCCGAGATGATTAAGGAAGGGTGATGGATTTATAACCATCTCAGATATCATTAACTGATTTCAAAACAGGAAGCAATTCAAGGACATAAACATTTGAGCACGCAAATAAATACACTAAGTGACAATAAATCATTCTATAATGAACAGACTTTTCTATTTTAGACAAATCATTCTACTCAAGATAAACAATGATATTAATATGTGAAATATGTTCGCGAAAATTAGTTTTAATATCAACCCACGCATGCTGCAGCTGTCTGACGTCATCAAAAGAACTCTGATTCAAAAACTATTTTTATTATTAAGCTTAGTTGCCCTATTTATCTCAATAGAGAAAGATGTAATAATTTTAATCTGTTGCTGCAAAAGGCAGCTGTATGTAAAATATTAATTGAAAATGTTAAGCCAAAGTTTTATAATATAATTATCTATAACAAAAGGGATTCCTCTAAAGTGTGGACTCAATATAAATAATATACTTCATTAACCAATATTTATGTTTTTAACACTTTAGTATCGTTATAAATGGATTACCCACTGCAGTAACAAATGTGCACCAAGCTGAAGTAGTAGGAATACTGCTGCTGAAGAAAGATAAAGGTAAGAAATTACCTATATTATTATATTAATTGTGTTTTCATGGCCAGAATGATTATTTATTTATCTAAGTATTAGCGCGCGTAACCTACAGCGTAGAGCAGAGGCGGCTTTTTTGCCAACAAATTTATCTTTATAAATAATAATGATATCTCATGATATTCACCTATAAAAGTACCGAATTCCACAAATGTCTTTTATGACTAAATTAGTTTTAAATTACACTGTAATTACTATGTAAAGTGATAAAAACATAACACAAAAGGTTTAAAAATACCTTTTAATATATAGCTGACATATGTTTCAAGCGCTCAAACGGCGACTTCTTCAAGATCAAAATGATAAATAAATTATTTTAGCAAAGTTTTTGAAAATGATAAACACAAATCACGAGATCACATATCTAATGTAAGCGGATGCTTCAATTGATCAAACTGGAAAAGTCAAAATTGGTCAAACTGTTAAGCACCTGCTTACATTAGACCATGTGATCTCGTGATTTGTGTTTATCATTTTTAAAAACTTTGCGAAAAAATTGTATTTATCATTTTGATTTTGAATAGGTTGCCGTTAGTGCGCATGAAACATATGTTATCTACTTATAATAAAATCCGAAGGCAAGAAATTGTCTGTAACCAATCCAGGCGCAACCACTCTCGTCTGCGAATTTACCGTAGTTGAACGCCATGTTAGGCTTAATGAAGAACCTATTCTAACATATAACAACTAAACGATAATTTCTCCTACTTGAAATCATGTCTTTCAAAATAAATTAATGTTTGTGAGATGGCTTACAGTAAATTATGTTTATATTCTGAGATAACTTTAGTTGAAATTAGGTTTATTGCTCCATGAAAGTAAACAAACAAATGATTCATTCGTCGTGAACGTGTAAAATATTAAACCTTGAAAGTAACCGTTCGGAAAGCGATCGCAAACGGAAGAAGTTACTTTCCTCCGTGACACTCGCTAAACTACTTCGTTCATTCGTTGTGAGCCTTTATCGCCATCTATCGGAGATTAATATAAACAAAATTTTGAATTGAATGCAGTGACCTCTCACTTATACGGGATACACTGTAATTATTTTCAGCACCAGTTCCTTTTTAAAGTAATTTTCTCCTTATTTAATCGCAGAATGTATAAATCGAATTTTACTGTTTTAAAATAGTGGTACAAAAAGCAATTACTGAACATCGCGTATAAGTGAGAGGTCACTGTATTTCTTATAAAATGTAATTAGAATATAAGGAACATGTAATTGTAATCTCATCAAAAAGTCACCTGTAAAAAATGCAGCCAAGTCTCGTAACTCATTTACCGTAAAAAGTACTGAGATCGTATAAAGCCAAGTTTAACTATCTTATTAACTCTGAAATTTTCATTCACAAAATCACTCCTAGTCTCTACATCTTTAGTTAATTATTATTTTGTGACTTGGCAATTACTTAGCACGAGAATGTGATGTATATAGTTAGTCTTAATCAAATAATACTATAACATATTAAGGTGTAATAACTTCCCTGTGCGTATATAATTTGATTTAGTTAAATTATCCCATCCCATCCCATAACATAGTAAGGTGTAATAACTTCCCTGTGCTGCGTAATTGCCAAGTCACAAAATAATAATTAACTAAAGATGTAGAGACTAGGAGTGATTTTGTGAATGAAAATTTCAGAGTTAATAAGATAGTTAAACTTGGCTTTATACGATCTCAGTACTTTTTACGGTAAATGAGTTACGAGACTTGGCTGCATTTTTTACAGGTGACTTTTTGATGAGATTTCACTTCTTTTTGTAAGTAACCCTCCTTTTCTTGATTTTGGGTTCTTTTTGGAGATCATCCACTGATTTTCGCTAAGCCCACACTCTGTCCCTATTATTTACAGGTATCAAAAAATTGAAGCTTTAGTTTCGTTTGTAAAGTACTGTAGATAAAAAGAGATTTCAGGTTCCTAGGCAAGCACTAAATTATGGGAGGGGGAGTGTCAAAAGTACTCTCAATTGCTTCCAGGATAGGCGCTATGCATCTGAGATATAACTCGCAGCCCTAGATACTTGATATTTAACATAAAAGAACTTTTTAGTATAAAAAGAAAGCCAAAATTAAAATTTCCGGAAATTTCCAATAAATCAAACTATATTCCTTTTTTCGATGGTTTTTTTTTTTCGTTTTTTTTAGACTTTTTTTTATTATTTACGGATTTTTTAATTTTTCCTTACTTTGTGTACAAAACTCTGCCTTTCTGCCAAATGTCAATCTTCTAGGACTACAAAATCGAATTATTTTCAAATTTTCGACTTTTTATGAATTTATTGATTTTTCGATTTTAATTCTAAGTTACCTGATTGTCATGCTAATATAGTAATTATTTGATCCGTCTTCTTAGGATCATTTAGATTCAATTTAGAGATAAATCAAGTGAATCTTAGAGTCACCATGATTTTATTTAGAAAGGACTATCAAGCCATAACCAGCCAGTAATGTCGGGAGGGTAGGGGGAGCTGTGAAAATTTTTGTGGGGCTAACATCATTTAACAATCCATATTTCATATGTGAAATAAATAGAGTACAACATGTGAAAGAAAACAAACCTGTCTATAAAGCAATCGCCTACATCGTAGCCAGTCTATAGCGGAACTTTTCTATAACGAAATTCGTAAACGAAAGAAAAGGAAACCATAATCCGGGGGAAATAACATAAAACAATTAGGGGCGTTGTACTAGCTAATAGGATAATTATCTTACAACTAATGTTTCTAGCAGTACAAAATCAAATTGTTTTCGAATTTTCGATTTCTTAAACATATTTCGATTTTTCGATTTTATTTTCGAATTTTTTAATTGTTCCTTTTATTGAATAGTAAATACTACCTTTACACCAAGTTTTAAGTTTCTAAGACTACAAGATAAAAATATTTTCAATTTTTGATTTTTTCGCATTTTTTTTTTATAATTTTCTGGATTTTATAATTTTTTCTTATTTTGTATCCTTTATTACAAATTTTAAGTTTCTAGACCTACAAAATCGAATTATTTTAAAATTTCCGATCTTTTTCGATTTTTACTTACCCATCATACGTAGTATAGGGTAAGTCTTGTAATCGTTTTGAAAATCGAAAAAAAAAATTTTGACGGATTTACACGTTTCAGACACTGGAGATTCCAAAAAACATATTTTTAGAAAAAAAAATTTGCCGTCCGTCTGTGTGTGTGTCTGTGTGTCTGTAAACGCTCTATCTCCCGAAAAAATTGAGATAGACACTTTCAATTTGGTATGTACTTAGTATGTAATAATGGGAAGAAGCCTATTTCATTTCAATAACCTCGATTAACCGGAATTATTTTTTTCGGACTCTCGAAATATTCGTTCTGATAAAAGGTATATAAAAATTTTCGAAATTGTTTATTTTAAGAAATGAATATAAAGACAATAAAAAACATAAATTTTGCATAAAGCATGAAGTCGATCGGATTATTAGTTGCTGAGATATTTGTAATCCAATTTCCACACTCTTCGATTTTTCATGACCCTGTATTTCATCCAAATTTCACTTCAAAGATATATTTTAATTGGAAATTTGACGCTTAATCAGATGCAATAAACCGCTAGTTAATAGGATTGTTATTTTTGGAGTTATAAGGAAAAACCTCTTTCAAGCAACTCAGTAATCGAGCCGTATTATAGGAGCTCTAATCGAGCCTATAAAGTTATGACGTCATCAAGCCACGATTTTATTTCAATTGCTATGCATTTTATAAGTAGTTTACACATTTTTGTTTTAATATTTTACATTATGCATATCCATGATGGGTAAGTATTACGGAGGCCCCCAACGACTAGTTTTATTTTATTTTCGAATTTTATTGCGTTTTTATTTTAACTTGTTCTGAATCCCAAACACTATCTTTACCGCGAATTTTAAGTTTCTAAGGCCAAAAGATCAAATTATTTAAATTTTTTTCAAATTTTTTCGAATTTTTCGAATTTTTGATTTTTTTTTCGAGTTTTCTGGATTTTTTAATTTTAATTTATTTTGCATCCTAAATACTACCTTTATTCCGAATTCCAAGATTCTAGCGCAACAAAATTGGATTATTTGAAATTTTTCGATTTTTTTCGATTTTTCGATTTTATTTTCAATTTTTTTTTGTGTGTTTTTGATGTTTTCTTTTTCTGAATTCTAAACACTACCTTCACACCAAATTTTAAGTTTTTAAGACTACAAGATCGTGTTATTTTCAAATTTCAATTTTGTTCGATTTTTTTGAATTTTCGAATGTTTTTTTTTTAATTTTCCGGATTTTATATTTTTTCCTTTCTTTGTATCCTACCTTTATTCCAAATTTTCAGTTTCTGTGGCTGTGGGATATACCCAATCTTTTTGATGACGCGAGAGTGAGTGAGTGTGTGAGTGACAAAAAATAGAAACTTTGAGTTCATATATCGTCTGCACTAATTTATGGGTATTTTTGAATTATCCATATTTTTTAATTTTTCCTTATTTAGTATCTTAAATATTACCTTTATTCCAAATTTCAAGTTTCTAGCGCTATGAAATCGAATTATTTTCAAATTTTCCTTATTTTTCGATTTTTCCGATTTTTTCGATTTTTTTTGTTTTATTTTCGAATTTTATTTGGTTTTTTATTTTAACTTATTCTGAATCCTAAACACTATCTTTACTGCGAATTTTAAGTTTCTAAGGCTAAAAGATCAAATTATTTTAATGTTTTCAATTTTTTCGAATTTTTCGAATTTTTGAAATTTTTTTTTTCAAATTTTCCGGAATTTTTAATTTTTCCTTATTTTGCATCCTAAATACTACCTTTATTCCGAATTCCAAGTTTCTAGCGCAACAAAATCGGATTATTTGAAATTTTTCGATTTTTTTCGATTTTCGATTTTTTCAATTTTGCTTTCGATTTTTTTGGTGTTTTTGATGTTTTCTTTTTCTGGATGATAAACACTACCTTCACACCGAATCTTAAGTTCCTAAGACTACAAGATCGTATTATTTTCAATTTTCAATTTTGATGGAATTTGTTGAATTTTCGAATGTTTTTTTTTCGAATTTTCCGGATTTTATAATTTTTCCTTTCTTTGTATCCTAGACACTACCTTTTTCCCAAATGTCAAGTTTCTAGGGCTACGGGATCTACCTAATCTTTTTGATGACGCGTGAACGAGTGAGTGAGTGAGTGACAAAAAATCGAATGTTTGAGTTCATATATCGTCTGAACTAGAAAAGATAGAAAGTTTTAATTTTAAATTTTGGTCCTGTGTGCCAAATACTCTAGAAAAACGAAGTTTCAAATTTTTTGGGATACTCCAGCGCGGAGATATGAGGGGGTCAAAAGTGCGCTGAGTTGCTTCCAGAAAAGTATGCTTACGGCTGTCCTCTCTCGACTCCAGATCTAAAACAAGTTGGAAATTGTTACGTCAAACGTTACAAACGAGGTGCGTTCGTACGCACGTTTTAGAATTAAATTCATGATATCCCGTGCGTAGAACGGGTTAAACAGATAGTTAAGTATATATTTTATGACACTGTTCTACAAATATCTTAACTAGTTATATAAATATTCAGATATATATGTATCAGCTAGTTATATAAATATTCAGATCTTGATGATTTTTAATTCTGTGAAATTAATTATATCGTCTGCAGATTAATTTCTGTCATAAAATAAGTATCTCGATCGCTTGACGATTTAACATCCATCGGAAGCTCCTATAACAAAAAAGCACCGATTTAAAAAAAAAAATCAAATTTCTTAATAAATATTTTTATTAATATCTCCTAAAGTTTTGATTCGATTTTAATAAAATTTGAAATGTCTCGACAAAATTCTGCAAAGATAATATATCTTAAATTGCAAACCATTTGGTTGGGTAGTTTTTGCGTTGTTATATGCGGACAGACAGACAGACGGACGGACAGACGGACGGACCAAGCGACGACTATAGGTGCTACGTATTTATATAATTACGAACGCACCTAACAAACTATCCCCATCCTGTGGGATTTGTTTCTCAATGTTTTACTTTATTTAATGCAAAACATAGATTGCATCCGACAACTCATAAAAAAGTCCTCCGGCCTGTACCGGCAGGAAAAGGTAGCTTTCCTATATCTTCGTTTTAAAATTTTAGCTAATGTTACTCGAAAACAGTAAGTTAAAATGCAAAGAAACCGTTTACAAAAGATTCGTTTACACTGAATTTGAATAAGAAATTCGCCAAATTATTGAGCTATAGCCAAGTTGGCTTCATTTATGAAGACTTATTTTTGTCGCCAAATTTGGCGAGATTTCGCCAATTGTCGCCAAGTTTGGCGAGAATTTGGCGCTAATGGATATGAATATATAGTTTTATGCGTATGATTGGGAAAAGGATTACAACAATGAAAGAAAGTAATTTGCGAGAAATCGCGTTCACTAAAACTTATAAATTTATATTAAAATCATTAAAATTACAGACATTACAATACACTTTCATAAAACATTAAAAACATATTAAAATTGGACGTTTCGGATTTACATGGAAAATCCCTCTTCAACAACAACATTTCACTTAGCGTAAATCATAGTTCAAAAATATCAACAAATAGAAAATGCAACGTATCAAAATTTCGAAGTCAAAGTTACAGTTATAATAACACGGAGTATTCATTCGGGATTGCACCTGCTTGACCATTATTGACCATAAATTTATCGTTGGTTTATTGTAATGTGCTGTTTTGTTTCAAAATGTCAGCCACCCTAGAATTTCAAACTGCTCTATCTCAGCCAATTTTTAAGATAGAGGTAAAACAAAAAATGCTCTGGAATCCTTGTATCAAGTCCTAACACCTAATTAAAAAATAAACTTGATTTTTTAACTTTTTTGTATATTTATTTTAGTTTTAAAATTTTCCGTGGCCGCCATCTTGAAACAAGATGGCGGACCAAGCTGGCCAACGAACTCGGTCGAGGCATTGGTGAGCTTAATACACACAATTAGTTTCATCCAAATTAATTTATAAATACGAGCGTTATCGTATCAAATTATTTTCATTTTTTCAATTTTTTTCGAATTTTTTTATTTTTTTTTCGAATTTTTCGAATTTTTTTAATTTTCCTTTTTCTGTATCCTAAATACTACCTTTATTCCTAATTTGAATTTTCTAGCGCAACAAAATCGGATTGTCTTCAAATTTTCGGTTTTTTTCAATTTCTTCGATTTTTTCAATTTTGCTTTCGATTTTTTTGGTGTTTTTGATGTTTTCTTTTTCTGGATGTTAAACACTACCTTCACACAAAATCTTAAGTTTCCAAGACTACAAGATCGTATTATTTTCAATTTTCAATTTTGATGGAATTTGTTGAATTTTCGAATGTTTTTTTTTCGAATTTTCTGGATTTTATAATTTTTCCTTTCTTTGTATCCTAAACACTACCTTTTTTCCAAATGCCAAGTTTCTGGGGCTACGGGATCTACCCAATCTTTTTGATGACGCGTGAAGGAGTGAGTAAGAAGTGACAAAAAATCGAATGTTTGAGTTCATATATCGCCTGAACTAGAAAAGACAGAAAGTTGTAATTTTAAATTTTGGTCCTGTGGGCCAAATACTCTCTATAATTGAAGTTTAAAATTTTTGGGATACTCCAGCGCGGAGATATGGGGGGGACAAAAGTGCCCTGAGTTGCTTCCAGAAAAGTATGCTTACGGCTGTCCTCTCTCGACTTGGCGGAGGCACTGCCGTGCCTCCAGATACCTTGTACTACATATATTAATTATATCAATGAAATAAAATTTTGTATTTTAGTATAGTAGAAACTTTGTAGTGAAAATAAATTTGTAATTTAATAAGATAATTAAAAAAAATACTTATTTAATAAAAAGATGATCTTTAATGATCAAAATTTATCATGGGTTTCTTTAGGCATGTTTATAAAAAATCAGAATTTAGTTTGAGATAAACATTTTAAAATTTAATTATTATTTTGGCAAATAAACTTTCTGTTGAAATTGCACTTTGTTCTGTATTTTATCAATTTTGCTTGCATTGTAAATAAAATGAATATTTTATATCAAAAATAATTAAAATATAAGGAATATAATGTAATACTGTGGTACAACAAGTTCTAGTTATATCAATGCAGATAAAATTTTGAATTTTAACATAATAACTTTGTAGTGAAAAAAAATGATCTGTCATATTAATACAATTAATAGATGCGATTTAACTAAGAAATAAAACAAAATAAATTATTTTAATGATCGAAATTTATTATAGTTGACAGTCGTGAAATCGGAATTTGAATAATGAAATGTTTACTCTGATATAGCAGGGCAGTTTAAAAGATCGAAATGACGCAGATTGCCGAAATTACTCGAAATTTTTAATGTCGCTCAAAAATATGCTTTGCAGCGCTGCCTGGTATTAGAGCATTTTTTACGAGGTTTGTATGCAAGGCACTTCCCCGATGTAATTAGGGGTCCGCTAGCGGGTGCAAGCGGGCCCGGAGATGTGTTAACCCAGCAATGGTGTTTAAACAACTTTGTTGATCTAAACAATGTTTTGAAGATTTTATCGTTCTTAATCTTTACAGAATCTTTTTGTAGTGAAATCTTTAAACTATTGAAGTTCAATCAAAACAGTTTATTTCTTTCGGGAATGTCGCTGTTTATATCAAAGGATTGAATATTATTTCATAAAATCTTAATGTTGTTTGTTTGTATAAAGTCTTATGAAAATGAAATATAACATTCCGTCATTTTTGACGGGGGTTATATACTAGTCAATATATAAAAGGTATTTTTAAACCTTTTGTGTTATGTTTTTATCACTTTAAGCAGTATCTACAAATTTAAAATTAACCAAGTGATTTTATTATTATTTGTAACTAAATTAGCTTTCAACAAAATTTCATTTTGAATCTCTTCTCAAACATCTTAAAGAAAAAGAAAAATTACACGAATTCTCGCAAAAGTTTTTTTTTTTTTTTTTTTTTTTTTTTTTGGCTAAATCTAAGAATAATTTATTATAATATTTGATAACTTTTCTCTAAAAAAGGATAAAAGAGAATCTGATATTTTGACATCTTATAAATAATAATAATTTCTCACGATACATACCTATAAAAAAGTTTAGAACTCTAAAAATATATTTTATGATTAAAAAAGCTTTCAACAAAGTTTTATTTTGAATCTTTTCTCAAACACATTGAAAACTAAAAATTACACTAATATAAAAAAAACAATCGTAACGATAATTCTCGCCAATTTCTGTTGGGCTAAATCTAGGAATAATTTATTTTATATTCGATAAAGTTCCGCTAAAAAAAGAATAAAAGTGTTTCTGACATTTTGACACTTTTGTAAAAAATAATGGTTTTTCATGATACTTACTTATAAAAGTGTCGAATTCTGCAAATATATTTTATCAACAAATTAACTCTCAACAAAATTTTACTTCCCTTTTCTTGTCAAAACACTAAAAAAAAAAAAAAAAAAAAAAAAAAAAAATGAACACCGATGTATAATAAACGATCTTAACTAACTTACATCCAAAGTATATTTGGTCGAAAATTAAGAATAACTTTAACTAAAAAAAAAAAAAAAAAATACACTAAGTGTTAAACTTAAAATTACACTAAAATAAAATAAATGATGTCACTAACGATATTCTTCGCAAAGGCTTTTTTGGGGCTAAATCTAAGAATAATTTTTTTTACATTTGATAAATTATCACTAAAAAAAAAAAATAATAGAATAGTTTTTTATATTTTGACATCTTTATAAATAATAGTGATTTCTTATGATACATATGAAAGTGTCGAATTCTATAAATATATTTTATCACTAAATTAGCTTTCAACAAAATTTCATTTTCGTTCTCTTATTAAACACCTTAGCAAATAATAAAAAAAATACATTAATGTAAAATAAATTATTATAGCAATCTTTCTCATGAAGTATTTTGGACTTTAATATAATAACAACTTATTTTATGTTTGATTAATTTTTCCCAAAACAGAATAAAAGAGTTTCTGATATTTTAATATCTCTATAAATAATAATGATTTATTATGATAATAACGCAGAAAAATGTCGAATTCTACAAATACGTTTTATCATTAAATTAGCTTTCCAGAAAATTTTACTTTGCTCTTTTTCTTTGTCAAACACATTAGAAAATAAAAATTACACTAATATAAAATAACCGATTGTAACGATATTTCTCGCAAAATGTCTTAATTATAAAAAATTAAGACTTAATTAAAACAAATTAGTAAATTAAATCAAAACAAATTAATGATCTTAATTAAAACAATTTATTTTATGTTTGATAAACTTTTCCTAATACAGAATAAAAGAGTTTCTGATATTTTGACATTTTTATAAATAATAAAGGTTTCTTGTGATACATATGAAAATGTCAAATTCTACAAATCTATTTTACCATTAAATTAGCTTTCAACAAAATTTCTTTTTCATTCTCTTGTTAAACACCTTATCAAATAATAATAATAAAAAAACACATTAATATGAAATAAATTATTATAGCAATCTTTCTCATGAAGTGTTTTGGAGTTTAACATAATAATAACTTATTTTATGTTTGATAAACTTTTCTTAAAACAGATTAAACGAATTTCTGATATCTGTATAAATAATAATTTACTCTGATAATAACGCGTAAAAATGTTGAATTCTACAAATACATTTTATCATTAAATTAGCTTTCCACAAAATTTTGCTTTGCTCTTTTTCTTTGTCAAACACATTAGAAAATAAAAATTACACCAATATAAAATAACCGATTGTAACGATCTTTCTCGCAAAATTTCTTGCTTCTCAATATAAGAACAATTTATTTTATGTTTGATAAACTTTTCCTAATACAGAATAAAAGAATTTCTGATATTTTAACATTTTTATAAATAATAAAGGTTTCTTGTGATACATATGAAAATGCCAAATTCTACAAATCTATTTTACCATTAAATTAGCTTTCAACAAAATTTCTTTTTCATTCTCTTGTTAAACACCTTATCAAATAATAATAATAAAAAAACACATTAATATGAAATAAATTATTATAGCAATCTTTCTCATGAAGTGTTTTGGAGTTTAACATAATAACAAATTATTTTATGTTTGATTAATTTTTCACAAAACAGAATAAAAGAGTTTCTGATATTTTGATATCTCTATAAATAATAATGATTTATTCTGATGATAACGCATAAAAATGTCGAATTCTACAAATACGTTTTATCATTAAATTAGCTTTCCACAAAAGTTTACTTTGCTCCTTTTTATCAAACATATTAGAAAATAAAAATTAGACCAATATAAAATAACCAATTGTAACGATCTTTCTCGCAAAATTTCTTGCTTCTCAATATAAGAACAATTTATTTTATGTTTGATGAACTTTTCCTAATACAGAATGAAAGAATTTCTGATATTTTAACATTTTTATAAATAATAAAGGTTTCTTGTGATACATATGAAAATGCCAAATTCTACAAATCTATTTTACCATTAAATTAGCTTTCAACAAAATTTCTTTTTCATTCTCTGGTTAAACACCTTATCAAATTATAAAAAAAACACATTAATATGAAATAAATTATTATAGCAATCTTTCTCATGAAGTGTTTTGGAGTTTAACATAATAATAACTTATTTTATGTTTGATAAACTTTTCTTAAAACAGATTAAAAGAATTTCTGATATCTGTATAAATAATAATTTACTCTGATAATAACGCGTAAAAATGTTGAATTCTACAAATACATTTTATCATTAAATTAGCTTTCCACAAAATTTTGCTTTGCTCTTTTTCTTTGTCAAACACATTAGAAAATAAAAATTACACCAATATAAAACAACCGATTGTAACGATCTTTCTCGCAAAATTTCTTGCTTCTCAATATAAGAACAATTTATTTTATGTTTGATGAACTTTCCCTACTACAGAATAAAAGAGTTAGTGATATTTTGGTATCTTTGTAAATAATAATGATTTCTCCTGATAATAATATATAAAAATGTCGAATTCTACAAAAATATTTTACCATAAAATTAGCTTTCAAGAAAATTTTACTTTGCTCTTTTTTTGTCAAACACACTAGAAAATAAAAATTGCACAAATATAACATAACCAATTGTAACGATCTTTCTCGCAAAGATTTCTAGAGCTTAATATCAGAACAATTTATTTTATTCTTGATATGCTTTCCCTAAAAAAGAATTAAAGATTTTCTGATATTTTTACACCTTTATA